>CM065723.1:54934423-55009423 GCA_033310375.1 Conus canariensis
CGGAGGTTTAGCAGACATTTTTTTCTGCAGAGTAGCTCCCTTTTACTGTGAAAAACGATGCGCATGCGCAGTTGGTACCATTGCTTAACTTCCTTTCGAGTCAACAGCGCTGCGAGGGAAAATAGCGTCAAAGTATTAAAGAAAACATGGGAAAATGTGTGTTTAGCCTAGCCTGGCTAGACAATACAGATTATCGCAAACGGATTGCTCCTGCTTCCGATGGATGCAAGACAAAAGCACGGTGCCTGCTCTGCGAGAAAGACTTCGACATCGGGAACATGGGCGAAGCTGCTCTGAAAAGCCGCGTGGCAGGCAAGAAACATCAAGATATGATGCAGCTTTCAGACAAAACGACTCGGACTCCAACAATGACCGTGACTGATTATTTTCGGCCCAAGGATTGTGAAAGATGAGTTCTACATTGAAGAAACGGTTGATTTTTTTTTAACTTCAGTATGGGATGCGATCATGCATTGAATGGGGTGGGGGTGGGGGGTAGAGAAAATCAAAGGGCCCAAGGGCGATACAGTGGCCTATTTTTAGACACATACATATACACACACACACTGTCTCTAACGCACTCTCTCTCTCTCTCTCTCTTATCCAAAAATTTCAAAATTTGAATGTGAAATTGAATAGAGAGCACATTGGCTTGTAAGTACTCAGCCATGTTGAACATCCAAATTAGAATGAAAGGACAGTTGAGAGGCCACGAGGCCTAGTGTCCTAATTACCTGACCTGACCTGACCTGACCATATCTCACACACACGCACGCACGCACGCATGCGCGTGCACGCGCACGCACACACACACACACACACACACTGTCACATACAGAGGTGCACACACACACACATTCTGGGGTCTGGAAAAATTATGAAAGTCCTGGAAAAAGTATGGAATTTTGTTTGGTCACATCTGTGGGAACCCTGAGCACTGGGAGGAGCTTCTCCTTTAGGCTGTTCATGTTCACCAGGTTGCACTGTAGTTTGCCTCCCTTTGGCTTACTGTTGTTGGACAATGAGGATGATTCCAGAGCTGGAGACAGCGTTGATTGGTGGAGTTGGATATGTTGTCAGTTGACGTTCTCTGTGTGTGTGTGTGTGTGTGTGTGTGTGTGTGTGTGTGTGTGTGTGTGTGTGTGTGTGGTGACCAGGGGGAGGAGAAGTCAGTTCTGGAAGAGGAGCCCATCGTGACAGAGAGCATCGGTGCCGCTCTGCAACTGGCCAGGAAAAAAGGTGCGTGCCTGTATATGTGTGGAGATGGTGGTAAGAGAGACAGACAGACTGACTCAGAGAAGACCCTGTGAGTTGGTGTGGGTTTGTTTGACAGAGGAAAAGAGAAGAATGTGGTCAAATGCATGTGTGTGTGTGTGTGTGAAAAGTGGAGAGAACCATGTGTGACCGTGTAAGCATGTGTATATTATGTTACAGCATATGGAAAAGACTGTGTGTGCACGTCTTGAGTTTGTGTACCAGTCTTTGTTTGAAGAAGAGAGATAATGAGTGTCTATACGTGAAAGAGAGAGAGGAGTTATGTTGAAAGAGAGACAGTGTATGTGTGTGTGTGTGTGAATACCACTGTAACTAGCTCTGCTCGAAAGAAAAGATAGCAAGAACATGGTCAGGTGTTAGGTATGCATAAGAGGAGGAGTGAGTCGGTATGCAACATAGATGTTGGGGGAAAGAGATAGAATCAGGAGTGAAACTGTTGGTCTTGTAACCATTCAGACTGGCAGGTGAAAAAGAGATGGACTTTGGAGAGAGACTTGAAGTCTTTTCATCTTTCAGAGTGTTCAGAGAAAAGAGAAATGGAAAGAAAACATTACTATTTATTGGTCCTTCAGAGTGACCGAGTGTAAGCAAAATAGGAAGAGAGACTTTCTCATTTGTTTACCTGTATGAGTGGTAGAGTGAAAGAGACAGAATCAGGAAGAGAAACTGTATCACTCTCTGCCTCACAGAGTGGTAGGATGAAAGAGGAAGAATCAGGAAACAAACCAATCAACTTAAAAGAGCAGAACAAACCAACAACGCAAAAAAGAAAAGGTAGATTTAGGAAACAAACAAACAAACCTAGAAGAACAGAATAAACCAACAATGCAAAAAAAAAAAAAAAAAAAAAAAAGAGGTAATGGTAACATTCTAGTGCACTGCAGCACTTCAGATCAGTTTTTAAAATCTTAGTGGAATCTCTTCCTAGAATCTCTTCCTAGATGGTGGAATCTCTTCCTAGAATCCCCCAGTTCATTCAGGGGAGGCCATCCCAACCCTGTGGCCACCATCATCCGCACTTCATACCCTCTCATGCTCATATTGTTAGCAAGCCTCTCAACCATCTCAAGGCCCACAAACTCCCCGGCCCACGTATCTCCTTTAATTTACCAAGCAGGTCTCAGCACAGAAGCTGCCCTCATGCATGTGTTGCATGCCTATTCACAAAATACAAATGCAGCTCAGATATGTGATTGTTCTTGGTGAAGAGATCCAGTGTGTGCCTTAATTGGGCAATGATGTTACCATGTGCAGGCTATTTGGAAAATGAGAAACAGCAGAAGGCGCCACCACCCCCAAAACATAGCCACCTCCAGGCACAGAACTACAGCATCGAAGACAAAAGATATGAGTAAGTGTGTGTACATGTATGTTTATGTGGATATGGGTGTGTAGGTGTGTTTGTGTGCATAGGTGTGTGTGGGGGTGTATGTGTGTGTGTGTGTCTGAGTGTGGGTCATTATCTTGCACACATCACATCATGCATGTATGTGTGTTTTTGTGCATAGGTGTATGTGTAAGCATGTGTGTATATGTATATGTGTGTGTGTTTATGTGCATAGGTGTGTGTGTGTGTGTGTGTGTGTGTGTGTGTGTGTGTGTGTGTGCATACATGCTCAGCGGGGGAGAATGAAGTGCTGGGATCAGGTGTTTATCTACAGCTGAAAAGAGATAGTTTGGACAGAAAAAAATAACAGTATAAACCTACAGGCATGGCAAACTCTTGTGTGTTCCCCACATGCTTTCAGTGGTGTTTTGAGCATGCGAGATGCTTCCCACCCCCTCTCTGCCATCACCTGCATCTGCAAACCTACAAACGACATGAAGCTCAAGTTCTTAAGTCACAGGTCTGGCTTGTGTATTAAATGTGTATGACTCTGCGAGGGATAGTTAGGTTCTTTTTAAAATACATGCAAGTAATGGTTTGGGAGTTCTTTTGAAATCTCCCCCCTCCATATCCCCGCCCTTCAACCCATTCTCCCCTTGATGCATAACATATTAATCTTCTGCTTGTGATTTTAGTGACTTGGACGAGAAGTACCGCAAACGTGACCGTTATGGCGGAGGAATGATCACAGACTTCAAGGACAAGGATGGCTACCGGCCAGATATTCGTCTGGAATATGTTGATGAATCAGGCCGTGCTCTGAACCCCAAGGAAGCCTTCAGACAGCTGTCCCATCGCTTCCACGGCAAGGGCTCCGGCAAGAAGAAGACTGAGAAACGACAGAAGAAAGTGGAGGAAGAGCAGGTGAGATGGTGGTGTATGATAAACATGTGCTCAAACACACTTCTCTGTCTCCTCCCCCCCCCCCCCCCCCCCCCAACCTCTCCCCCAACCTTCCCCCTCCAATCTTCACAGTCTCCCACCTCATTCTCCACTTGTTCCATGTTCCCCCTCCCACTCCATTTTTTCTTTCTCTCTTACATTTGCTGTTGGTTTTTCTCTTGCTTTTTCTCTTTCTCTTCCTCTCTCTCTCTCTCTTTCTCTATCTACTTTGTGCAGTAAGTTTTTATTATTGTGGAGTTCCATGATCTAATTTCAAGCTTGCTTATTGATTTCAGCATTTTTCTTTCTCATTTTCTGTACCTGTTTAGAGATTTACCTTATGTGTTCTGTTATTTGACTCGTATGTTCATTATTAAGATTCTCTCTCCCCCCCCCCCCCCAATCCACCCTCTCTCTCTCTCTCCTCTCTCTCTCTCTCTCTTTCTTTAATCTCTCTCCCTCCTCATAATCCACTGTAACTCCTCTCACCCTTTCCAGTTTACACTTTATCAATCTCTGTCTCTTATTTCTGTTTGCAGACAGGACTTAATGCGTGTTCTTCAGTTACACATACTAGCACATGTAAATGGCAAAGGACTAGGTTATTCTCTAAATGTCAACAGACAGAATCCTGTACATTAATAAAAATTTACCTGTTAACCAATCAAAACCCTGTCTGTCACAGTTTAGTAGTTTATGTTCAAACATTGTGTTACTTTGCACTCTATATATTCTCAATCAAAATCACAGTGGAAATAATCCTGTGCTTATCTTATCTGCCTGTTGTTGTTGTTGTTGTGTTGTTAATCATTATCACTACTTTTCATTTGCAGCTGATGAAGCAGATGAGCTCCACCGATACTCCGTTGAACACACTGAGCATGCTGCAAGACAAACAGCGGTCAGAGAAATCGCCGTATGTTGTGCTTAGCGGCAACAAGACCTTCTCCTCGGCATCGTAAGTCTTTTGTTTTTCCCCTTCATGTCTTATTGAAATGTTCTGGAAGTCAAAAGATTGACCACCCATTATGTAAGACTTATGTTAGTCTTGTTATATGCCTCATGGTATTCTGTACATACATTTAGCATCAGCCAATTTGTTACAAATATGGCAGTTAGCTCAGTTCTTGGAGCTCTCTGATTGGTTACAGCCACAAATGGCTGTCCTCTGTTAAAGAAGTAAAGTGTACTATTTTTAGAGCCATTCCTTACCTGGTCCCAGCTGTCTGTACTGGTGGGTCCAGTATAGCTGTGTGGACTACATGCTGATGCAAAATGTGTATATGGACAACATCATGTCATTGTCCAACAAATTTGACAAGAGTATGTACGTCATACATTTTAACATAGCTGAAGGTCTGCTTTAAGTTTCTAGGCTTTCTTTTCAGGTTGTGTATCCTTAATAGTCCGAAAATTCTGCCCTTAAAATTATCCAAAAACTATCATTGAACTTATTCAACTATGGTCTGTATGAAATCTGTAATAAGACGTCAAGAATTTGTGCTGAAAATGTTTTCTAAAAAAAAGAAAAAAAGAAGGAACCTATAATGGAAATGCCAGACAATTGGCTTGTTGACTGGTTCCAGTGAAATTAAGTACAAAGCTAGAGCATTTGGGGAGCAGGAAAAAAATGGTATACAATGTGATACAAGCAGGGTGGTTCCAGATCATCAGGTTGGAATGGGAGAGGGTGGAGGGAGGATTATGAAGCTGGTAGAAACAACTTGCAAAGTGTTGCAGCAACAACACAATGTAAGCTAGTAAAACGTACTTTAGGTTACAGATTTTTGAAACACTGAGTTGTGATGTGACGACTGTCCTCACTAGATATAAGATTTTGTTGTTTTTGTCATTACTCTTTTGGTACCATTCTTATATAGCAAACTGTCCCAGTAAGGCCCATCCTCACTGGTTGATTTGTGGACCTATTCAAGTGATAATGCAGTGGGATAGACAGGTTCTTGACGAGGTTTGGAGAAGAAAAGCTTGTAATTTTAAACCACAATGGTTTTCCCCTGTGACTCGGCCATCCAGAGGCATCCAAACAGTAAATGAAACTGTCAGGTTGTAACTTTATTAGATGAGTTGTGTGTACAGATAGATGGATAGACAGATATAAGTATCGTCCCCACTCTATTTTTGCTGCAATTTCAATCATCCATTGGGTGACCTTTCATACTACAGATGTATAGGACTAAGACTGATGGGTCATAAGTTGAGTTAGAGTGGTAGTCATGATATAGACTTAATCGAAACTGTGAAGTAGGTCAAACATTTTCATCCAGGTCACATGAAGGAGACAGTGACCCAGGGGAAGGTGTGTATAGGGAAGTTCCACTGTAGCAAGAGGTTTGCTTCAACAGTGATGAAGGTAAAGGCACTTACAGAGAGTCATGCCCATTGTTCTTGAAGGTAAAAGGCATTTGCAATGCCTGATCAGCCCTGTGAACACTAGTGTCTGCATTGGGCACTTGCTACAGATACTCCTAACATTAAGTGGCATTAAATTTACCATTGCATTTTGTTGGTGGTTGACAAGACAAAGTCAGCAAAGATTCTAATGAATTCAGACGGTCTTTCCTTCTGTTGCAGGCAAACTCTGTCCAAGCCACATTGACCTGGGGCAGCGTGTCGGGATGCTTGGAGAACCTTGGCTTTTTTTTGTTTGTTTGTTTGTCATGGGACAAGGTCAGGGGTAGGATTGGGGGTTAGTGATTAATGACCATGGAAAAGATAACTGTAAAGAAGAGTGCATGTTTTATTATGAGAGAGATTCTTTTTTCATGTTGTACATGTACATACAGATGTTATGTGTAGTTTGGCAAACAGAAGAGATCTCTCTCGCTCCTCTTTTTTTTTTTCTTTCAAGTTGATGAATGATGATAATTTTCTTCTTTTTAGAAAATGTGATGTTCATGACCAGTTAAAAAGAAAATTAAAAAAAACATACTGACTGTCACATTCACATGTTTGTAATCTGTCGAGTGTGTTTTGCATGTTATGGTATAGACATATTCCTAACTCTACAGTCTATTATTTAGAAAAAAATGTCAAAAGAGAGAGAGATGGCACAAACTCAAAAAAATGCAGAGAGATTGAATAAAATCAGTAGACTACAGACATGCGTGTGCGTGTGCGCACACAGGCACACACACAGGTAAGTCAAAAGTATTGCTCTCTGCCCAGTGCCTTTTCATGCCAGGCCTAAGATGACTGGGAAAAACGAGACAGCAAATATAGAGAGAGGACTTTATGACCAAGGTATGTCAATGAGAAAAGACGCAACGAATCAATTTTGTCACAGTACTGAATGACTCGCTGGCATGTATTCTCCTCAATGTACAAATAACTGACATGCGCGCGCGCGCACATCCACACGCCCATACCTCGTCCCCTCCAACCCACCCACCCACCTCCACACATACATAAACACAGAAGTTTGTATGATCACAGATATGCACACATGTACAGATGTCATGTGTGCAAGTACACAATGTATCACATGCCTCTCTCTTGCAAAGAGTTTCCACAAGGCTATTAGTTTTATTTCACTAAAAGAAAGGAAGACTTGCATGCACAACTGTAATCAGTGATTGCTAACAGCAGCGCTGTTTTCTGTGTTTTCACGACAACAACCTGCAAACTGCACACTTTTTTTTCCCCCCTTTTTCTTTTTGTCTGTCTGTCTGACCTTGTTGGCTGGCCAATAAATGTCATGTATTAGCAGATTGCTTGTATGGCCCACTGTCATGGCTGCAGTTCACTCTTCATCCACTGTGCGACCCGTTGTCACGTTGATTACTGTGCCACTCCATTAATGGGGATTGCTATGGAGAAAGTGGTCAAGAGAAAGATCTAAAACAGTAAGATGTACCTTTTACACACACACACACACACACACACAAACACACAGATCAGACTTCTTTATTTCAACAAGTCCTTTTTTTAATTAAACATTTTTATTTAACTTTTTACATTATTTTACTCTCGCTCTCTCTCTCTCTCTCTCTCTCTCTGTCTTAGTCTCGCTCCTTTGATTACTAATAAGAGGATCACTTTCTCTGTGTGTGCGATGTTTTTTCTTCGAGTTACAAAGTGAGACGACTGCAGGTGGAAATCTAAACAAATCTTAAATAAATGTTGGTGAACCACCCAGAGAACGTGGACAAATGAGTCACAAGAGAAAACACTACACGTTTCGACCTCTTAGGTCTTCTTCAGGTAAGATACAAACGAATAGAACAACGAAAATTCACTTAGACTTGATCGTTTCAGAGTTCAGCGCAAGGAAAAAGGCATTGAATCAATTCATTTATTCTTGTTTGTTTTTTCAATGGTTATTTTATTTCTTTAAATTCATCCATGCGTCAATGTTGGAGAAACAACTCGTCCACATTTTTATGTATTTTGAAGATTTATGTGTTCGTTAAAAGATCTTTAACTTTTGTCACTAGTCGTGCTTAGTATGTCCCTTAGCGGCGCAAGGGCTGAATGTAAAAAAAAAAAATGTGTTTGCTTACCTGCTACCCTTGGAAACAAAGATCATCATCATCATCATCATAATCATTATCATCTGTCTCTCTCTCAGAGGTATGGAGATATTCGAAACAAATAAGCAAACAGAACCAACAAACAAACTAAATCAACGTATTCACACACACACACACACACACACACACACACACACACACACACATATGTAGGCATAATGTGGACACAAGTCTGTGTTTGCATTCTTTGATCTTACATGGCTGCACAGAAATGTACATGTTACAATGCCATGTAATATACAATAAAGTGGAATTTTAGAGGGGAAAAAAAAACATAACAATAAGGGGTTTTGTTTCTTTATTTATTTATTTTTTTTTTTGTTGATGTCATCTATCTCCCGCCGGTCTGAGTCATGACTTAGTGAACGACATTTCACCTAATCCTTATAGTCTCTGCGATACTTTGGTAGTAGCTGTAGGTTTCCAGCTTTGTTAGGAACTGTGCAGGGACTGACTGGGGACTCTGGACCAGGGCACTGCCAAAAACGTACTCCACCCCCTCCCCCTCCTCAACCCTTCGCATGAATGTCATTTTGCTCAGTACATTCGGGTTTTAATCCGAATCCGCACCAAATGTAACAAATTCGAAGGTATTGAGAAGAAAGAAACCCTAGAGAGAGTGTGTCAACAGATGTTCTTCAGAGAAAAAAAAATCCCTAAGATCAGTATTTCGGCCCGTAATTCTTTACACTCAATGGGACGCCGGGCTATATCCACGTCATGCCTTGCAGATGCCCTGCTACTGTTAGAGTTGTTTCCCCTGTCGTTACCGGAATTCGAGACCGCGCCTTTGGATGGTCGGAGTGCGGGGTTACAGCAAAGGTCAAGGAAGGACAGTTTGATTAGATTAAAACCGCCCTGGCTCTGAAAAAAGTGTTTGAATGTGAAAAGGACGGTTTTGTCCTGGGATTTTCGGTCAGTAAATTAGTTCAATGCCATAATTATGTTAGAAAGGATAGCAGAATTATGCTTGGCTTGTGGACTTTTTATGTTTCTATGCCATTGGTAGAGCACACGGATCTGGAAACGAAAAGTCTAGCAGACAACAGAGAAAAATGAAGGATCATGTGGGTCATGATGTAGTATTAAAAAAAAAAAAAAAAAAAAAGCGGACATTCGTGCTTACGAGTCAGGCACAGTGTGGATCAAAGGCTGGACTGTGCGATGAACATATTTTGGCAGTGGCTAATCTGACGACAAAGGCAGGTGCAGGTTTTAGTGCAATAGAGAATATAATTATAGCTTTTGGGGGGGGGGGGGGGGGGGGTCCTAATCTGTAACCGTGTGCTCGAGCCTAGGGTGAGCGTCTCGAGGCATTGGTTTTCTTTTTCTTTTTTTTTTTTCTTCTTAATTTTCTTTTTTAAGTGGATGCCTTTCCTGATAGCTATCGGACACCTGTCCAAAGATGAGAAATGTACGTCTCATGAAGTTCATTGTTGTTCCTGCTCGATTAGATCTAGCTGGAACTCTTTTCAGCCGCCTCTGCCATTGCCTTTAGGGTTCTGGAGTTTAGACTGTGGCTTGGAAGCCAGATTCCCTCAAGCTGCTGGCTAGGCCAGCATGTATCCTGGTCTGGCAGGTGTGAACTTCCTCCTTTCTGCTTTCATATGGCACCCAGCTTCAGTGAGATCCATGCATTAGTTCTTGAGAAGTGTACGAATACGTCGAAAAATGCCCTACCTGGCAACGCGAAATATAAGTGAACACACAAAACAAGGTGTAGAGTAACAGATACTTTGCTCATTGTTGTGCACGTACATTTGTATTTCGCCTTGTTTTTGGTAATCCTGCAGTTTGTTTTATTTTGCTCCCCAGCAGTGTTTTAAGTGAAAAAAAAATTTTTTTTTTAAACTGGATCTGCCCTTCAATTTGGATTTGCACTAAGCTAAGTGGGTCCGTTCCCCTCAGTCCATATTCCGTCGTTCTACCCAGGTTCGTTAAAATCGACTGAGCAGTTAACGCGTCATCGTAACAGACAAACACAAAAACAGACAATGGGTGAAAACGTAACCTTTGCGGATAAAAAGATTCAGAACAAAGGCATGCGTGTGTGTGTTTAGTACATGGGATGCTAGGCTGGAATGGATGACTCAACGAAACAGAAAATGACCTAAACTCGCCATCGTTGATTAGTAAAGAACCTTCGAAGGTGTTCAGAGATTGACCTTGGAAGTCATTGTCGAACCAAACTGCGGTTTTTACAGTTCTTCATGAAACAGCATGGGATTGTTATTTCCAGCACACGTGAATACATTAATCCAAAACCCAGTCATAAATTCTTCGCCTGGCAGTAGATTAAAACCACATGTAACAGCGACTGAAACTAAAGAACTTTTATTTTTATGGGGTGGGGGTGGAGCCTGGCTGCTCAGTGAAAGAGAGAGAGGCAGGCAGACAAAGACAGAGACAGACAGGAAAGAGAGAGAGACAAAGAGAGACGAGAGAGAGAGAGAGAGAGACAGAAAGACGGAGAGAGAGAGAGAGAGACAAAGACAGAGAGAGATACACACACAAGAACACAGAGAGAGAGAGAGAGTCTCACCGCCCGCCTGGAGCCCTCCTTTCGGTCAGGATCACTTCACAGACTGATCAGCGTCTGATGGAGTCACAGTTCTCACCTACCTACCAGGAAGCGCACACAGCACGAGCACTGCACGCGCCGGTGCCACAGACTCTGAGACAGGACTGAAAGGGAAACTGGCATCGTCAGAAGTCGTGCCCGTCATTGTTCCGTCTCGTGTTTTTCATATTCTGACCCTCTCCCCACCCTATTCTCCGTCCTACCCTGCCCCCCCAGTCCTTCCCCGCCCATCGAGGGAAGCAGCCCACGCCGAGCTTATTCCTTCCCCCCCCCCCCCCCCCCCCCCCCCCCCCCCCCACCACATTTCACTTGCCGCTCACCTCTCCTGCCCCTTCCACATATCTTTCATTCCGCCCCACTCCACTCCCCCACCCAACTCTCCACTGTCCCTTTCCCACCTCCCTTCCCTCACCTCCCCTAGCCCTCCCCCCTCCTCTCCTCTCACGTGCATGTAATTAATGAATGCATACATTTATACAGTTTACTCTGACAGTGCCATATAGCTCAGGTAAGTGAGATTTATTATGAGCAAGTGTTCAATGGTACAAGAAAAATGAACGTTTGCCATGAATAGGCCCAGTAGATGATTTGCTGTCATGATTGAAAGAAAGAAAAGAATGAAACGCACACCTGAAAAACGACGGAGAGTGCTTGCTTTACGGATTATCACAGAGTCCTTTTTTTATTTTTTTTTTTAGGGTATCTGCCAGGCTGATACAAACAAACAATAGGATTTTTCTTTTTTTTTTTTTTTAAATGGAAAAAGTGGCAACGACACTGAAGCACATGAATCGTAAGTATGTTTTAGTCGCGTACGTAAGGAGAAAAACACATACACAGCAACACAACAACAACGCACACACACAACACGCCACCCACACACACACACACACCACACACGTGTGCGAATGAAAAAAAAAAAAAAAAAAACCATCATTCGTTAGTTTCACATGTAACGTCTAAATCTATCTCGGGCACATATGACTGACGGAGGATTATCCACCCCGATGGAATGGGGGTTGGGGATCTGTCTTCCTTTCCACTTTACACCTTCAAAGAACACATTAAGACGCGGGTCTATCATTGCTACTCTTCGCTCAAGAGAAAAGAAATCCTGTCCGGCAAATAGGCATCAACAACTATTTACAAATTGTATACATTAGATTCATGATGTGATAACTAACCTGTTGATATCCTTGAGGCTGACAACAAAACTGGGCCCTGCAGGGCGCTAGGCGTCCCACTTAAGATTCGCATGCACGCACGCACGCGCATACACAGGCGCGCGCGCGCATGCACGCACGAACACACACTAGTAAAAAAAACAACAAACAATCAATAAACGTGACAGTGACATACAGTATACATCAAAAAGCCGTTGGGCAAATAGACATGGCAGACTGGACAGCTAGCGTCTATTCTGGGCGATTTGTACATGTTCTTTACCTAGTCGCCAGATTATGATAAAACAAATGGGGAAGAAAAAGCCCTGGCATGTTCTGAAATTCTACAACTAAGACAGGTGGATGGGCCACGAAGGCTGAGAGATAGTAGACAACAGTAAAGCCAGTACATAAATAAATAAATCACAAACATAGAGAGAAACAGAAAAGAGAATCTAGCACAGATCTTTCAGGAGAGAGGGATATAGTTTATATTGAAAGAGCCCACCACGTCCCCACGGGGATGACAGACTCAAGACTCAAGATATTTTATTCATTTTAGGCCTCAGCCCATCATGAAGGGGGATGTGAATATACAACTGAATGAAGTTATGTAGCAAACTCAAAATGAAAGCAAACAATGATATAGAACATATTCATGTAGTCAGAGCATCTCTCATTTTAAATCCTTTGTATAAAAATAATGCAAGATTATGTACATCTTCAGAACCGTCGATGACATTAACAAACTCAGTTTAAACAGTGAAGGATTTCTATAATATTTAGGCTTAATTAACGTTTCACGTGTAAGTCCCAAAGTGCTGGGCAACATAGAACAAAATGCACCTCATTTTCTTCGCTTCCATTACACAGGGGACAAATTAGGTCGTTAGACATCAACGTTCTGTATCGATAACGGTGTATCGCTAAATCAGAAATCCCGAGCCTAAATCTGGTTGTAATATATTTCAGATGCTTATCAATATCTAGATGTAAATAAGGTTTTAAACTGTGGTCGCTGCAAAAAGTGCTGTACAAATTGAACCTGTCGCTAGTTTGAATATGATCGGACCAAGTTTGCCATCGGCAGTCGATAAGCCTTTGTTGAAAACAACGTATAAATCCACGCACACTTCCAACACCTTGATTCGCCCAAACAAAACCAAATCCATATTTAAACAAACTCAAGCAAATGTTTGTTACCCAGTTTTTCTTACTTCTTGCATCTAGGTCATACAACATATCATATGCTTTACGTGGAATCCTGTAATTCTCCATTTGAATCAACTTAATCCAATAGCGAATGCACTTAACAGCAGAATTTATATATATTGGGTAGCGATTTGTTTCACCATAAACAAGGTCATTCG
This sequence comes from Conus canariensis, assembly GCA_033310375.1. NCBI lineage: Eukaryota > Metazoa > Mollusca > Gastropoda > Neogastropoda > Conidae > Conus > Conus canariensis. Next base: position 54,947,632 of record CM065723.1, read on the forward strand.
GTGTTCGTCTGTCTACTCCTAGAAATTTCTTCAAAGCGAATAAATGAACTGATTCACAATGGACAACAGCATTTTCTAAGCCCCATATTTCAGAACCATACTGCACAATTGGCTGTATCTGAGAATCAAATAATTTCATGAATAAATTAAAGGAGTTGTTGTTTAACATGTTTAACCTTTTCAAAATATAAATCAAAACATTTTTTGCTCTGCTTGCAAGGTCTTTGCATGCAGCAGTAAAGCTCAAGCGCATTGAAAAAAGTATTCCTAAGTATTTGTACACGTTAACTACAGGCATTGTAACACCATTATATAACTATTTTTCTCTCAAACTCAAATAGCCACCCTTCCGAAAGACTATAATATTGCTTTTTGTCATATTAACTTTAAGCTGAAGAGATTGAGCGGCATGCTGTAGGCTATTCAATTGTGTCTGCAAACCTGTAACTGTCTCCGCCATCAAAACAATATCATCAGCCAACAATAGAATAAATAATTCATACACGTCAAGTGAGAATCTAGCACCATGTCTTCCATTGTTGATAACTCCTATCGCCAATTCGTTAATAAAAAGAGAGAACAGAACAGGGCTGCAGGCATCTCCTTGTCTTAATCCTGATGTGCAGGCAATGTAATCAGTAAACGTAGAACCACATCTAACTCTCGCTTTAACATTATTGTACATGCTTTTAATACATTTAAATAACTTACCTTTAATACCATTCTTTAAGAGAACTGGCCAGAGAAGATTTCGATTTATCGTATCAAAAGCTTTTTCGAAATCTATAAACGCAACGTAAAGTTTTCTATTGTAACAGAACTGCTTGTGTATGAGAGCTAGTAAAGAAAACATGTGGTCGACTGTTGAATATCCTTTTTTGAATCCAGCTTGATATTCACCTGTGATATTGTTTCCTTCCACCCATTCTTGCAATCTGTTATTTATCACCATACCAAATAATTTACTGCTAATATCACTCAGAGAAATTCCCCTATAATTATTGGAGTTATTGATGTCACCTTTCTTGAAAATTGGCTGAATAATAGATTCAGACCAATTGTCAGGGAATATACCATCATCAAATAGTTTATTAAATAATATCAAGAAAAAATGAATAACCTGTTCATTCGAATACTTAAAGAGCTCGCCAGTAATGCCATCGGGACCAGCTGCTTTGCGGTTCTTAAATTTTCTTAAAGCAAGCAGTATTTCTTCTTCAGAGATTGGACGATTCATATAGTCTTCCGTGTTTTCAACCGAGTCCTCATTTACTATGTTGTCAGCATCCGTTTCCAGCAAAGCTTTAAAATGTTGAAACCAAGAGTCAATTGATATGTTATTTCTAGGCTGTTTCCTTTTGAAAGATGCATTATGAACAACGTCCCAGAATTCCTTTTGATTTCTCACAGTCAATACAAGTTTGTCTAATAAGGCTTTGTTGAATTGTTTCTTCTTCCGCTTTAATAAGTTTTTATACTCACGTCTGGCAATAACATATTCATTTCTTTTTTCGATAATTAATTCTTTTTTCTTTTCAAATTTTACAGAACGACGAAATATCTGCAACAATCATTTGGTATTTCTTTTACAAAGTTTGCATTCTAAATCAAACCATTTACTTGAATTTTCATTATTATCAAATGATACACGTGTTTTCATGGATTCAGCACTTACTCTTATACAATCATTAAAAGCTTTAAGAGCATCGTTCACGTTAACATCAATTAAATCAATCGCAAGGTCAATATTGGTACGTATTTCCTCACTACACAAAATACTGGTATATTTATCAGCACACTTGTCGTCCCACAAAGTTTGTATATAACAAAATCCTCTTTTTGCTTACAAACATCAGAAACATTGGGAATACAACACCTGCAGTCACTGGCAAATGGTCAGAATCAATACGTTCAACAATAGATAGTTTGCAGGAATCAAACAATATCATAAAAAGTTCACGTGAGAATACAAAATAGTCTGTGACACTGCTTCCAGAATCAGATATGAATGTGTAGCAACCTTCATGGTCGCCTCTGCACACGCCATTCAAAATACTCAGATCTAATGCAGTACACATGTTCAATAATAATTTCCCATAGTTGTTCAAAGTAAGATCGTTTGATTGCCGGGTCAAATTAAGAGACAAATTATTGAATTGTGGGTCAAAATTATTTTTCACAGAGTATTCTTGGGAAATATCAGCAGTTCTACTGTTCAAATCACCAACTAAAATAACATACACGTCACTATGTAACAGAAAATCAGTTAAACACTCTTCAAGCATACTAATGCCATTGTCTATATCAAAATGAGTATAGAAAGGAGATCCTTCTGGGGGTATATATGTACAAACATACAGAATATCTTTATCCAATCCAAACAGCTCTTTGTCAATCAAAAAGATGCAACAATTGACATGATCAACATCAACACTTTTGACATACTGGAAAAGGTCATTTTTTTATCAAGCAGACAGGTCCTCCCGAACGTCTACCATGCTTGGTAAATTTTACAGCAGGTTTACAAAACAATCTGTATCCGGCAAAAAACATCACACTGACATTCCTCCATGAAGGTCTCCACTAAACAAACAAAATCAAATTCACAAACAAAAGAAGTAAAATCAGAATCATACATTTTTGTCAACAACCCATTCACATTCCACAGCAAAAAAGAGAAATGTTTTGATTTGGCACGCAGTGTGTGTTGCACGTGCTCATTCACGCTGTCGCTGGTTGGCACAACCTCGCTCTCCTGACCAGCATCGCGTCGCTCAAGTGTGTCACTGACATGAAAGACAGGTGAGCGCATATACGGTGTTAGATTAACTCTGTTCCCTCTCTTGCTGTTATCAGGGGGGAAAATACATTCAGAACGTGGCCGGCCAATCTCCTATCTGGATTCGTGCAAAGTGTCCCCCTCACCAAGGAAATACTTTTTGCCATCTATGAGTAGGTGGTCGAAGACCATCGTGGCTCTTTTCCCATCATTTCTAGCTTTTTTCAGGTGGGGGGACAGTCTGCGCCGAATCTCCCTCACTCGGAAGGAGAAGTCTTCCCCTACAAAAATACTGGTGCCCTGCAGTTTCTTTTTTACTTTCAGAATTTGCACTTTGTGTTTGTAAAAAGTGCACCTTGCAATGATCGGAGAGTCTGGTCTGACATTCAAACGATGGACCCTATCAAATTCAATGTCAGTACTAATATCCAGTTTATCAGCAATGACATTACGCAGCTTACTTTCACACTGTTCAGTGGACTCATTTTGGTCTTTACTTATTCCATAGAATATAAGGTTATTCCTCTTGGATCTGCCCTCAAGGTCGTCAGTCTTTTTTTTCCAGTGTTCAACCCGGGAAAGCAGATCAGAGTTTTTCTCCAGAAGATTTTGATTTTCTTTTTTCAGATCATCCACTTTATCTTTTAAACCCATCACATTACTTTGCAACTCAGCATACTGCTCTCTCAATCCTTTCACACAGCGTTCCACTTCATCAAGCTTACAGTTTGTTGCGGCGTTCTGGGCCTTCATGGACTGAAGCATCTCCATGACGTCAGTAAGAGTAGGCTGCCGGGAAGGAGAAGAAGACTGCCCGCTGCCCTGGGATGCCGTTGCCCTGTCCAAGCTCGACCGTCCACTGCTGCCCAGTCGTGACTGCCTCATGCTGTCCTTGGGTCCCGGGTTTCTGCTCTACATCTCCGCACCTCAACAGCAAACTGCCCCAGAACAACAGGGTGAGGAGCATGCCAAGGGTCACACCGTCCAGTCTGCCGCGAGGTGTCAACATGGCGACTCGCGCGGCTTTCTTCTCTATGGCTCTCCTCGTCATAAACGAGAGGAAAACCGGCAAGAAGGAGCCACATGTCGCTCGAAAGGCGAGTGGGGTGGCCGGCATGGTTCAGCAGAAGTCCACTGGCAAAAAATGGCGATCAGGATCGACTTGCCCTTCTTCCTCAACTGACAAAAAGTAAGGAGACGACACGACATGCCACCTGCATGCTCCACTGTCAGGTCACGACCCCCCACGGATGACAGGAGAGAGATGAGAGAGAGAGAGAGAGAGAGAGAGAGAGAGAGAGAGAGAACTGAACTCTGAATAGTTTAGTGTATAGGCCTGTGTCATAGAGAGAGAGGGCGGGGGGGGGGGGGGGGGGGGGGGGGGGGGGGGGGGGGGGGGGGGGGGAGGAGAGAAATACGAAGAACTCTAAACTTTAAAGGTTTAATGAATAGACCGTACTTTAAAGGTTTAATGAATAGACCGTAGCTTGATGTCATGAGGGGAGAGAGAGAGAAAGAGACAGAGAACTCTGAATGGTTTAGTAAACAGGCCATAGGTCCATGTCATGGAGAGAGAGAGAGAGAGAGAGAGAGAGAGGAGGAGAGAGATGGTTTGTTCTTGGAATGTTGATTGTGGCTGAGACTTCATCCCTCTTCTACTTCTTCTTCTTTTTCATTTTCAATCTATCTGGATATGAAGATGGTGGGGCGATCTGGAGAACCCTAACTGGCACAAAAGTGGAGTTACAGCTGAGTTTGAATAAGGCATGAAAGCCGTCGTCAGGTCTGAGGAGGTTCATTTATCTATAGATAGTGAGTGAAATCGATAGAAATTTCACACACACACGCACACACACAGACACACAGGCACACACACACACACACACACACACACACACACACACACACACACAACACACTCACTCCTCTCCTCTCTCTCTCTCCTCTCTCTCTCTCTCTCTCTCTCTGAAGGTGGCTGTTCGTTTGATTCTGGTTTTATTCTGAAAGTCATAAGCTATGCTTCAAAAGGGCAAGGAGCAGTCAGTGTTCCGGTGCGTGTATCCAATTGTGGCGTGTGACCCGTCCCTTTTGTTGGCGGAGGCTGCCGGCAAAAAAAGTAAGCCTCGATCTTCACTGTGGAGAGACATATCAAATATGGCATGTATAATGCGATTAGTTACTGCGCTTTTCGTGTCGCTGCAGCTTTTCAAGAGAGAGACAGACAGACAGACAGGACAGAGACATAGACTACATACAGACAGAGACAGTAAATCTACGGCCGGACCCCATGCAGTTTGTTACTGCGGAAAGTAAATTCGCCTGTGGCGTTCCAGTAGGAAAGAACGAACACACACACACACACACACACACACACACACACACACACACACACACACACACACACACACACATGTACGCACGCACGCGCACATTAATATAGATTTTTTTTTTTCAGGAGATTTGCCTGATCTGGCCTGATATAGAATATCTTCCGAGGAGAATAATAATTGATTCGCCGCTATCTGTGCGTGCGTGCGTGCGTGCGTGCGTGTGTGTGTGTGTGTGGTGTGTGTTGTGTGTGTGTGTGTGTGTGTGTGTGTGTGTGTGTGTGTTGTGTTGTGTGAAAAGTTACTAAATCAACAGTGAAATGTAAAATGTACACGGTCACCACAGCCTCCCAAAGTCAAGACCAAATATGATCTTTCGTTGCATCGGGAAAATGTGCCAATATCAGGCCTCTTCCTAAATTGAGCTATCCTATGGCGTTTTAAACAGGCAGCCACAGGCCAGCACCACTTGTTTCCCGCCACAAGGGAAGATCACTCTTCGATCCAAATAAAACTGTAACAGCATTGAGTCGAAATATTTCATATCCACAGTTTTTGATGATTTATCATAGTTGTTCCGACTAATGGTGTTAATCATCTGGGAGGGGGGGGGGGGGGGAAGTACTGTATTGATCTGAGGTTTTCTTAGGTAAAATGTACAGCCATTTTCTTACGTCTCAAAGGCAGCTTCACGAACCCCATGAGCAGCTACTTAGAAATGGCCCTTGTTTACTTTTAAACACCCATTTTTGCTTACGCTGGGACAGAGGAATATCCCTGCGTTGAGCGTAGCTGGCCAGTCACTGAAATAAGGATGGCCCAGTGTAGGAAATTCTTGTGTTGTCAAATGACTACACTTGATCTTCTTGCAACCGAGATATACCAATTACTTTCTTTGATATTTATTACATGGAGCCGATCAAAGCAGACTAACTGCAACAGCTCCCCCCCCCCCCCCCCCCCCCTTTTTTTTTTTTTTTTTTTTTTTTAAGATACCACAGACATTTAAAGCTCGTTTCTTCTTCTACCCGTGGAAGCAGTTATATTTCTGTGAATGATGATTTTGACCGTTCTATTCCGTGTTTACCTGTACACGTGCTGCTTGATCGTATGCCCTGGATGCTATTTTCATCTCAGTAAAAGGACTCAGACGCAGTATAAAAAGGGTGTGTCTAAAATCAGCGGAGTTATGGCTCAGTTTGGAAGAACTTTACAATACCGGGCCTTTTTTTTTTTTTTTTTTTGCTGAAAAGTCAATAATAACAAAAAACATAAAGAGAAATGCTGATAATATTTTGTTTATGCAAAGCGTTTCACGGTCGTGTGCCAAACCGCCTGACGACATCTTTGTCCTGACTATGACCATTATATAGCGAACTGTGGCTGGCAACAAAAAAAAAAAAAAAAAAAAAAAAACGAAATGGGGCCCGATATTGGCACATCCCCTCTACATAAGTCACCCAAAACTCATGGTTTGTAACGCAAGTTTCAAGATCAAGGCCGTTGTGTGTGTGTGTGTGTGTGGTGTGTGTGTGTGTGTGTGTGTGTGTGTGTGTGTGTCTTTTGGCACACACATAGTTTATACCTTCCTCTGCAATACTAGCGTGGGAAACACAAAACTGACATTGTTTCCTACTTCATTAACAAAATGTGAAGATCAGTTATCACAGACAATGTCATGGATCCCTCAATTCTTTTTTTTTTATTTTTTTATTTTTTTTTAATTAACATCATTTCCCAAGGAACTTCCATCATTAATTGAATCCATCCTTCCTTCCGACATGAAGAAAAAAAGTACAAGATCGTAAACAGCAACAAATGTGAATTATTCCTCATAATTTATGATGCACACACATTTCCTTTTCATCGAGCGGTTTAAAGCTTTTGTGTTATTACCCCACCTCGTTTGATGAGCGCATTGCACTGCTCCTGCAACCGATCCAAAGCAATGCTTGGAAGTCTGCACTGTGTAATCCGAGCAACGAAACATCCTGAGCGGAATTCACGGGAGGTTTCAGGATGTGTGTGTTCCAGCTTGCAATATATCATGAATGGGGACAAACGACCAACGAGCGTAGTTTGTATATTCTAGCGCAGGAAGCCAGGGCATCAGTTTGGGTAAGCTTCCTACATGCTGAACGGACTTTCCAAAACGAAGTGGACGACGAATCATCTACGGGATGATGACATACACAACATATGAACTGTGGCTGCTCCTTAACTTTCCTCTTCTGCCACTCCTGTACGTCCGTAGAACGTTCTGGATTGGCTTCCTTGTGCGCAAAGCGTGCTCGCTGTTGCAAGATATACAATGCTGCTGAAGTGCGCTGATGTGCGTGCCTGGTTCCGACATGCTCCTAAGTATGGGTCAGCAAGCAGCAGCTGTGAGAAGACTTGTCCACCCAGTCCCCTTGAGCCAGTCACCTAGTTTTGAAAGCAGACACGTCTAAGTGCAGCCCTCCTAACGTAAGAACCTACTTCTGCTCTCTACAAGTGTCTGTCACAACGGCTGTTATGTGTTTTGGCCAAAGCGAGAGAGTGGGCCAAAGATTCCATCCATTTCTGAGACATACATCGTTCATTACGATCGAAAACATTTGTGTGCAAACCCGCTCGCTTTCACTCTTCATGACTTGGTCTGAATCTTAGCCACGGCACTAAGAAACGAAAATCAGTCTTAAAAGTAGTACAGTGGAAAACAAACAAACAAACAACGTGGCCTATGGGGGGAGGCAGAACAGGAGAGGGACGGGAGGTATGCAGGGTGGGGCAGGGGAACATAACAAGAAATAAAAAGCCGTACGAACTAATTGTTACTGTAAGGGTATCCCGAGTTTAAATTTGATATGCTGGACACCACTTCATATTAAAGGATAATGCAGAGTGTACATACATGTATAAAACGTATACAAATGAATTTTTTTTATATAGCCATTTTAAATACGCCAAAATAAAATACCTCGAACTGAAAATATTCAGAAAGCACAATGTTTGTGTTGGCAGCCCTGTCGACTTTTTTTTTTTTTTCATGAGCAACAGAATTGGTTTGAATGTAAGATAAGTAAAATGGACTTTGTCTAGACTGCTCCATATTACTCAAGTCGCGGCGGCAATAACGTAGAGTAGCCAGGACCAGAAACTTCGTTTTTGGCTAGTTGGAGTCCTATTGTGCATTTGGAAGGCATTTCCCACTTCCTGTTGATCTGACTGACTTTCTGTCTGCCTCCTGTTCACAGGATGGCCGTCTACTCACCACACTTCACACCTGCTTGTGTCAGCTTGTCAAGTTCGAAGCACACAGCCGGTGATTCGCGCGCATATACAAAACCTACGTGCAGGCTGTAGGCCGACCTCCCCGAACAGTGAACAAGAAGGGGTTGGGTTTCAAAAGGAGGTGACTGCAGGTGGAAATTGAAACAAACTTAAAAGAAAAATTTACTGTGCCGCCGAATGAAAGAGACAAGCAAATCAGAAGACAAAACACGACGCGTTTCGACCTCTTTGGTCGTCTTCAGGCAAGACAAGCAACATTAAAGAAAAGGAAAACGAAACTGTTCGTTCGACAATGAAACGAAAACTGTTCTTTCTTCGTTTTCATTGCCTTCAATGTTGCAATTTGTTTGTCTCTCCCGTTCGGCGGCACAGTAATTTTCACACCTAAGTAGGCGAACAAAAAGTCAGCATAACTATGTAGTTACCTGGGGGGCTTGAGCATTCTGAGGTCCGGAAGTAGTTAGTGACCTGCGCGAGCGAACCGTGACATACATATGGCACTTCAAATCCCTAGCAAAACTACGAGAAGATGGGGAGATCCGTGGGGGTGGGGGTGGGGGTGGAGGGACGATCATAACGAAGAAGAAATCGGCCTAGCCTAATCTTCCTTCTCCAGCAGGCCTATCATCGCGTGTGTATTGCACACATTTTAGTGAATATAAATCAAACCAGTGAGACTAACTACTCTCCCCCGTAAATAAACATTTTTATTTTGAATCAGCATCTTCATAAGCTTCAATACAGATCATATCCACAACAAATATTAAAGCTGTTTTTAGGTTTGTGCTTGCTTTTAACCCTTAGTAACACGCATTGAGAATAGTAATAAAATCATCACACTGATACTGCCAGATTACCCTACGGTGTACAAAAGTTATACTTACGTCTCTGTGAGCTGCATAACCATACGAACTCAGAGGATCTTTTGCACTTTTTGTTAAGGCAAGGAAACGAAGACAACAAAAAATCCTCTCAAGCTAAACTGCACTAATATCGAATCATGCACTGCGGCTATCACAACGGAAACGAGATATTCGAAGCACTCTTTCTCTTTTATACTATTCCGAGCGTATTTCCAGGCCTTTGAGCGCTCGAAATAGAATCTACGTCATCTAAAACATTCCTGGGTAGTTTTTAAAATATTCTAGCCCACAAGAGTAGCCTACGTACTACCAGCGGTGAAAATAACATTAAAGCGACAGAAACCAATGACCACCGTATTTGTCACGATGCCATTGGCTGGTTAGGTAACGCTCGGGGATTCGCGGTCACACCCTGTTTCGTTTACCTGAATTTATTTTGAGAAAGGTCGGTATTGGAAACATCCACCAGTGAATGATGATCACGTTCCCAAAGAATGTCCTTATTTGCATATCCGACAAAAAAAAAAAAAAAAAAAAAAAAAAAGCCTGCTTCATATGCGTTAACAGGTGTAAAGCGATTTTCCATGGAAGAATTCTCTCTCTCTCTCTCTCTCTCTCTCTCTCTCTCTCTCTCTCTCTCTCTCTCTCTCTCTCTTCACACACACACACACACACACACACACACACACACACACAACACACACACACACACACAAGCAGGCGCGCGCGCACACACGTGTATGTGTGTGTGTGTGTGTGTGTGTGTGTGTGTGTGTGGGGTGCGTGCGTGCGTGCGTGCGTGCATGCGTGAGTGCGTGCATGCGTGCGCGTGTGATCTATCTATCTAGACAGGTAGACAAACGGAAAAAAGGCAGACGTGAAAAACAAAGACGAAGAAGTTTAAACGACCAGTAATTTCGGTTCAGCTTTCTTTTTTTTCCGTCTGAGATCCAATTAACGAACTGTGATATAAACAAGATTGATGACGTCTTTAAGAGACAGAAGTCAGGGAGAAAATATTTACTTAACAGTGCACCTCCCATCGTTTTGTTGTTGTTGTTGTTGTTGTTGTTTTTCTTTTTTTTACATCCAGCATTGTAGTAACATCCTTTGACTGATGCCTAATATGATGGGGATTCTCAATAGTATTTCTGAGAGAGGAGAGAGAGAGAGAGAGAGAGAGAGAGAGAGAGAGAGAGAGAGAGAGAGAGAGAGAGAGAGAGAGAAGGATGAGGATGAGTAGGGGGTAGGGGTGGACGCGACAACCCCATCAATTGTCATGCATCATGTTGGTCACAGAGAATGATGCGGCTTGAGCCATATAAATAGCCCGGATCCATGGCGATTTTGTTCCCATTCTGTTTCAGACAGAGTAAAAACATTTAAAAAAAAAAAAAAAAAAAAAGGACAGCGGGGGAGGGGGGAGGGGAGGGGTGACAGTAACAGGGCGGGGAGTTGTGGCTTTGGCGGAGGAGAGGGTTGGAAAAGCTGAAAATAGTCGTGCGATTTTAACTCAGGCACTGTCTCACCCTCCCCATTCAAGCGACTGTAATGCTCTCACATGTGGGTTATACGAGCTGCGTGACATTGTCGGGAAAGGGGGTGGGAGAGGGAGGGCATGGAGAAAGAGGAAGAGGATGGGGCGGGGGGGTGGGGGGGGAGGGGGGGGGGGGGGGAGTTGCTTGTACGTGGTGACGAGAATCACGCGCAAGGACCCGCACGTGGTCAGTCACACTCGGTGGCCGGCATGCCATGCGTATGGTTTTAGCATGGACAGGTGGGATTGGGTGGGTGTGGATAGGCCTGATAGTAGTCTTGTCATACGAATGAAGTGTCCAGAACACACACACACACACACACACACACACACACACACACACACACAAACATATATATATATATATATATATATTTGTTATATTAAAAGCAAGTTAAAATCAAGCTTCTAAAAACATCTACAAATTTGTTTCACGCTGTGCTATATATCCTGTGTTCACACGCACATACATAACAGCAAGCATGTACGTTCGCAAGTTTGCATGACTTATATATAGATAAATATGTATGTATATGTATGTATGAACCGAGTGGATAGGCTACCTAATCTAAAAAGCAAAAGTTCTGTGTGGGCTATCTGTCTGTATGTTTGTGTTCGTAATCCTCATACAAATCCACAGTTATCATCGGGTATTCTCTGAATTTTACATGGTGACTCATTAGCATACTGGACAGATTAAAACCGCATTTTGATATCACAATGTAACGACGTGAAGCACTGTCAGTTTCAAGTGGGTCTAAGGGAAATAACTGTGATCAGACCAAATTACAATGGTACTGGTGGAAGCGGCGGGGTATGGGGAGGGTGGGAGAAACGTGTAAAACAGAGACAGTATGGGAAGGAAGGGGGAGGGAGGGGGGGAAGGGGAGGATTCAGGAGAGGAAAGAGGGGGTATGGGGTGGGGTGGGGGGGTAAAACAACTGGTATGGTATAACCCTTGCAAGTTTGGAAAAACCGTCACACAGAAAGGCTCAGCGCCAATGGCCGATTTCAGTCTGTACCAGTTCAAGGAAAACAACCACTGATGACCCATAATAAATCTGTGAAAACTTTGAAAGGAGAGACATTGCAATTTCTTCCTTTTATTTTGTCTCAGACAGCCAGAAAATTGCTTCAAAAGCAATGAGAGTACGGACATTTGAAGACAGTGATGATAAAATCTCCTGGCGGTTGGATATCGTTCATCGTAGCACGACAGACAGCTATAGAACAAAGGAAAACCACAACCAAAACGCAAATTAAGCACTCATAAACAGAGTGCGAGTATTGGGCCTGACTGGCTCAGTGGTTAAAGCGCAGGAATCTTGTTTAAAGGTTGATGGCTCGATTCCCGCTAAAGACAGTCAGGTCTGAAGAGATTTTCCTTTCCGGAGTTAACTTCTGTGCAGACCCTGTCCCCAACCTATCCTTTTGGATGAGCTTTTATATGGCTGCCTTAATCTCAGGATTTTAAAAAAAAACAAAAAAAACGGTCATACACACAAAACTCCACTCATCCGCAGGAGTATCAGCCTGCGTATGCAGAAAGAAAGAAGGATGAGCTTTTAAACCGAGATCCCCTGCGTGAACATAATTATGCAGTAGTGTGCCAGTGGTATGGCTAACACGAAAACTGAATTCATGCACCCTGGGCCGGTATGCAGATACCTCCGATAATTTAACAGTCCGATAGGATCTATCCCACCGAGATCTATTGGTGGGACAGTTCATCCGATAGCTCGGCATGCATGGACATCCGACAGTGCCTCCAATAACTATCGGGTATCCGTGGCTGCTCTAAGAATAACTTGGCAGGGATTCCCCAACTTTCGCCCTCGCTGCGCATGCGTTCATCAGTTTAGCAGCAAAATGGCCGAGGGGAAGAGGGCGCGGAAACCGAATTTCACGGACACTGGGTCAAGCTGCCCTGCCGGTTGGACAGTTCAATTGTCTCTGCAATTGAATCAGTCAGCTGCAGAATGTCTTGTCGCCTGATTCTAAATTTCGAGTACAGTTCGACATCATCGTATCTTTCCAGTGGATGCAGTCTGTCTCGAAAAATACGTTCTCTTCGCAACATTCGACGTCTCCGCATTCTCAGGGCGACAAACGCGGCTGCCATCTTGTCAACATAGATATCGGACCGAAGGACGAGATATCGGAGGGAGGTACCACCTATAAACTTATAGGGGGGACAGGTCTCTATCGTGGTTTCCTGCATGAGAATTTTTCCGCATTATCGAGCCGACTACCGCAATCGGGTCGATAGACGATTTATCAGGCCTATCTGCATACCGCCCCAGGTTGGTGTTGTATCTAAACACAATCCCCGAAACCGAAATGTGGTTACCTTAACAGTGGGATTACAAACGGTCGCATACGGCAAACATTTCACCAGTGGTGAACCACGAGGTTCTAGTTTCAAAGGGAGGTGGTTGCAGGCGGAAATTGAAACAAACTAGAGGAAAAATTAATGTAATCTGTCAGAATTCACAGGTTACTAAGGTTTTAAGCAATTTTAGTATGTTTCAAAAAAAACTTTTATTAGCAGTGATTGTATTATTTTGAGGTAAAGACGTTTACTCCTTTCCACTAGTATTGTTGTTCTATATGTCTGGTTGTTTGGTTAATTTTAGTATTAAGACACTTTTTATTTTCCTGTTTGGCCACTTCCTGTTGCCTGGTCTCTTCCTGCGAATGTGTTGAGCCCTGAGACAGACAGGTTGTGGAAGCGCTGTGCGTGGTTTGGGGGTGCTAATCCAGGTTAGTTACTCTAAGTATTAAAAAATATGCTTCTAAAAGATACCAACTGATTCTTTTCCTTTAGAATTGCCGTATATTTTCTATGCTGTCAGCTGGATGGCATTGATTTTTGGTGGATTTTCCTATAAGAATTACACTTGGCTTTAGCTGTTTTACTTTCAGTTGCTAGAATTTTAGGCCCACATGTTGAATTAAGTTTAAACCTAACTGTATTATTCAAAGGTGAGTTCAGGTTATTATTCACTGTTGCTTTAGAATGTGGTTCACACCACATTGTTTCAGAAACATTTTTGAGAGATTGTGTTTTAGACCCCATGGTCCTAAATAATTCTCATTGAGATTGTGTTGTAGACCACATGGTCCTAAATAATATCATTTTCCCTTGTCCCTTGCAGAAAATGTTAATAGCACCACATGGTCCTAGACATAATTTTGTAAGAATGGAATCTTGGCCACATGGTCCCAAATGTATCTTACCTCTTTGTTTTTGCAGTAAAATAGTGTTTGTCACATCACATGGTTTTAGTAGAGGAAATGTCTACATCACATGGTTCTTTGTGTATTAATCATGGTACATGTGTTAAGTTTGGTACATGGTTCTTTGTGTTTTAATCATGGCACATGTGTTAAGTTTGGTACATGGTTCTTTGTGTTTTAATCATGGCACATGTGTTAAGTTTGGTACATGGTTCTTTGTGTTTTGATCATGGCACATGTGTTAAGTTTGGTACATGGTTCTTTGTGTTTTGATCATGGCACATGTGTTAAGTTTGGTACATGGCTCTTTGTGGTTTATTTTAATCATGGCACATGTGTTAAGTTTGGAGAAGTTTTCCTTAAATTTCTGAGGATGTTTTATTTTTGTCTTCTCAGTTGAAAAGAAAAAAAATGCTTGCTTTAAAGGATTACTGTTATCCTTAAAATTATTTATTATTATTATCAGTGTCAATTTAGAGACTGATTTTAATCAAAATGGCTGTGGTAGTATGAAATTGGTTTTATGGGGACATCTGTTGGAAACCTGGGAGAGGAATGATTGATCTGGCTTGCTGCCTAGTGGTTCAGTTGGATGACTGATAAAGGATGTAAGCAGATTTGCTGCCATGGTCAGGTGGCCAGTTGATAGCGAAGAGCTTTCAGTATATTGGTATGCAACTCACTGTATTCAGTTTGACATTGGATCGGATCAAAGTGTGTTTGGCATTACCATAACCAGGCAGGGTCAAGTGGATTTGAACTTGATAAGATCACTACTACTTTATTAGTGATGCATTGTCCCTCGTGTGTTTCCCAGTTGAGATGTTTGCTGAAGGTCTTTGATGGCTTTTGGTTTGGCCATTGTTATTATTTGTGTTTTTTCGCACACAGTCCTGTGCAGATTTTTATGTTTGTATTCTTTTGCAGTGCCCCTTTTGAGTTTTCCACTCCTTTCCTTTCTCTCTGTCACAACCCAAGTTCTTTGTCATTAATCATCAGAAAATTGAGTCAGTCCATGTTTAGAATTAATATTGTTGTTTGGATTTTTGTCTATTTACAGAATTAATAAAAATCGGAGTAATTGTACAGTCAGAGTTTTAGTTAGGTCTGGGTCTGTGCGTTTAGGAATCTGGGTTACATTACTATGCTGCCAACAGCAGCCTTCATCCATCAAACTGGTCTGGAGATAATGAGTCATGATTCTGGAACACAGAAGAAGAAGAAGAAGAAGAACTATGCTGCGAACGAAACAAACAAACTACACGACAAACACGACGCGTTTTGACCTTTTTGATCAACATTCAAGATAATGAAAACAAAAAACGAACAATCGCTCATATTCATTTATGTATGTCCACGGAGTTCTCTCCGGAAAAAGAAAAAAGAATTGTGCGAACTGATGCCTATTAAATACAATCTACAAAACAGACCAGCAGGCTGAATTTGCAACGGCTGTGTCTTTTTCTGATGTCAGAAATGACAGACATTTTACGAAAATAAATTTTCTTGCTATAAGCTATGTAGGGATTTTCCTTTTGGACATTTTCTTACGTCTGTTGGACTCTGTAGAACACAGTTTGTTGAAAATTCACTTGCTTCTTTCACATTGTAATTAACTAAGCGTTCCTTTTGCACACTGCGTGTGTGTGCGTGTATGCGTGTGTGCGTGCGTGCGTGCGTACGTGTGTGTGTGTGTGTGTGTGTGTGTGTGTGTGTGTGTGTGTGTGTGTGTGTGTGTGTGTGTGTTGTATTTGGCTAGTTTTCAATGATGCCTGTTTCGGTATCATTTCAACTAACAGGAGTTACAGTAGACGTAAGGAAAATAAACGAAACTTTAAAAACAGAACTCGCTCATTCTTTCACGATTACTTCCAGCAAAAGGTTTCAGACTAAACCGTGCACACCCCCCCCCCCCCCCCCCCTTCCGTCTTCTACCGCCTTCTATTTACACCTACCCTCATCAACATATCTATCTAGGCCTATCTCTCTGTCGATCCATCTATCTATCCATCTATCTATCTGTATGTATGCATGTATGCATTCATATATTGCGAAATCTCTCTGTCTCTGTCTGTCTCTATCCTTCTCTCTCTCTCTCTCTCTCTCTCTCTCTCTCTCTCTCTCTCTCTAGATATATATATATATATATATATATATGCACATATATATGTATATATATATATATATAATAATAAGAGAGAGAGAGAGAGAGAGGAGAGAGAGAGAGAGAGAGAGAGAGCTATACACATACATATATATGTACATTTTTTTTTTTTTTTTTTTATAGATCTGTCTATCTATAATCTATATCTATATATATGGGGGGGGGGGGGGGGGGGGGGGGGGAGGAAGGAAGACGCGCGCGACTCCACCCCTCGAAGACACCAGACATTAAGAAGCTTAATGATGGTCGTGACGATAAATTCATCTTCGGGGGACAGGCGACCGTTGCTACCGGCACGCCCCACCCGCCACGCGCCGCCCCGCACGTGTTTCACGCTACATGGGCCCACGTTCTGACAGTCGGTGCTCCCCCCGCCCCCGCCTCCCCCCCTCATCCCCACCCCACCTCCTCCATCCATCACCCTTCCTCCCCACCCCAGCTAGAGCGCATAAGCGGATTCCCACTCCCTCTCCCTCTCCCCCTCGCGCTTGGCGTAGCCCTTGTGCGCATGCGAATGCTCTTTCTCTTATCCCCCCCCCCCCCCACACACACACACTCCATCCCCGCCTCCACCTCCCCACGCCCAGGTGAACGGCCATATTGATTATTCTCAGTCTCAGGAGGGAACTTTCACAGAAAGTTGTGAATCGTATTACCCGAAGAACAAAAAGCAAAACAGGACAACAGCAACAACAAAAAGAAGGAAAAAGAAAAAAAAAAAGAATCACACACACACACACACACACACACACACACACACACACACACACACACACACACACACAATGCGTACTATATGATTGGATCAAGCAACGTTTAGTAGCACAGGGAAAAAAAGTTGATACATCCAAAGTGGAAGTGTCAAAGAAAAAAACAAACAAACTTAATCCCCGTGAGACATTGACGAGCATTTTGAACAAGGCAAGACTACTGACAAAAGACCTATCGGCCGGGAAGCCGTCTTATTTTGAACTGTGACTTGCCTGGTACCTGCAAGCCCTGTTCATGAGTGTAGCAGAAAACAAATGGCAACAGACATCCCCCCCCCCTCCTTATTCTTCATTTCCCATTCCCACCACCTCCCCTTTCGTTGCACGCGTTAGATCCCTATTGTAACAACTGCCTTCATGCAAAGAGCGCATGTTGAAATAACCGGCACAGACGGTGCTGGCCAAGGCTTTTTTTACACCCACACTCACATGACATGTGAGCCAAATAGTCAAATTGCCTATTTTGTTATTATTACCTCCGTCAAGGATGTTATGTTTTCACCGAAGTCTGATGGTCTGAGCTGTCTACTGGCAAAGTTGGGCGAAATAAAAACTACAAATTAAACCAAAGTTAAGTAGGTGGGAAAATGGAATTTTCTCCCCAAACTAGCCCATCAAAGTTTGGTGCAGATACGGATTAAGGCTGGATCCAGGATCTGCCCAACCTTGCACGAGGTCAGGATTTTTTAAAGGGCCCATCTAGTTGTTCATCGTTGTTGGCATAGGTAGCCAATATTCAGTAGCTACTTACGTCAATCTCAAACATAAAGGTGGGGGAGGATAATATGTAGACAGGGGAGGGGAGGGGCAGGAGTGTGAAGGCGAGGTGGAGGCAGGAGATGAGGGATGGGGTGGCGGGAGGAGGTGGGTGTTCAGGCATGCATGTCTTGCTGTATATACTGAGCGGTGGGTGGACGACACTTTAGGAGCCAGAGGGAGGAGGGTGGGTGGAAAGCATGGGATAGAATTTCTGCCCAGGGACACAGTATGGGTTGCAGCTAAGTCTGTCAGGGGGAACAGCATAGTCACTGATTAAAAAGATTGACGGATCGAATTTAGGAGCCACCCCCCCCCCCCCCCCCCCCCCTCCCTTTGGACCTCCGAGTTTGTTCTCTGTATCTTATATCTACATTTGTGATGAGCGAGTAGGAGCCCGGAGCTTTGAGTGACAGGCTTATGATTGTTGCAATAGGGGAGCATTGGGCAGATCCCGCCATAGATCTTCACATGAATGTCAAGCAGGAGACTAGCTGCACAGACCTCGTTTTCAAATGCTTTCATAGCTCTCCATATGTGGCTGTCTATGTTTTTGTTTTCATACAGGCCCAACATGTTATTTGCGTAAGCTTACTACATAAATTCTCTGTCCCGATGATGTGTCGCCTTGGCGTTGGTGGGGCGGCGTGCGTGCTCCGATGATCCCCAGAGCTATGAGGGTGGGGGCTTCGGCCCCTGGCAGGTTCAAACATGCTCAACAGGCCTGTGTGGTAGGAGCCAGACGAAACGAAACACCTTGGTCCTCCAAGCTGGGGATTGTGCAGTGGGCTAAGTACTCACTCACCGAAAAAAAAAAAAACCCATTAGTTACGGAAACCATTAACAGCAAAACTAACACCAACTCAGTTCTTGGGGATCTGGGGCTCCACCTAGAAGACTTATGACGCGCTGCAGCCAAACCCATCAGGAAGCTGTAGAGCCGACGATCCCGCTTCGCCCGGGAACAACCTTGATGAAGACCCCGAAGCTGTTATCGCAGAAGAGACCCATCCTACTTTGATCGTGGAATGTGAGGACGCTACGGAAGACTGGATGATGTGCACAAGCGGTGAGGGAGATGAACCAGTACCACCTCACATTACTCGGCCTGTGCGAAGTCCGATGGAACTCTCATGGAGAGACTAAGCTACAGACAGGACAGACATTGCTTTACTCTGGCAAGGAGAACTAAGACAACCGCCACGAAGCCGGAGTAGGCCTCCTGCTGTCCAAGCAGGCCGCCAAGAATCTGATAGAATGGGAACCAGTGTCAG
Source organism: Conus canariensis (assembly GCA_033310375.1). Lineage (NCBI taxonomy): Eukaryota > Metazoa > Mollusca > Gastropoda > Neogastropoda > Conidae > Conus > Conus canariensis. Next base: position 54,966,615 of record CM065723.1, read on the forward strand.
ACCGCATCATCACCGCGCGGTTTGAGTCCCGTTTCCAGAAGGTGTCCCTTGTCATGTGCTACGCCCCCACTAACACCGCGGCGGAGGAAGACAAGGACAACTTCTATGCCCAGCTCCAGTCAGTTGTCGACAAAATTCCGGAACGGGACATGCTCATCCTGATGGGGGACATGAACGCCAAGGTCGGGAGAGACAACACTGACAGAGAGCAGGAGATGGGACAACATGGACTGGGTGACATGAATGAGAATGGAGAGTTGCTCGCTGACTTCTGTGCTGTCAACGGCCTTGTGATCGGAGGCACGCTCTTCCCACACCAGCGCTGCCACAGGCACTTGGGTATCACCTGACCATCAGACAGAGAACTGAATAGATCACGTCATTGTGAGACAACGGTTCCGGAGTTCCTTGCAGGACGTGAGAGCAAAACGTGGCGCGGACATTGGATCAGACCATCACCTCGTAGTTGCCAAGATAAAGATGAGGCTGTCCGCAAGGAAGAAGCAACAAAACCCAAGAGTGAAATACAATATTGGGAAGCTGAAAACCCAGAACATGAAGCAAGCATTTCAGATATCATCCCACAATCGTTTAGAAGTACTCCAGATGGATCAGGCAGATACAGTAGAGGACACATGGACAACCATAAAAGACACTGTAGTGGGAGCATGCGAAGAAGTGCTGGGAAGGCCACAAAAGAACAGGAAGCCATGGATCAGTGATGAGACCTGGCAGAAGGTGGAAGAGAGAAAACAAATCAAACGAGAGTTGAACCAGGCAAAAAACACAACAGAAACAGAGAGCTGCAACCAGACACACCACAATTGCAAAGGATGTCAAGAAACAGCTACGTGCAGACAAGCGAGCATTCATCAACACCATCGCAGACAAGGCAGAGGAAGCAGCCGGCAAGGGAGACCTTAAGATATTGTATGCTACCACAAGACTCCTCAGTGGACGACGCAGCAACCCCAACAGACCAGTGCGGGACAAGGAAGGGAAACTCCTCACCTCAATAGAAGACCAGCTAGCTAGATGGAAAGAACACTTCCAGGGGGTGCAAAATCGACCCACACCAGACGATAGACCACAGCTGGAGCCTGGAGACCCCCCTCGACATCAACATCAGAGAAATCATTAAGACCGAGATACGCAAGGCACTCAACAGTCTGAAGAACGGGAAAGCTGCTGGCATTGACAACATCCCAGCAGAAGCTTTGAAGGAAGGGGGAGGCGGCATTGTAGATCAACCACCTGCTCGACCTGATCTGGACAACAGAGGAGATCCCAGCCGAATGGAAGAAAGGCCTGCTGGTGAAGCTTCCCAAGCACGGCGACCTGTCCCAGTGCGGCAAGTGGCGGGGCATCACTCTGCTGTCCATCCCCAGCAAGGTTCTCACGAGAGAATGAAAGACACACTCGACAAGACACTCCGAGATGAGCAAGCCGGCTTCAGGAAAGAGCGTTCATGTACAGACCAGATCGGAACCCTCAGGGTCATCGTGGAGCAGACCATGGAATGGCAGACGCTTCTCTACGTGTGTTTCATAGACTTTGAAAAGGCCTTTGATGGCGTCGACAGACAAGCAATCTGGAACATCCTTCTCCACTACGGCGTGCCAGAAAAGATCGTCAGCATCATCAGACGACTCTATGAGGGTTTCCCCTGCCAGGTCATCCACAACGGAAGACTCTTTGAAGACCTCGAGATCTCCTCCGGCGTCAGACAGGGCTGCTTGCTGTCCCCACTCCTCTTCCTCGTGGTGCTGGACTGGGTGACAAGGACGGCCTACGCAAGTTCCAACAAAGGCATCCAGTGGACCCTTCTGAAGAAGCTACCAGATCTCGATTTCGCCGATGACGTGGCCCTACTATCACACCGTTTACAGGTCATGCAAGATAAAATAACTGCTCTTGGAAACACAGCTCAACGTGTTGGACTCAAGATCAGCCAAGAGAAGACGAAGCTCCTGCGCGCTAACAACAAACAAGAAGCCCAAATCACCATCGTTGGAAAGGCGATAGACGATGTCAGTAAGTTTGTGTACCTGGGCAGCAAGATCAGTCGGTCAGGAGGCACAGATGGAGACATCAAAGCAAGAGTGAAGAAAGTGCGACAAGCCTTTGCCATCCTGAGACCCGTATGGAGCTCTGCCTCCGTCTCCATCAACACCAAACTGAGAATATTCAATTCCGACGTAAAATCAGTGCTACTCTACGGGTCAGAGACTTGGGGAGTCACCACCAACACCTCCACGAAGATCCAGATCTTCATCAATAAATGTCTCCGGCAGATCCTCCACTTGCGATGGTTTGACAGAGTGCCAAAACACCGACCTGTGGACGAGGGCAAACCAAAAGCCAATGGACGTCCAAGTCAGGAAGAGAAAGTGGCGATGGGTCGGCTACACACTGCGGAAGGAGCCCTCTAACATCACCAGGCAGGCGTTCGAGTGGAACCCGCAGGGCAAGAGGAAGCAGACCTGGAGGAGGAGCTTGCTAAACGAGCTGAGAGCCTCCAGCCTGACCTGGGAGGAGATCAGGACCTGTGTCAGGGACAGACGGAGGTGGAAGGTTGCTGTTGAGGCCCTATGCTTCTCAAGGAGCGAAGAGGACTAAGTTAAGTAAGTCACTACATAAATTCTGAAGGCAAGGATTATACGTTTGAAAGCACTACAGTGCAAACGAAGGATTAATAGTACCTGGCGACTGCCTGTCTGTCTGCCCGTCTCTCTCTATCTGCCTGTCCGTATGCCTGTCTGTCTGTCTGTCTGTCTGTCTGTCTGTCTGCCTGTCTGTCTGTCCGTCTCTCTCTGCATGCATGTGTGTATGCACGCGTGTGACGCACTTGTGTGTGTGCGTGCGTGCGTGCGTTCGTGCGTGCGTGCCTGTGTGTGTGTGTGTGTGCGTGCGTGCGTGCGTGCATGCGTGCGTGCGTGCGTGCGTGCGTGTGTGGTGTGTGTGTGTGTGTGTGTGTGTGTGTGTGTGAGAGAGAGAGAGAGAGAGAGAGAGAGAGAGAGAGAGTGAGAGAGAGAGAGAGAGAGAGAGTGTCTGCAGTACATCACCAACAGCATGGAGGCTATATACACCGAAAACCCGCCTAACAAGTAACATGCAGACAAGGAGAAAGCTACACAAGTGCGCGCGCATGAATAAACCACGATCGCGAAATTATTGATATACGCATGATTTCATTTATCTGATTCATGCATTATTTTGCCATGAATTATTTAGATATCAAAAGTTTGATTTATACACCACGATTTCTTTAAAGGTTTATATGATTCACATAACTGTTTGACTTGTTACCTCGCCCCCTCTCCTTTCCGCCACAATTGTTTCTGTCCTCCCCTGACCCCCTTCTCTCAAACCTTCCCTTTCATCATCCTCTTTTTTGTACCATCTGTTTATCTGTTCTCTCTTCCTTCCTTCATCTCCCCTCTCCTTTAGTCGTCTCCGTTCTCCCCCCCCCCCCCCCTCCCCGTCTTCTATTTGATTACAAGTATTGCCACTATGCCCGCTTCGAATCTTGGCATTGCATTATTGTCGCTTTGAAAATGCAACTCATGCAACAATGCAACAATAGAATTATTCATTAAGGAAAACAGTTGCTTTATGTACATGTCATGATTTATTTAAATGTATACTGCTTTGTTTACGTAGGCCTATAACGCGTTATTTATCATGTTGGGTATCATTACGATACGCTTACATGTCCATGTGCCCCAGAACGAGCTTTTATGCCCTACACATACATTTGTGTTAATATATGCATGATTTGGAAAGTCAAGCTGATCGAATTTGGGACATTGTGCCCCGGTTCGATGTTAGGGGTCAAGTGACCCAGAAAAGGTCAGTGATACCCTGATTGTAAAATCAGGTCGAGTCGGTCTAGATCGAAGTTTGTGTGTGTGTGTGTGTGTGTGTGTGTGTGTGTGTGTGTGTGTGTGTGTGTGTGCGTGTCCGTGTCTGTGTCTGTGTCTGTGTGTCTGTTGAGTGTGTGTACGCATACATAGAATAGCACCACGTATCATATTGCTAAAATTCGGAATTAACGTTATTTTCAAGCAGTAGACAACACCCCACACACACACACACACACACACACACACACACACACACACACACACACACACACACACACATCGGTTGTGCCATCAGTTTATCCGTCCTCTCTCCCTCCCCTCATCTCCCCCTCTCATTCCTGCGGTTGTCTGTGTCCTCCTCCACCCTCACCCCCCACCCGTCCCACCTCCTCCCCCGTCTTCTCTGATTACGAATATTGCCCCTAGACCACTTCTATCTATCTATATCTATCTATCTATCTATCTATCTATCTATCCCTCTCTCTGCGTCTCTGTCTGTCTGTCTGTCTGTCTGTCTCTCTCTCTCTCTCTCCTCTCTCTCTCTCTCTCTCTCTCTCTCCCCTCTCTCTCTCATGAGCTATCCATCTATCTAAAATGGGCAATCGACATGCCGGCTGGATTTTGTTTTGTTTTGTTTCATTTATGTTTGTGAAATCGTTCGGCAAGTCTAGTTAGTATTCCAACCCCATTTCCCCGTCCTCTTTTAACTTCATTTTATTTTATTTTGTTATAATTACCTTTTATCATCATCATCATTATTATTATTACTATTATTATTATTATATTATTATCATCATCATCATCATTGTCGTCGTCGTCGTCGTCGTCATCATCATCATCAATTTTAGAATTTTTTCACTTTTTTTTAACTTTTTTTTTTCTTTCTTAACCTGAAGGAAATTATACAACTAAAAATGATGAGTTCACCAAAGATCAAGATTTTGACTCCAGTTTTCCAAAACACTCATCACGGACCCCGAAATTTATTATGAAACGAGTAACGAGGGGCAGCGCACGAAAAGAAGACAAATCGATGTCACGAGTAAACAGGCCAAAGCGAGATGAATGATACGGTTCCAACGCGTTTCAGTAATAAGACAGCCATTTTTTCCATGGTCAACGTCTGTAATTTGCGTAAGCTTAACCCTTGTTTTTACTTCCGGAAGGTAGTCACTCAGGGTGGTAGAAATACTACAAACGAAGACATTAGTTTTACCTTCTCGGTGTTTTGGTCATGAAAGATTTTGCCAATAATTTTGGCGTTTTGATTAAACTTTTGTGGGGACTAACTTCAAAGGAGCAACGTTCGTAGATGGTGAGTTACACGTCGTACAGTAACTAAGTGTAGCTCAGCGAGTCGATAGCTTTGAGTTGGTGAGTACACTTCCATAGTAGGGGACGTGATCATGATAGAACCACCACAGAAGATGAAGACGAAAAGCGGTATTCACTTTTTCAAATGTATTCGCAGTTTATTACCAAATGATTAGCTGCGTTTTTTTTTATGCAGACCATGTAATACGGAATAGAACATTTGATCGTGAAGAGAACTATAGGAAAGAAAGAAAGGAAAGAAAAGAAGAAAAAAAAAAAGCAGCAAAACTATACAATTAAAACATTAGATATGACTTCACTCAGAGTAAATGTTTGAAAACATTTTTTTTGTTTCTAGAGCTGCAATTGGCAAATTATTTGTGTCGCTGTTTATGAAGCCTCAGCAATAACAATTTATCCTTTTTTTTTTCTTTTTTTTTTGTAGTGATGATTTGATTATAGTCCATTTCTCATTAGGAAACCTTTTTTTCCAAATCAAGTAGATGAGGAGTGCCATTGATTTTGTCAAGCAAAAAGATCTGTACTGGCAGTGTGGGTCAGCATGACAGCACAGATAACAAAATGGTTGGTGAAGAAATTCAAGAACAGCCACCATACCAGCAGTATCTCTACTGTCATATTGACCATACTACCATTACAGGTAATTTTGTTGGTCTAGATATGACTGAAATGATTAAGAAAATCAAAATTGAACAAAACAGTATGGATATATATCATTCTATTTGACACATTGCTATGATTATCAGTATTATTTTCACATTTATTGTTGTTATAACAGTTACTGTTATTATATTCCTTTAGCATTGTTGTAAAAGTTTATGTTATATTTTGACTTTTTTAGTAATTTTTCTAAACATTCTAAATTATTTCAAGGCAAACAGTTAAACTTTTGAGCCTGTACTGATAACACACACACACACAACACACACACACACACACACACACACACAGAGTACAGACATACAGAGACACAGACACATACACATGCAGAGACACACACACAGGTAGTGATGTACGCACACACAGACAACACACAACATACACACACACACACACACACACTCACAACACACACACACACACACACACACACACACACTCATACATGCAGGCACAAACAGTGACACACACACACACACACACACACACACACACACACACACACACGCACACACATGCACATGCATACACACACATAGTGACATACTGATACATACACAAAAAAGCTTTGCATTCTTTATGAGGACTCTGAATCATGCTGTCTTATTTGGCTCTTCTTATGACTTCGTAACAGATTCGCCTTTTTTTCATCACTAAATAGGTGAAAAACATCAGGCTCAGAGTCTCAAATTTTGTTTTGTTAAAAAAAAGTCTTGAAACTGTCTCGTGATTGAAAGATAATAATGGCTTTTCATAGTCAGTATCTCATGAGAACCTGATCCTTAGTCGTACATGGACATTTTAATGGAAAGAAGTTCTGGCAAGAAAAACACACCCACACACATGCACGCATACGCATGCACGCACGCATGAGCAAATACACATTCACATACGTATATACTGTAGTGAGATGGATAACATTAACAGAGCTGTTTGTCATGAAACCCTAATTTATATTAATTTTTTTTTTGAACACATACTGTGGTGGTGCAGTGGTTACCATTGTCTATTCAACTTCAAGGGTCCAGTCCTGTAATTTGTGGAATTTTCAGGGCTAGCTGGCTCCTAGTCTTACCTAATTGTCTTTTCTGTGGGTGTGGGTAGACCTGGACCACACAGTTGAGTTTCTTCTACTTAAAGTTCAGCATGACCCTTCGACCAAATTTTCTGTAACCAGTGTAAGTCATTTTCTGATTTCTGATGATCAGTGTTGTCAGATTTTTGTGAAGACAAGAGAGGGGGTGGTGGTGGTGGCAGGGGAACTAAAGCGATTGGGTATGGTGTATTGGTGACATCTCCCAGATTCGGATGGAAGGGGCGGGTGGAGGGGACGAGGGAACTAAGGATTGGGTATGGTGTATTGGTGACATCTCCAGATTCGGAGGAAGGGCGGGTGGAGGGGACGGAGGAACTAAAGTGATTGGGTATGGTGTATTGGTGACATCTCCCAGATTCGGATGGAAGGGGGCGGGGTGGAGGGGGACGGGAGGGAACTAAAGTGATTGGGTATGGTGTATTGGTGACATCTCCCAGATTCGGATGGAAGGGGCGGGGTGGAGGGGGACGGGAGGGAACTAAAGCGATTGGGTATGGTGTATTGGTGACATCTCCCAGATTCGGATGGAAGGGGGCGGGGTGGAGGGGGACGGGAGGGAACTAAAGCGATTGGGTATGGTGTATTGGTGACATCTCCCAGATTCGGATGGAAGGGGGCGGGGTGGAGGGGGACGGGAGGGAACTAAAGCGATTGGGTATGGTGTATTGGTGACATCTCCCAGATTCGGATGGAAGGGGGCGGGGTGGAGGGGGACGGGAGATGTCATCGACATGTTACTGTTTTGACATTATTAGTAGTGGATTTATTGACTGAAGCAAACAAAACTGAGGGTGCATGTGAACTTCCCTCAACAGTGGTCTCGTCTGCTGCAGTCTCTTTCAACAGTGTTTTTGCTTTTTGGAGCCATAGTACGGGCAACATTGTGACACAAGTCTGCTGTATATGCTCTTATGGGAAATTTAAAGGGAAACAACTCTGGCTTTTTCCTGTTGTGTTGTCTTTGATGTTAATTGCAATGCAATATAATCACCAGGCCAGCACATTCGATTTGAAGAAAGCATTTTGTGTCACAATGATGCATAGAGTGATATTTTTATGCCTCAGAGTTGATATTATGTGCTTCTTTTAAGCTCATATGTGCATGTTTGGGAACATTGAAGAGTGCTGCGATTACATGATGGAGTATCGGAATCAAATGAAACTTTACAGCATCATCTTCATCATCTTTGGTCCTAAACTCCTATCCTCATTGATCATCATTATGATTACATGAAATAGTCAGTTTCTGTGGATCTTTCAGTAAGTCACTGCTCTTGTGATGACCACAGTGCCCTCTCCAGGTCCATGCCTGTAGTGAGACCATGCCAAAGTCTTTGATGTTGTCCATATCCCCCTCATGTCTCTGATCACATGCTTTCTCTGCAAGTGCAGCCAAGCAATTCTTGTCACTTGTTCGGGGTTTATTAGATTGTTTTGATGGATCAGATCAGAAGAGACAGTATTGAACATCACCCAGCTGAATTAAGCAGCATTGCAGTGGTTCTCTAGGAGAGTTGTCCCACGATGACCAGATATGTAGCTATCTGTTGACCACCAGTGCTGAGACTGTAACAGAATGGGTGTGGTTATGTCTAAGGCAGTGGGAGTGAGCGCCATGGGAGTATTGGAAGTGTGGTAGCATGAAACTTTGAAAGATGAGAGTAACAAAGTGAATGGGTTTTTTTTCCGCTCAGCACAGCTTTCAGTTGTCATGAAAGCTGGTCATTATTTGTGCTCAAGTGAAGCGCACTGCAAAGTAGAGTCTGTCTGTCTACAAAACAAGTCATATTTTAGGAAATGGTTGAAAATTAATAGATCTAGTCACACACTTTTCTCTTACCCCCCCCCCACCCTCCCCCCACCCCCAAATTGTGGCAATCCAAGGCATCACCAGGCTGCACAAACTATGGGGCAACCCATATATGGTTTTGCCCCAATAACCATCTAGTAAAAGAGTTCACCTGTGGATCCTATAGTTGATCTGAGGTTCCCCAAAATGACTCAGAAGCCATTAAAATTCATCAGTTTAATTAATCTTAGTTTCCATGCCAAAGAGAAACCGGTATTCACAATAAGTAAAAGTACACAGATCATACCATACCATCCTCCATATGAAAATGACTGGGCAGTTTTACCAAAGTGGTCAAACATTACATTAGCAATAGCATTAAACCCAAGTAAAGCAAACTAAAACCCACAATGAATGAAAAGATTTCCGAAGCTGCACAAACAACATCCTTCGCAAGTGTAGGGAAATATATGTAACAGACAGCCAATCTATCCTAAACTTTGTGGATGCTGGTTGACTCATAGCAGTGTATTCGAAACATGTATGTTCTGACAACATTAAGAAAAAAAGAAAACTAAAGCTGAAGCATATGAATTATGATACAGGATATAATATATATATATATGTATATGCACACACACACACACTCAAAATGAACTTGAAAAAGCACAACAAAAATCACCATTACTCAAATCTTTCAAAGTCTGTCTCTGGTCCAACTATTCTTTCTTGTTAATTGTAGACTGCTGAAGGTGCTCCCTGGCTTTGTCATCAGCCATTTTGACTCCCGCCAAATACTCAGAAAGCAATTGAGAGGGCATGATCTGCCCTTTCCAGGCTTTCTATTGTTAGAGTGACAGGACTTCTGACAAACAATCATCCTGCCTTTAGACTTTCAACTCGAGGATGATCTCAAGCACTAAATCTAAGTTACACAATGTTATGTTCCTCCCATCTAGGGTCCCTTTATTCTTAACAGTCCGTATCATAGACTTACTGCCATAGCCTTAAAATTTCACAGGAAAGAAATCTCAAGCCCATTCATTGCTGTGCAGGAAAGAAAAAACACAAAAACTACAGCCCAGTGCAGTGCAAAGAGATCCCCATTTCAGAGAACCTCCAAAAAGTTATCTCTGTCATCAGTCACCTGGAAACCTGTTTCAACTGTTGCTAAGATGTCCTTACCCCTAATTTCGATTGCTGCTTTAGAACAGTTCCACTGTCAACCTATCCAATGAGTCTTGGGTGCTTTCCCATGCAGCTGGAATACCTGCAGCAGGTGGTTTGGTTTGCCACAGCGCGTCCAATCGCTGAGGATGGTCACTGCCCTAACCTGCTGCCTCATGCTGTGGATAAGGGTGGTTGGTCCCTTGACTGAGACAGTGAGAGTGCTTCTTCTAACTCTGCCATCTTTTGCCACAGTAACATTGTGGTAGGGATGTGTTCTGCATGAGGTTTGGCTAGTCCATCCTGTTCATGTCTTTAGCATGTGGGCAGCTTAGGGAAATGTGGGGTTTTGATGAAGGATGCAAAGTTGGGGAATGCATGTGGTGTTGCAGGTAGTTTTGCCACTGTCCACATCCACTGCCTTTATAGTTCCAGGCTCTGTTTATACTCGGCTCATAACCACCACAGGCACACTTAATATAGCATATCAGAAACCAGTGGCTCTTTGTTCATCCAACTGTACCTTTGAAGCTCTCAGAAGGAAAAGAGGAAATTTGAAAAATGTTAAAAGCTGTAAGTTCAGCCTCTCAACAAGAGAACAAAACAGAAACATTTCATTCATTTAAATTCGCTAATTAATTGGGCAGATTAAAACTGTTGGCTGATTCTGTTGACAATCAGACTGTGCAGGGTGGAAAATCTTGCGTCAGAGCACTTGGGGTAGGCAGCAAGTATCACTATGGCGTACCATTCGCATCAGAATGATACACGGCATACTGTGAGCAGATTCATCTACTCACATGAATCTATTAGCAAACTTACCAATAGTGAGTGTAAAAGTGACTTTAGATTAGATCAGACAGAAAATGAGTGAATGTCAATTCCTGTTTTTACTGTTTGAGTAGGTGACAATTTTAGGAGAAACTTAAAAGTGTTTTGAATCAGGTATGGTAATTTATAATTTAAAAAAACCCTGTTCTTTTTCGCATGCTTTGAATGAAAACTGTGTGCAAGGTCAGGACTGAAATTTACAGGGGGATTGCACGTAGGCCTAGCCACTTGCTGAAGAGGAACTGACAAGTGGAATATCCGGTCAAATGGGAGTGATAATCCCCCAGAAAATGAGGTATACTTGAAGAAACAAAAGTGCTCAATCAGTTTTCATATAGTAGGTATTGTCCGTCATCATGGAACAAATTCGGTGATAACTGTTGCAGGGAAGAAGTCCCAAGGGAAATTAATGGGTATGACCAACCTTCTGAAAAATCAGTAAGTTAAGCAACTGGCTTGCAGTCAATAACTGGTCTTCAAGTGTGTATCAGTGATAAACTCCCAAGTCCTGATGATAGTAGGTTTGTTTTTTGTTTTCTTAGTTCTCTGGTGCAGTCAAGATGGGAGCAGTGTTAAGAAGGAAAAAATGAAGGGGAAGTACTTCATATTAAACATCCTCTGTGCTTTTCCAGCACATGCCCATTTGTGATTGACATGACACCGGGCACATAGTGCTGAGTATGCAGTCTTAGTTCCAGGATAAAAGACCTGAAACAATCTGTTGTTAAAGAATTTGATTTTTTTTTTTTCATTATTTCAATTTTTGAAATAAATGATTGTGAAAAATTGGTTTTAGAAATATTACATTGTTTTCATAAGTTAAAAAAATCAAGTTTGTTTTTTAATTTTGACCTTTATTTTGTCTTTGATTTCATTTTAGTTTTGAACATGCTTTCAGCCCTGAGATGACCTATGCAGTTAGACTGTTATCAGTTTATGAAAAAGGACTGTGGAAAGTATGTGCTGTTTCCTTCTGTATGTCAGAAGTAAATTCTCTTAGCCTTTTCAGCCGGCTGGGCTATTAAAAATAAATTGAAAAGAGTGTAACAGTTTTCATAACATGATGTATGTGGAACCTTTTCATTATCAATGATGTTAGCTTCATAATTCATCTAGGTTCTCATCGGGCATTCTTAAAACTCCTGACCCCATCTTCAGTTCTGAGTACCGATTGAGTTGATCACTTGATTCACATCCCATTCCTTTATGTAGGGTCACATTCTTCACTCAGGGCATTAACACAGCATAGAGCTGGAAACTGTTGTAAACTGAGCAAAACTGAGTATTAAAAAAAAAGAATGTTTGAAGAGTGTTGTTGTTGTTGTTGTTGTTGTACCGTGGCTGAAAGACTCCAGGGATCATCCAAACAGCCGAAGTACTTGAACACTATGGTACAAATGCATCAGCTGGGGATGAGAACATTACGTGTGTGACCGTTTTTGATTACTCCACCAAGTGGGCAGCCACACTTCGACTTTGGGGGATTCTTGAGACTGATAACGTTATGCTAGGAGCTTGTCACAACTGAAGACAATCCCCACATAACTATGCAGAGCATAACAACATTTTGATGTAGCCTTGGTGTTCTAGCCAGTGTCAGTTGGCCTAACACAGCCTTAAGCCAAGGTGGGTCTGAAGAGTGATAGACATTGGCCGTATGGTGATGTATAAACCTTACAAGTTGGTGTTGAGTGCTCAATATCTGGATTCTTAGTCTTACCTTGTGACGAGTTTGAGGAGAGAAGGAATGGAGCGGATGGGGGGAAGGAGGTGGGGGTGTGTTGTGATGGAGGCTACTGAGCCGCTTTCTTTATCACGACTCCTTCCAGAAGGGACAGCATCATTTAATCTGGCCAAATGGATTACTGTTCTTTTTATGTACATAAAACGCATTCTCTGCCCTTCAGATCCATGCTCATTGATCTGATTACTCTTAAGGTTCAACCGTCAATTGGGTCTAGGAGACAGCAGCGGCGACAGCAGGCAGAGGAGTGAATCATACAGCGGTGAAGCAGGACAGCCCAGCGGACTATTGATTTTCATGGGCCACGAGATGAATCAGAGCATGATGCTGGTCCTTGTTTGCATGGGCCTGTGGAGTTGCCGAGCTTCGTGCAAAGTAATTACCCTGTCCTCCCGTTAATAGGATTGGGGAGATGGTCAGTGTCAGGGCCAGGTGCTCACGTTGCATGTGCTGATACGTGGTCACATGTGAGCCTGGCCGCATGCGTGAAGTATGACCTGATTTTCACCTTCACTGGCTGGTCATCCATTTGTTTGTATTGACAGTAATGAACTTTACTTCTTTCTGATCACCACGGCATAGGAGAGAATTTAGTGATAATGTCTTTGCTTTTTTTGTGTGTGTTGTTCATTCTGCTTTTATTTTCTTCATTTTGACTCTGCCAGATGTTAAGATTCAATTAGTGATAATCATAGCGAGTCAAACATAGGTAGATATGCAGATGTTTTAAGTGTTTAAACTTATACACAGTGGCAGACATTTTGTGTTGTATTGCATGTTTTGACTTGAAGAGGACGCAGGGATAGGGTGTGAATGTAGATATAAGACAGAAGCTGTGTATGACATCACTTGTTGACACAAACCACTTCTGGAAAGAGGAACCCACCCAAAAGGATGACTGTGCATCAGCTGTCTTTTTCAGGAGGCAGGGTTTGTGGATGGGAGGGAGAAGAGCAATATGGGTGAAAGGGGAGTTTATCCGATAATGTCAACAAGAATCTGCATTCACAGATGATGAAAAGGGTGATTGCATGGAGTTGGGTGGTGCCGGGTTTACCCTTGACATGTAAATGATATAGATGCAGTGCAGGTTATCCTGTTGTTTGACTGACTTTGTGGCTGGTGTACTGACTTAAGGTATGTGACCACAGTCAGGATGATCTCAATATCATATATATATGCCAACTTAAGTAGTTAATGTTTTTCTGTAATTGTTCACTTGAGAAGAAAGCGTGGTATTCAGGTATACCAAACTAAATAAGTGGGACCTTGATTCGCTAGATTTGCTGGAGAGAGTATCCATGACAGAGGTGTAGTTTGTGCTTCCTTTGGATAATGGCTACATGTCTGTGCCCCCCCCCCCCCCCCCCCTCCCCCCAAATACGTAAGAAAGAAACATGGATGCCTGGACTGTTGGTGATGACATCTGAGCAAGAGTGAGTCACAAGGATGAATCCATGAAGTGTTTCACACTTGATCATCCTTTTCAGTCTGAGTCCACCCCTTAGAAAACTTTGTGCAAGAGTCTCAGGCGGCCTGGGGCCTTCTCCTTTCCATTCCCCCGTCCCCCGGCAAATTCCACTCCTAACTTGTCTGTTGATCAAGTTTGAACCCCCAACCTCTGAAACACCAGTCTGTGATGGTAACCAGTGCTCCACAGTGGCTGTTGTAATGTTAAGTGTGTGTTGAAATTTTTTATATACTTGTGTGATATATTTCTGGCATTTTACATTTTGATGATTTGTGACAGGAAACAGGAAAAACTGTAGAACAGGCATCGCAGCAGCCAGGCAGCTTCAGCATCGAAAGGCATCACTCGTATTGAAGTGTCTTTTACTGGAATTTATGGTGTAATTGTCTGCTCCATCCTTAAGATTGTGAAATTGTGCAGAAGTCAACCGTGCACAATGTAAATGTTGAGTGAAGGTGATCCAATGGTGGTATAATCATGTGACAGTTCACACTTTCCTTTTCATCTAGGTGTTTGTAGACAGTATATTGCATACAAGTAAAATTTAAAAGGGGGAAAAAACATCTATGATGTGGCAATCGATATGACTGTTTAAGAACATTAGTAACAACTTTTTTGTGTGTATTGTATATTGTAAAAGGTAACTGAAGGAAACTGAGCAAAAACTGAATGAGTTTAGCAGAAGAGATTAAAAAATAAAGAAAACTATAGTACAGTAACAAGTCAGTCAAGACGCATACACAGACACATTCCTGGCATTCAGCTGAGAGGTGAGCTTTTCGGACTGTTCAAACCCAAGGCAACAATCCTTCGCTGTCATGCCCCACTGGACTGTGCAACTGGAAGGGGGCCCTCGTCGGGTCAATCATGCGGCCATCAGCGCAGGGCACAAGATCTTCTCTTTTGGCGGATACTGCAGCGGGGAGGACTATGAGCAGAGAAAACCTATCGACGTACATGTCTTGAACACAGGTGAGGTTTTGTATTCATGATAAGTAGATAACTAGCCTTCCCCCCCCCCCTCCCCCCTCCCCCCTCATCCTCCTCTCCTCCCTGATGTACATGTCTTGAACAAAGTGAGGTTTTGTATTCATGATAACTAGCCATTCCCCCCCCCCCCTCACCCCCCCCCCCCCCCCTTCATCCTCCTCTCCTCCCTGATGTACATGTCTTGAACAAAGTGAGGTTTTGTATTCATGATAACTAGCCATTCCCCCCCCCCTCCCTCCCCCTCCCCCATCCTCCTCTCCTCCCCGATGTACATGTCTTGATCAAAGTGAGGTTTTGTATTCATGATAACTAGCCATTTTATCCCCCCTCTTCCCCCCCTTGCTTGTCATCCTCTCCTCCCCCAGACGAACCCCCCCCCCCCCTTCCCCTTCCGTGACCTTTCCCACCCTGTCCCCTCCCGTCTCACTTTCTCATCTTCCCATTTCTACCTCTTCCCCTTCTCCCCACCCTTGTCCTTCCTTCACACATTTCCCCTCTCCCTTCTCTCCCTGCCTCTCACTGTCCCCCCCCAGCTTCTCCCCTCTCCCCGTCCTCTCTTCCCTGTTCCCCTTCCCCCTCATTCCCTGTCTTCTGTTCCTCTCCTTCCTCCCCCCATTCCCCCCATCCCGCTTCTCCTCTTTGTATTTGCCGGGAACCTGTTTCAAAATCAAATCCCTTGGCCAAAAAACTCAGGATCCAGTCAGGAACCTTTGTATAACACTCATTCTAACAGTCTAACTCTGTTCCAACTTGGCTATTCCTTCAGACAGAAAGCATGGTATGTTTTTTTTTTTTTGTTTAATCTACATGAAGACCAACAGCATGGCATATTTGACATTCAGAATCTTGACATTGCTTTGCTTCACAATATGGCTGTACTGTGACTTTGTAGCACAAAAGTGATTCTGTCTTGATGCATCCATAATAATGATGAGTCACCATACCAGGTTTGGAGAAGATCAGACTCTGAAAGTTGTAGATGTGCATAAATGGCAGAAATACAGACAACATTGGGCACAAATGCAGACAGGCAAGACAAAATGTGCTTTTTCAAAACTGTGGAAGATTTGTGTGCATTCTTTCCAGAGAGTCCGTTCATTTTTATAGAGAAAATCATCAATAGCAATTTAAGGGTAAACAGATCTGAAAGACATAACCTCAGTGATCACAGTGATGAACCATTGTGTGAACATTCCATAGCTTGTTGAAAACGCAGTCATTTTTCTACATTAAAAACGTAAGCTTTTCAAATGCAGTGGGAAAAGAAGTGTTGCCTGGATTTTTTTTGTAATTGGGAATTAAGATCTGCAGTGACAAGGAGCTGGACGTCGGGAGCCTTTCTTTTTCATTCATGGAAGACAGTTTGTCTGATTTTGTTTTTTCAAAACTGCCATGTTTGGGTGTTGCACATACCTGATTATTGAGTGATTGACTCGGGGTCAACCTCCTTTGTACAGTAACATTGAGATGGACTCTGCTGCCACCGGTGAAACCAGAGGAAGAACGGTTTGTTCCATACAAACGCTACGGTCACACAGCTGTCAACTATGCCGACCTTGCCTACCTGTGGGGAGGCCGTAACGACAGCGATGGGGCCTGTAACACTCTCTACTGCTTTGATACAGGCAAGGCATCTTTTGTGTCCAGATTAGGTTTTATGTCTTTTTGTTCATGGTTTTGTGATTTCTCCTTAATTGTGGTTGAGTTTTTCTTCTCTTGAAGAGGGTGTAGTTAAGGCAAGAAGGCGTAGGAGGCTTTAGAAATGCACATGCGGGCATGCGCATACATGTACACACACTCGCTCAAACATACACTTGCATACTTACACCAGCGCACATTTACATACACACATACACTCGCACATGCACATGTACACCCATATGAGTGTTTCTCAGGAATGATACACAAAATGATATGTGAGGGATGAAAAAAAAGAAGAAAAAAAGCGGCAATACTAACATAGAATTTATCAAGTGCTGTCTATGGATTTGGTTCTGTAAATCATATGGAATATATCTTTGATTACAAACACTCATTCTACAGAGTTCTTAATCTTGTTGTGAATCAAAAGATGCATTTCTGATTTGAATGTGACTTCAGTCGCCGGTTGATTCATGGCAGTTCCACTGTGTAATGGTACCCGTTTTCAGTGGGAATCATGAATTTTTCCATTTCTAGATGTGGAGAAAGGCAGAATTTGTATTTTGTCTGTTATGCTGAAAGAATTGATGTAAAGATTTACTTCCCTACATTTTCATCAAGCACATATTTCTGTGTGAGCCTGTTTCAAAAGTAAACCACTGGATGACTAGACCAGTAGCTGGTAGGCTTGTGCATTGAAGAAATCAGTGAGACGTGAAGGTGAGATCACAAGTTTCGATAACACAATCAAATTAGCGTTTTCTGTGTATTCTGAATGTGGCCAACTTGCTATCCAATGTCATTGTCATTGGTATGTTTAGACAGACAGATGGCTGTGAATGTCAAAATTCAGCATTTGACTTCCAAACAGTTTGACAGTGAGTGAAGTTGACTCTCGGAATTGTAACACAGTGAAGAAGGCTGCTGGTCTTCCTTGACAAAGAAAGTTGCAACAAATGAAAGCTGACAGAAACTCTGAGTTGCCCTCTTGATTTACTTGTTCATAAATACAAAGGCATTTTACAGTGATTGTAGTAATATTGAAAGAAATTAAGCATTATGTTCTAAGATTAGCATATTCTTTGGAAAGGTCCAAGATTTGAAACTTTTCTTTGAAGGTATATATATAAAGACCTTGAGAATTAGATTTTTGTTTTAAATCAAAGCTTCCTTAAAAGCTCTTTGTTATCACTGTGTGTGCTTTGTCTTTATTGAAATTAAGGAAAAGGTGGACACATTGTCTGGTTCAGGTTTGTAGCTATATGCCATTTTATTACTAGTTTTTCAGTTGGTGATGATCACTTTTATCATTACCAGCTAGTGATCTGTTTCAGTAGTATATGTTCTGTCTTAGGCATGATGTTTCTCTATGATTCTACTGTAAGGTCTTATTGTTCTTAGAAAGGAGATATGGTTTTGGAGAAGTGCTTGAAATATCAGTTAAAAATTGTGATAAGGTGAAACTGTTGAGTACAATCATAAACTGTAGAGCCAGCTGTGGCCTTTGATTTTTAGTCTTCACATTTTCACTGGTATGGTACTGTGTAGGTCTTAACTTTTTCATGATGTGCTGTACGCATGTGATGGCATGGCAGCTGTTTCTGTTGGCTGTACCATCACATTGTGCCTGCTGTTGAAAGAAAAATTCTGTTTTTATCCTTTTACAAATTAATGGATGCAATCATGTTTCAACTTAGTTTTGAGTCAGAGTTTATGGAAAAAGAAAATTTGCTGAGTTTATGGGAAAAAAAAAAAATTTTTGAGAAAACAAATGCTATTTTTGATGCAAAGAGCCTAGAAAGAGGAGTGTCGGACATTTTTGTGTTGGGTTGTCAAAGGTTCTGTAGATTCAGGGTGGAAGATTGTTATGGTGGAATTGCTGGCGCCTGCCTTGTGAGTAATTTTTATTAGCCCTAAAAATGTCGGTCGTTTAGCTTCCTAGTTACTTGTTGATGTGTTTGTGTAGATTTCATCATTATTGTTCCTTTCGCAGGATGGGAGTCTTATTTTGGACCCTGTGTGTTGACATGCCGTGTAAAGGCCCTATGTAGCTGGCTGGGCTATAGCAGTACAACTAAACTGAATTGAAGCACACACAAAAATGAAGGTGAGGATATGTGTTGCAGAGAGGTACACTTGGTCCTGTCCAGAGGTGCATGGTGACAAGCCGCCTGCCAGGGATGGCCACTCCGCCTGTGTTTTGAACCTCAAAATGTATATATTTGGGGGGTATGAAGAACATGTGAGTGCTTTTCTTCTTTGTTGAGCCATCTTTGTTTGTATGATTATTTGTTTTTGGAAAATTTGATAGGTTCCAAAATATTTTTGTCAGTTTTGATTATGATGCAACAAAGTGGGACCAGCAGCAGCAGCAATACGTACTGCAGCGCCTTAGCAGGGAGGATAGCTGCAGTGATAACAAAAACAGTGGCAATAGCAGGAACAAGACCAAGAACAAACTTATGAGAGTGACAAGATGATTAAGAAAAAGATTAATGCACACAAAGAAATTTCAATTTTGCTTCACTGCTTAAAGTTTTCCAATCTGAGTTGATATTGAAACTGTTTGACATGTTGCACCCATACATACTCATACATATACAAGAGAGGCCAGTCTTTCAGGCATAAATATAACTGCCCCAAGAGACACTTTTCCTTTAACACATTAACGATCTTTTATATAACATTCTCGGAACAACAAAATTAATTTGTTTACATCACTAAATAAACTTCAACTTTTGAAACTCAGTGATGCGACACCTCTTCCCCTTCCCCCAGAAAGAGGTTATCTAAATGACACTGAATTTGTATAGTCGTCTTGTTGTGAATGTAGTTTGCTGTGTATGTTGCTGATGTTTAAAACTGACAGTTGTGATCACTCACCTGTTCTCCATAAATCCTGAATCTATCTATCATCTTGATGCTGACTCTGCTCTTGTGTTGTCTAACACAGCCACTGAAGTTTCAAGCAAGCACAAAGACACCGATACTGACCATGCATCTTTCATTATTGATGCAGCAGCACACGTGGCGCTAAGTCATCCACACTGTTGTTGACAGGACGGCCACTCCTCACTGTTGTTCATAGTCACTCTGGACACGCGCTCAAGAATGACATTTTATACTTAAAGTCAAATGGCGTCCACCTGTGCAATGATGGTTATACTCGAAGAGTGCATCTTAAAAGATCTTCTCAGTGAAAGAGGTCACCATTGACAGTTAACATAGGATGGGAGATGGGAGAATCGGTAACAGGTTAAAGACTGTTTTTAATCAAACACTTTCCTCTATATCTGTGCTGACATTTCCTCCCAAATGACCTTGTTTTCTCGAAAGATCTGCTTTGAAAGGTTTCTGGAGGTTGTTGTCAAGAGGTTCCTCTGTGTTTGCTCTTTCATACATGTTCAAAAGGTTTCTCTGATTGGTGGTAATTGCTCTTTCATACACGTTGAAGAGGTTTCTCTGTATTGGCGTTAATTGCTGTTTTATATGTGTTCAAGAGGTTCCTCTGTATTGGTCTAAATTGCTGTTTTATATGTGTTCAAGAGGTCCCTCTGTATTGATGTTAATTGCTCTGATACTTTTGTTGGTTCGTGTTGCTTTGATAAATGAAAGTAAAGGTAAAGGGATGTTGGTGTGGGTATGGATTGTGGGCGGTAAAGAACTGATATGTGTCCAGAGAAATATGCCTCCATGCTTGGATCATTCATGGATGACATGTTGGCCTTTCCGACGTTCTTTAGCTTAATAATGGAACAGTGAGTTCATAGTCTGGACTGCGAGTTTATATACACATGTGCTGAACATAAAGACTGTCAGTATTGCTGCCTGTTTCAACATGGTATGGTTGTGGTGATGTCAGTGTAGTGTTTATTAGCTAGGTCTGAATCACTTCCTTTCTTGCATACTTATTTCTGTGTGCAGAGTGCAGACATTAAACCCAAATTAACTAACTGGACATTCTACAGCAGAAGTTTCCCTTGTTCTGTCACTCTCTGTGTTCCTGCCTTTTTGGGGATTGTCTTTATATCATCTATCTGGTCGTGTTCTTGTACTATTTCATTTGTCTGTGTTTGTTTTTCTTCAGATTGTAATTGTGAGAAATGTGACTGTTGAGCCTTCTGAAGAAGAGTTACGGAAAGGAGCAAAGGCTGTAAAAACCGAGTAGATTGTATGACTTTCCCTCCTGACAGTTTACATATTTATTTTATCATGTCTTCTCTACAAATTTAATGAAACTTTTCTTTTTGACTTTCAGACTGATATATTTTCTGATCAAATCTACACCTTGGATTTCCAGAGCTTCACATGGGCATTGGTTAGGTTAAAAACGGTGAGTGCTTTGTCTCATGAATGAAGGAGGAATAATGTTTTTGTACTATTGTCATGTAGTTTTCTTCTTCATGAGCTTTTTCTCAGCAGTTGCTAATGCAAAGGTTACCAAATGGTGCAGAAGAAAAATCTCTCCATCCGAGTTACAAAGTTCTTGCGGAATGGTCTTAAATTAAAAAAAAAAAAAAATTTGTGTCGTATCTTTCACGGCCTAGTTTCTGTTTCAAAGGCATTTATTAGTGCCAAATATTTGTCAGTTTTGTTGCTAATTTCATTCTGAGCCTGTTTTAAATTTATTGACTTAAGATGGTATGTGTTGAGATCATTTCATCATTAACAGATTGTCAGTTCATCACTTATAGACAGTCATTGGTGTAGATCTGAAGCACAGGGAAAAGCATTGAAAAGAATAATAAAAAAAAAATAAGAGGAGAGAGAAAAATAAAAACGCTGCTATAGCTAACTGCTGAAATTGTTAAAGGATTCCAGATAAGTGCATTGTCCCAGAACAGCCATATTTGTTACTAAAAGGTGAGAAAATTAGGAACTGTTTTGAACGTTACAAGCGTTAAAATCAAACTATTACAGAAATATACCTTAAACTCTCCCCAACTGGTTTGATTGTATGTGTGTGTGAGAGAGAGAATTTTTTTTCTCCCTTTTTACAATTTTTTGTTTTTTTTAATCATGCACTTTTTTGTTGTTGTATTATTGCAGGTGTCACCTCGCAATATATGCCGTGACTTCCACACAGCCACAGCAGTGGGCAGCAAAATGTATGTGTTTGGGGGCCGCAGTGATGAAGGAGGAGAGAATTTTACCAGCCATGAGATCTATGACAATTCCATGTTGGCCTTCGACACTGTGCTGAACAGATGGGAAATCATTCCATATGAGTCAAGTCTTATACCAGTCGGGAGGAGGAGCCACTCCACATGTACGCTTTCTTTTGTATACTTACTTTTTGATTATGAACAGTTCATTTACATGCTGCTGAAGAAACTCAGTTAGAAATGATATGATTTATAACCCACTAGCATCAAGAGATTTAAGTATTCAATGTTTGTCAAGTTCAGTATTTTATTGATTCATAAAACCTGAAGAGAGCTGCAGTCTTCATGCCAGCTGTGACAGTTGTCACATTGTTTGCACATTCTGGATTAAACTATAACAAATGCAGCAGTTTTTGTGCATCATGCATGAAAAATGCAGTAGGTACTTTTTTTGTTGTTGTCCTGACTGCTGCATTTTGACATTTAACATTGTCACTTTGCACACTTAACACCTCTGGTTAGGAGCTGGCTGGCACACTTAACACCTCTGGTTAGTAACTGGCTGGAACCTTTGGGGGGGGGAGGGGTGTTGGGAAGGGGGATGGGGGGAGAGGAGGTCTTAGTATGCTCATGCTAGTGTGCATGCCTTTTTTCCCCAAATTATTTGCTTAGATCAGTCATCACTTTCGTAGTAGATTTTATTTTTTGTCTGAGGCTTCAGAAACATGTCATTAGCTTAAACCAAAATGTGAAATTTTTATGTAGAAATAGAATATTACTGAGTTTTAAGTTTTGACGTCTTGACCTTTTCTTTCCCCTAAAAATCTGCTCACATCATGCCATGAATATGAACTAAATGTGATGGTAATTTTCCTATCTATAAGCATCTAAATGATGATGTCATGTTGCCCTTTGATGTAAGAATGAGCACTTGAATTTGCTTTTATCATTTAAAATGAAATTCATGCGAAAGTATGATCCTTTATAAACTTCACAGGCCTTTTTACCAGGGAAGAATTTGACTTTTTCAATGAATGGTATAAGTCTGTGACTGCTCGATCTGTGTTAGTATCTATTCTCCCTCCCCCCCCCCCCCCCCCCTCACACTTCCTGACATCCTTTCCACCTTCACCAAATGAAATGAAAAGGGACATCTCCCTGTAGAAAAAAACAATTGATGACACTTACATCAACAGAATATGACTAAAAGTTACATGTTTCAGTTGAGTACCATGGACAAGACTGTGTGTGTTTCAGTTGAATACAACGGCTGCCTGTATGTGTTTGGTGGCTACAATGGCTTGTTGGATCAACATTTTTCTGACATGTACAAGTTTGATCTTGGTAAGCATCGCCTCACTGTTTGGCACAAATTTTTGCCTTCTTGATGTAACTTTTATTTCTTCTTATGCCAGCAGAGTAAAGGAGTCATTAGTGCATGGTGGTATACATTATCATACTCAAAAACTATCATATGGAGAAAAGTAAAAGCGACATTACAAGATGGTGCACACTGTCTCAGACAAGGGGAGGGGAAGACTAGGGCCACAGGAAGAAGTAGGTGGACAAAGTTCAAGAATGGACAAAACCCTCACGAACAAAGAAACGAGTAAAGTTCGCTGAAATGCAGGTATTGGATAAGTCTGTCACATATAGGGAGAGCTGACAGGAACTGCAACAGTTATGTTTTCCCCATAACCACAAAAGGTTTAACTCTTGAGGCATATACTTGGCAACTGTCGAACAGAATTGGCTTATGACAACTAAAAAAAAAAAGGTTACACATGAAGATATGTCATACATGAAAATGTAGCTAAATGTCTTTAACTTGTGAATTTGTACTAAATCTGCAGAATCTGACCATAGAAAATTTGATTGCTTAAAACTGTAACGGTGAAAATAAACTTGTGGATGTGACAACAAATGTAGACATACAATTTATAGGAAGCGACGTGGTTAGAGTTATGGATATAAGTAAAAGATGTTTATGCTTTTTAATGTGAAGTCTGTTGGGGATTTTAACTATTTATCTGTAACATTTCTACTGCATAAGATTTTCTTTTTTCTGTATTAATGCAGGGTTCGTACGCCCCTTGAAGACCCTTGAAAACCCTTTAAATTTCAACTGGGTCAAAAAGGCCCTTGAAAACCCTTGAAAACTGCAGATATCCCTGCCATCCCTTGAAATCCCCTTAAAAATCGTTTTCAGACCAAAACTGACAGTAACATTTGAAGATGAATCGGAGAACAAACGCAAACGAGACTTCGGACGTTGATTTTCACTTCTCAAATCGTTTTGTGTGTCATCTGCTTTTCAAGCAAAGAGAAGCAATTCAAAAGTCGGTTATCGTTTGTGCATGCGCAGTTCGACTTCCGAAAAAGAGCGCCTTGCTCCCTGATCTTCGGCGAAGTCCAGTACTGTTGTGTCTGTCATCATGCCTAAGTGAAATTGCGCATTTGATCCGTTGTGGCTACAGAAGGAAGAATATCGAAGCTGGATCACTGAATGCAGAGACAACAAACGTGCGTTTTTCTGTAAAGTGTGCAAAAAGACCGTTGGTGTTCGGGCAATGGACGAATCGGCGGTTGCAAGTCACGGAAAGAGGAAAAAATACGTGGAATTGGAAAAAGCGAGTAGGCCGGTCGTTAGTCTTACGGACTTCATCGGCAATCATCAAATTCATCAACATCGGGTCAGACCCTTTCCTCAGTAAGAATCGTCAGCCAATCCACAATAACAGCAAGTGGGACAGATGTGTTGAAAGCTGAAGTGTTGTGGACGATTCATGCCAACAATCATCACAGTTTCCGATCTGCTGAAGACAACGCGAAACTGTTTGCAGCAATGTTTCAATATTCCTCGATTGCGACGAACTATCGGTGTGGGGAAACCAACAGTAAATATCTTGGAACTTTTGGCATTGCTCCTTTTTTCTGTCAGAACTGAAAAAAGAGTGAAATCACAAACTGAATCTTCAAATTAATCGACACGTCGTCTCCATAGACTAAGTGACTCGTGTGTGCGCATTTGTTTTTTTAAAAAAAAATTGAAAAAAAAAAATCCTACTTTCTTGTTTAAAAGACAGCATTCATACCACACCCTCCCCCCTAACTTACCTACCAGCTAGCCCCCCCCCCCCCCCCCCCCACACACACACACACACACAAACAAAACAAAACAAAATCATTTATCTATTTTATTCACTTAATCTTTTTTTTTATTACAGTTACTTTAATTTTATTCATCTAATTATTTATTATAATTACTACCACTTTCATTATTATCATTACTATCCCTTCTATATATATATATATATATATATATAAATTTATATGTATATGTATGTATATAAATCCCCCCCCCCCCCCCCCTCCCACTTAGCATTATTATCAATCCACCTTAACCACAACCGTCACAAATATATCACACCACCCCACTGAACCAGCTACACAACCCCATCGTTTCACTCCCCCCTCCCCCCACGCACCCCCCCCCCCCCCCCCTTTTCCTCTCCCATAATCCCCTCTGTTGTTTCTGTCTGGCGGCCATTCTTCCTACCACATGGACAGATAAGTCACTCTTCGTTCTTTGTTTGTACTGTCCTAAATGTTAAATGTGATCTGGTTCTTTTTTTTTTTTTTTTTGGCTTGAAGAAGACCCAAGAGGTCGAAAGGCATTGTGTCTTGTCCTGTGCTTTGTTTGTCAATGTCCTTGGCGGTAACTAACCCCCTCTCTTTCTAAATTTTGCTTTGTTCTCCGCCATCAGTCACTCCATTTTGAAACAAAAAAAAACCCAGTTAAGTGTGGAGCTGCAGGAAGGCTACCCACGTTCACCTTTTCAAGAGGGGTTACCCCGCTCCCTATCCTGCCCCAGAACAAGCATTAGGCTAGTCCAGGCCCGCCAACCATTCACACACACTTCCACACGACAACACATACAGTGGCTGTATTTTAAAAGTAAAGTTTACTGAGCTCTCTCCTGAAATGTGCCAGAGAGGGGGCCTCGGCTGCAGCTGCCGGTAGAGAATTAATGAGTATGTCATGCCTTTTGATGAATCATTGAATAAGGACTTGAAACAGAAGCAGCTGGACATCCACGTCAGATATTGGTCCAGAAAGCAGATTGAAAGTTTTCTTTTTCTGATTTCTCCATTTCTTTATAAAGACTTCATTTTTTTTTTTTTTGTATATGATATTGAGCGTGGAAAAGACTACAGAAGTGTAATCACCTTATCATCATGGCTGGATTACATGTGTAAGGTTATTATTCACTCCTTTTTTTTCAATTGTACGGCTAAATTTGCCCCTTGAAAAATAAAATATCCCCTTTAGAAACCCTTGAAAAACCCTTGAATTTTTTTCCTGTGAGGAAGTGGGAACCCTGTAATGAGAAAATCAGAAGGTATGAGAGCTATTTGAAATTCATACTCAAGAAATTGAAACAATTAGGATGTATTCTACAGTGTTGACAAGTTTGCATATCTATAAGTTCTTTTCGTCTTCCCATCAGTGACTCACTCTGGATCTAATCTGGTCTAGGCATGTTTCTTGATATTACTTGCTGTCCAAGATTGTCCTACAATGGGGAAAGGAGAATGGACACCTTAAAAGCAAACACTAAAAAATGATGAAAGGACAGTATGAAGGACGGGACTGATTGCAGTGTTACCTTATTGAGTACAACCAAGGATAGAAAGATGAAGTGATCTCTGAATATCCATTGTGTCCTTCAGTGTCTTAGGCCTAAGATCATGGGATGGTGATGAGGGTGATGATGTACTGGATGTTGACAGAGACCAGAAAGTGGTCCGAGGTCCACACTTGCGGCAAAGGCCCCTGTTCAAGGCGTCGGCAGTGCTGCTGTGCCCTGGGGTCCAAGGTGTATCTGTTCGGTGGAACTAGCCCCAGGCCACCACTGGAGAGTGTGAATGATCTCCCACGGCGCATGAGGTCTTCTGATCTGGTGGACCATGCTGACCTGCACGTCTTAGACTTTGGTCAGTGAACTCTGTAGTCTTTTGTAAATGTGGTGTACATTCTTTAGTCTGCTGTTTTCAGTTGTATTTATCTCTCCATTTGTTCTGGGTGGCTAAGTTTTTTACCTTTGTGCTTGTCTGTCACACGCCGTCTTTTTCCGCTGTCTCTTGTTATCATTATTATTTTTCAAAAATATTTTTTTGCTGTCCCAACCTCTGCGCCTCCTCAGAGGCAGTGCACCCACGCCGCTCATTCTGACACCCCGTCCACAGCCACAGCCCGATCGGCCCCGCCGCAGCCCCGGCACCGGCAATCCGCAGGGAGCAGTCAGTGTCAAGTTGTCAAGAGGCAACCCACCAGAGGAGACACTGCACTGCTGCCGAGTCACTTTGGTGGTGTTCAGTGGCGCCTGTTCTGATCTAACATACGCAGGAGAGCACCTACTAAGCCCCCTACTGATGACAATAATTGCTTAGTCGTGGAGCCGGCGTGAGTGAGCTCTCCCTCCGGAGGGCGCCACCACGTCCGTCCAACAACAGCCCCCATGGACTCGCTGATACCGGTGACCCCGACGGAACCAAACCAAGGCCACAGACATGGAGAGGACATCGAAATTGAGGTCACCATGAGAGCAGGGCATGAAGGGCCATATAATTTGAGACATTTTTTTTTTAATGCTGATCGATGAGAATGAGGATGATTAAGATGATGCTACGGCTTTCCATTTTGGTCTGAGACTACATGACAGGGCTGTACTCTACGCTTCCTTTCATGATATATCCATTGTCAACCAGGCCCGAGAGATACAGGCACCTGCAGTGTTGGTCAGGAAATTTGAGCAACACTCTCAGAAATGCATCCATTAAGTGGATGAAACTCGACAGTGTGGTCCCAGTCTTCCCAACCGAGTCCGCAGCAAACTCAACTCTGGGTAGGAGCCGGTCGGGGCAGAAAAAACCCACATGACTCTGATGGGATTCGAACCCACGACCTCCCAGCCGGGAGTCTGCGAAGCTAACCACTTCGCCACGGCGGCTGGTGTCTCTTGTTATTCATTCATTCAAGTTCCTTGACAAGACAGAATTGAATGGATCCCATATACTGTCGGTAGCAGGTTTACTATTCGTAAATGTATTCTTCTTTGTCTTTGTCTTTGTTTTGTTTTGTTTTCAGTCTTCCAGTATCTGTTTTTAGATTTCTTATGACCTTCGTGTCTTTCTGTGTCTCCTTTTCCTTGTCTCCCTGCCTTTTTCATCAAGTGCTTTTCTGTCTCTCCTTTCTGCTGTTTTGACTTCACATATCCGTGAGCAAACTGATCCAGTTGACATGTGTCTAGAAGAAACTTCTGGGAAAGGGGCAGACTTGGCTTTGTGATCACTGATACAAACATAACATGGCACAAACATTGCATTGTGTGGTTTTCAAAGTTTAGTTACAAAATGACTGTAATTTCTCAGCTATAAGCTGCTGTTTTTTATTTCCTGAACTCTAACCTCTGTGGCTGCTACACAGGCAGAGGACCATGTATGGAGTTTTAAGATTCTGTTCTTAGCTTGCCATGAGAGTTTTCTTTTCCTGACCTGCTGTTGATTGGATAAACTGAGGACCAGTGTTCGCAGAAATCAAATTTGATCTTGTTTCACAGAAGGCATGATTCATGCATGAGGGACTCGCAAAATGAGCGTTGTTAGGGATAGTTCAATACTATTTTCGCTAGATTAGCTTCATACAATCAAGCTGAAATGCCGAAGTCGAGAAACCAACATACATAGATTTCCAATTGAAGGCTATTGATCTGGGTCTGTGAAAGGGCCACTGTGTAGCAGCTCAGGTCAATAGTCCGATGGCAGCGTTTTCAGAGTGCCAAACTTTCTGGATGCAAAAAAAAATATCACAGCAGTCCATGATTATTTATGGCTTCAAAAAGGCGGACATAGTCTCAGATAGCAGATGATACAGAAATCACAGCTGGCACACCCGTGGAGGCGGAAGTACCGCAGACCACATGAGTTATTGAAATCCTTGAGGGAGTATCTGACCCTGAAGACAAGTCCTTCCGTACTGCTGAGAACAACTCTGTCAAAGACTGAATAACTGAGTGTTTTCCATCATTGTTTATATTTTCCTTTCCAGTTTGCTTGCGAGTGTATGATTATCATACCATAGAATACACAGGCTTTGTTTACATTGTGTTTGCCATTTTCATTATCTGTTTCCACAGCCTGTATTTGTGGGATGACTTGCAGCCTGTCTGTTTTTGTTGTTGTTTTGTTTTCAATTTTTTAAAAATGGTGGTGCGGCTTTCCCAAATGGTGCAGCTTGTAGCCTGGAAATTGCGGTAATGAAGGAATTGGCTGAACATGAGAGTTACCCTTACTAATCAGTAATCATATTAAAGAAACAAAGTCTAAAGAAATGTCAGAGTTGGAACGACTGATGTGAATACAGAAAAGCAGACTGACACCATTTTTCAAAGTGGTATCCATAGTGCCACAAATCCAGGATGAAAATAAAATGCTGATATGAAGTTCAAATCATGCTCTTTATCTTTATTCAGGGGGAAAAAAAACCCTAACGACAGTCATGAAAGTAATTAAGCCATAGAAACTCTATGTGTTAAATGACTGTATGAGCAGCCTGTAGAATATATTCCAATCTACTTATGATAAATATTGTGGTTGTAGAGTTTAAATGTTATTCTATGACCACTGAAGAAAGCATATATCAAAAGAATTGGTGATGACAAATTGGAGATCAACAAGAATCCCAGTTTTTGTGTTGTAAGTATTTGAGATGGTGATTGGCTTCATGACTTTGAGTAGCTGATAGCATGCTCCTGGAGTACCTGTAATCTAAGTCTTCAAAGCCAACTACCAATCTGACAACAAAGGTCAGCAGCCTTTTTGAAAGGAACCAATCAAAAAAGGAGAAGAAGGTTTTGTCACTTTAGCACTTGACAGATGATAGTCTCACCAAAAAAGAAATTGTATTTTATGGAAAAGTGTCAGAAGACTTCTTTTTATTTGTTGGATATACAGACCTGCCAACCATTACGCATTTCGCGTAATTTATTACGCCCAAGTGATAATTCTTACGCATTTAGCCAAAAAATTACGCATTGAAAGTTTAAAAAAAAAAAAAAAAAAAAAAAAACGACGAAAAAATCGGCCTATGTACAGACACGCACGGCGCCGTGCGTATAACCAGTAATCTTCAAGAAGCGTTTCCGGTCATGCGCAGTTCGTTTCACCATCTTCACTATTCAGCGAAGTCGGCGTCCTTTTGAAGTTTTAGCTGCGAAAATGTCGAGACGTGGAGCAGAAAGTTCTGGACAAGATGCGAAAAAGAAAAAACTTGGTCAAAAGCTCCATAAAGAATACTCGGAAAACTTCCCCTGCATACGACCTTCGGCTAAAGGTGTAAATTGTGCACGGTGTACCACTTGCGAGTTGGACTTCACAATTTCCCATGGCGGGATGGTGGATGTGAAGCATCACCTTGAGTCACGCAAGCACATCGATTCCTCTAACGCGCCGAATTCTTCCAGCAACACACACACACACACACACACACACACACACACACACACACACACACACACACACACTAACACTAACACACACTAACACACTCACACATACACACACACACACACAAACACACACACACACACACTAACACTAACACACTCACTAACACTCATATATATATATATACTGAGGAAGAGTGAGAGGGGGGGAGTAATCAGGAAGGGAGAAAAACATGTAGACTTAACACAACAGAGAAAGAGAGAGGGAGGGAGGGAGAATGCTCATGCAAACAAACGCATACATACTCAACAGTATGTGTGTTTCCAGTGTATTCTACATTTTCGTAATTTGTAAAGATTTCTTGTGATACTTAAAAGAAAAACTTGTTTTTGAAGAAAAGTAAAGTTCACAAAAATTGTGCGAACAATTTCATCGCATCGTGTTTGTTTGAAAAAAGTAAAGTGTCGCGCTTGATTACTCTTAGCTCTCTGAAATTACACATTTCTGCCTCACTGAGCTTCCAATTCTTACTCATTGGTCTCTTAGGGGGTTGGCAGGTCTGGATATACAGGTTTAGAACGTTTTGCTTAGCCAGGACTAAAGAGAAATGACTGTACATGAGAGAGCTTGTAAATGCTTGCAGTATCTGTGGAATTTTAAATGGAAGGCTTTTGGCCTAGAATTTAATGTTTGTTTGCATAAGCCATCATGTTTTTGATACACGTGTTGATTGATTCCCAATGTAAATCGACTTGTATAGGACAGAAATGAGCAGTGTTTACCATAGCTGTGCTTGTAGCATTGTCAGTTTAGTTGGTTTGTCTCCCATCCTTAGCTTTGCTGATCAGCGTGTACTGATTGGCACCCTTTTTTCTTGCAGACCCTTCCCTGAAGACCCTGTGCCAGATGGTGGTGATAGAACATGGTCTGGACAGATCACAGCTTCCTGATTCTCTCAGGTGGATTGACCTTTGAGTGTTCTGTGTGTGTGTGTGCGTGTTGTGTGTGTGTGTGTGTGTCTGTGTGTCTGTGTGTGTGTGCATGCATGTGTGTGTGAGTATGTGTGCATGCATGTGTGTGTGAGAGAGAGAGAGAGTGTGTGTGTGTGTGTGTGTGTGTGTGTGTGTGTGTGTGAGAGAGAGAGAGAGAGAGAGAGAAAGAGAATGGTACCAAGGTGACTCGAAACAATTGTGTTGATCTGCATTTAAGTGGACAGGTGCTTTCAAGGGTCAGTCTTTATAAGTGATTGAATTTGGTAGTGCTGGATGCAGAACTCGGTGAGAAAGCACTGTGTGCTTAAAAACAAAACAAAATTTTAAAAAACTTGCATAAAATCTGTCTTAGGACGCTGTTTTCATTTTAGCTTTAAGTGAGGCAAAGAAAAATGCTATTTCAATATTGAAGCAGTTTTGCCGATATGGCTTTCACAGTAGTCTTTCGACTGACTTGGTTTAGGTTTTATAAATACTTATCCTGCCTGATTTCATGTGATTTCCTGTTCTTCAGATTGTATAAAACCTCAGAAGTGAACAGTAAAACCATTCACATATTAGGAAAGTTGGCAGGGGAAGGACCTCAGAATGATCTTGTTTTGGTTTCCTTAGAACGATCTTGTCTTGGTTTCTGTTAAATTGCATTTCTTCTGTAGGAGCAGCACTATTTGGGTACCTGTTAGGCAGCTTCGGGGGTTATTGGAATGCTATCTTTTTGATAATTCAGTGGATTGTTATTAACTCTGGAGGCTAAAATCCTCCATGCTGCAGCCGGAATGAAAGAATGAGTAGCATGTGGTTGCAGGTGGGAGCTAGACAGCATGTCCAGGAACAACACCATCTCCCGGGCACTCAACAACGGCTGAGATCCACCCTTGAGGCATTTTAGATGACCTCAGAAGCACACACACCCATGTGAAAAGGAAAGAACACACACACACACACACACACACACACACACACACACACGGATACATATCCTGACACGGCAATTGTGCCTGGTTCTCTCAAACTCTTATCACTTTTTATCATACACAAGTCACTCGCAGAAAAAAGCCCCGAGTACCCATCTTTGCTGACACACCCTCAGGCACACATGTATTATTCTCTCACAGTCAAACAGAGGTATTGCTCAAAAAACAGCTGTCCACACTGTGCATGCCCCGGCTGATGTGCGGCAAAGACGATGTGATTGTCGGTGTATCGATTGTTGAATGGTGATAATAAAACATTTTTTGTTCTGTTAATGAATTGAGAAAGAAAAACCTGTTTTGTTCCCAGGGTGTTAAACGAAAGAAGAAATGTCTGTCTTGCAGACAAGAACAGTTGAACACATCATTTATGTATTTTGAGCTTCGTTCTGGTCAGAATGTTGAAAGTGTGTGTGCGTTTGCTGTCTGATTTTGTGTTTGCATGTGCAAGTACCTGCATGTGTGCACACAAGTGTGTTGGCAGTTGTATTAGTTGCATGTACGCATGTCAGTCTGTAATGGTTTTATGTTATCATCATGTTCATCAGGTTCATATGTGTGCATAAGACCACTGTAAATTGTTGGCTCTAAATTCCAGTGTCAGTAAAACTTTTTTTTTTCTTAATCATGGCTGTGGAGTGTTCTGTGAAAATTGATGTGTATTAATGTAATTGATGCATATCTGGGTAATGAGGGCGAAGCTGCAACCCATTCAATGCTCTGTAGTTTACCTGTCCAGGATAGCTGCTTTGAGTGCTTCCACACTTTCCTGTTGTGCTTCTGATACGCTCTTAGATGTCTGTTCGTAATCAACAAAAGCAGGGGAGTCGTTTTGTTTTGTTTTTGTACATGTATCTATGTTTTTTTGTTTTTTTTTCTACTCTTTCTGTCTGCATTTAGCAGTGAAGTGAACAAGGTTAGTTTCAAAACAATGATTGAGGGCGGAAAATCAAGCAAAATTTGAAAAGAGAGGGGCTAGTTACCGCCAAGGACACAGACAAACAAGAGTACAGGACTAGACCTGTACTCTTGTTTGTCTGTGTCCTTGGCGGTAACTAACCCCTCTCTTTTCAAATGTTGAACAAAGTTGATTTCTGCTGTTCCCATGACAGGAGTTATGGTGAGAGGCCTGAAGGAGCCCTGTTCAGCCTGCTTGGCTGTAAACAGCGATGACAGCAATGCTGTGGATGCTAAAGTTATAAGAAGGCCAGTCGAAGACAGTGAAAGCAGAATATACATTTGGGCATTATTCCTCAGGACATGAACCAAATTAGTATCTGGAGCCAAGCTCCAGATAGAGAGAAAGAAACCTTTGAGTAAGAACAAGGATGATCTCAGTCATGTCATTGATTAGTTTTACCTAGAAACTAGGGAAATTATGCTAGGGTTTAGAAATTTGTTTGTTTCTTTGTGCTTTTTGAATTTGTTTTGTTTTGAGAATTTAAAAGCTGGTTATCAGTCATGATAAATATGACGGTGTATGAAATCCGCTTGAGTGCAGGACTTTCGTTATGATGAAGGGCAAGGTCTGCTCCATTGTGAAATGAAAAATGCTGCCATGTGTTGGCTAGAATTTGGTTGCATCTTGAGTCAGCAGTAACCTATGCTTTCTGTAGAGAAACTAAGTCTCTATAGCACATTGTAGGCGTACAGAAACTTTCCATTTTTGTTCAGGGTGTTCAGAAACATTAATCGTGAAAGGCTGAAGCTATACCATATCATAGGTATTTAGTTTGTAACCAACTTAGTATCTCTGTTGATTTGTGGCACAATTCTGCATTGAAAAAAAAGAACCCCCCCCCCCCCCCCAAAAAAAAAAAAAAAAAAAAAAAACCTCCCCCCACCCACCCGAGGAAATGGTTTGTTATGAGACAAAATCTATGAGTGTGGGTAATTTAAGTGTGTATGACTGATGTTTAGTATGGTTTCATTATATTGGGGTAATAGTTTATGTAAACGCTTGTTCCACCAGTAGGGAGTTTTGAAAATGAGAAAAATGGCTGTTCTGTCAAATTCTGATTTTCTTTTTTGTTTAAGTTCAGCAGGCTTTATGTATAGAAGGAAAAAGATTGAAAAGGTTTGAGCAAGTTTATTGTCATGTGTCTTTTGTGTCCATAAATCTTCAGTCATTCCACATAACGTTTATAACTTTGTTGAGATAGCTGCTGGCTCTTTTGTCTGTCTGTGAGAGTAAAAAAGGAAAAAGGACTTGTGTCTAAGCATGAGAAAAAGAAAAGATAAAAGAAATTGAGCAATATTTTTTTTATTCACTGTAATGGATTGATGAGCCTGAGATTAGGCAGTAAATTTTCAGCTGGATAGATAAGAAAGAGATCAGGCAGTAACAATATCCATGATCACAATATTAAGAGAGAGAGAGAGAGAGAGAGCATGCAGCATTTTCAGCATCACTCTCAGAACGTGAAAAATGTTTTATGCGCCCACTTACATTTGTACATGCTTGCTCACACAAGCCTGCTTCAGTCATATCAGTGTTTAAAACCACATTCTACAACATGCCTAAAAACACATTTTGTGGACTCGTTATCTACATGTGTGCTAGCTGAGTGGGAAGAGTAAGCAGCTTTGGCTTGGAGTTAACTGCCTGGAACTCTTTGAAGGAGGAGTAGAAGGCACTGTATTTGTTTATTATGTATTGATATAGATGAGAGGAAGATGTTCCACAATAAAATGTTTGTAAAGAGGAAATCTTGTCTTTGGAGCTTTTTTTTTTTGAGGGTTCAGTGTGTTGCAGTTCCGTAAGATCACAGCGGACATTTACACTGAAAAGGGGAGCATATAGTTGTAGCAATTGGCAATTTTGTTTGCTCATCTTAATAATGTCAATACCCCCAGCCTTGAGATCTGATCACACCACTGTCATTGCGGACTGCTCACAAGAAAAGTTGGGAATTGTTCACATTGTTACTAATATTTCCCCCCCCCCTTTTTTTCTTTACTTTTTTTTTCTTCTTTTTTGTGGGCTAGGTTCCATACTCCTTGGTTGCAAGTGGAACTGGTTGACCCTGAAGCCTTCTCACCCAAGACAAAATCAGCTGTTGCACATTAGTCGTGTGCATACTTCTAGTTTTGTGTTGGGAGAAAACGCCTATGAAGATGTGAGGAATTGTGTATGACAGTGCTATAAATGGCAAAATAAAATAAATAAAAAAAAGAGGGGGGGGGGGGGGGGGGGGGACCAACCAGACAGTGCTATGAAATGACAAAAAACAGGAAAGAAACCCAAGGTTATTCTGTGTTATAAAAAAAAAAAAAAAGGGGGGGGGGGGGAGCAAAAGAATAAACAAACTTTCTTTCTTAGCTTCCCACCTCTGATAATAGGCAAATAATGAAGCAGCTCTTAAAGAGGAACACACACACAACACACACACACACACACACACACACACCTATAATGTCGAGATGTCAGAACATTTTCATTCAGTTCATGACGATAGGTCGATTGATATCTACTTGACATGATAACTGAGTAGTGAGAATGTGTGCGTGTGTGCATGCTTCTGTGTTTGTGTAAAAGTGTTAACACAGATTATGACGAATATCATGTATTTTTGTGGGTGTTTTAGTCCTCTCGGCAAGGACATACACAAGATAGGGTGGAGCAACGTACAAGCAGGCCTGGAGATGATTATGCTGTCACCATCCCTTAATCCCTGTATCCTGTGATTATTGCTCTGAAGCCAGGTATATGCAACAAACACAGCAGTGCTTGTCCTCTTTATCTGTTAATTTACTTACTTTTATGTTGTACTCCTTATTAATTTATTTGTAAATTTATGATAAAACTATACATCTATTATGTACTTGCATGTATTAATTTCTCATTTATTTATAGATTTGTTTTCCTTTTATTTCATTGATGATTGGGTTTGGTTTATGTTATTTCTGTATAGCGTTATTACTCTGTCCTTGAATTTTTTTTTTTTTCGATGTCTTTCATTCTTTTTCTTTCAACTTTAAAAAAATTCTACAGTAGTAAAGATTGCTAACGGCTGGTCACACTTCCTATTTGTTCACAAACCACTCTTTCTGTCCTAGTACAGCTAGACTTGACCCACTTGTGTGCATACCTTTATCTCACTTTGCGTTTGCCTGTCACTTTTGCTGATTTTCCTGCCTGTAGAAGTCCTCTGCATCATGATACATTGCTTTTGTCTTGTTATTTATTCATTTTGTTTGTATGGCGGTCTACTTTCATTCTTTCGCTTCATCTCCCACCCGCATTCACGCCTTAAAAACCTAGTTACTGACTCTCGGCCAGTTCAGCGGAAAGGATGTCTTGGAGGTAAGGAAAGCCTTTCCTGTTAAGAAAAATTCAGTCCAAATTTGAATGGTCTTGTGTAATGGGAATAGCACTTCCATTCAGAATGTACTTTGAAACGCAGCTGTCTACTGATGCAGTCAGGAGTTGTCTGTACTGGTGAAACTCCGAGAGCAGAGAGTTGATGAGAAGTGGCACTGGGGTATCTTGACTTGCATGGCAAAAAGCTGGACAAGGATACAAGTTCATATATTGCTGTTTCTTTCTTTTGTTTGTAATGTTAGACTTGCGCCCTGTGTGTTGTGGATGAGGAATATATTTTTTTTTGCTATGGTCTTTTATGTGACAGTCTGCTGATCACACACGTCATCCATATCAAGGCTTATGGTGGTATATCATGTGACAGAGATCGATTTTTTTTTTGTAAAATGTTAAGTCTTGTGTGATATTTTGTGGTGAGAAGCGTAGCGTTGACTGTCATCACATGAAAGGCAAATGGGTTGTTAACTGAAGTGAAAAGCACCTAGCGCAGATTGGTGTGCTTTTAATGTTTAAAAAAAAAAAAGAATGATGAACATTTCCATTTAAGAAAAAAAAAAGTGTGCATAATCTGAGGAATTGTGAGAGTTGAGTTGAAGACTGGGATTTAAAATGGAAGTTATGGTGTGGTATATCCACTTATAGCTCTGCACTGGTTGTCTGGGATTAACATATCTTCTGGTGAGATTTCGTGTGTGTGTGTGTGTGAAGACATAAAAGAGAAGGTATATTCTGTTCATTGTCAATATTTTCTTTTTCATTTGTTGTGATTATTTTTTTATGTGGTTGACATTAAAAGGCGAAGGTTTAGAAATCGAACAGAATAAACATTTATTTGAATATGCATGAGTTTGTGTATGTATGTGTGTACTTGGGAATACCTGAGTGTGTTTTTTGCACAGGAAAAAAAAAAAAAAAAAAAATTCAAGTAAATATTTCAGCGCCTGAATTTCAGAGGCTCTCTTCGACTCGTGAAATAGAAGAAAATGCAGAGTTTGAGACACTGCATTAGAAATGCTCCAAATATGAGCCAGGAAACATCACGAAAACACACACACACACACACACACACACACAGAGGCACTTACACAGCACGCATGTATGCACACACACACACACACACACACACACACACACACAAAGTCTCACTCACTCACTCTCTCTGACTCGGGGAAATATGGGGCCATTCAAAATCTGAAAGGTCAGCAACATTGCTGAACACCAAACCTGTTGTTTGTTCCGAGTTTAAACAAAAACGTTCAGACTTAATAATTAAACACCAAAGTGACATTAATACCTTTTCCAACGGGCATAAGTTATTTTCGACTTTGTTGTCTTCGGCGAACATGCGAACTATATTAGTAACTCAAAGTTGGAGCTCATATCAAAATTGTATCCATGCGTAGAGGCATGTGCCTGTGGCAAGTCGATCAAAGGGTAACAACTCCTTCCTCTTTCAGGTTGAACTTTAGAATTGACGTTGCTTCCCCTACTCTTTTTTTTTGCACTCCTTTGTCTTTAGCCAGCTGACGATGCAGGTACTCAATGATATGTGTGACCTCCGATATTTCTTCTCCTAATTAAGTAGACAGATATAGTCTATCCAATTACATCTATAAGCAAAAGGAGACAAGAGATCAAAAGCAAAGACGAAGTCTAAACTACCTTGATTCAGCTTTTGTTTTGTTTTTGTTTACAACCCATTCCAACAGCAGTAGGAACAAAATAAACGTCTTAAAGGGTACAGGTCAACAAGAAAATTGTTTTGAATTATGTTCATCCATTATTTTTGTCTGCATGCACCAAAAATAGTAACGTCCTCTGATTGGTAGATGGAGCCCTCGGCATTCTGCCTCTCCCCTTAAGGGGTGTGCTGACACTACATTTAAAAAAAAAAAAAAAAAAATGAAGGAAAAGGTGAGGGTTGGGGTAAGATGAGGGGGTCATGTCTTGAGACAAGAAACGAACAACGGACACACGCGCGCGCGCGCACACACACACACACACGCACACACACACACACACACATACACACACACACACACACACACACAGAGAAAACCAACCAACAAATCAAGGGAAAGAAAGAAGGAAAAACCTAACATAATAAAATAGATTTTAATTAGAGAAATCAAATTTCTAGAACAGCATTAGGTGAAAGGGGCCACACAAGTGCGACCGACTGTGAAGAAAGAAGAGACGATCTAGAAGGCCTAGAGTGTGATGACCTTCATGAGAATGTCAACTCTGTGAGAAGATAGTACACACAGGAGGAGTAGCGTGCCAGTGACAGACAAGTGGTTGTGTTTTAGGTGCCAGACGGTAAGGTAAGGTCAGATAATGTTGTTTGTAGCCCAGCCGACCGCAAAGAGGTGCCATAAGATTTTCAATACATATATATATATATATATATATAGAGAGAGAGAGAGAGAGAGAGAGAGAGAGAGAGATGGATAGATAGACAGATAGAAAGATAGATATACAACGCACCATACCTGATATGCTACAAGGCCAATGGGCGCACGGGTACAGACAGATGTATGAATAAGTGAATAAATAAATAATTGAATTAAAAAAAAAAAAAATCTGGAACAGAGTTTAACACACGAGACATAGGAGAAGCCTGATTGCGCGGGCGTGCGTGTGTGCGTGCATGCATGCATGCGTGCGTGCGTGCGGGCGGGCGTGTGTGTGTGTGTGTGTGTGTGTGCGTGTGTGTGTGTTCGTATAAGCATGTGTATGCCTACGTGTGTGCCGTAAACGTTTGCTTGCGCATGATTGTGTATGTGTAGGCCTACATACATGCACACTTGCATATTTATATGCCTACATGCAAACACCTGCATTTGAAAGACACTGTGGGGATAGTATATGTTTGGAAGTGTATGTGTGATGACGGTACAGAAGTCGATTGGGGGAAAACAAACAAGCAAACAAACAAACACACAAATCAAAAGCAACCGACGATTAATTGGCCTGTGAACAAGCGATAGAGACGAAGAGCTGAGGATTGAA
This sequence comes from Conus canariensis, assembly GCA_033310375.1. NCBI lineage: Eukaryota > Metazoa > Mollusca > Gastropoda > Neogastropoda > Conidae > Conus > Conus canariensis. Next base: position 55,006,117 of record CM065723.1, read on the forward strand.
TTTACAGCTTTGGACGTCTGAAATCTTTTTTGTTTCCTGCAAGATTCAGGAAAGAAAACCAGAAATCTTTAAAAAAAAAAAAAAAAAAAAAAAAAAAAAAAATCAGTTCAGGACTACTGCAGAACAAGTGTTTCTTTTTTTAACATTATTATTTTTTTTTTTAATAGTTTTTCTATTTTTTTTTGTTTGTTTGTTTTTTGCCTCGAGTGTTCTCATGATAAGATCGTTACACACGATTAATTTGTGGTAGTTAAAAGTGCACTTAATCCATTTTTTTTGGATGGAGTGTCACATGTACATTATTTTCAAAAGTCTTTTTTTTTTATTTTTCATGAAGAACAAATCGTTTGTTCGTCTCTAACTCGGTGTGAGCACAACGATATCTCAACCTTCAAAACTGACTTTTGTCAACGCTGAAGCCCTTAATCCCCCTGCAAACAATATTTTATGAATTATGAGTTTGTCGCGAAAAAACAAATTTGTGCATTTATTTATTTCTCGTCTATTTTTCCTTCACTTGTTTCTTTGCTGTTTGTCTTCTTTCTCTGTCTGTCTGTCTTTTTTTTTTTTTTTAATTATTGCTTCGTTTCCTTTATTCTTTCCTTTGTTTTTCAAATCAGCCTGTCCTTTTTTTTTTTCTTCTTTTTTTTTTTTCCGTCGTGTTTTGATCTGCTTACTAGTAATTCATTTGTTTGCTGTTTCACGTCGTTCTGTCATTTTCTCTTCTTTTTTTCCTTTTTCTTTCCCCTTTCTCTCTTGCTTACTCCCTTACCCCACTGAAAATACTAGATATTGTAACGTCTTAGCATGTATATATGTACTGCACATCTTATTGTGCCAGTTGTTTTCTAACATAGTATTTGCTTTACTTAATGTGGATATTATCGTGTTACCATCTGCATGATGTATTGGTGAGATGCTTTCTGTATGTGTTCCCCTTCATTGATGGGTCTTGGCCTAACTGAATAAACATTCGCAATCGCATTCGCTTTGCTTACTTCCGTGTCCCCATCCCCCCCCCCCCCTTTCCCCCCCCCCCCCCCCCCCCCTCTATTTCACTCCTCTCTGTTTACCAGCATTTTTCTTTATCTTCTTTTCCGTGTGCTAATTTATTTCATTATTGATCTACTTGTTTGTTAGCTCTTTGTTATCCTTCTAGAGTGCGATGTAGTCAGTTTTTGTACCATGGTGAGTAAGGTCCCTGTTATTAAGCACTATGCCAAAGATGCCACCCCCATCGTCATGACTCAAGAAATAATGAGTAAGGTCCCTACGATTAAGCACTATGCCAAAGATGCTACCCCTTCGTCATGACTCAAGAAACAATCAACATGTTTTGTTAAAGACCCTCTGGATTTCGATGTCAAAGTGCAAATACACAATACGCTAGTGTTAACTCAGTGTGATGCAGCAGGTGAAGCTAGGGATTGATGGAGGGAAAATGAGTTATTATAGCACATGTCCCTGACTTCGTGGGTTTACTGCAGTTTAAAAAAAAAAATCCGACCAACTGTACAACCCTCCGTCCCCTGCCCCCCTCCCCCCCACCCCCCACCACAACAACAGACACACAACACACACAACACACACACACACACACACACACAATCACACGCGCGCGCGTGCACAAAGGTACACCTATGCACACACATAACACACATAAGGTACATGCGCAAAACATACATAAATAAGAGAGAGAGAGGAGGAGGAGGAGGAGGAGGAGAGAGAGAGTTAAGGACCTTTAGTAGTATGGTTCTGTACACGAAAGGTTCATCAGAGAAAAAGTGTCTCATACACAAAAAAGGAAGGAACAATTGTCATCTAACCCAAAAGTTGACAAACTTCACTTGCACCTAAAAAGTTGTAGATCGATTCCTTTAGCAGATAATGTCTGTAGCAGATAGAATTACCACATCGTGAATAACTCACAGATTAAAAGAACTGCTGAAATTAGCTGATGAAGATAAAGAAATTCATTACGATTGATACACCGGAAATAACACGAATTTAATGATTATATACTATAAAAAAAATGGGCAATTCTCCACTTAAGGTGATTGTTGACAGCACTGATAAAAAAAAGACTTTAACTCCCTGTAAATGGAGGTTTAAGCACATAGTACTGGAAACCTTTGCAACTGCGTCCAGGGATAAGCAAAGATGGATACACGTGCGCACGTGGGTTTGTTGTTGTTTTAAACTTTTAAAAAAAAACAAACAAAACATCATCATGTATATTAGTCCAAAGACAGCTACTGGAATTAAATCCAAATGAAAAGGGTTTGTCGTAAAGGACAATAAATGTCGCCATATCTATTATTCACTGTGTTTATACATGTTACTTTTTGTGTCCATAAAATATAGGTATTACAATCAGGGAGAAAGAATAGAAAATATCATAATTCACGATAACACAGAATTATTTCCCAATGGGGATATAAAGCCATTCGAACAAACAATACTATTGCTTGAATCATGGAGGGGGGGAAGGGGGGGGGGGGGGGGGAGGGGGGGGGGGGGGGGGGAGGGGGGGGGGAGCGGGGAAGGAAAGGGGGGGGGAGGGGCGGTTTGGGATTCCTGCTTAATATTGGTAAAACATATGTAGTGTGCTTAGATTCTCTTTGCTCATTGTTGAAGGAAAGCATGTGCCACGCTTCGGGGTTTAAGTTGAAATCCATCATAATTCAAATTGCTCGGTATTTGGTTTACCGACATCATTGAGGTCTAAAGATGCCCCTTCTGACGTCACGTTGCTGGGGGTCAGGGCGCTAATTCAGGATTCGCATATTAAAATCGTGCGATCTTACCAAAATTGGTTCATTATTTCTGGATTGTTTCACCACTACGCCGGACGACTTGCCTGTATCTGTATGTTACAAGAAACACTGTCCTCGTTTGGAGATATGAAAAAAAAAGCAAAGAATTACGCTACTTCTATACCTAGACGTCACAGACAGTGGGCTGGGCACACCTCACATTCGCACCGACATGATCGCGCAGAGGTTAACTTACTTCCTGAAATTCTGTTAACTCTGACTGTGAATGGAAACCAAATTCTCTTTTGAAATGCTCTAACACGAATAAAACACGATCATCCAGTACAAGTATATTCGCCAAAGAGAAACACGCCAATGTCTTTTGGGATAAGCACATGAAATCTTTTAGCGAATAAACCAAGACAGATGGTAAATGAATTTTTACTGAAACCTTTTTTTTTTAAATATAATACAAAATGTGGAATAAGAAACATTCACATTAAAAAAACAACAACAACAACAAAACACAGAACAAAAAATGTTAGTCTCAA
>CM065723.1:55014423-55019423 GCA_033310375.1 Conus canariensis
ATACAGGATTTATACAGGATTGCATCAGACTGCAACTATGGTGCTCTGAAAGAGGACTTAATTCGTGATCGCATCGTTGTGGGTGTACTGGACGACACACTGTCAGAAAATCTGCAAGCCAAACCAGATCTAACTCTTGCTGTAGCAGTTCAACAAAGTCAACAAGCTGAAGCCCGACAACAATCTCAATCACTTCTTAGAGACAAAGCCAGCACTTCAGTTGATACAGTTACTCGACAAGGAGCAAGAAATAAAAACTATCTGCCAAGAAATACTAACGGCAAATATCCAACTATGCAGTTAGCTAGCTCCCCACATCCACCTATGAAATGTGGATACTGTGGTCGAGAACCCCACTCCCGAGAGCAGTGCCCAGCCAGAAACTCGATTTGCTCCCAGTGCAAAAAGAGAGGACATTATAAAGCAGTATGTCGTAGCGGCAACAAAAGACTGGTTCATGAAATAGCTGATCCAAACAGTGATATTTCGGAGTTCAGCGAGCTCAACTTCTATGTTGAAGAGGATAATGATACAGAATACTTTTTGGGATCAATTGAAAAGAACCTTGATGAAATGTGGAGTGCGACAGAGGTTAATGGTCACCCAACAAAATTCAAACTAGACACTGGAGCCTCCGTTTCTGTGATCAACAGCACTGAACCTTGGCTAAAAGGACAATCCCTTCAATCTTCAATGAAAATTCTGCGTGGTCCAGGAGGCTCAACCTTGTCTCCACTTGGCACACTGGAGGTGACACTCGGTTACCGTGGCAAAAACACACAAGAGACGGTCTACGTTCTCAAAAATCAACCCTGTTCTCTTCTCAGCAGAAAAACTTGCGTTGAACTAGGAATCGTCAAACGTATTGACTCAGTGAAGACTACAACCAGCAACCCGCAACCTTCAAAGATCAGTGGCTCTAGTCCAGACTGTAAATTCAAAAGAGAATTTCCAGCTCTTGTCTCAGGTCTTGGAAAAGTCAATACAGAATATAAAATCAAACTTGAAGAAAATGCTACACCTGTCTGTATCTTCACCCCTAAGAAGATAGCCCATCCTCTTCTTCCAAGTCAAGATGGAACTTGAAAAAATGGTCAGACAAAACGTCATTTCACCAGTTGATGAACCAACCAGTTGGTGCTCAGGCATTGTAGTAGTGCCAAAACCTAGTGGAGCAGTTAGAATCTGTGTAGACCTCACTCAGTTAAATAAGGCGGTCCGTCGTGAAGTCTTCCTACTGTCTTCTGTTGATGAAAGCCTAGCAAAACTAGGAAAAAGCAAATTCTTCACAAAACTCGACTGCAAGAGTGGATTCTGGCAAATTCCACTCAGTCCAGACTCAAGGCTTCTCACAACTTTCACCACGCCTTTCGGATGCTTTTGTTTCAACCGTCTACCATTTGGCATCAGTTCCGCATCAGAAATTTTTCAACGAATGATGTCAGAAATCCTGATTGATATTGATGGAGTCATCTGTCATATGGATGACATTCTCATCCATGCTCAAAATCAAGAAACTCATGATCACATTATGAGGGAAGTGATGAAGCGCTTACAAGAAGCCGGACTCACTCTGAATGAGAAATGGGAGTTTTCAAGAAAATCTGTGAAATTCTTGGGCCACATCATTGATGAAAAAGGTGTATATCCAGATCCAGATAAAGTGGAGGCCATTCAAAAATTCCCGGTGCCAACGAACATCACAGAGCTGCAAAGATTCATGGGAATGGTAAATCAACTTGCAAAATACATTCCCAAACTTGCAAGCATCAGCGCCCCCCTACGTCATCTTCTTCGCAAGGACAACACCTGGATATGGGATCATCCTCAGCAATCTGCTTTCCAGCAAGTGAAAGAACTTCTCACATCCCCACCCATCCTGGCACACTATGATCTTCAAAGACCAACCATCGTCGCTGCTGATGCTTCAAACAACGGCATTGGGGCAGTCCTACTCCAAATCCAAGAAGATGGATGCAGGAAGCCAGTATGCTACATCTCACGATCTCTCCCTGATACAGAAAAGAGGTATGCAGTGATCGAGAAAGAGGCACTGGCTACCACATGGGCGTGTGAAAGATTAAATGACTACGTCCTTGGCCTAGACTTCACAGTCGAAACGGATCATAAACCTTTAGTCCCGCTCTTGAACTCGACAGAACTGTACAAAATGCCACCACGTATTCTACGCTTTAGGCTTAGACTTATGCGCTACAATCCTAAAATCATTCATGTCCAAGGCAAAAACCAGGTCACGGCCGATGCCCTGTCCAGAGCACCTTCTGCTGACACACAGCTCCTCAGTGAGACAACAGCCCTCGCCAGGCAGGCTATAAAAATCTTACCAGTCACTACGAAAGGACTGCAAGAAATTTGTGACATGCAAAAGGCCGAAGATCTTCTCCAGCAAGTCAGAGAATACGTCACAAATGGATGGCCGGTCTACATTCCAGAAAATCCAATTCTCAAACAGTATTGGTTAAACAGGCAACATCTCACGGTTGTTGACGATCTCCTCTTGTTTGACAATAGTCTTGTCATTCCCAGATGCATGAGGATAGACATCCTGAATCGTCTCCATGAGAGTCACCTTGGAATTACCAAGTGTCGTGCTTTGGCCAGTTCATCAGTCTGGTGGCCCTACATCTCGTCAGACATTGAAGAGATGATCAAGAAATGCGCTATCTGCAATTTCCACCAGCCAGAATAGAAAGAACCACTCCTACCTTCAACTTTCTCTGATCGACCATGGGCGCGACTTGGAATGGACCTTATGGAACTATATGGAAAAACTTATCTACTAATAGTTGTTTACTATTCAAGGTGGATTGAAGTGAAATTCCTGAGAAAACTCACCAGTGCAGCGGTTATAAACTAAGTAAAAAGCATCTTTGCTGCCCAGGGAATTCCAGATGTGGTCATTTCCGACAATGACCCACAGTTTGCAAGCCATGAGTTTGCAGAATTTGCAAAGAATATGGATTCACTCATGTGACCAGTTCACCAAAACATCCACAAGCCAATGGCGAAGCGGAAAGGGCAGTGAAAACCATCAAACTGCAGATGAAAAAGAACAAAGATCCTTACCTGGCCCTTCTTATGTATAGGGCAGCCCCTCTTCAAAATGGCTCATCTCCTGCTGAACTCCTCATGGGCCGAAAACTGAAGACAAGAATCCCAATCTTTCCTACAAACTTGACACCCTCTACTCCTGACATGGACATCATAGCAGAAAAGGAAGCCCTATACAAAGAAAAGCAACGTGACTGCTATGATAGACGTCACGCTGTCAGAGACCTCTCAACTCTCAAAGGTGGTGATGCTGTCTGGGTTCGAGACATGCAACGTCATGGCGAGGTGATCTCTGCAACCAACAGTCCCAGATCTTACCTGATCAACACACTCCAAGGTGTCATCCGAAGGAACCGAGCAGCGATCATTAGTCTCCCTTCAGAGGACTGCACACCAATGACGCCAACGACCACGAGACCATCACTGAGCAGCACAGGACTGAGGTCAGACACACCTACTTCATCCACATCTCCTGGCCCTTCACCCCAGCAACAAAAACAACCCCCAGTTCAATACCCTATCTCCTCACAGACAACTCCATTGAACACTCCTGCCAGTTCAAGTCAAGGACAAGTCTCAAGATATGGCAGAAGAATTGTCAAACCGAACAAACTCAATCTATGAGATACTGTGAAGACTCGACATCTTCAAGTTGAGACTTTTATTTCCTTCCAAAAAATACCTGGGGAAAGGGATAGAGTGTCAGGTCTTCCTATACAAAATTTAAACTAAGCAGCCAGCTATATAAAATCTAAATTTAATAATCTCATAAAGATAGGATTCTTACATGACTGACTACTGGATGAAACTCACTCACCTCCCGTAGCTAGATATATTTGTGTTCCATGACAGGGATAAGTTCGGTTTGAAATGAACTCAAAGGGGAGATGTAGTATTGGTTAGCTACGGTCGTCGATCTTAAATGCAGACGACCTAAGGTACGCTACTCCATTAGAACAACTATATTTGGTAACTTCCTGTAGCGTCATGGTTACGAGGTGAACAACTTAAAACTGTAGGACAATCGTATCGTAAAGGCGATCTTTATCCTTTGCATTCTCATGCACTTAGAACCTGATACCGTTGAAGTCAGCCAAAAGACGATCAAGCAAAAGCTGCATGGACTTGGCTATTCAAAAGCATCCCCCAGTGAAGAAACTAGTCATCAAGGAAGTGAACAGAAAGAAGCGGCTGCAGTACTGTAGGAGTAAACTTCACTGGACTGTGAACGATCAGTGGAAAAATGTTATTTTCAGTGATGAAATGACCATTGTGATCAAACCCAATGGACGTGTAAAACTATGGAGGAAAGTGGAAGAGATGTGGGTCAGTGCTTTCTCTGTGCAGCGTCCATCTTGGCCCGAATACTACATTGAAATTGATGGTGCGGGGATGCATTCCGTATGACAGAGCTGGACAACTGGTGTTCATGGAAGGCAGTATGAACAGTCAGAGGTACACTGATATGCTGGAAAACAACTTTCTGCCGTTTGTTGCCGACCACTACCCAAACAAACGTTGGTACCTGCAAGAAGATACCGCCTCTGTTCACCGCTCGGCTCACACTGAGACCTGGAAGCGACAGCACAGAGTACCCGTGTTTTTCTGGCCCCCTCAAAGTCCAGATCTAAATCCGATCGAGAACGTGTGGCAAGTCCTCAAGACTCACGTGAGAAAAAACATTCACCGCATCGGTACTGTCGCAGATCTGCGCTGTGCACTCACCACTTACTGGAATGAACTGACTGTTGCCTACCTCCACTCCCTTTACAACCTTCTACCGAGACGCTGTCAGCATGTTTTGAGTCGGAGGGGCCAGATTACCAAGTGCTAGCAAGGTAAGTCCAGCCTAAAGGTAAGAATAATAAGTTTTCAGCAACAAGTGCCTGTAGGTAGTCAGCGCTGGAAGTGCCGAGAGGCGACAGACT
>CM065723.1:55024423-55041923 GCA_033310375.1 Conus canariensis
TGCACAAAATATACAAACCAAGACATACACATGTATTCAGTTAGAAACATTTTTTAAAATCTACTAATTATAGATAACCTTCAAAATATGAGATTTTGCTGTAATACAAAGGTAGACCGCAACAAAGATTGGACAGCAGCATGACTCGTTTGTTTCGACAAACAGATAAAAGGAAATTTCTACTCTTCAAGACATGAACTGGAACTCGCTGGGAAATTTTAGCTTCACAAATACATTTTTCTTGAAATAATTTTTTTTAAATTAAAATACATTTAGCTTCACAAATACATTTTTCTTGAAATATTTTAAAAGTAAAATACACCCATACACTTCCATCTACAGCAAGTGCACTGATCCATACACAGAGAGGGCAGACACACAAGGAAGGAGTTTAAATGCAAACAAAGCTATATAATCACATCAATATAACCGTTAAGGATTTTTTTTTTAAATCAGAACAAGATAACACTGCACACAAGTTACACATTTTCATTTGCACGGAACATAGAAAACAAGACATACACACAGGAAGACGACATGTATTCAGACGAAAACATTTTCTTGTAAATCTATTTATTAGGTACCCTTTTAGAATATGAGATTTCACTGTAATATTTGCAGTGGCGTATCCATGGTAGGCCGCAGCAAAGATTGGACAGCAGCATGACTCCTTTGTTTCGACAAACAGATACAACGAAATTTCCACTCTTAGACATTCCCATCTACAGCAAGTGCACTGATCCATACACAAAGAGGGCAGACACACGACAAAGGACTTTAAATGCACACAAAGTCACATAATCACATCAATATCACCGTTTAGGTTGGGTTTTTTTTTTGTGTCTTTTTGTCAAAACAGGATTATATTACACACAAGTTACACATTCTCATTTTCAGCAAACATAAAAACCAAGACAAACACACAGGAAGACACATGTATTCAGTTGGAAACATTTTCTTTTAAATCTACTTATTACGTACCCTTTTGAAATACGAGATTTCGCTGCAAGATTTGCAGTTGCGTACCCCTGGTAGGCCACAGCAAAGATTGGACAGCAGAATGACTCATTTGCTTCGACAAACAGTTACAAAGAAGTTTCCACTCTTCAAGACATGAACGGAACTATCTATAAAATGTTAGCTTCACAAATACATATTTCTTGAAATAAAGAAAAAAAAAGAAAATATACCAGACATTCCCATCTAGAGCAATTGCAGTCGTCCATACATAAGGAGGGCAGACACATGACTAGGAGTTGAAATGCACACAAGGTCATAGAATCACATCCATAAAACCGTTTTTTTTTTTTTTTTTTTTTGTCAGGAAAGGATAACATTGCACACGAATTACATATTCTCATTTCAACCAAACATACAAACCAAGACACACACACCGGGAGACATATGAATCGAGTTGGAAACATTTTCTTTATAATCTACTCATTAGGTACTCTTTAAAATATGAGATTTCGCTGCAATATTTGCAGTGGCGTACCCAAGGTAGGCCATAGCAAAAATTGGACAGCAGCGTGACTTGCTTGTTTCAACAAACACATACAAAGAAATTTCCACTCTTCAAGACAAGAACAAAAACTGTCTGGGAAATTTTAGCTTCACATATAGAAAGAGAGAAAAAAACCATACACCCAGACATTTCCATCTACAGCAAGTGCTCTGATCCATACACAACACAACGAAGGAGCTCAAATGCAGACAGTTATACATTCTCACTTGCACTAAACATACAAAGCAAGACACACATACAGAGAGACACATGTATTCAGTTGAAAACATTTTCTTTTAAATCTGCTTATTAGTACTCTTTATTTGCAGTGGCGTACCTAAGGTAGGCCGCAGCAAAGATTGGACAGCAGCATGACTCGTTTGTTTCAAGGAAATTTCCACTCTTCAAGACATGAACAGAACTATCTGGGAAAGTTTAGCTTCACAAATACATTTTTCTTGGAATAAACAACCAACCAAAATCGGAGACATTCCCATCTACAGCAAGTGCACTGATCTATACACAAAGAGGGCAGGCACACAACGAAGGGGTTTAAATGCACACAAAATCATAGAATCACATCAGTATAACCGTTTAGATTTTTCTTTTTGTGGTCGGAACAAGATAACACTCCACACAAGTTACGCATTCTCATTTGCACCAAGTATACAAACCAAATCACACACACACACGCACGCACACGCACGCACGCACCACAACACACACACACACACACACCACACACACACACACCACACACACACACACACACACACACACACACACACAGAGGATGTCACATCTATTCAGTTGGAAACATTTTGTTTTCAATCTACTAATTAGATACCCTTCAAAATATGAGATTTTGCTGTAATATTTGCAGTGGCGTACCCAAGGTAGGCCGCAGCAAACATTGGACAGCAGCATGACACCTTTGTCTCGACAAACAGATACAACGAAATTTCCACTCTTAGACATTCCCATCTGCAGCAAGTGCATGCATCCACAAAGAGGCCAGACACACAACGAAGGACTTTAAATGCACACAAAGTCACATCATCACATCAATATCACCGTTTAGGATTTTTTGTTTGTTTGTTTGTCTTTTTGTCAGAACAGGATAATATTGCACAAAATTCACACATTCTCATTACCAGCAACCAAGACATACACACAGGAAGACACATGCAATCAGTTGGAAACATTTTCTTTTAAATCTACTGATTAGATACCCTTTGAAATATGAGATTTCGCTGCAATATTTGCAGTGGCGTACCCATGATAGGCCACGGCAAAGATCAGACAGCAGAATGACTCATTTGCTTCGACAAACAGTTACAAAGAAATTTCCACTCTTCAAGACATGAACGGGAACTATCTATAAAATGTTAGCTTCACAAATACATTTTTCTTGAAATAAAGAAAAAAGAAAATATACCGAGACATTCCCATCTAGAGCAATTGCAGTCGTCCATACATAAGGAGGGCAGACACAGACTAAGGAGTTGAAATGCACACAAGGTCGTTTTCTTTTTGTTTGTTTGTTTTTGGTCAGAAAAAGATAACATTGCACACGAATGACATATTCTCATTTCAACCAAACATACAAACCAAGACACACACACCGGGAGACATATGAATTGAGTTGGAAACATTTTCTTTATAATCTACTCATTAGGTACTCTTTAAAATATGAGATTTCGCTGCAACATTTGCAGTGGCGTACCCAAGGTAGGCCATAGCAAAAATTGGACAGCAGCGTGACTTGCTTGTTTCAACAAACACATACAAAGAAATTTCCACTCTTCAAGACAAGAACAAAATCTGTCTGTGAAATTTTAGCTTCACAAATACATTTTTCTAGAAAGAAAGACAAAAAACAAACAAAAAAAACAATACACCCAGACATTTCCATCTACAGCAAGTGCTCTGATCCATACACAAACACAACGAAGGAGCTTAAATCCACACAAAGTCACATAATCACATCAATATAAACGTTCAGGATTTTTTGTTTATAACATTGCACACAAGGTTATACATTCTCATTTGCACTAAACATACAAAGCAAGACACACATACTGAGAGACACATGTATTCAGTTGAAAACATTTTCTTTTAAATCTGCTTATTAGGTACCCTTTAAAACATGAGATTTTGCTGTAATATTTGCAGTGGCGTAGAAAGGTAGGCCGCAGCAAATATTAGACAGCAGCATGACTTGTTTGTTTCGACAAACAAACAAGGAAATTTCCACTCTTCAAGACATGAACAGAACTATTTGGGAAAGTTTAGCTTCACAAATACATTTTTCTTGGAATAAACAAACAACCAGAAGTAGAGACATTCCCATCTACAGCAAGTGCACTGATCTATACACAAAGAGGGCAGGCACACAACGAAGGAGTTTAAATGCACACAAGGTCACATTATCACATCAGTAACACCGTTTAGGATTTTTGTTTGTTTGTCTTTTTGTCAGAACAGGATAATATTGCACAAAAGTTACACATTCTCATTACCAGTAACCAAGACATACACACAGGAAGACACATGAATTCAGTTGGAAACATTTTCTTTTAAATCTACTGATTAGATACCCTTTGAAATATGAGATTTCGCTGCAATATTTGCAGAGGCGTACCCATGATAGGCCACAGCAAAGATCGGGCAGCAGCATGACTCATTTGGTTCGACAAACAGTTACAAAGAAATTTTCTCTCTTCAAGACATGAACGGGAACTATCTATAAAATGTTAGTTTCAAAAATACATTTTTCTTGAAATAAAGGAAAAAAGAAAATATACCCAGACATTCCCATATAGAGCAAGTGCATTCGTCCATACATAAAGGGGGCAGACACACGACTAAGGAGTTTAAATGCACACAAGGTCATAAAATCACATCAATAAAACCGTTTCGTTATTTTTGTTTGTTTTTGGTCGGAAAAAGATAACATTGCACACAAATTACATATTCTCATTTCAACCAAACATACAAACCAACACACACACACACACACACACACACACCACACACACACACACACACACACACACACACCTGGAGACATATCAATAGAGTTGGAAACATTTTCTTTATAATCTACTCATTAGGTACTCTTAAAAATATGAGATTTCATTGCAATATTTGCAGTGGCGTACCCAAGGTAGGCCAAGCAAAAATTTGGACAGCAGCGTGACTTGCTTGTTTCAACAAACACATACAAAGAAATTTCTACTCTTCAAGACGAAAAGAAAAACTGTCTGGGAAATTTTAGCTTCACAAATACATTTTTCTAGAAAGAAAAAAACAATACACCCAGACATTTCCATCTACAGCAAGTGCTCTGATCCATACACAAACACAACGAAGGAGCTTAAATCCACACAAAGTCACATAATCACATCAATATAAACGTTCAGGATTTTTTGTTTATAACATTGCACACAAGTTATACATTCTCATTTGCACTAAACATACAAAGCAAGACACACATACTGAGAGACACATGTATTCAGTTAAAAACATTTTCTTTTAAATCTGCTTATTAGTCACTCTTTAAAACATGAGATTTTGCTGTAATATTTGCAGTGGCGTACAAAGGAAGGCCGCAGCAAAGATTAGACAGCAGTATGACTTGTTTGTTTCGACAAACAAACACAAGGAAATTTCCACTCTTCAAGACATGAACAGAACTATCTGGGAAGTTTAGCTTCACAAATACATTTTTCTTGGAACAAACAACCAACCAAAATCAGAGACATTCCCATCTACAGCAAGTGCACTGATCTATACACAAAGAGGGCAGGCACACAACGAAGGAGTTAGTTAGTTAGTTAGTTAGTTAGTGTTTATAGGGTCCAGCGGACTACTAGGAACAACGAAGGAGTTAAAATGCACACAAAATCATACAATCACATCAATATAACCGTTTAAATTTTTCTTTTTGTGGTCGGAACAAGATAACTCTCCACACAAGTTACGCATTCTCATTTGCACCAAGTATACAAAGTAAAACACACACACACACACACACACACACACACACACACACACACACACACACACACACACAGAGGGTCACATCTGTTCAGTCGGAAACATTTTTTTTTCAATCTACTAATTGGATATACCCTTCCAAATATGAGATTTTGCTGTAATATTTGCAATGGCGTACCCAAGGTAGGCCACAGCAAAGATTGGACAGCAGTATGACACCTTTGTTTCGACAAACAGATACAAAGAAATCCACTCTTAGACATTCCCATCTACAGCAATTACACTGATCCATACACAAAGAGGGCAGACACACATCAAAGGAGTTTAAATGCACACAAAGTGCCATAACCACATCAATATCACCGGTTAGGGTTTTTTTTTTTTGTCTTTTTGTCAGAACAGGATAATATTGTACACAAGTTACACATTCTCATTTCCAGCAAACATAAAAACCAAGACATACACACAGGAAGACATGTATTCAGTTGGAAACATTTTCTTTTAAATCTACTTATTATGTACCCTTTGAAATATGAGATTTCGCTGCAATATTTGCAGTGGCGTACCCATGGTAGGCCAGAGCAAAGATTGGACAGCAGAATGACTCATTTGCTTCAACAATCAGATACAAGTATTTTTCCACTCTTCAAGACATGAACGGGAATTATCTATAAAATGTTAGCTTCACAAATACATTTTTTTTTTTAAATAAAGGAAAAAAAGTAAAAATATACCCAGACATTCCCATATAGAGCAAGTGCATTCGTCCATACATAAAGGGGGCAGACACAGGACTAAGGAGTTGAAATGCACACAAAGTCATACAATCCATCAATATAACCGTTTAGATTTTTTCTTTTTGTGGTCGGAACAAGAGAACACTCCACGCAAGTTATACATTCTCATTTGCACCAAATATACAAACCAAACCACTCTCTCTCTCTCTCTCTCTCTCTCACACACACACACACACACACAACACACACACACACACACACACACACACACACACACACACACACACAGGGAGTCACATCTATTCAGTTGGAAACTTTTTTCACTCGACTAATTAGAAACCCTTCAAAATATGAGATTTTGCTGTAATATTTGCAGTGGCGTACCCAAGGTAGGCCGCAACAAAGATTGGACAGCAGCATGACTTGTTTGTTTCGACAAACAGATACAAGGAATTTTCCACTCTTCAAGACATGGACGGGAACTATCTGGGAAATTTTAGTTTCACAAATACATTTTTCTTGAAATATTTTTTAAAAGTAAAATGCACCCAGACATTCCCATCTACAGCAAGTGCACTGATCCATACACAAGGACAGCAGACACACAAGGAAGCAGTTGAAATGCACACAACGTCATATAATCACATCAATATAACCGTTTAGGATTTTTTTTTATAACATTGCACACAAGTTACACATTCTCATTTGCACTAAACATACAAATCAAGACACACATACACGGAGACACATGTATTCAGTTGGAAACATTTTCTTTTAAATCTGCTTATTAGGCACCCTTTCCAATAAGAGATTTTGCTGTAATATTTGCAGTGGCGTACCAAGGTAGGCCGCAGCAGAGATTGGACAGCAGCATGACTCGTTTGTTTTGACAAATACATACAAAAAAATTTCCAGTCTTCAAGACATGTACAGGAACTCTCTGGGAAATTTTAGCTTCGCATATATATTTTTCTTGAAATAAAGAAAAAAAAATACACGTAGACATTTTCATCTACACACAGTGTACTGACCCATACACAAAGAGGGCAGACACACAACGAAGGAGTTCAAATGTACACAGCTTCTTTTGGTCTGTTTTTCCATCCTAAATTTTGACCTGATTTTTTATTCTTCCTTTTTATTTTCCCTCTCTCTTAGGAAAGTGTCGGAGGGAGGAGGGCCTCAGTTCTGCTTTTTTCCCTTTTTCCTTTTGTTCTTAGGGAGGGAAAAAATGACAGTCATAGAAAATACTTCGTTCTTCTTGGACTAATTTTGGCATGCACATGTTCGCGAGTGTGCATGCATATGAAAATTAAAAACTGCACATTGTTCATCCTGCACAATATTGAATTTTTAAATGAATATCGAGGATAGGCCATTGCAAACACCGGAGAAGTAATGTTCGCAATCGCGTACCCATGACAGGCCTTTGCAGATACTAGAGTAACATTCAAAATCGTGAGGGATGAACAATATGCAGGTTTTTAATATGGAACAACACTATTCATGTATTGATCTAAAACAAACCCACGACATATCCTAACCACACAGAATATTTCAAAAGGCAAATATGAAATATAGATACGCCATCTCCCTCTTCAATCCTCACCCCCATTCCCCTACAGCCAACTCCGTCCCCCATCCGATCCTACTCGGATGGTACCTGGGCAATTGTTCCTTCACAATTAAATTTTTGTTAAAAAAAAAAAGTTAGAATAAGAAAAAGTAAAACGCATCCCAAACATTTCACTTACAGCAAATGCACTGATCCATACGTAAAGAGGGCGGATACACAAGGAAGGATTTCAAATCCACACACATTTTCTTTTCGTCCCTTTTCCATCCTGATTATTGCCCTTCTATTTCTTTCGTTTTCTCCTTTTTCTCATTTTTTTTCTTTGCGGGGGGGGGGGGGGGGGGGGGGGGGGGGGGGGGGGGGGGGGGGGAGGGTCTCCGTCTTTTTTTTTTGTGGGTCCTCCTCCTACCTCCAATTTTTTCCCACTTTTTTGTTTATTTATTTTCTTTCTTTCTTTTTCTTTTTTTTTTGAGTGGGTCCTCCATCGTCCTATTTTTTCCCACTTGTTTTCTCCCAATTGCTTAAAGACGCGTTCTCACCATGCAGTCTGTGCGTTTCATTATCGATGGACATTCACTTGCTGATTTTAATATTTTGACGTATGATACAGAACGTCTGGGTTTATTATTGTACTAATGTGTGGTGTGCTGACACATTCATACAACTACATTTACTGATTTAATACAATGAAAGAGAACGGCGAAAGCACTGTACACTGGACAAGTCATATAGTTTCACATAAGGCTTATAATACAACATTGGTTTTCGAGGAAAGCATGATCAAAGCCGAGAGATGAGAAGGGTATCTGTGAGAAGAAGAAGAAGAAAGAAGACAAGACCAAATATAAGTGGAAAAGAAAACCCATGAAAGGACACTAAATTCTGTGAAAGGAGGACACTAAATTCTATGAAGTGAAGACACTAAATCCAATGAAAGGAGCCACTAGACCCAACGGCCCGCAGAAAAGGGGCACTGAATCCCATGAAAGGACACGAAGTCAACACTAAATCCTATGAAAAGACAGTTAAGTCAAACGAAAGGACATGATATTCTGTGAAAGGAGGACGTTTACACGAAATCCCGAGAAAGGACACTAAATGGTATGAAAGAAGGACACTAAATCATATGAAAGGAGGACAGTAAACCCGCTCCGCTGTCGTCCCGTTCCCAGCACCCCCGCCTGACCGTCCTCCCTTTCCCGGCGTCTCCGTCTGACCGTCCTCCTGTTCTTGGCGTCTCCCCGTCTGACCGTCCTCCCGTTCCCGGCGTCTTTCCCAGGCTGCTGACAGCCTAACAGTGTCTCCCTCGGACTGTGGACAGCCTAACGGCGTCGCCCCTACACTGTTGTCTCGCTGCCGGCACCTCTCCCAGGCAGTCGTCCCGTTCCCGGTGTTCACACCGAGCTGTCCTCCATTCCCGGCGTTCCCAGCAGACAGTGTCTCTGCCTGGCTGTCGCCTCGTCCCCGGCGTCTGCGCCAGGCTGTCGTCACATTCCCGGTGTCTCTCCCGGGCTGTCCTGTTTTCGCGTTCCCGGCTGTCGTCCGTTCCCGGTGTCTCTCCCGGGCTGTCCGTTCGGTTCCCGGCTGTCGTCACGTTTTCGGCCTTGCACCAGGCTGTCGTCACGTTCCCGGTGTCTCTCCCGGGCTGTCGTCCGTTCCCGGCGTCTCTCCCGGGCTGTCGTCCGTTCCCGGTGCTTGCACCAGGCTGCCGTCACGTTCCCGGTGTCTCTCCCGGGCTGTCGTCCGTTCCCGGCGTCTCTCCCGGACTGTCATCTCGTTCCCGGTGTCTCTCCCGGGCTGTCGTCTCGTTCCCGGCGTCTCTCCCGGGCTGTCGTCTCGTTCCCGGTGTCTCTCCCGGGCTGTCGTCTCGTTCGCGGTGTCTCTCCCGGGCTGTTGTCTCGTTTCCGGTGTCTCTCCCGGGCTGTTGTCCCGTTTCAGGCGTCTCCCCTGTGCTGTAGTGCTGTTCAAGTTCCGATTAGCCGTTGCATGTGCATGTATTTGTGTGTATTTTCATGTGTGTTTGTGAGAAAGAGAGAAGACAGAGAGAGAGAGAGAGAGAGAGAGAGAGAGAGAGAGAGAGGTGTGTTTTCTGTGCGTGTGTTTGTGTGCAAGTACCTGTGCGCGAACGTGTGCATGCATGTGTATTAAAGTATGCAAGGACACTATTTTCTGTTCAGAAGGACGGTAAGCCTTGTGGAAGAAGAGAACATCAGAAAGGACACTAAACTCTGTGAAAGAGGGGGGCATTAAAATCCTCAGAAAGGGGGACACTACACCATGTGGAAAAAGGCCGGGAAACAATATGAAAGGACACTAAAGCCTGCCAAAGAAAAGGGTATTATACCATCAGGATAACAAAGTGGACCCTACGAAAGGAGAGAAAAAAAATCCCATCAAAAGAGGAAACTAAACCCCATGAAAGATAAGATACTCAACTCCACGAAACATAGAAACACTAAATCCTGTGAAGGAAGAGGACAGAAGACTATGAAAGGATTCTAAATCCCGCAGAAAGTACAACAAACCCTATGGAACAAGAGCACAAACCCCGTGAAAGGAGGAGACTAAACCCTATGAAAGGACACAAGCGCTGGAAGAGGAGGACACGAAACCCTAAGAAAGAAGAAAAGGATACTTCACCTTATGAAAGAACACAGGATCCTATAAAATTTGAACAATACACCAACTGAAAAGAGATTCTTTCTTTCTTTCTTTCTGCGTACGCAGGCCGATACTCCTGCGGACACTGCCTGTGTAGACAGGCAGTGGAGTTTTGTGTGTATGACCGTTTTTTTTTATCCCGCCATTAAGGCAGCCATACTCCATCTTCGGGAAGGTGCATGCTATGTGAACGTGTCATCCATACCAACGGCCAAACTGGCCTTCTCTTCCAAAAGTTGGTGATGGGATTTTACGTGTGTGCAAGATGTGCGTGCGTTCACACACGGAACCCGGTTTATAGTCTCATTCGAAGGACTGTATGGGGAATGGAGTCAAAACAATGTTAACTCCGAGGAAAAATCCCCCTGTACCGAAACTCGAACCCGCGACCCCAGGTTCACGAGTCCGGCGCTCTACCAACTGAGCTATTCCGGTCCCCTGAAAAGAGATAATAGTAAATTCAATGAAAAAGGACATTAAATCCTTTGAGAGAAGACAGACACTACACCTGTGAAAGCGAAACGGATGTTTCGGAAAGAGAACACCAAACCCTGTGAAAAAAAAAAGAAAACACCGAGTCTAACAAAAGAATATGACATTAAACCTTATGGAAAAGGACACTAAACATCGCGAAAAAACCCCAGTAAAACGTATCTAACCCTGTGAATGGAGCAAACTGAACTCTACGAAAGGAAGACACTAAAAACCTATGAAAGAGAAGTATTATTCCTATGGCGTGGTCTACATATTGACACCGATTAGCATGTCAGACATTCTGAGGAATGAGAGACACCGACTAGGAGGTGCCAGGTGCGCACAAGGAAATGTTTCAGAAACAAGATCAAAGACTTCCTTTGAGGCTCTGCAGCTCATTCCCGAAGAATCTGTAAACATGCGTCCATGTTCCAGATCCCCGAGGCATCAGACTTGCGACATCACCGAGTCACTCTCTGATGCCTTTCCTGAAGCATTTTCTCTGGTACCCCCTGTTCTGTATCCTTGTTCCTCAGAAGACTGACCTTGGAAATCAGAGCAATCATGTTGATATGAAAGAAAGAATCTGAACCCTAAGAAACAGAGAGCATTAGGCTTTAGGAAAATAAAAGACACTCAACGTAGTAAAGATGGCTAAATCCCAAGAAAGAAAGCACTGAAACCGAAAAGAAAGAGATAAAATTCTGTGAAGGAAGAAGACTCTAAATCCTGAAAAGGAAAAAGACTCTAAGCCTATGGATGGAAGAACAAAGTGCGAAACCCCTTGCGAGAAAACAGCACACTCTGTTAAAAAAAAAAAAAAAAAAAAAAGACCGTAAACTATGACAGAAGAAAACTACAATAGAAAAATACACAAGAAGAAATAGAAGAGAAGAAAAGAAGAAGAAGAAGAAGAAGAAGAAGAAGAAGAAGAAGAAGAAGAAGAAGAACAACAGAAGAAACAACAAACAAAGCAACAAACAAAGAACAAAGAAGAAAAAGAACGAAGAAGACGGATGAAGACGATGAAAAAAAAAAAAGAGGAGGAGGGAAGAGAAGAAAGAAAAAGGAAGAAGAAAAAAGGGGAGAGAGAGAGAGAGAGAGAGAGAGAGAGAGAGAGAGAGAGAGAGAGAGAGAGAGAGAGAGAGAGAGAGAGGAGAGAGAGAGAGAGAGAGAGAGAGAGAACCAAGCAGGAGGAGGACAACACTTTCCTTTTGAAATGCTGCACTCAAGACCACGTGACCTGGTCTCCATTTTCCGTGGCCGTTGTAGTTTCTTCCACCTGTGGACGCTCCGAACAGCTTATTTTCACTGCAAAGAAACCTGATCCACCCAATTTGGCCAGCTCACATTAACGTAGAGTCACATTCCTTCCCTCTAACAATATTAATTTTGTTTTAAACTATTTTGTCCACTGCATAAAAAGGTTCTGCTGTACAGCATATCATGACAAAGTAAAGTAGCATTACGTACCTTCAACAATTAGTTCTGGATAACTTTGGTTGTAACTTGCATTATTGGTACGAGAATGACCTAATTTATAACCAAAAGAGGTATCATACAAGATTGCTAAGTTTTAATTTCATCAGTAGCAACGTCCTAACAGTACGGCGAGTGGTTTGTTGTTGTTGTTGTTTTTGTTTGTGTGTTTTTTTTTTTCATTATTATTATTATTATTAACCACTGTAGCTGCTTACAGTCCATACATAATCTGTTCTAAACATCCGTAGAAATCTTTTGCTCGCTATACTTGTGTAGCATATACATGGAAGTATGTCATAATACAGAAGTACATTAAAGAAAAGCAGTCACTAAAAAAGAATCGGTGAAAATAAACATAGCCTAGACAAGTCGGCAATGAATATTTGATGCAGAATACGGCAATTCTTTAAACAGTGTATAATATGACAGTCAAAATATTTACAACTCATTTTATGCAATGTGTACAGTGACAAAAGATCTGTCTGTTGTCAGCTGCTCCCTCTGTGTGTGCATGTGTGTGTGTGTGTGTGTGTGTGTGTGTGTGTGTGTGTGTGTGAGATTGCTTATGCGTTGATGCGCCTGTGTGTATGCGAATGAGTAAGAGTGAGTGCGTGCGCGTGCGCGTAGTGCTCTGCTCTCCTGCAGACTGTGCACTGCCGCCATGCCTGTATAAAACCGAGATGAGAATAACGCCAGCATTTTCATGTAAAGTCAGCATTCTTATGTCCAGAAATATTTTTGAAAAAAGGATTCAGCTTTGTATTTCTTCTGATTAGTCTGTCCAAGTTTCTCACCTGCACCTCTATTGCTCTGTCATCTTGTGTGTGTCTTGTGTAGTCTTTCCTCATGGCCGTCATCCTAGGGTGGTCGTCTTGTTCCTGGCGTCTCCCCTGGTTGGTCACCCTGTTCCTGGCGTCTCCCCTGGGTGGTCGTCCTGTTCCTGGCGTCTCCCCTGGGTGGTCGACCTGTTCCTGGCGTCTCCCCTGGTTGGTCGTCCTGTTCCTGGCGTCTCCCCTGGTTGGTCGTCCTGTTCCTGGCGTCTTCCATGGGTGGTCGTCCGGTTCCTGGCGTCTTCCATGGGTGGTCGTCCTGTTCCTGGCGTCTCCCCTGGGTGGTCACCCTGTTCCTGGCGTCTCCCCTGGGTGGTCGTCCTGTTCCTGGCGTCTCCCCTGGGTGGTCGTCCTGTTCCTGGCGTCTCCCCTGGGTGGTCGACCTGTTCCTGGCGTCTCCCCTGGGTGGTCGACCTGTTCCTGGCGTCTCCCCTGGGTGGTCGACCTGTTCCTGGCGTCTCCCCTGGGTGGTCGTCCTGTTCCTGGCGTCTCCCCTGGGTGGTCGTCCTGTTCCTGACGTCACCCCTGGGTGGTCGTCTTGTCCCTGGCGTCTTCCCTGGGTGGTCGTCCTGTTACTGGCGTCACCCCTGGGTGGTCGTCTTGTTCCTGGCGTCTTCCCTGGGTGGTCGTCCTGTTCCTGGCGTCACCCCTGGGTGGTCGTCCCATTCCTGGCGTCACCCCTGGGTGGTCGTCTTGTTCCTGGCGTCTTCTCTGGGTGGTCGTCCCATTCCTGGCGTCTCCTTTGGACTGTCCTCCCGTTTCCGGCGTCTCCCTCGGGCTGTCGACAGCCTGATAGCGCCTCCCCTTTTATACTTTAAAAAAAAAAAAAAAAAAAAAATTGGCATCAGTTGTCGGATCAATGGAGCACCTAAGATGGTGACTTTTTTTTCTTCTCCTAAGGCCGAAATCCACCTCTTCATGTTTTTGGTGCGTCACATTGTCCTCTTCATCTGGAAAACAAACAAACAAAACAAAACAAAAAAAGCGGAAAAACAAAACAAAAACAATTTCCACAGCTAGTTGTTTTTTTCTTCTTTTTTTTTTTCTTTTTTCTTTTTTTTTTTTTTTCTTTTTTTTTTTTTTTAGGAAACAGTCTCTTACACACCATGCATAGTCTCTATGTTTTCTCAGAAATGGACATGTTCTTGCTGATTTTAGTGTTTGGCGTTTGATACAATGTGTCTGGGTTTGTTAATGTTCTAATGTGTGGTGCACTGGCACACTCACTCTGAAAATGTGCTGCATGTATAAAGAAAACAACAGACAGACAGAGGAAAAGAAGGAAAGAAAGGAAGGAAGGAAGAAAGAAGAGAAGAAGGAAAGAAGACAAAAACGAAAAAGAGTTGGTTGCTGTTAAAAACAAACGAAATAATAAAATAAATGTACAGTTGTTAAGCAAATGTG
The DNA here is from genome assembly GCA_033310375.1 of Conus canariensis. Classification (NCBI taxonomy): domain Eukaryota; kingdom Metazoa; phylum Mollusca; class Gastropoda; order Neogastropoda; family Conidae; genus Conus; species Conus canariensis. The sequence continues at coordinate 55,039,094 of CM065723.1, forward strand.
AAATACACTCATCTTCAGACCTAGATGTGACCAGGTTGAATACATTGAACACAGCATAAAGATTTCCTTTTGCCTCCTCCATTCTCTCCTGTGTGTCCGAACGTTCCCCGAAAACCCTCCTTGGAACGAAAAACGAAAACATCCAAGATCGATCACAAGTAGTCTCGCACCTGCCAATTCCCCAGAGACGCCATCCCACAGTGAAGAAGACACGATGAAATAATTGTGTATGCGGGGGTGGGGGAAGGGGGTGGGGGTGGGAGTGGAGCTGCAAGGAGGACGTGAGGAAAGACCGGCAGCAAGACAGGCAGTATCCGTGTGTGTGCGTGTGCGTGTGCGTGTGCGCGCGTGCGCGCGTGTGTGATTGTGTGTGCACGTGCATGTGAGAGCGTGTGCGCGCGCGCGCACACAGATTTGCGAGCGTATAAAATCAGGAGTAAATAGTCAAAAGCACATACACATTTATAAATCCTCTCCTCAAATATAATGTAGTTATAGAAAGAATAAGCAAAGATACAGTCAATCACACACGCGACGCAACCCCTCTCTCCCCATCCTCCCACCATCTAGGACCGCTCTCCCTGTGTGTGCGTGCGAGCGTGTGTGTATGTGTACGTGTATGTGTGCTCGCGTGCGTGTGCGTGTGCCTGTGCGCGTGTGTGTAGAAATACGCTATTTTCAAATTACCAAACTGATACATTTTCGACACTCAAACGCAGTGAACTGTCTCCACTACACTGGTGTCTCGTTTCTGGCTCCTCTTCTCGGCAGTCGTCCCATTCCGGTTTTTATTTATTTATTTATTTATTTTATTTTTTGTGGGGCTCCAACCGGACCATGGACAACGGTCACACAGATGCCTTTTTCATGTTCTTTTCTTTTTTTTTTTTTTTTTATATTAATAGGAACAATTAATTCTCTCTCGCGCTCTCTTTCCCCCCAATCCCCCAACCCCTCACCATACCCCCCCCCCCCCTCCCTCACACTTAGTGTTTATTTTCTCGATCCTATTTAACAGTTTGTCACTACCGTGTGCTCTCTCCCCCCCCCCCCCCCTAATCCCCAGCCCCCTACCCCCCCCCCCCCCTCACACTTCGAGTTTATTTTCTCAATCGCGTTTAACAGTTTGTCATTACTGTGTGATGACTCTCACTCTCTCCCTTTCCTCCCTCCCCCCTCCTCCCACCCGCCCTTTCCCATTGCGTCCTGTTCGGATGTGAGAAAGTACGTGTCAATTTATCGTTTTTCTTGTATGAAGAAGGCTTACATACACATTTTTAAAGATACAGTCATGTTCATACATATACACCCACATGTTTCTCCAATTTAAAAAAAAAAAAAAAAAAATCTAAAAAAAAGACTCGTCAGTTCTCTCTCTCTCTCTTCTCTCTCTCTCTCTCTCTCTCTCTCTCTCTCTCTACCCTCACCCCCTCTCTCTCCACCGTCCCGTCACCTCCCCCATCACCTATCCATCCGTCCCGTCCCTCCTCCCCCCCCCCCCGCCCCCCCCCCCCCCCCCTCGGAGATGAGAAAGTGTGTGCTGACCTGACCTTCAGTTTTCTCTCTACCCCCTCCCTCCACACCAGCCCCCCTCCCTCTTCCCCTCCCGCCCCCTCCCCAACCCGCCCCCCCCCCTCGCCCCCTCCCCCCCCCCCCCTGTCTTAGCGAATTAACTTCCAGATGAAGGAAATAATCTGTGTTTAGGTTGTCCATGCTTCGGTTATTCCTCCTCATCCCCACTGTCGGGGTCCTCCTCCTCCTATTTTTTCCCCTTTTTCTTTTTTTTTCTTTTCTTTTTTTCTTTTTTTTTTCTTTTTTCTTTCTTTTTCTTTCTTTCTTTCTTTTTTTTTTTTTTAAAAGAAAATAAGAATGAATTATGTATATATATGTCAACTCAAATGCACATACGATAATAGAAAAAAACAAGAAAATATATGCAGTAATGAAAAAAAAGTCTTTCTCACTTTCCCTCATTCTCTTTACATTCATACTGAATCTGATTATCAGCCCGTTATCTGAATGTTTTTATCTGTCGATGGACATTGCTTCTTGCTCCGTTTAATGTATTGTCGTTTTGTTACAATAGCATCAGCGTGGTATATTTTTGACCTAGTGTATATATTGTTTTATTTTTGCATGTTTGTGTCTCACTCATACTTCTCTCATACTTTGTCTAAATTGCAATGTGCGTGTTTGCTTGTGCATGTTATTTCGTGTGATTGTATGGCTGCAACCATATATCACAATTTTCTCATTCAAGTTTCAACATACAGGAATGTGAAGAAGAAGAAGAAGAAGAAGAAAGAAGAGAGAGAGAGAGAGAGAGAGAGAGAGAGAGAGAGAGAGAGAGAGACGGACGGACGGACGGACGGGCGAACGAGCGGACGGGCGAACGAGCGGACGGGCGGGCGGACGGACGGTCGGACGGACGGACGCACGCACGGACGGAAGAAGAAGAAGAAGGAACAAGGAGAAGGAGAGAGAGAGAGAGAGAGAGAGAGAGAGAGAAGAGAGAGAGAGAGAGAGAGAAGAAAGAGAGTTAGACAGACAGAGAGAGAAAGGCCGACAGAGAGACAGACTTTGTGTGTGTGGATTGTGTTTTCTGTGTGTCCCCTGGGCTATTTGTCTCGTTCCCGATGTGTACCCTGGGCTGTGGTGCCGATCCCAATGTATCCCCTGGGCTGTCGAGTCGTTCCCTGTCTGTCTCCTGGGCTGTGGTCCCGTTCCCAGTGTGTCCCCTGGGCTGTTGTCCGTTCCTGGTGTGTCCGTGGGCTGTGGTCCTGTTCCCGGTGTGTCCCCTGGGCTGTGGTCCCGTTCCCGGTGTGTCCCC
>CM065723.1:55074423-55079423 GCA_033310375.1 Conus canariensis
AGGGGGTGACGGGGGAGGGAGAATGGAAGAGGACGGGTGGGGTGACAAATGGACATCTCATGGACTTTGCTGCTGTCACTTAGCTCCTTTATCTCACGTGCAACTGAAATTCCGAGCTGTAATGAATGTAGGGAATGTGCCTTTTAAAGGCAATGGTCTTCACGGGGCCCGTGAGCAAATGGTTAGAACGTTCGTTTGCCGACCCGATGGTCGTGGGTTCGAAACGCACCTGCAGTCGTTAATTTTATTTTAATTTTTGTTATTTTTTTGGCTTGAAAATCTTCTCTGTCCACCTAGTAGTAAATGGGTACCTGATTCAATGGAAAGTTTGCAACAGTGTCATCCATGATGCGATCAGACGCAGCTTTAATGCAGATCTACAACAGAATTTACTGGGGTCGTTTTTGACACATGTTCCATCTTGAAGTCTGTGCAATCCGATCCAGTCACCAGATCTGATGCTTTGAGGAAAGAAAACCAATAATGCCAGAAACAAAGCATGCGATCACCTCTTTTCCCCCTGTACTGTCTTTTGCCGGGTTGGCATTGTAGCATACAACACTTTTATGCCACCGAACGGTAGCTTAGGGTAAAGCTGTAAGGTAAGGACAGTAAGTAGGTACTGGTCGAGAAAAAAAAATGATTAAAGGTAAAAAGGCAGAGCAGTCAAAGACGCTGAAAGTAGAAAAAGGTGTGGAGAAAAAAAAAACCAGTTTAAGTATGGGAATTAGTAAAAAGAAGAAAAAGAAGTAAACTGCGGCTAGGGGAGGGAATGACGTTTAAAAAGTAAAAGGCAGGTAAGAACCCGTAAAAAGTTCGTAAAAGGACGAGAAAATGTATTAAAAAGTAGAGGAAAGCTGTTGAAAATAGGGGAAGTCAGTACAGGAAATGATTCAAATGTGGTGGAGGGAGAGAGAAGGTGAAGAAGTAAAAGCTGAAAACATGAGAAAGATAACAAAGAATGTGGGGAAAGAAAAGACAACTGGGACGGGAAAAGTTGGGTTGTTGTTTTTTTTTTAAAGTATGAAATAACCAAGTTAAAAAAAAAAAAAGGGGAACATCAAAGTTGAAAGGAAAGTAGTAAGAAAAAAAGAAGAGAAATATATCAAAAAGGAGAGAAAAGCAATAAAAAGACTGGGAAATCTAAGATATGGGATTAAGCAGTAAGAAGACCAAGAAAAGTATATTCAAGAATAAAGCCAGGAAAACGTTGGGAAATGAGAAAGTAACAAAAACTTTGGTAAGAGATGGAAAAAGGCAAGGGAAAAAAGGGGGAACCTAGTCAATAAACAATAAATAAATAAATTAGAAATAAACGGAGGAAAAGTAGTGAATCAGTAGAAAAATCAGTTCATACGTGGTAACGTCAATGAATCGCCTGCCAACGGTTAACGATGATTCCTTCGGGAAATTGCCCACCTATATCAACCCTAACTAGAACGAAGCCTCAACAACACTAAATCATATGAAAGATATCGAGTCCCCTGACAGCCCTGAAACAAAGAAAGTGATAAAATAATCTGAGGCCTGACTGGCTCAGCGGATAAAGCCTTGCTTTCCTGAACGAAGGGTTCAGAGTTCCAATTTCCTGCCGGGCACAGTCAGGTTAGAGGTTAGCGTCCATTTCAGCTGAGATTGCAGTGGAGGGACGGGGAAAGAGAATGGGCAGTTGAGGCGGCGGGGGTTGGTGGGAGGGGGTTGGGGGGTTCGAAGGAAATGGGAGTCATTGAGTGGGGGAGCTGGAATCTTAAAACAGAGGGAAGGTGTCTATTTTCGACCTTCTGATGGTCAGACTACAAAACGTGGCAAAGCTAGAGAAAAGTCAACAAAAGACATCGCAAAGAAACCTAACGTGGCAATGCTAGAGGGAAAAAAAAAAACAGGAACAAGAGACATCGGAAAGAAACCCAACGTTGCAAAGCCAAAAAAAAAGTGAAATTGCTAAAGAAAGAAAAATGAAAGAATGAAAAGCAGAAAAAGAGGAAGATAAAATGAGAGAGAGAGAGAGAGAGAGGGAGATGTACCTCTGACCTGTACAAAAAAATATAGAGACTGACAAACAGGCAGACAGAATGACAGACGGAAAGCCTACCTACATATCTACCCATCTCCACTTTCTTCATTCATTTTGGTTTCAACCTTAATCAAAGGAAACCTTAACCCAATTCAAAACCATGTATGCAGAAGCAAACATAAAAAAGGAAGAAGATAAAAAAAAGAGAAGTGCCACCAAGACCTACTCTGTTTTCTGTAAACTGATCTATAGCTTATCGCATCACATTTCTCCTAGAGAAATGAGGGTTGGTTTCCGAAGACAAGCATGTCATCCGCATACCGTCTCTTTCCCCCTCTCTCTCTCTCTCTCTCTTTGCTTACCGTGTGTGTGTGTGTGTGTGTGTGTGTGTGTGTGTGTGTGCGTGCGTGCGTGCGTGCGTGCGTGTGTGTGTGTGTGTGTGTATGTGCGTGCGCGGGAGCGCGCGCGTGTGTGTGTGTGTGTTTCTGCCTGTGTACCAGTCAAAAAACAAACTTATCAAGGATAGGGATGCATTCCGACATGCACACAAACACTTGCACACACTAACGTTCACCCTTGCTGGTGTGCACACTCACACAGGCATATTCTCTCTCTCTCTCTCTCTCTCTCTTTCTCTCTCTCTCCACACACACACACACACACACACACACATACTTACACGCACACACACACATACACACACGCACGCACAACGTACGCACGCACACACACACACACACACACACACACACACACACACACACACACACACACACACACACACACACACACACCCCTAGTGGAAGACACAATGCGGAGATAAAAAAAAATCTGAAAGGAAAACACACAGCTACTAGCATTGTGGGTAAAATCAAACAAAAAATATACAACTACAATTAAAATAGAAGACCCAACAAAAAGATGGAAGACCCTTCCATCTTTTGGGGGGTAATATCTTCCATCCTCTGCCGAGAGAGGCGGTGGAAGATAGAAGGGGTGGGGAGGTCATAGGCTACTATTTTCCAACTAGTGCTCAGATTAGGTTTATTATTGGCTCGTAACGTCCGTTGTCCAAAGACTCTTTTAGAGATATATAAGGCTAGACAGTCATATCCATTGACAAAGCTATGCGCCCTTAAACAAGTCACAGATGTTTTGCTTGGTCGAGAACTCGTCAGGCCGGCTGCGCGTTCGTTGCTGACATCCGAACAGCCTGGGACACTGGCAACGTATTGCCATTCAGTCTCGAGGTGAAGGCGAAGGAGAAACAAACTTTCTTTTTTCCCCTCTGGCTGATCACCGACATGAATGTTGGACCAGCCAGAAGCGCGTGAGTATGAAAGCTTAACACATATATGTATGGGTGTCAGCGCGTGCACGTGCATGCGTGCAAGTATGTGACTGTTAAAAAAAAATAAAGAAAAAGAGGAAAAATTATACTTAATTTTTTTTTTACCATAGTTGCAGAACTGATGGAAATAAAAGATGATAAAATGTGGCCCCGGTTTCTGCCTCGTTGCTTACAGTAAAATCAAGTTAAGAAATCAAAAGTAAAAATAGAATGAAGATGATGATTTAAGCTGCCTTTTCACATATTACATAAGCAGAGTGAATTCAGCTGCTGTCAGCTACTTCTGGCATTAGGAGTCAGTAGAACTGAGATCCAGCTTCATCAACAGAAGCAAGTTCGGCCATGGGTTACGATACCAGAACTCTTTGCCATCTCCACAGGTATGCTGAGCAGATAGTCATCTTCCCCGCCTCTACAGCTGACACTGTTGGCCGGAAGACATCCACAGAGGCATGCGAGAAAAGGTGAGCTGCTAACGTTCGCTTGCGGCGAGAGAAGAGAGCGGCGAGATGTGTGGTCACACTCCACAATTAGGATTGTTCACGAAATCACTGTATAATCCATATAGGCGTTTTGATGCATAGAATAAATTTGAGCCAAAGATTGATGTTAAATTGATAAGAGATCAAAAGATCAAATGAATAACACCTACCAATCATTTCACTAATTTTTCAGAGATTTCTATCGATGACATCATTCACAATGTAAAAATACACGAGCTACCCTTTCCCTGACGTCATATTTCAGCCCTTCGCACTCACCTGTAAACCTAACCTTGAGTCAGATGGAATCCCCAAAACAGTCCCATTCCTTTCATTTCTGCGACCGTGACAGACATAGGAAAGAAGAGTTTCAAAACGGAGTGACTGAAGGCGGAAAATGAAGCGAAATTTGGAAAGAGAGGGGGTTAGTTACCGCCAAGAACACAGACAAACAGAGTACAGGACTAGACACAATGCATTTCGACCTCTTGGGTCTTCTTCAGGTGAAAACAAATAACATTTAGGACAGCGACAAGAACATGGAACCAACGACTTAGCTGCGCTTCTCCTGTTCGTCTCCAAATTGGAGAAAACTAACCCCCTGTCTTTCCAAAAATAGGAAAGAAGGCAAGGAGAATCAACTTTCAGACGCAATAAAAATTCTCAAAACAATCTAACTGTGCCTGTCTATAGATACTCGACTCCTTAAGCAAGGCCTTGGCGTATTAAGTTTTTTGGTATGCAGTCTGTAAGGAAGCGGGCACATGGCGGAAGTAACCTTTTAACAACATGACTACCTCATTAAACTCTTCTGGCTCTTGTGAGAGTTCCGATGGTGTCACGCATCATTTAGATGACGTGACCATCTTTCATGCACCATGTTCGGTGCCCGGCCGACCCGTTTGTTTCACATGCGAGGGAGCCCCAAGATCATCTTACGACCTCTCGCCATGTCTCGCTCCTCTCTATCTCTTTCAGGAACTCAAAATCACATCAGGTGGGACCACTCTAAACAAGATTTCCATGCAGTTTGCTGTAAAATGTATGTTGCTGATATAGTCATGTCCCAATACTCTCTAAGAACAGGTTTTATAGCGAGTGCTACATTATATGAAATGCGCTACGGAGCTTCTTCGTATTTTAAGAGATACGA
>CM065723.1:55084423-55086923 GCA_033310375.1 Conus canariensis
CATCCTCTGTATGGAGTTTAAACAACTTTCCTCTCTGCACTCACTGCAAGCAACACCACACACAAGGCCGTGCTGTCTGCATGAACGCTTGGCCGTTTGGCAGTCAGTTTTGCAGCTACATTTAATGATGTTCAGCAGCTCCTCTGGGGCAGCAGGCTCATCACAGCAGACTGGAAGCAACATACCGCTGGTTCTTTGCCATCCCCATTCAATGGGGCTGAGACAGAAGTCAGGACTACCGTTATTGAGAAAAAGCCATTCTTGCACTTGGTAGTAGCATCGCATGGAATGGAGCTTCGCTGCTGATGCTGTTGGAGGTAGTTTGTTTGGTTGCAAAGCTGAAGAGCTGACGACCAGCCTCTGGGAATACTTGACATATCGGAGTCTATCAAGCTTGTCGTCAGATCTCCCACCAAACAGAAATACAAGGGCAGTCTCACCAGCTGCAACCACCTCTTGTGTGTCACTTTTCCGAAGAAAGACATCTGCCTGCTTTCGAAGAAACTCCGAAATTGCCAGCTTTTTCAAGGGAAGCGATTTTCCCAAAGAAAAAATAGCGCTGGTAGTGTCACACCCCCCAAACGCATGGGCAAAAAGAATTCTGCTGCAAACATCTGTACCCAAAGTTTCTTGGATAGATCGGATGTCCCACACTCTGGAATCTTTCTTAGTTCCTGAAGACATGAAATAAACTGGGTGGTGATCTGACCCGAGATGATGCTGGAGTAGCACCAGAAGGTCGGTGTCCTTGCCTGCAAGTACTGTTTTCACCTCCACTGCTTTTTCAAGGGTTGTCTTGACGATGAGACAATCAGCATCTCCATTTGCATGCAACACGTCAACGCTGCTGCTCTGAAGGGAGTGGCTGAGCAAGTCTATGAAACGTTGTTGTAAGGATTGGCCAGGAACTGCTCTTTAGAGCCACAGAGAGCCATTTCTGGTTGGAAAGCAATGTCTCTGGCAGTGGTGTTTTGTTTCGTTCTATGGAGGTGTGCAGCATCTTTTGTGGACGATCTGCAGTATCCTCAAACACAACTGACACTTTCGTGTACCTTCGAATGACAAAATCCATGTACATGGCAACGATCTCCGAATAAGTTGCTCCACTGGGCCAAGGGATACGGTGAAGTAGAGACCCCCCGTCGATGACTGTGAATACACCAGGTGGAGTGCTTGGACTGACTTGTTTGGTTGATGTCCAAATGTAGTCTGCTAGAGCTGCTTTGTTTGCTCTTCTTGGAAGACCACATGCATCAAACAGCGAAGATGGAACATTAGTTCATATTTCAACGAATCTTCCAACAGATTTGGAGTTTTTTCAGCTGTTTTTGTCAGTCTTTAGAACAAAAGATTCGGGCCAACTGTCACCGCATCATTGTTGACTTTGATCACAGTTCCTGAAGCCATTGCCTTTGCTTGATTTTTCTTCGAGAAGGTGACATCTGCAAAGCTCTTGCCAGTCATGGATTTCAAAATCTCAACCCCAATTTCTTTTGCTTTGTCAGGATTTGCTGCTTGGTCTGTTGTTCTTCCACTTCCAATGCTCATCAACACATCCGTTTCACCAAGTGGATTCCTTTGCTGCAAATAACGTAGGATCACGGTTGTGTCTCGATGATCTCGCTGCTGTCGATTCATGTTGATGTCCTTATGCTGCACATGTTGCTCGCTGGTCTTCAGGCAGACTTCTGTCACAGACTGCATGGCGACGCTGATCTCGGTGCACGCAGGCATGCACAACAACCAGACAGACCGCTCTCCTTCCCCTAGGCCAGTCCCTCGAGTTAGACCTCCACTGACTTTCAGACTTCGCATCAGAACCTGCTCTATAATGAGGTCAGTTGACAGACCTGCCCAAAATCGGTCAGATCGTCTAATGACGTGGTGTTCACAATGAAATTCCTGATAAACAACAGGATGTGTTTTTTCTAGAGCTTTCATTTGTTGCACAAAAAACAACAACCCCAGCAGCCCCTTTCCCTATCATTTAAAAATTCTGTTACTATATTCTTCGCAGAGCATCCCACTCCCTCTCCTATAAAAAAAAAAAATTGATAACAATGATATTAAAACAAAAAGTTCCCCCACACACGATATAGTATAGGCCTAGTATTAAAACAAAAGCAAAAGAGAAAGTATAGCAATTAATTTTGAAAAGAGAAAGTATAATAATAAAACAAAAGACAACACCCCATTAGTAGCTGTGCATTTTGGGCTACAACCTGTACTGGATATATGATTAGATTATGAAAATGAGTTTTAAAATTAGAAAAATTTGTATTTAACATATTATTTTCCATCTTGTCGATGAAAATCAAGAGCTATAAAAGAATGTAATAACCAAAATTAACCATTTAAATATAAAAATAATAAATTTGCCAAGGGAGTTAATCACGCTTTTTTTCGGGCACACTCAACTGAAATGTCTTTGTTTACGTGCTCACGTATTGTTTGTTGAGCTAAAAACTACTTTTACTCTTTAATGTTATGCTCCCATAGC
>CM065723.1:55101923-55106923 GCA_033310375.1 Conus canariensis
AAACAAGATGGCTGACTCATAAGTTGACAAGAAATGGTTGGAGAAGCTCTGGGGTAAAAACCCTAAAACTACAACAAAGTGCCCCCAGTAAAACTACAACAAAGTGCCCACAGTAAAACTACAACAAAGTGCCCACAGTAAAACTACAACAAAGTGCCCCCAGTAAAACTACAACAAAGTGCCCCAGTAAAACTACAACAAAGTGCCCCCAGTAAAACTACAACAAAGTGCCCCCAGTAAAGCAGAATCAGCAAGAAGGAGAATCAGCGAAAAGAAAACCCAAGATTGCTTCTTCAGAGACGCCTTTCAGTTTGCCAGGAAACTATCCGAGCAGCTAAACTCTGGGACACTAATAGTTGACAAAGGAACTATCGAGCAGCATCTCAGGAAAATATATTCTGACACCCAGAACGAAGCACCACTTGAGATCCAGAACTTGGTGTAGCCTACAGTGGCAGAGAAGTTCAGTGACAGGCCACCAACACTGGATAGGATAAAGACAGTGGTTAAAAAAGCCAGAATCAAATCTTCGCCTGGACCGAATGGAATACATATCTGCTGTATAAGGAATGTCCCAATGTCCTTGAGTGGCTCCATTGATACGATCAGCATGGAGGAACTTGAAGATTAGCGACCGATGGATGACGGCTGACAGAGCGTACATTCCCATAGAGCAAAACTCGAGTGATATCAACCAGTTAAAACCGACATCACTTCTGAACGTCGAGAGAAAAATCTTCTTCTCTGTCATGGCAGCCAGACTTAATAAATACCTGAAATAAAATGAATACTTGGATTTGTCAGTCTGGACATTAGGCATCCCAGGTGTCTCTGGTCGTGTAGAACAGGCCACTATGACTTGAGAAGCAATCCAAAATGCTAGGGCAGAGAAATGGGCCCTCGATGTGGTGTGGCTCGATCTGGCAAATGCATGTGGATCAGTCCCACACAGGATGATTCAACTGGCCCTCGAGATGGGTCATTCCCAGAGAACATCAGAAAAATGCTAAGGAAGTACTTCCATGGCGTTTCAATAAGGTTATCAACAGAAGAATACACAACAGCTTGGATCAGTCTGGAAACTGACATAGCAACGGACTGTGCAGTTTCTCCAGTGCTGTTGGTGCTGGCAATGGAGCTCGTCCTGAAAGCTGCCATGAGCTACGCAGGCTCGACAGAGCTCAGGCATGAATACCAAACGCCCCCTCTAAAAGCCTTCATGGACGACACAACACAACAGTGCTTTTCACCAAGGGAGATGAGACACACAACATACTGTGGCACGTTGACAAGTTAGTTGTTTCATCTAGGATGAATTTCAGGCCAAAGAAATCACAAAGCCTCTCCCTGCAGAAAGGAAAAGTAGCAAAAACAGTCATGTTCACTGAAGCCAACCAAGCCATTCCAACTGTAACAGAAGAACCAGCCAAGAGCCTTGGGAGATGGGATGATGACTGCTTGAAAGATAGGAGAGGAAACCAAGCAAATGGTAGAAGAAAACCTGCAGCTTACAGACCTGTAAGGGCTCCCCGGCGAATGTGAGGTCTGGTGTTTGCAGTTCATGCTGATCCCGAAGCTCCTGTGGCCTCTACTGATATACGATATCAGCACAAGCACTGTGGAATCAATGGAGGCCAAAATCAACAAAACACACAAGGAAACGGCGAGGTGTCCCACCTGGTCTCACTGACGTCGCACTCTACTGCCGCCAAGCGAAGCTGTAGCTTCCTCTAAAATCTATCCTCAATGAATTCACAGTGGGTTAAGGAAGGTTATTAACCATGCTCGATGACTCTGAAGACAAGCTAAAAGACGGACAGGAAATGGAATGTTCGGGAGGCAGTGGACGTGGCAAAAGAAAACATCAAGATCAGGGAAGTCACAAGTCACGCACAGACGAACAGACAGGGCTTGAGGTCAATAGAAATCAAATGGGTGTCAAAGACAATAGAGAAAGCAAAGACAGACATAGTAATAGAGCAGCTGAAGAAAAAACAGGACGCCAAGAGAGCCCAGAAGGAAGTCCAGAAAGACCAACAAAGACAATGGACTACATGTGAACACGAAATCCAAAGAAGTCTCACCTGGAATGACATATGGCCCAAGGCTCCTCCGAGGCAGCTTCATCCTCAGTTCTGTGTATGGTCTCTTTCCCTCGAATTCCAACCCGGCCAAATGAGGGAAATCATTTACATAATTTGCCAGCTGTGCCTAAACAGATACTAAATTATTTGAAGCTGTGTAAAGTTTCAATAACTTGGTTACCAAATTTAAACACCTTTTTTTTAAGCCCATTAAACACTTCTACTCTAATATTCTTAATGTAACATTTACATGACGTTTCCATTCAATGCAATATTTACTCGGTGTAGCTAAAACGTTTTGCGAGCCATCAGATGTGTTGGTGAGAAGAACAATGTCATGAGCATACAAAAGTAAAAGCAAACAAATGTAACTGCGTAAAACTGATCAGGAATATTCAGATCAGTGTTTAATGAATTGCAATAAAGGTCTATGAACTATTGTTCAAAATCATTCAAAAACACGGAGAAAAGAGCTAGTGAAAGATTTTCGTCTTGTCCCGAATCTTCTGAAACTACTGAAATACTAAAACATCTGTCCCTCGAGAACAATTCCAGAGTATTATCATTATGTATGCTTACTTTCAAGTGAAGTATCTATCCATTAATTCCCTGCTGAAAAGGTTTTTTTGGCCATAATCCATACCTCCCCCCCCCTGCCCTTGTCCTTGAATGTCTTTGACAAGTCAATGAAAGCTCAAAACAATTTTTGACTGCAAAAATATGTATTAAACTTTTTAAGACAATTTTTTAAAGACAAATACTTGACCGAAAGTGGGGTGAGAATGTCTGGAACCAAACTGATTTTCTAAAAGTATCTTATAGCTCTCAAGAAAAGTAGTCAATCGGTTATTCGAAATCAGTGTAATACCTCGATAGTTATCGCAGTCGATGTTGCTAGTATTACCTTGAATAACGGTAAAAATGAATCCTAAATAACGGTAAAATTAGTCTTGAATAACGGTAAAAATGAATCCTAAATAACGGTAAAATTAGTCTTGAATAACGGTAAAATGAATCCTGACGAACTGTCTATTCTTCTGGTATTTTACCTTTTCTGCGCTCACACACACACACACACACACACACACACACACACACACACACACACACACACACACACACACACACCCTTATTACCATTAAGGGTAAACAATCCGTTCAAAACTGCGCCAAAGATAAGATCCCAAAATATAATTATAATAAAGCAGTTTGGGATAAATTTGAAAACATACTCTCTACTTACAATTGTGAAGAGATAATGTCTGATAACATTGACACAAGCTACGCGAATTTTGTTGATATTGTTTTACATGCAGCTGATCTCTCAATACCAAGGTGCAATTCTGATGCATCAAACAAATATGCAGGGAATGTATGGTGGAATGCTACTTGTGAAGAAGCAAGAGAAAAAAAGATGCAGGCCTATAAAATATATTTAAAAGATAAGAAAGATCCTGACAAAATTGCTGAAAAGAATAGAGCAAAAAATCATAGTAACAGAGTAATCGAAAAAGTCAAGGAGCAATATTGGTCAAATTTCTGTGAAAATGAAATACATGACCACAAAGATCTTCAGAAAACATGGAAAAAATTAAAAGACATGAAAAACGGAATCAGTCTTCCTGAATATCCCATAAAATTAGAAAATAATGAGTTTCCTTCAAAATTTGAAAAGGCTGAAGCATTTGCAAATATTTTTGCAAAAAATAGCAATAGGGAGGGCCTGACAGAAAAGCAAAAGATATACAGAGAGAAAATGGAGGATAAGGAAACGCATGAAAAAAGTCCCAATAATAGTCACTATACAAACGCTCCCCTTACATTTCAAGAAGTAAAGGATGCAATTTTCTCTATTGGTTCGAAAAGAAAGTCAGTGGGACCAGATGCGATTTCCAATGAAATGATAAAGCATTTGCCAGTTAATTTCACAATGTTTCTGAACTTATTATTTCAGAAATGTTGGTCTGAAGGGCTTCAACCATCTTTGTGGAAAAAATCAATTGTAACCCCTATCCCTAAAGAGGGCAAGTCAAAATCAGACAAAAATAACTACAGGCCAATTGCTCTCACTTCACATGTGGGGAACCTTATGGAAAGAATTATTCTAAAAAGACTTGAACATCATTGTGAAAAAAATGGTATAATACCAATACAACAGGCGGGCTTTAGAAAGGGTAGATCTACAGTTGACCATCTTGTAAAAATTACAACACAGGTTAAACATCAGTTTGCACGCAGAAAAAATGTTCTTGCCACGTTTTTGGACATTAGAAAGGCATATGACCAAGTCTGGCATTCAAAACTTCTGAACAAATTGAAGTTAATTGGTCTCTCAGGATGTATGTACAATTACTTAAAAACCTTTTTAAGTGATAGAACAATACAGACGAAGGTAGGAAATGTATACTCTAATGAAAGACATATCCAGATGGGAATCCTGCAAGGAGCTGTAATAGCTCCTATCCTGTTTAATATTTTGATCCATGATCTTCCTAAATCATTATCAAAAACTGTTGAACTAGCACAATATGCGGATGATATCTGCATATGGATGAAAGTTACTTTAAAACGTCACACACCAGTTAGATCAATCAACTATATTAAAAAGATATATCAAAATGAACTAGATAAAATTAGTAAGTACATGACTGAAAATGGATTGGCCCTTTCAGCTGAAAAATCGCATATGGTTCTGTTCAATACTGGTTATGATCCTAATCCTCTGCCTTCATTTCAAATAGATGGATTGTGCCTTGAATATAAAAAAGTTGTAAAATTTTTAGGAGTAAATTTAACTTCTAAATTGAGCTGGAATAATCACATACAAACTATTTTAACAAAAGCTAAGAAAACTTTAAATTTCTTGAAAATGGTGAGTCAACAATCCTGGGGTAAAGACAGTAAAGTATTAACACA
>CM065723.1:55116923-55156923 GCA_033310375.1 Conus canariensis
TCTTTGCTCTACTTATATGATTCTTTATAGAATTTTACGAAATGTTCTTCAAGTTCTTTTCGTTTCTTTTCTTCTTTTTTTTCTTTTCTTTTTTCTTTTTTTCTCAGGGCGTTGATGTAGACCTGAAAGACATTATTCAACCAACACACGTTGCTTCTTTTTTTTTCCCCCTTCTTCTTCTTCCACGTGCATGCGGTTCATATCTCCTGCGCACCGTTCTTTGACGGCACGGTTATCGACAGTGTGTGTCCCCTGGCCTACTATACGACAACCATGCAGAAACAGCTGGAAAGACAACACGTGCTCCCCTCTTGACAGTGATTGCGTCCCTTGTCCAACAGCGCCACATATCAAATACCTTCTACCCCGGTCCAATCATCGATCTGGAAAAAAAAATGACAGGATGGAATTTGGCTACAGTTAGGGCAGTTATTGTCACTTTCGCAAGGAAACGATGTTACTGGTTTTGATGATGTGGTGGTGGAGGGTGGGGGTGGGTGGGGTGGGTGGGGGTTGTTTATTGCTCTCTTCGAAACAAGATTTACTAAAGAGGCTGGATCTTCTGAATTTCAAGGCATATTACCTGTCGAGAGTCATATTGTGTTCCACAAATCAGAGGTGTCAGGATGGTAAAAGCGATCGCTGTCTCATAAAACACCCACACGTGGCGAGGTTCCGAAACGCTTTAAATACGAGAAGCGGCCACGTCTTGTATGCAGTGACCACTGTGCATCACCACCAGTCATCTCTGAGACTACTGGCCTCTGCAGTGATCTTCCAGTGATCTTCACCATGTGGATTCAACTCGTCTTCGTAAGTATGCGGTTGTCTGACATGTGGGGCTGGTTTGGGACGATTGGGTTACTGGGAAAGTATTAGAATTTCGTGTCTGGATATCTTTGCTTTTGCGGTTATAGTTCACTGTTAGTTAAAGGTGAAAAAAGGGACCCGTAGTCAAATGGTTTCAGCGTTTGCATGCGGAGCTGGTGGTTTGAGTTCAAACCGCTCATGGTGTCGTATTTTTCTGCGGCTTGAGAACCCTCTCTGTCCACCCAGCAATAAATGCGAGCCTGATTTATTCCAGGGAATGTCAAAGGCGCGGAAAGGAGAGAGTTGGCTACTTCTTTACAGTGAAACAATTTTTCCTGTTACACTACAGCTGGGTGAAAGAAAAAAGGCGCGTTTTGATACAGAAAGAATACTTGAAAAGAATTATTGTCTGTGGAGTTCAACTACACTATCTACATGCCTGGGTAATAGAATGTTACATTTTGTCTCCATTATCGTTGCGATACAGTGAGTTGAATGAATGTATGGTTACACAATCCTGTCTGTTTTCAGTAATATTTTTCAATGCTGTAATATGAACATGTGAGAACTATTTTTTTTACTAGACTTGTGGGAGGGAAACTGTAACAGCCGTCAACAACATACACCACAGAATTTGTTTTAATCGGATACAAGCAAGCTCACGGATCCAGCAAAAAAAAAAAAAAAAAAAAAAAAAAAAAACCGAAACAAACACACACACAAAGAAACAACAGACATCAGAGCAACAAAGAAAACGAATGCAAACGAATGCTTGTTAATCGCTTGTAACTTTTCCATAAACACTAAAGCAAGGAAAGGAAACAGAACTTTTCTATAAACATTTAAACCAGGGAAAAAAAATCATTTCCATAAACACTAAAGCAAGGGAAAGAAACAGAACTTTTCTATAAACATTTAAACCAGGGAAAAAATCATTTCCATAAACACTAAAGCAAGGAAAGGAAACAGAACTTTTCTATAAACATTTAAACCAGGGAAAAAATCATTTCCACAAACACTAAAGCAAGGAAAGGAAACAGAACTTGTTTATAAACATTTAAACCAGGGAAAAAATCATTTCCACAAACACTAAAGCAAGGAAAGGAAACAGAACTTTTCTATAAACGTTAAAGCAAGGGGGAGAAAAAACAGAAATTTTCCATAAACATCAAAGGAAAGAGGGGGGGGGGGGATATTTTTCATAAACAGAAAAGCAAGATGAAAAAACAGACACTTGGCTCAGTTAGTAGAGCGCCGGACTCGTAATCTTGGGGTTGCGGGTTCGCATCTCTGCCGGGCCGTTTCGGTACGGGGGGATTTTTCCCTCGGAGATAACATTGGTTCTGACTCCATTCCCCATACAATCCTTCCAATCAGACTATAAACCGACGTTCCGTGTGTGAACGCACGCACAACATCTTGCACACACGTAAAATCCCATCACCAACTTCCGGAAGAGAAGGCCAGTTTGGCCGTTGGTATGGATGACACGTTACACATAGCATGCACCTTCCCCGAAGTTGGAGTATGGCTGCCTTAATAGCGGGATAAAAAATACGGTCATACACACGCATAGTGTCAGAACACTCAACTTGATGATTGTGGACACTCTATGAAAGAAGAACTGCTAAGGGTTATACCTTACATAGACAAATAATCTTTTCGTGAACTTTTAATACTGGTGTCACACACACACACACACACGCGCACACACGCACGCACGCACGCACGCACGCACGCACGCACGCGACGCGCGCGCACGCACGCACGCACGCACGCACGCACGCACACACACACACACACACACACAAATTCAAAGATTCAAAGATTTAACCCTGTGACCCCTTTTGGGGCATGGAGGACTTGAAACAAAATAAACAAATGTAAATGAAACACATCAAACATCAAAAAGTTTTCCCAATAATTAACACACTGGATGTTAATGTTACACAACTTTACTAAGTTTTAAAAACTTCGCTAAGTTTAGCAACACTTTTTTTTTTATTACAACAGAGCAAACGAGAATAGTTAAATATGGACTTTACACATGTAAATTGTTTTGGTATAAACTTACTTCTAATATCATCAAATATGGTGCATTTCATTACAAAATGAAATTCGTCGCCAAGGTCATTCTGGTCGCAGTCCCGACAAAATCGTTCATCATGAGGTATTCCAAATCGTCTGCCAATTTCGATCATGAGTTTATGATTACCACAGCCGAACCGAATTAGTGGGTATATATAAAAATCAAGCAACATTTCACTTTATTTTTCACGGCAAAACTCTGTTTTAAAATTCCTATAAAACAAACACTTATTACTAGATTCTAAAGCATCGTTCCATGCATGTATGTAAGCATCTTCCAATGAGTTACGAACATTGCTACAGATATTGTGAACAGACGAAAACTTTTGTGTCTCCCACACAAAGTCGAATCCTGTTTCGATAAGGATATTCTGTATACACATCAGCCACCTAGATGTAAAACCCTGATTTCTGTATAATACTTGATATAATCTAGATGAATATTTGTTTGTTTGTGGTGAAAGTAAGGATGACCAGAATTTTATCATTCGTGCATATACTTGAACTGAAACAGGATACATTCCTAGTTCTCCATATATCAGTTCTGTTTTAGTAGAACGATTTAAATGAAAAAGATGCTTAAAAAATTTAAGCTGAAAACTTTCCATTAGCTTTAAATCACTATATCCCCAAATTTCACAGCCATATAAAAGTACAGGCAGAACCATCGACTGGTATAAGTCCAGTACAATGTTTATAGGCAAATTTTGAACGCTTGCCATCTTTAGTAAAGAAAACATTGTACATTGCGCTTGCTCATACAAATACTTCTTACATTTATAAAAAATTTCCTGTTCTGCTAAAGATTATACCTAAATATTTGAAAGTGTGTACTATTTCTATGGACTGTTTTTTTTAACTTTAGTTTTTTTTTCTAGGATTATTGCGTCCACAACACACACACACACACACACACACACACACACACACACACACACACACACACAGAGAGAACACACACACACACACACACACACACACACACACACACACACAGAGGAGAGAGAGAGAGAGAGAGAGAGAGAGAGAGAGAGAGAGAGAGAGAGAGAGAGAGAGAGAGAAACAACAAAAAGTGAACTTCTAGAAAGGAGAAGGAAGGGATAAAGAAGATACGTGATGCTAAAAAAAAAAAAAAGGCTGAATCAGGGGACCCCCAATAAATAAATGAATAAATAAAAAGAGTGAACTAACACGAAACAAAATACCAACACCAACAAACAAGCAAAACAAAAAGAAAAAGAAAAAAAAGGAAAAAAAAGCCAATCTTATCGAACTCGCCGTCTTACTGGTCCAATGATTCGTGTCTTTGAGAGTCTGTGCTGGACATATAGGTCGTCCTGAGCCTTGACAGGACTCTTGGCCCATGGCTGACGTCCAGTCTTGTCTCTCACGTCGTCCCTGCGGGATTCCTGTCTGCCCTTGCGACGTTCACCGTCCCTCCACTGTTCCTCGAGGGACGTCTTGGGCATTTTCCTTGACGGGACGCCTCGGGCATTTCCCCTGAAGGGACACCTCGGGCATTTCCCCTGAAGGGACACCTCGGGCATTTCCCCTGAAGGGACACCTCGGGCATTTCCCCTGAAGGGACACCTCGAATATGTTCCCTGAAAGGAAGAAGCAGAAGCAGCAGAAGAAAAAGAAGAACAAAGAGAAGGACACAACCACACACCGCGCGCGCGCGCGCAAACACACACACACACACACACACACACACACACACACACACACACACACACACACACACAGAAGGATAAATCATACCCTAAGGACTGCTTACAAGTAATACAAAAACAAAACAATACAAAACCAAACAAAACAAAGGAAAACAAAACAAAACTAAACCAAGCAAAAGCAAACACCAACAACTACAGAAAAACCCAACAACAACAACAAAAACAACACCAGCAACAACGGCAACAGCAACAGCAGCAAACAACAGTGGCGACAGCAGCAGCTAACAACAGTGGCAACAGCACCAGCAAACAACAGTGGCAACAGCACCGGCAACAACAGTAGTAGCAACAGCGACACCAACGACAACATCTCACAGCAGGCATCAGCAACTGCGAGCGCAGCTGGATTACATACAACTGTGGGACATCATTTCAGTAGAGTCGTGGTGATGGCGCAACGCACCACGCGCAAGTACTGACCAAAAGGTTGTCTGTTCTCTCTGTGAACACCAGGTGGCACTGGCGATGCAGTCCGTGACGTCATCGGACATCTGTGGGCCGCTGAAAACGGCGTTAACTAATTTCCTACAGATGATCGATCTTGATCAAAATATGGCGGTTCCTACCGGGTACGTATGTTGCTCGATCTGTTCAGGGAGAGGAGAGTGAAAGACTGCTGCTGAACTGAAAAAAACAAAAACAAACAAACAAAACAAAACAAAACAAAAAACAATGCACAAGTACATAATACACACCACTAACCAGACAAGGGAATTTTAGACAACTATTTCATCAGTTGAAACACACACACACACACACACACACACACACACACACACACACACACACACACACATACACACACACACACACACACACACACATACACGTACACACACACACACACACACACACACAACACACACACACACACACACACACACACACACACACACACACACATCCGATGACGTGATTTCAGACATGTTATATGATAATTATAGTACAAGTACTACTGATGATGGCAATGACGACTGTAAGAACGACGACGACGACGACAACAACAAAAGTAATTATAATGATAATAATAACAACAATGATAATGATAATCATAATAATCTTAATAATAATGATAATAAACAGGTGAAAGTTTGTAATTCACTTTATTTGACAGTTAAACAAAAGCCGTCAGGTATATTCCTCTGTGTGTGTGTGTGTGTGTGTGTGTGTGTGTGTGTGTGTGTGTGTGTGTGTGTTCGCTTCCTAAATTATAATGCAGCTGAAAGTGTGTGTGTGTGTGCGTGCGTGCGTGTGTGTGTGTGTGTGTGTGTGTGTGTGTGTGTGTGTGTGTGTGTGTGTGTGTGTGTGTGTGTGTGTGTGTGCGTGCGTGCAAACTTGATCCGATCCTTCTTTTCCAAGAATTTCAATAGTGAAAACCGCACATTCTTGGAAGTTCGGCTCATCATCAAAGCGCTAGCATGCCTCTTACATGGGAGGTTTCCAGCGATGAAAACTGCCCGCAGTAATTTTGGGTTTCACGACTCATAAGCAGGAGAGTTCGCACACCGAAAGATTACACAACTCCCCTTTACAGATATTCAGTCTGTTCAGTTGCAGTGCCGCTAAGAGCTCCTTTATAAGGTTCTGACTTGTAAAATGTACTGCCATCACGGTTCCTTTGTCAGCCATGATCCTCTTTTTTTTTTTTTCTTTTTTCTTTCTTTCTTTCACTGAAATCAAGTCGAGTCGTTTAATACCCAAAGCACTGGATTCCAAGACGGATGAACTGATCATCAGTAGGAGGTCCTAAACCTGTTCTGCGGCTGGTCCACACAAAAAAAATAATAATAAACGAAACCCTCCCCCCCCCCCCCCAAAAAAAAAAAAAAAAAAAAAAAAAAAAAACGAAATGACCTGGCAGTACCGTTTTACAAGTCAGAACCTTATAATAAACGTGCTCTTAGCTTTATAACGCCTCAGACAGCTTTAGTTCCAGATTAATAACATCAGTTGACTGCGGTAATTGAAAAGAGGCGAACAATAAATTTAAGGAAAACAACGAGAATGATATCAGCAAATCACAGCCAACGAAGAAGCGAAACACCACAAAACACCACACGCTAAAGATACCATAAAGAAAAAAGATCTCGTGAACTTGCGAACTCTCACCAAAGACCGGTTTTAGGGGTAAGCACATGCCGCATTTGCAACATGTTTCAGTTCAAAACTGTGAACTTCTGTGACAGCACCTGAGCGCAATGACGTTTCTCTTTGTCTGTAGTAGATTCTTATCGTCTAAATATACACACTCTTCTCTCTCCCTGTCCCTCCCCCTCTCTCTCTCCCTCCCTCTCTCTCTCTATGTATGCGCGCGCGCGCGCGCGCGCGCGCGTGTGTGTGTGTGTGTGTGTGTGTGTGTGTGTGTGTGTGTGTGTGTGTGTGTGCGAGCGCGCTTGCTTGCTTGCTTGCTGGCTTGCGTATGTACAAGCAGAAAGCATATCCCCTGCGAATGTTGAGAGGTGTGCGTGTCTACACGGGTAAATCGACGCATTATTTTTATAGACCATGTCAAGGAAGCCCTGCAGACATGCAGAAGAGACGCAACGATAATTGTGCAGGTAATGGCGAAGGTGCGCAGTGTTTGCGTCCCTTTCTCAGTTTCTAGGTGCTAATCCCTTCTCCTGTTCATGTTTCAGTGAAACGATCAATGCTGCTGCTAACGGCGTGGGTTTCGGCGATCAAGAGGCAGCAGTCAAGTTGGCCGTGTCGTCGATAGGAAAAATTCCCGGAAAGGGTCCGGACTACCCTGACTACGTGGCAATACCGCAGTGAGCGACTTTTAACACTGTATTAGCTGTTTACGGTATCTTTCCGCCATGTCACTGGGGATCAGTTGCCCCGGGCAGTGACGGTACCCAGAGCGTGGGCATCATTATCATAGAAACATCTCTCTCTGTCTGTCTGTCTGTCTGTCTCTCTCTCTCTCTCTCTGTCCCTCTCTCTCTCTCTGTCTCTGTCTCTCTCTCTCTCTGTCCCTCTCTTCCCCCCACCTCTCTCTCTGTGTCCCCCCCCCCCCCTTCTCTCTCTCTCTCTCTCAGGCTGGGTGGAAAAAAGCATTTATGTTTGCTTATCTCATTACCCTGGTAAAATAAGATTTCGTTTCGTTTCGTTTCGTTTCGTTTCGTCTGTCTGTCTGTCTGTCTGTCTGTCTGTCTGTCTCTCTCTCTCTCTCTCTCTCTCTCTCTCTCTCTCTCTCTCTCTCTCTCTCTCTCTTGGCTGTAGTCATAGCACTTCTTTGTATGGCATGATGAAAGTGTTCTATCTGTACATTTCCCCCTTCATGGGGGGCTGAAGCCTAGACGAATAATTCATTCATTCATTCATTCATTCATTCATTCATTTATTCTGTGTGTGTGTGTGTGTGTGTGTGTGTGTGTGTGTGTGTGTGTGTGTGTGTGTGTGTTGTCCACACATACGCCGATTCAGGACATATATGAATGAGTTGCACCGAGCATCTGTGAACATTTCTGAGCATGTAAGATAGAAAATGAACGAGAGATAACTGAACGGGGCAATCTTGTCCCTTTGAAGGTGCGTTGAAAATCAATCAGAAATGGAATGCAGCCGTCCAGTTAAATGAGGATAACCCATCAGTACAATTCATTTTGCTTGTAGCCCCGCTGACCGCAAAGGGTCATAACTGGACGGTCACCCGTGAAGGTCAACTCTTTATACAAACTCATTGACATTTGTCTAAAAACAGGCTGACATTGCTTTAGAATATGTCTTCCGTGAAATATTTGACCTAATGAAAAGTATTTCACCCATTCGGGAAGTCACAAATCACATCCGGTGGGACACCTCTGAACAAGGCTTTCATGGAGTCTCCAGGAAAGAGTTTACATCTGACACTATGGGAGTCCCAACACTCTTTAAGAACATGGCTTGTAATGGATGGTACTTCGCATGGGATGCACCAAGGAGCTTATTCACCCTTTGAAAGATAAAGAGTGGCTGTAAAAAACGTGGCCTGTGAGCAATCGGCACAAAACTGTCCCTTCTTTACGACCACCGGTCGTAAAAACACCTTCAAGCTTTGGACGGATTTGAAACCCGGTCTGCTCGATGTAATCCTTTCGCCAGAGGTACCTGTGTTTTCATGTCTGCCATTGTTGTAAGGAAAATCACTCAGACCAAACGTCTTTTCCTGTTCAGTGTCTTGAGTGCTAAAGAAAGCTGGACGCTGCAGTAGTGTTTACACAGACACGCTAGCGAAGCTCTGAATCATGATTAGAGTGAGCATGTTTCATTTTCATCAGCAGAGTGATCGACAGGTCAAATCAAATTCAGACTGATGAGACGTAGTGTTGCAACAGGCCGCTTCAATAGATTGAAAATATACACTGGAGATGATTGAAACTGATGAGGTGTTTACATGATGGAAAACTTTATAAAAACTTAAGAAAGAAAGAAAGAAAAGCTTTCTTTCTAACTGCGGCTCTTTCATTGAAATAAAAAAAAAATTCCCAATAGTGGAAACACTAGAAAAGTAACAGAAACAGATTTCCTTTCAGCAACATTGAGTTTAAACTCATGCACGTATGTTGCACACACACACACACACACACACACACACACACACACACACACACACACACACACGCGCGCGCACACACACACACACACACACACACACACACACACACACACACACACACACACACATACACACACGATGTGCGCGAAAAGAGGGAAGGGAGATTGCAACGGGGACATAGCGATTTTTTCAAACCTAATTTTTCAACATAAGCTAGCACCAACCTTATATCATGCCAGCATGAGTATTGCTTGTTAGATACCCGGTTGCAGTTTGTGGTGGATGTTATGCAGAAAACTAAGGTGTGCATAATGTATGCAAAGATAGCCATTTTCCTTCCCTAATTGTAAGTCATTCATTGACTTAAAATGCTTCTCTGTGGTTCACATGCATCTCTTTTTTAAACATGAACATTGGAAGTCTGGACTTCGCATGATCAATTCTACATTTCAGAACTTAAGTGATCGCTCGTAACAACACCAAGATCAAAGGTTTTCGTCTGTTTGGTTATGTCGTCTATTCCAATCGAAACAGATCAACTCTAAAGGATGGTCTAGCGCAACTGACTTATCTAAAATTTTGTTTCTTTGCTGACTCATTGTCAAAACGGCAGAAGCATTGGTTGCTTGCATGTGTTTTCACATGCAGTTATTTGAAATAGATAGTTGTTTTCTGTCAGGAATATCTTATTTAATTTTCGATTTCTTTGCAAAATATTTTCAAGGTGCTAGCCAAAGAAAGACGGTGTCATCAGCATTTCCTCGCAACTTGCCGCGCTGATATGACCGATTAACTCTGCTGGGATTTTCAAACAGCACAGCAAACCAGTAATACAGTTTACGTGTTGGTTCATCTCCCTTGGATGACCTTAGACCCCCCCCCCTTCCCCCAACCCCTAGCACACACAGAACAACGTTTAACGCACTTACGTCATTGATGTGCGACGAATCAGTTTTCTGTATCGTTCATCAGGTTGTGACGTTCCTATCAGCCTTAGGCTCTCTGTATCGTTCATCAGGTTGTGATCTTTCTATCAGCGTTAGGCTCTCTGTATCGTTCATCAGGTTGTGATCTTCCTATCAGCCTTAGGCTCTCTGTATCGTTCATCAGGTTGTGATCTTCCTATCAGCCTTAGGCTCTCTGTATCGTTCATCAGGTTGTGATCTTCCTATCAGCCTTAGGCGAATGACTCTGAGTTAAAGCTGGTCTGCCTCTGTCAATGGAGAATTCATTGCCTTTGCCGAGGCTTTGCGAGATTAGGCACTACATCGATCTTCAACAGTTTTCAACGTATTCATAGAATTATATGCACTTGATTTTGTCTATGATGCGTGTTTGAATTGAATTGAACGAAAAAAAAGCAGTATTTTCACTTTTGTAACATTGGTTAAGCGCACGCTTTCACACGCTCAAACATGACCAGTCCCTATTAATTCCGCCAGCTTGTCAGCTTCCTTATACTCAGCACATAGATCAGTGCAAAGTTTCAATTTGCGTTCGTGTTCCTGAGCAGTATTTGTTACGTGCACGGCGCAGTTAACCCAAACCACGTAAGGTGTTTTGGTCAAGGTCGTCGGGTAGTAGCTTTTGTATTGATTTCTTCCAGTCCAGTCAACACTAGGGCCCAGATAGTACTACAACAGCCAGGTGTACCAAGTGTATCTTTCCTTCATTGGGAAGCTGGCACGGAGAGGCTTAAGTTTCTTCCTTAAGAGTACAAGTCAGCATGGTACCCATGTCTCCCCTGGCTCCATCAATAGACATTCATTTCAGCTATCTGTACGTAATCGAAATGGCCTTGTGGGTTGTTGACAAGGCATTTTATTTAGTTAAGTATTGACTTAACTGTTACTTTGTTGACATGATTGATTTGCCTGTGTCATGGATTTTGATTTGCAGTCAGCTACAGTTGGGTATGTACCTTCGAGAAAGGTGCTTTGTTTGAATAAGTCTCAAGAGAAGTGTCTTTTGTTTGAAAAAGTCTCAAGAGAAGTGTCTACAGCTACTGCTACTACCAGTATTACCACTGTAACTGCTGCTACAGTTGCTGCTGCCGTTGCTGCTCCCTCGGTATATGAACATCCGTGTGTGTGTGTGTGTGTGTGCGTGTGTGTGTGTGTTGTGTGTGTGTGTGTGTGTGTGTGTGTGTGTGTTGTGTCTGTGTCTGTGTCTGTGTGCAGTGTTCACTTCTGTTGCCCAAAGCCCGACTACAAGTGCACTGGACGCTTGCTCCTTCTTCGCTTCATCCGTTATTATGGCTCCTTCTGTTACGTGCTGCACACTTACCCCTTTGGTCCTTACTACACGCGCTGCACGTGAGCTGAGAGATCTTTCTGTCTTTCCTGTCTGGATCGCTGCTGGTTCTTCGTCAAAGCAGTTCTTTACTGAACGAACTATCAAATCGCGAACCCAGATCGATTAGTTCTTGACCTGGACGATCTTGTCATCGTCCTTGATTGCTTGATCTTTTCGTTGGCGATTCAAGATCGGTGAAGTTCACGCATCTCGTGGAACTTCCGTTCGCGGTGAAAAGGTTTGCTGAACAGGCTCAGGGGCCTGTTTGGATTCGCATAAAGGGAAGTAACCGTACGAAAGCTCCCCTATGACAGAAATCAGTTTTGATATCTTCCTGTGATCATTATTAGTTTGTTGTTGTTGGACCTCAATTTCCATTCTCGATTCGGAAGTCAATATTTTTGATTCAGTACGGCCCAGCTATTCAAGTTCACGGTGCATTTGAAATACATTAGTAAACGTTTGGACAGAAATATCACAAAGATTGATTACACAGCCTATTAAAAACAGTTCAAAGATCAGAAGGCCTGATGATAGATCTGTGTCGAACACCAGTGATCAGTATCGCAGGTTGTGTTCCCTCCCTTGCTAAGCAAGGGTTCAAACTCTAATCAAGGATCAATTCGTAGTTTGTCGTTACTCTGTGTTTTAGGTAGTGGATCGTGGAATGACAGTGAAGAGAGAAACTGTAGTTCGCCATCAGGTCGTTATCTAGATTTGGAAACCAACGGTTCGTTCAGGTAAGAATGGCGTTCAAGCACGCCTCATGTTACACGGTCTGTTAAGTTGTTTCCAGTCATCCGACAGTCGATATCAGTGTCGATTTGGCCGCCACAGGGTGAGAACGGACCCTTTTTTGTGTCACCAATCAGATGAACTTACCATTCTGAGGGCGTGGGGACGAAAGGAAGGACTGAACATGAGTCGAAAAGATTTCCTTTTTGATCTTTCTCTCCGTAAGGTGACATTTATCTCCCCTGAACTGAAGTTGATGCGTAGTTCAAAGGGAAAGAAGCAAAACTCGAGACGCGGTTGTTTAAACTGTGTCTGTGGGTCCCTCACACTAACATTTTGCGCTCATTTTTGGCACTTTTATCAAATGATTGTAAATATGTGCATTGTAATTCATGTGTTGAGTACGGAATCCACGGCAAAGAAAGGACATGTCAATAGAAAACACGATTTGTGCAATGAAACACAGCAATGCGCCCTTCCCCACCTCCTGAAAGAATGCACACCGTAGTATATCGTCAGTTTTGTGCGTGTTCAATGAGAACCGGGTCTGTGCCTCTGTCTGCTTTGTCCCTGGTCACTGAGAGAGAGAGAGAGAGAGAGAGAGAGAGAGAGAGAGAGAGGAGAGAGGAGAGAGAGAGAGAGAGAGAGAGAGAGAGATTTGTTTTATCGAAGAATACCCCAAAAAGTGTCGTTTCATTTCCGTCTTATGCACAACAAACTGTCACAGCAAATGGATCGAAATATCAAAATTATCCGTAAGCAATGTGACTCTCAAGGATCAGCACTAGGACCTTTATTATTTCGTAAATAGAAGTAAACTGCCCCTATATACTAACCCAGTATTTGACGTTCGATGGATGCATCATCATATACATTTATGGCACAAAATAGATGACATGTTTACTATTTGCTAGGAAAGCATGGAGAAATCAGGGCAATGGTCTGAACTGAGTCACGTGCGTCTCCGCCCCAAAATAATGTGATTACTGATGAATGATCACTAGCAGACAAAATCAAATTTCCGTATTTTTGCATCAATGGCAAAGTGGTAGAAGAGCTCTCTCTCTCTCTCTCTCTCTCTCTCTCTCTCTCTCTCTCTCTCTCTCTCTCTCTCTCTCTCTCTCCAGACTCAGATCATGATTACACTCCAATTCTTCTCCCTCGATTGGCCATTTATTTTTGATTTCAGATACAATTATCTCTCCTATTTTCCCATCACTTTGTCACCGTCTACTTTTTTTTAGGATACGTTTTTTTCTTCTTTTTTTTTTTTTTTTTTTTTTTTTTAATCCATTCGCTCTTTCTTTTACCACCTGCCTCTACATTCAGATGAAAGTTTCTCTGGACTCCCTTCAGTCCCTTTTCATTTTCAGCATCTTCTTTCTTCCCCGAAGATGGAGTATGGCTGCCTTAATGGCGGGATAAAAAAAAACGGTCATACACACAAAAATCCACTGCCTGTCTATACAGACAGTGTCCGCAGGAGTATCAGCCTGCGTATGCAGAAAGAAACAAAGAAAGAAAAGCATCTGCTTTCATCTGTGGACACAAATCCCTTTCCATCTTTCGTCTATCCCCCCCCCCCTTCCTCTTCTCATTTGTCTCCTCCCCCCTGTCTTCTTCACCCCCTCCCTTCTCCCTTCCCCTTTATGTTCTTTTTTTTTTTTCTTCCCCTCTTTCGTTTATGCCGTTGTCTTCCATAGTCAGATGCAATGGTCTACCGTTTTCTCCTTTTTTTTTTTTTTTTTGCCATCTGCTTTTAATATCAGATGGAACGAAACCTTTACTTTCCTTTCTCCAGTCCATCTGCCGTCCACTTCCCACCCGACATATCTCCCTCCCCTCTTTCCTCAACCCATCGACATTTTTGTGCTATCTCCCTCCCTCATCCACCTCTATGACCATTTTTCTTTAAACGTTCCTCTGCTTTCATCTGGCAGGTGCAACTCTATCCAACTTCTCTTATTTCTTCTTAATCTTCAGATGCAAAAATCTCTCTCTCTCTCTCTCTCTCTCTCTCTCTCTCTCTCTCTCTCTCTCTCTCTCTCTCTCTCTCTCTCTCTCTCTCTACGTCCTCCTCCTCCTCCACTTCCTGCTCCTCTCAGCCTTGTTTTCACTTACCTTCTTCTGTCATTCCGCAGGTGCAAAACCTGCATCCGTCACGGTGCCTGCCCGCTGATCGGCCGCTGCCTGGAGACAGAGTACAAGTACAACTATGTGATCGCTTACTGCCCTCACTACTACCAACGCTTTGTCCGACTGTACATCCGCTTCCCCACCAAGTGTGAATGCCTCATTGGCTGCAGGGGCCCCTTTGAAGAGAGCGTGGCCAACATCGGCGCAGGAGTTTCCCCATTTCAAACTTTTCCAGATTCCGAGGTGAGCATGAGAAAGTGGAATGATATGGACACAGACTCATTCTGACATAATCGCCATTAAAAATAGCCCTCGTGGCGAAAGCTTGGCCGTGTTTGGAGTTGTACTGTCTTCACCTATCAGCGGAACAGCAACGAGTGAGGTTGCGGGATACACACGGCAGTGGCTTGACGGTGGTGTTTTTTCGCCGGTGGGCTCTGCAGCCATGAAATATGGGCTGGTGGGAACGCTCCCGTGGAAGTTTTGTCGTACCACATCCAGTGGCCATTATACAATGGCATCTGCCAGGAAGCAATTATGTCCCTTGACGTCTTAATGGAATGCCCTGTGCGTTCCTGCATCCTGCGTGAACACAGCACAGGCTTCCAAGGGTGGTGTAGGGTTGGTCCCAGCTGGTTTTGTCGACAGTTGAGGACAGTACTTCTCTGGGCCACACCCGCACCTTTGGGTTATCTTTTTCTTCTAGGACACAGACTTGGGCTCATTTAATCACCATAGAAAACTAGCAAGAAGTAACAGAAAATATAGGAAATGTAAGACAACACTATGCATCGCAATAGACGAATAAAAAATGAAGTATTCGTTCACAACGGGTTCCTCTGTTTAAGGCAGACTTTTAACAACCATATGGGCATATTTTCTTTAATTCTGGCTGACAATAGATTGACTTTAAAGAGGATCGTGGGGATTGACAGAACAGTCGAAAATATGTAAGCAGGCCTGAGTTCAGATTATCGTACACCGATCAGCTATACGGGAAAATGTTGAAGCTTGACTAGTCCACGTGTTATAAACGTGTGCTGTTTTGGATGGTTTGCCTGCTGGGAAGAGCCGAGACGGATGGAGGGGCGGGGATGTGTATAGAAGCTTTGGAAATACATACGTACGCGATAAACCTTTAAAAAAAATCCGTACAACACTTACACGAGACTTACAAGTTGAAGTTTGAGGGTAATTACTTGATGGTCGTTTGCAAAGGCGATGGGATTTATGATAGCGGCATACGTCCATATTGCCTTACTTCAGAGACTAGATAATTCTGAGTGTGATATTTGAAACATTTATTAAAAGTACCTTTGGTTAAAAAAAAATGCACCCCAAAATGCACGAGGTCATTTTGTTGTTTTGTGATCAAATGTGTCCATACTTCACGGTACATATTCTATTCTGAACTTCCTCTCACCTGGGCTGGATTTTATTCTTATAAAGGAGGACACTTATCTCTCTATCTTTGCAAATCACCTTAAAAAAATTACCGTCAAACTTCAACTGGTAATAAGTGTGCAATGCCTTCTTCATGCAGTTTTATTAAGAATGGGACATATGATATTTCAGGATACATTGTTTCTTAAGAACACAGTCACGATGGACGTTAACCTAATATCAAACACATTTAGCAACGTTTTCATCATTCTTCATGTCATGTTTGTAGCAGTATGCGGGAAACAGAATAAAAAAGTGAAAATGCGAACAAAAATTCGTCATACACGTGCCTGTTAAGGACGAAATTGCAGCTAGTGCAAAAAAAAATGATAGGTGTGGACAAAAATCGCCTCACCAACCAGCAACGTTCCGAGTTTGTTTGATCACAAAACATTCAGCATTGTTTTGCTTTTAATTGTTTTCACCACTGACAATGTCCATCAGTCTGGTGCGCACAGCAAAGTCTACCCACAACGCAGAAATCAACCATCAGTTTCACTTGACAGAGTATTTGGTGATGGTGTTTTCTCCTTAAGTTTTACTCTTTTTTTTCCCCTCTGATACACTACAGTTTATAATTCTTACTGAAATTCCCAGCATTTGACCAAACCACTTGCTTTTTAGTATGTCCTCCATACACACACCACTCGGTGCCACAGAAGCTTCATGCCGGAAACTCTGGAGATCGGAGTCATGGATTCCAGCCATTCTCAGAATCTGTTTCCTCCACCCTCCGAGAGTGTCATCAGCAAGTGATCCATGTGTTCTAACATGACAGCAAGTGATCCATGTGTTCTAACATGACAGCAAGTGATCCATGTGTTCCTAACATGACAGCATAGTGATTCCATGTGTTCTAACATGACAGCAAGTGATCCATGTTCTAAACATGACAGCAAGTGATCCATGTTGTTCTAACATGACAGCAGTGATCCATTGTGTCTAACATGACAGCAAGTGATCCATGTGTTCTAACATGACAGCAAGTGATCCATGTGTTCTAACATGACAGCAAGTGATCCATGTGTTCTAACATGACAGCAAGTGACCCATGTGTTTCTAACATGACAGCAAGTGACCCATGTGTTCTAACATGACAGCAAGTGATCCATGTGTTCTAACATGACAGCAAGTGATCCATGTGTTCTAACATGACAGCAAGTGATCCATGTGTTCTAACATGACAGCAAGTGATCCATGTGTTCTAACATGACAGCAAGTGATCCATGTGTTCTAACATGACAGCAAGTTATCTTCATTTTTCCTCACTGCCACTGTTTTGGGCCATTTAAACCTTCAAAATTCTAAAATGCTGCAACACAATTCTAAAATGCGGTTTCTCATCCTCATACTTTTTACGATTCCCTTGTTCCAGGAACTGTCACCACCTCTGGTGTGCTTTCACCTGTCTTTCACCTGAACACAGCTTTGTTTACTGGACACTATGCAGCTTCTACCAGAGCTTTAAGATCTGGCTTGTCTCTCGACTCCCGATTTACCATTAGATGTTAAAGTAATCCAACATCCCCACATTTTCATTCTCCGGTTACGGTGTCCTTAGCTCGCACAGACCTTTCCTAAATCTGATTTCTCGTCTGTCTGTTTCCACTACTCCTCCATCTGTGGTCAAACCTATAGCTAATAACGCACCTCGTGCTGTGGTTTTACGGCGCTGTATCGTAAACCTGTGTAAACCGCTGTGTTGGAAGCTGAATCAGAGTTCCCACAGTGGGAATGAAAGGGGTGGAACTCCCTTTCAGTACAAAACCTTTGTCACCTGTGCAGACAAGTCGGGCACCGTTTCTGGGTAGACTCTGGCCAGGACGAACACCTGATAGAACTGTGCTGCCTCGAACGCTTGCTGCTTCGGAGTGGCTTCTTGGTCGTGGAACAGCAAGAGCTTACGGCTTCAAGTGCGCTATGAATGGATGCAGAGTCAACATTTTCCATTCTTTTGGGCAAAAAGACAGGGACTGTCGCCAACAGTTTCACCAGCTGTGGATACCAGAAAGCTGCTGACCTGTCTGCTGCAATGAGGTGATTAGATCTTTTTTCACCTTCAGAATGATCCTCTCCATCTGGCAAAAAGAAAAGGATGGCACAACTCAAATATTCTGACCATTTGACGACTACGTCAACTACACTGGCCTCTGGATCTGGGTGCCAGGCTCCAAAAGGAAGTTGTTGTGTTTTTTAAATGTCTGCCTTTGCCACACAGATCAGTACTGTCTTCACTACATACTCTTTACAATTTCTGAAATAACTCTGGGTTTAGTTTCCATTCCATATCGTAATGAAATCGCCTTCATGCGGATTTTGCTATCTTCTCAACAACGTGAGTTGTTGTCACCTGTACCTACAGTTTCTCCCTCAACAATGTGAGTTATTGTCACCTGTACCTACAGTTTCTCTCTCAACAATGTGAGTTATTGTCACCTGTACCTACAGTTTCTCGCTCAACAGTGTGAGTTATTGTCACCTGTACCTACAGTTTCTCGCTCAACAATGTGAGTTATTGTCACCTGTACCTACAGTTTCTCTCTCAACAATGTGAGTTCTTGTCACCTGTACCTACAGTTTCTCGCTCAACAATGTGAGTTCTTGTCACCTGTACCTACAGTTTCTCGCTCGAGATCCAAATCCTGTGAGCCATTTGCTACTTCATTACATCCATCAGCTTCAAATCATGCGTAGTGTGGTCTCAAAACTTAGCAGATGTGGTGTAGCGTATATGGACTAGTCCGCACGCAGTGACGTCTCCTTGATGAAACTGAAACTGAACGGAAACTTACATATGCTGAGCATGAGCCCTCATTTTTTTTTTAATATGCAGCCTTACGTGTGTAATCTGTTGAAATAAAGCCATGCTTGCCACATATATTGTTTATACTCTCTTCACTCCATGTTCGGTGGCAAGTAACTCAAGAATTTTGAGATGGAATTTCTTTGTGTGTGTGTGTGCTTTACTCCGTCATCTTTCTTCCTCCGGTTTCCGATGCATATTGTCCCTCCCTCTCACCTCCCCTCTCCCCCGCCCCTCCCCCAATCACACGACGTGTGGATGTCCGTTCAACAGAAGTCCTCACTGGCATGTTGCAAAGGCTGCTATCAACTGTTCAAACACTAGAACATGCCATGTGTCAGTGAATCTGAAGTAATCCTTGAGTCACATACATGCAAGTCATTTTTTTTTTCGCTCTATCTCTTGGTAAGAAGATCAAAACCCTGACAGCAACGGCAGAGGAAGTCATCCGGCTGGACATGGTCGAGAAGGTACAAAAGCGAACATCATAACGCTGAAATGTCCCAACTTAGAATGTATGTCCGATAAGAGATGTGTCTAAAATAAAAAGCAATGCTTTGAGACGAACATCAGTAGATGCAGGATAAAAGAGAAAAAAAATACTGACGGCATAATTATGGGCAGCTTGGAGTCATGACCTGGGCTCGACCCATTTCCTAAAGGGTGCAAGGAGTTCAGAGCAGGAACACTTGTCTGAGGGGTAGGGGGGCGGGTGGGAGGGGGGGGTGGAGGAGTGGGGGCGGGTCGGTTCTTCTCTTAAGAGCTTCTGCTGTCCCTGGAGTTTCTCCACACTGGTGGTGTATCGTCATGCTTTCAGATTTTTTTTTTTGGATGCACTGGAAAAGCAACTGAGTGATACGTCTTCACCGCCTTGTTGATATTTTCCAGGCATTCTTCGAAAGAATATCCCTGTCGTAAGTATCATCAGTGGACGATTGATTCAGATGACCTTGAGCTTTCAACGTCGCGTAAGTGGGTTCCAGAAGCTTTGTGAAAACCCTAGCGCCAAACGCAAACCCATTTAGCAAACATGTGTACTGTTATAACTGACCCTTCCATTCAAATTATCTTCAAGAGCCTTTTCCATGTTCTCAATCACCTGAAGCAGACTTTTCGTCCACTCTCCCGGCTAACCATCGCGTAATGTTTCGTTTCGTGGAAAGAAATCGAAACAGCAACAGGCAACTACCCAAATCCTCTTGATTCTGGATTCCGCAAACTGAGCCACCAAGAACTGAGACTCCTTTGGACAGGCAAGACCAAGACCCGCCACTCCAGATGACGGCTACAAACCAGGGGACGCGACCTGAACCTGAGCAGGTCACACACCACAGTTAGAAATACTCATTGAAACAAGGTATAAACCTCGCAAGCGATGTGAGGCAACTCTAACCTGAAAATAAAAACACAAAATTAACGGCATGTCGTCTGTCAAAGAATTCCTCTCTCCTCCCCGCCCTTCCGTCGAACATTTTGCTTGTTCTGAAGCATCGCTACCGATGAGATCGCTCAGAATGTATGGATATTTGAACCAGCTATAACCTGACATCAGATCTTAGATCTCAGTCGTGACACTGTCTTTGCACCGGCTGGGTTTTCCCCAAACCGTTCGCTTCCATTCCTGTAAATCCGTCTGTTTTATTACCACATGGCATGCACCATGGTGTGAATTAAAAAAAAAAAGTGGGAAAATCATCTTTCAGGCGAGATGTAAATTCTGAGGACAACCCAGCTATGCCTGTTTATACATAGTTGAAACAATATGCATGGCCGTGGCGAATTGATTTGTGGTGTGTTGCCTGCAGGAGATGACGGAGGGGACAGCAGTCAGGAAAACAAACCCGAAGAAGAAGACTCCACAACCAGAGAAGAAACCACCGCATCTACCAAAGCATCCACCACCGCTGCCTAAGCATCCACCACCGCGTCCACATCCACTGTATCAACCACCACCGCATCAGCCACCACCGCATCAACCACCACCGCATCAACCACCACCGCGTCCACATCCACCACCGCATCAACCACCACCGCATCAACCACCACCGCATCAACCACCACCGCATCAACCACCACCGCATCAGCCACCACCTCATCAACCACCACCTCATCAACCACCACCTCATCAACCACCACCGCGTCCACATCCACCACCGCACAAGCCAAAACGGGAAAAGACACCCAAGATTGGGAGAAGATTCCTCCGGAAATTTAAACTTGAACACAAAAAGTAAATGTTAACTTGCCTTTCTTTCATTATATGAAATGCAGTGATACACCGTCAGACTGTAATGGGGAAAAGCAGTGATGACAAGATTTCGAGAGAGTTAACTGTCTCTTCTAATGCGATGTATGATACTTAAGTGTGTTCGGTTTGTGTGCCGATGTTTTTCGAGCTAACTGTAGTCCTTCTCTTATCACATTTGGATATTTTACGCCACTAGTGAAATTTTCTTCCACCTCTCAATCTATACACGGGTGAAGTCTATGGCCGCACAGCGACAAATCCATGACCTGTGACTTAGCTGATATCTTAGCATTATTTCATTTGGTTAATGAACGTGGGAGCACGCGCTGTTTCTGTGAATTCATGCGCGTGGTGAAGACCGGTTGAATGGCGAAGCTCTTTGCTACTCTTCAATCTGATTTTGGTATTTTTCAAAAGTCTTTTTTTTTTTTCAAAGTAATATATTTGTGATTGCGTACATATCCTTGCAACCTTGGGTTATGAATGTTGAGGGCTCACATTTTATGGATGAAATCAATATTGTGATCACACACACCCCAAACTCCCATCCTTACGTTCATTTTCACACTGAATTTCATGACGCGTTGCATTCAGCTGGCGTGGTGTACACTGTAGACTGGCCCCATGTACTCTTTTTTTTTTCTTTTAAATATATATACTGGGCTTTTGTGTGGGGAACAAAAAAATGTCTTGATTTTGCTTTTATTTAGAGCCGTACTTTTGTCGACAGGCTAGTCATGTCCTGATCCTAGCAGTGAAAGGAGAATAAGTCTTCTCCGCTCAGCGAATATGATTTCAAGGAAGCTAGGTCGGCGGGTTTCTGTGGAAGGGGTGGCAGTGATCCAGTGGTTTCTTTTAAGAGAACGAAAACATGGGATTTTGTCACTTATATATGCGTGCACGTGCCTCTTTCGAGGCACCTCCTGGCAGCAGATCTTCTACATCTGTAGTGTAGGTCAAATGTCAAAGCGTTTATTGTCAGTAAGAGCCTTGGTACAGTAGTTGAAGGAGGCCTATTGCCACGCGAGTCTGTGAAAGAAAATTCGTTGAGCAAGTCTGACTCACAAGGTCTCGTGCTGTTGTGTGGTATGGTGGTGGTGGTGGTGGTGGTGGTGGTGGTGGTGGTGGTGGTGGTGGTGGTGGTGGTGTGTGTGTGGTGTGTGTGTGTGTGTGTGTGTGTGTGTGTGTGTGTGTGTGTTGTGTGTGTGTGTTGATGAGTAAGTGCGCGCGCGCGCGCGCGGTGTGTGTGTGTTTGTATGAGCGTGCGTGCGTGTGTGTGTGTGTGTGTGTGTGTGTGTGTGTGTGTGTGTGTGTGTGTGTGTGTGTGTGTGTGTTGTGGCTGGTGCTAACGTAACGAACGTCCTACTTACACACAGATTGTATAGCGAATGTTATCGACGTGTAATACTATTGTTTTTCATATCATGCGCAGCACAATACTTACAATGACAGTCATGACTTCGAATGGAAACGACATGACCTGTACAAGCTCTTATCGTCGAGGATTCCACATAGGTGTGTTCTATCGTGAACACAGCCGTTTGGTCCCTAGAAGTTTCTGTGGTGACGACACACAACATTGACCATCATAGGTCCTGGCGTCTGTCCACTGCCGAAGAGGGTGTCATGTCACACTGAGAAGTCATCGATTATCCACCCGGGAGCGAAGAAATGAGTCAGGTCAGGCCTGTCTATGATGTTCTCACAACTTCGGTTCGTCGGAGTTGAACAGTCTCTTAACAGTTCAGGAAGGAGGGGGGGGGGGGGGGGGTGAATAGACAATGTACTGGTAGGTCGACAAAACTACGGGGCCTTTTCCGGCACTCATATCGTCTTTGTTGACTGATGAGATGTTTGTTTGGTGCTTTTTATTTTGCAGATAGCAGGATCAAGCACGACCAACAGCGAGCCTGAACTTGATCAGCCATGAGTCGGGAAGTAATCAAGTATCTTAACTGGACGGCTGGGCTATAAGCAACATTATCCTATCCTATCTTAACTGGATCCCAGTTTGACGTGTGATGTCCATGGTCCGGAGCCGCAACGCTTGTGGAGAACCGCTTGAGGACCTACAGCTTTACAACTTGTCATGAACGGCTGGTGAACGCTGCGGATGTTTCTCACCATCTGTTCGCGAGACGTCGTCAAGCTGTTAGAACGTTAACGGGTCAGCTTTGAATCCTGGCACAGACAGACGGACACATAGGGATACACACACACACACACACACACACACACACACACACACACACACACACACACACACACACACATACACACATGCGCGCGCGTCTCTCTCTCTCCTCTCTCTCTCTCTCTCTCTCTCTCTCTCTCTCTCTCTTCGCTTAAGGAGGTGGGGATAGGAGGTTGTTTCAGCCTCGTTTTCGACTTATTCGAATCGGGGAAAAGCAAGAGTTATTTCTCTTTCCTGTTTAAGTTCTTCTTCCTCCCGTTAAAGTTTTGCCCGATTTGGAAGTAATCAATGGTAGACGGGTTTTTTTTATTCGAGCTCTTCTCTCTCTCTCTCTCTCTCTCTCTCTCTCCTCTCTCTCTCTTCTCTCTCTCTCTCTCTCTTCTCTCTCTCTCTCTCTCTCTCTCTCTCTCTCTCTCTCTCTCTCTCTCTCTCTCTCTCATGAATTAATTGACCCACATTGTCTTACAAAATTCATGTTCCTACACCGCATGTAATAGTTATAATGATGATGATGAAAGCAAACAATTATGATGTGCAGAACGCTTCATGGCTGATCCTTAATAAACTCTGCTGCAAATATTTCACTCTGTTATTTGTATTCTTCAGTGACATTTCGTCACTCTACGCATGTTGGTTGAAAAGAGAGAGAGAGAGAGAGAGAGAGAGAGAGAGAGAGAGAGAGAGAGAGAGAGAGAGAGAGAGGAGAGAGAGAGAGAGAGAACGGTTACGAATGAGCGCACGCTGCGCGTGAATGTGTGTGGGCGTATGCCATTGTATGCGTGAAAGAGAGGGGAGGGCGGGAAATATACTGACATATGTTTACATATACATGCGCGTGATCGCATTCGAAAAAAAAAAAAAAACCTTAAAAAGGCGAGCAGGAGAGAGACAAGGGGAGATAACACAGACAAAGGAGGACTGCTGTCACGCCGGTACACCAACTCTTCGTGGTCGTCTTTCTGGATATTTTGGCACACCTACCGATAACGGCTGCAAACAAGAAAGATGACGCTGCTGTCGATGGTTCAAGGCGTGGATACACTGGCAGTGAAAAACAAAAACGTTCACCCTGCTACAGCTTGTGAAGTAGTAACGTCGGGAAATGGTGGCACTGAGGTGTGCTGACGTTGGAAGACGGTGACGTGAAGAGATGGTGACGTGAGGAGATGGTGACCTGAGGAGATGGTGACGTGAGGAGATGGTGACGTGAGGAGATTGTGACGTGAGGAGATAGTAACGTGAGGAGATGGTGACGTGGGGGAAATCGTGCCACTGGGATATGGCCACGTTGGGGGATAATTGAAGAGGGAGATGATGATGATGGTAGGTGGTGACATAATGAAATGATGACTTGGGGGAAGACGGGGGGGGGGGGGGGGATGGAGGGAGGGGGGTCATACCACTGGGATATGGCCACGTTGGGGAATAATAGAAGAGGGAGATGATGACGATGGTAGGTGGTGACATAATGAAATGATGACTTAAGGAAAGAGAGGGGGGAGGGGGTCATATCGCCTGGAGATGGCTACGTTAGGGAATAAAAGAGGAATGAGGTGATGACGATGGTAGGTGATGACATGATGAAATGATGACTTGGGGAAGGAGGCGGGGGGGGGGGGGGAGGAATCATATCACCCAGAGATGGCCACGTTAGGGAATAATAGAGGAAGGAGATGATGACGATGGTAGATGGTGACGTGAGGAGATAATGACGTGAGGGGACAACCGTGCCAGTTGGAGATGGCCACGTTAGGGAATAATAGAGGAAGGAGATGACGACGATGGTAGATGATGACGATAGTAGATGGTGACGTGAGGAGATGGTGACGTGGGGGTAGGGGGAGAGAGTCGTGCAACTGGGAGATGGCAACGTTGGGGGGTGGGGGGGGGGATAATACAGGAGAGAGAGATGATGACGATGGTAGATGATGACGATGGTAGATGGTGACGCAAGGGAATTGTGACGCTGGGAGATGATGGCCAC
The DNA here is from genome assembly GCA_033310375.1 of Conus canariensis. Taxonomy (NCBI): domain Eukaryota; kingdom Metazoa; phylum Mollusca; class Gastropoda; order Neogastropoda; family Conidae; genus Conus; species Conus canariensis. The sequence continues at coordinate 55,141,930 of CM065723.1, forward strand.
ATCGGAGAAGGGGGAAAAGTTAGGGACTGCATGCAAATAATGACTGAAAGCTCAGCCAGTCGGTAGGCCGGAAGATGTTGATCAGACTTATCAACGCGCACGCTTGCACACGAGCACGCACGCCGCGCACACACACACACACCACACACACACACACACACACACACACACACACACACACTCACACGCACAGACACACACACGCGCGCACGCACACACACACACACACACACAGACACACACACGCGTGCACGCACACACGCACGCACGCACGCACGCACGCGCACACACACACACACACACACATAGAGAGAGAGAGAGAGAGAGAGAGAGAGAGAGAGAGAGAGAGAGAGAGATTGAGACCTTATTAGGATAAATGGACGCAGTATTGTAGACAGCAAACGTCCACAAAGGACAGTATGAACAGTCTCACACCCTTGTCGTCAGATCACAACAGAAGAGCTAGCATGGGATGAACTGGAACAAGACAGAACCAAGTACAAAGGTTCTCTACAAGTCCAGGGACAGGTGAACGGCTCACAGAGGCACAGACACCGCGGACGACAGCAACGAGAGAGAGAGAGGGGGAGAGAGAGAGAGGGAGGCACAGAGAGAGAGAGAGAGAGAGAGAGAGAGAGAGAGAGAGAGAGTTCCATACTCCTTCCTGTCCCCTAACATCCACTTTTTATTTCTTTTTGACCACCCATTAGCGGGGTAGGGGAATAAGCACGTACAATTAATTGGCTCCGACTACAAACCAGTGGGCTAACGGGGAACCCATATTAGCTGCAAATGGCTGCCAGCAGAGAAAGGCGAGAGAGACGGAAGTCCATAAATCCGCCAGTCAAGATCAAGAAGCTGTAAGGAAAGTAGGGGAAACTGGTCGCCGTGCACCTGTTATCATGTCTAACAGCAGCACAGTTCTTGGCTTCAGAGGTGCTAGGTCAAAAATCACTCCCACCTTAGTTTCGATCACCTCCCCACGTCTGTGCCCTTGGTTGGGTTCTGTCGCCGTACCGCCGTATCGACAAATTCAGGGGGACTATTGTTGTACGGACGTGGTGGCGCCCTTCGGAGGGAGAGCTCATTGACGCTGGCCCGCAACTAAGCTGTCGGTGGAATGGTTTGTAAGTGGTGTCCTGCGTATGTTGGATCAGAACAGGCACCACTGAACACTACCGCAATAATTCGGTACCAGCGCAGTGTCTCCTCTGGTGGGTTGCCTTTGGACGACTTGACATTGACTGCTCTCTGTGGATAGCCGGGGCCAGGACTACGGCTTGACGGGCCAGGCTGTGGTTATGAAAGGGGTGGGGAAAGGGAAGGAGTGGTGTGGGGGGGGGGGGGGGGATAAGCGGCGTGGATGTTCTGCCACTGGAGTTACACTGAAGAGGAGACAGAAAAAAAAAATCGCCCCTTGTCTCGATTCTTACATTTCCACGGTAACTTTTTGGCAGATGTCGTCTAACCTCATACCTTAATTTTCAGGCATAAAACTTTTTTTTTTTTTTTAGAATGCCTGACTACAGTATCTTAAGTCACTGTTTCATAACCAGCACCAACATCGATTTGAAAGAGCTGCTGTACCTAAACCTAACATAGATGTATTTTCGCCGTTTTCTTTTAAAACCCCAAAGCTGACTGGGCGGCGACGCATGGTCTTCTCCTCCACCAAGTCTTATGGCGATCAGCGAATGGTCACTGAGCGTTGAAGACTGGACTGCGACAGAATTGTCCCGTGTGTAAACAGTGTAAGACACATCTTGGACTTCACACCATTGAGGAGGGGCGACGGGCAGGGGGGGAGTGGGGGGGGGTGACGGGCGGGTGAAGGGGTGGGGGTGGGTGGGTAGAAGGGTAGCATGGTGGGAGAGAGAAGAGGAGATGTGGGATGGGAGGAAGGGAGAGCACATTGGAGGGAGGGAGGGGGGGGGAGGGCGATGAAACTAGAAGGAAAAAGGGGTGTGGAAATGATTAAAGGTGAAAAGCGTGGTAGAACTGAAGTGCTTGTTCGAATTGATGTATGATTGCGTAACAAATAAAATGAAGCTCGGAACATGTCAAGGTAAAAAAAAAAAACTTAAAAAAAAAATGAAACAAAACTTACAGTATGGGATCTTTGGAAATGCTGAGCTCGTCGTTTAATAGGAAATACTCTCCGGCATTATAAATAGAAAGGGGGAGGGGGGACGCAAACAGGAGGGAGAGAGAGAGAGAGGGAGGGAGAGAGAGAGAGAAGAGAGAGAGAGAGGAGAGTGAGAGACAGAGAGAGAGGGGAGAGACAGACAGACAGAGACAGAGGAGAAAAAGAGACAGATGAAAGAAGGAAGGGAGGAATACAGGAAAGACAGAAAAGAAGACGGAAAAAGGGAAAAAATAAATAACAAACAGAAAACACATAACACACCCTCCCTGCATCCCTACACCATCTCCTCCTCTTCTCGTCCCTTCTTTTCTCCACCTCTCTTACCACCACCCCCCCTCCCCCCCCCCTCTAAAAAAACAATTGAAAGAAAAAGAAAACAAAACAAAACGAAAAAAAAAATCTCCATAGGGGCGAACTACGGCGGAGGCCATTTAGACTCATTGCACAGACCTTACTAATTGGCGTGGTGACAAGGGCTGCGATGGAGTTTCCCTCATCGTTTGTCTAATGATCTCTAATTATCTCATTGTCCTTTTGTGCTGTTCCTTCACTTCTTGTCCCTGCGTCGTGTGTGTGTGTGTGTGTGTGTGTGTGTGTGTGTGTGTGTGTGTGTGTGTGTGTGTGTGTGTGTGTGTGTGTGTGTGTGTGTGTGTGAGTGTGTGTGTGAGTGTGTGTGTGTGTGTGTGTGTGTGTGTGTGTGTGTGTGTGTGTGTGTGTGTGTGTGTGTGTGTGTGTGTGTGTGTGTGTGTGTGTGTGTGTGTGTGTGTGTGTGTGTGTGTGTGTGTGTGTTGTAAATGTTCTGACTTCTTTACAGGTTTAGACAGACGGCGCTGGTTTTCCTGCCATGCGTTATAAGTGAAACGGAGCAAGCAAGCACACACACGCAAGCACACTCGCGCGCGCACCCACGCACGCACGCACACACATACACACACACACACACACATACACACACACACACGCACACACGCAGCACGTACACACACACACACACACACACACACACACACACACACACACACACACACACACACACACACGCACACGCACGCACGCACGCACGCACGCGCACACACAGAACGTGTTTGAATATCAGATTATTGGCCTGCACTTATAGTCTGCGGAGTGTAAATCTTATAAATTTGATTTATTGCTTTAATTCATCCAATCAGTAAATATTATTTATTGATTGGATGAATTAAAGCAATAAATTATGTTTGTATTATGATTATGTCTGTCTGTTACAAGTGCAACGCTTCGTTACAAGATTTTTTTTTATCATTGAAAGGTTTGATGATTTAGAACAGGGGTGGACGGGACGATTGGCATATCAATCACAAGAGAGAGAGAGAGAGAGAGAGAGAGAGAGAGAGAGACAGAGAGACAGAGAGAGACAGAGAGAGAGAGAGAGAGAGAGAGAGAGGGGGGGGGAGGGAGGGAGATATTTCTCTTCTGTCTCTGTCTCACCCCCTTTCTATACACAAAGAAAAAAGTTAAGCACACCCCCCCCCCCCCCCCCCCCAATGTTTTTTAGTTTGGAGAAACTGAAATTCTTTTTTGTACTAAACTGTTTAATGTGGAACATTTTTTTCTTTTGTTTTTATTAAATAAAGATATTGACAACATGAAAACACAACAAATGATATACAAAATCATAAACAGTATGTGGTATTGCTAAAGAAAGATCAATGACATTTTCACATGAAAAAATACCCATGAAAAGCATGGTCATTACAAAATCATAGTGCTTAATCAAAGTGGCAATTTCGTTTGAAAACATTGCCATGAATCTCCATAAACCAAAGAAAAATGAAAATGTTCAGTAGCGCATGAATCCGCCCTGAGCCTGGATGACCGCCACAACCCTGCGTCGCATCCCTCCAATCAGTCGCCGGATCTGTTGCATCGTCAGTTGCTGCCACTCCTGATGCAGTGCAGCTTCCAGTTGATGCAGATTTTGTGGAGGAGGGTCCAAGGTCTGCAAACGACGGCCAATCATGTTCCAGATGTGCTCCAGTGGATTGAGGTCTGGGCTCATGGCAGGCCATGGCAGGGTCTGCACTGCTTCTTGCTGGAGAAAGCCTGTTACTGCTTGAGCACGATGAGGCCTGGCGTTGTCATCCATGTACACTGGTCTGGTGGCAAGTGGGTGGTTGTCAAAATGGGGCACAACGACCGGCTCAAGGACATCTCGGATGTACCGTCCGCCTGTGAGGGTTCCTCGAATGGTAATCAAATCCAGCTTGCAGTCGTGTGAGAGGCACCCCCAGACCATTATGGAACCGCCACCGTGAGGAACAGCTGCCTGTATGTTCCTGGGCGCATAGGCTGTATTTGGGCGTCTCCAAACCCTTGATCTTCCATCAGTGACGTGCAGCAGGAATCGGCTTTCGTCCGACCAGTGTATCTTTCTCCAGTTCCTCAGGTTCCACAACCGCCGAGCGAGACACCAGTCCAAACGCCGTCTTTTGTGGTGGTCAGTCAACAGAGGGCGCTTGATAACCCTCCTCGCCTTATATCCGTGGGCTTTTAAGCGGTTCTGCACTGTTCTTGTGGAAAGTTGTCTGTTAGGCATCCACTGTCGTTTCAAGCTGGTGCTTGTGGCGAATGGCTCATGGCGTATCATGCGAAGTAGAGCCCTGTCTTCGCGCTGTGACGTTGCATGTAGTCGGCCAGATCGTGGGCGGTCCTGCACATGGTTGGTTTGCTGGTGTTTCCTCACCAGCCGGCTGATGACAGTGTAGTGGAAGCCCAATTGACGCCCGATTGCTTTGAAGGACATTCCAGTGGAATGCATGCCAATAATTTGCCATCGTTTGGCCTCTGCTATCCTCCTTCGTACCATATTTCTTTGCAAAGAATATATCTTTTCTTAAAACCAACTGTGATTGCTAAACTGGATGACTCACCAAACCTCAATTTTAAAAATTTCAAAAACCGTAATGCACGTGCATGCCACACCATGACTATGCTTCACATACACGCCTGACTGGTTTTATTCTTTCAATGACACACCATTCTTGACAAAATTGAAAATTTTGGGGTCATACATTGTTGTTGTCAATTCTGACAGTTGAAAATATAAGGGGGTGCTTAACTTTTTTCTTTGTGTATAGATAGATGGATAGATAGATAGATAGATAGACAGACAGACATACAGATAGATCGATAGACAAACAGACAGACAGATAGATAGATAGACAAAGAGACAGACAGATAAATAGATCGATAGATAGATAAACAGATGGATAGATAGATAAAACATACATAGATACATAGACAGATAGATAGAAAGATAGATAGACAGACAGACGGACAGACAGACAGACATGTTTGGTCTGGAAGGACTTGCAGGATGATCATTAATTTTTGACACACGCATATTTTCATTCGTCCCTCCCTACCCCCCCCCCCTCCCATTTCTTATCCCATCCCCTCCTCACCCCACCTCCTCCGCCACCTGTTCTTCCTTCCTCCCCCCCCCCCCCCCCCCCCCCATCCCCATCCCTTCTTTTACTCCAGTGTCTTTTGACAACTTCTACATGTATACAATGATCTTTACATAATCTAAGTGTTCGTGCCTGTATAAATTTAAACCTTCACAGCCCCCCTCTTACCAATTCAGTCTTTCCCCATTTTCCGTCTGTTCCTATGACTCCAGTCCCCACCCCCGTCCCGCCCTCCTCCCCTGGCTCTTTCTTATTCTACAAGATCATTGCCACTCCCCTTCTCCCCTCGCTTACCCCCCCCCCCCCCTTTTCTGGTCCGCTTACCAGCCCCCTCCTCCTTCCAATTTTTTTCTACCCCCCCCCCCCCCCACCATTCCCTTCCCTTAACGTTACACCCACATTTTCTCCTACCTCCTTTTCGTGCGTGTGTGCATATTTTTATACAATGCACCTGTTAGACATGCGCAGATTACAAAAACAGAAAGAAAGGAACGCACACACACACACACACACACACACACACACACACACACACACACACACACACACACACGCACGCACGCACGCACGCACGCACACACACACATACGCGCGCACGCGCACGCGCACGCACGCACACGCGCACGCACCCACGCACGCATACACACAAATTCACACATTTCTAAACTTCAGACTGTTTCTTTTAGACCATTCGTTTTTAATCCATAAACAGATCTGTTTTGTGTGGACCCTGAACGCTCTGTGCTCATGATCGAACGGGCGACAAACAGCAACATCTGAATGTTTCCGGTACATCGATCACCTCTAGAGCTTTCTCCTGGACTCCATCCACTACCTAGTGAGCCTGCGCGCAGAACCGGGCCGGCAGTGCAGGGTATAATTATTCTTTGAGTGTTCTTTTTTTTCTGCCTGTCTGTTTGTCTGCTCGCAAAGCTGTGAAAACAGTTTGGATGGATCTTCTGTCAGACTGACAGTTTTGCTCACAGCACTGTCAATTTCTAGAAGAGTTTCATTCTTGCTGAGGTCTGTTAGGTTCAAATCCGACAATATGTTGAAAAACAAAAGCAAAACAAATACAAAAAAAAAAAAAAGAAACAAAGGGGGAAAAAAGGCGGTGGGAGTGGGTGGTGGGTGGTGGGTGGGGTGGGAGCAAAACAAGAAAGAGAGAAAACAAGAAACAAGCATTAATAAGCTACATATGTGGCTTCGAACGAGGAAGGCAATGAAAACCAGACGGCGCGCAGGGTTCGCGTCCCGTCTCGCTCAAGGATGCTGGGCTCGCGCTCTGTGTGTGTGTGTGTGTGTGTGTGTGTATGTGTGTGTGTGTGTGTGTGTGTGTGTGTGTGTGTGTGTGTGTGTGTGGTGTGTGTGTGGTGTGTGGTGGGTGTGTGTGGTGTGTGTGTGTGTGTGTGTGTGTGGTGTGTGTGTGTGTGGTGTGTGTGTGTGTTCTGTGTCGAGGTCTAGCTGACCCTGTGCTGGCAGACGGCGTCAGTGCTCGTGAAGAAGTGGGAATGCTCGCAGCGGCAGGTGGCACTGGAACCGATGCTGACCGTCTGGCCGTCAGGGATGACGGTGCCGTCAGGGGCACGACAGTTCTTTCCTGAAACGACAACCCACGTCGACGACGACGTCAACATCATCAGCAGCATCATCAGCAAGCAGGACGGCACTCCAGGGCCGGATTACTTACATGAGAGGGTTGGGGGGGGGGGGGGGAGTTCCGAAAAGTGCCTTGGGGTCCTAGCATAGTGAGGAGTACAGAGGGAAAAAAGTGTCAAATTTTGCTATCCGGGAGAGTGTGAGGTGTGTGGGATACAATACACTACAATAGCATAGAGCACAAAGGAAGGCAGAGGGACAACAGAACACATCACAGTACAGTGTAGTACAGTATACTACAATACAACACAGTACGATACGGTGCAATAGCATGCAATGCGATAGATTACATACAATACATACAATGCAATGCAGTACAACACAGTGCAGTCATTCCAAGACAATACAGGTTTGGTGCAATACAATAATTTACGACACCACTAGCGCTTTCCTTTATTTTCATTGACCCTCATGTTCATTAATTCACCTGTAACCCCCCGCTGCATTGTGACCAAGCACATATGCTGATGCACATTTGGACTGGTCCACAGGCAGTGAGGCCCCCTTTCGGAACGTAAAGCAAAACGTGAATGAAACTGAAAAGAAGATTTACTGTTCCACCGAACGAAAGCGACAAACAAATTACAAGACAAAACACGACGCGTTTCACCCTCTTCGGTCGAGGCCCTGTTTTCATTCCGCATCTATTTTGCGTCCAGGTTGAGGAGATAAGTGTTTGTTCGTTCTTCGTTTTCAATGTGTTTGATATTGTTTGTTTTGCCTGAAGAAGACCAAAGAGGTCGAAACGCGTCATGTTTTGTCTTGTAATTTGTTTGTCTCTTTCATTCGGTGGCGCGCGCAAAATCGGTGTCGCTGTGCTCGTGAGTTCTCTGGGAATCAACATAATATGTAAATTTTGCGCCCAGTTTGAGAAGATTAGTGGTTGTTCGTTCTTTGTTTTCATTATTTTGGATGTTGTTTGTCTTGCCTGAAGAAGACCAAAGTAGTCAAACCGCTTCGACTTTTTGTCTAGTATTTTGTTTGTCTTTGGTTCGGCGGCATAGTAATTTTTCTTTAGTCACCTCACTTTGAAACACACTTTTCCCAACGGTCCAAATGTTTTTCGCGCATACGGTGACTGATCTTCCGATCGATCCCCATGGTGAGAATCACCCCCAAAAGGACCAAAAGAACGAACCCTGACTTCAGTTAAGAGCAACAGAGAACAGGGCCTGAAAAGCAAAGAACCGCACGCAATTCGCTCACGCACACGCGCCCATACTGACCGTTGGGGCAGGTAGGACAGCACTGGTCAGGGTGCTGGACACTGTCCACACACTCCGGCATGCGACAGGCCATCATGGCGCACATGGGCCGACCCCCGGTGCAGTGACAGGAGGTGCAGGGGTCCGGGTCGAAGTGCTCCCCCTCGGCGTAACTCTTCCCCTGCCACGTGCAGCCTGGCACAGCCACCGAGTCCACGCCTGTCAAGCACGATGTGGAGGCGACGACGACGGCGAGGACGATGATGGATAGCATCGTGGTTTACTGCGGGCTGTTGGTGGTGATGATAGCTCTTTTGAGCGTGAATGGTACTGCGATAGTTTTCTCCCTATCGAACAAAGAATGGATGTTTTAGTTTGTTTTACTGATTTTCAATCAGCAAGTTTTGAAGAATATTCGCTTTGTTTTTGTTCTTTTCTTTTTTCTCGCTGAAGAACAGGTCTTTTGTATTTCTGTCATAAACCAACCTGAAGGAAAGTTCGATTTGCACCTGACAGGTGTTTATTGCAGAGAGGTTTAAAGGTTCTATGCTTTCGTTTCCAGGCGGGCCGAACCGTGCCTTGAACATTTTCACGTAGATAAGCTTTATGTAGTTCATATCGTGATGTCTCTCTTTGATAACATAGGCTGTTAAAGGAACAGGTTGCTTTTTAAAGGCAGACTATTTTAAATAAAGTCTGTAATTAAAATCGTGTCACTGGATTAACACAGCTGCAGAGCTGAGCCTCTCTCTCTCTCTCTCTCTCTCTCTCTCTCTCTCTCTCTCTCTCTCTCTCTCTCTTAGCGTCATATATAGGCCTCTGGAGCATACAGACGTTAACGAATAGACATGACACTTTGAAGATTATGGCAAAACTAATCATTGGTAAGCATGCTTCCGATTCGTCTCTGCTTCTGGTCATACCGTTTGCATATTTCTTCCGCCCTTCGTAATCAACTGATTGAGGACGTACGTGTGCATTTCTTTTAACATCGCGACTGTTGACAAAACTCATCACATAACATCAGTTCTCCACCATTTCTGTGCCGTAAGTGCTAGGAAAAACCTTATCGGTTACCGGCTCTGCAGAAGAAAGAAAACCAGACTTGCCCACAGATCTTTTGTAAAATGTGAAAATCGACAGCATGGTGAGAGGATGTTACTACATGCTCAACCTCCTTATGGGCACATTTGTATATGTGGTTGGGTCGTATCGATGGCTTAAACGTCGTTCTTAAATTGAACGGACCTTTGCTACTCGAATTTAGATCGCGATCAAACGACAAATCATAGTTTATCTCTTGACTGAAGACCGCAATCTACAATATAGTTCGCAGAGTTAGAACGAACTAAAAGCCTGACTCTTAATTAGCGTTTGAGTGATTGTTTCTATTAGCAAGGAAGGGAATACAACCTGCAAATTACTGCTCGCTGATACGCAGCTGAGATATATTATTAGGCTTACTGAACTGACAACTGTTTTGATCAGATTGTAACATCGATTTTCACAATTTCTTTTTGTCCAAAATTTCACTTCTTTCCAGACCAACTGGAAACTTGAATACTTCGGCCATGCCGAATGAAAATGTTTGTTTACGAACGGAGAACGGAATTTAAGTCAACCAACGACAAACTCAGTGCCACCTCAGAAGAGTTGTCACAGATTTCCATCGTAGGGGCGCTTACACATGGTTATTTCCCTTGGCGCGAATCCACAGTCTCCAGAAAATGTTGAGCAACCCCCCCCCCTCCCACCCTGCTCCCCATTCCCCCTGTGTGTGTGTGTGTGTGTGTGTGTGTGTGTGTGTGTGTGTGTGTGCGTGCGTGCGTGCGTGCGTGCGTGTGTGTGTGTGTGTGTGTGTGTGTGTGTGTGTGTATGTGTGTGTGTGTGTGTGTGTGTGTGTGTGTGTGTGGTGTGTGTGTTTTGTTTTGTTTTGCTTTCCGCGAATTCAGGATCGGTGAGATTCCCAAAAGATCGAGCAGTTAGGATCAAAGACAAGATCGTCGAGATTGCGAACCAGACCATCTCTAGGTTCAATATCTACAATTTCGTTCAGTTGCGAACGGCTTCTAGTGTCCTTTAGTTCATGGGAACTATAGTTGGCAAGTTTTCCTTTGCTGGTGATGGTGGTGGTGGTCGGGAGAAGGGGGGGGGAGGTAGGTGAGGGGCGCTCGTTCACAACTGTCTCAGTGACTAACCAGTTATTGTTGTCAGTCGGTGATGTAATGAGTGTATTAGATCACGATAGGTACTACCACTAACACCACTACCGTCACTCAACTCAGCAACACAGCAGTGCCTCCTTTGGAGGGGTATCTTACTGCGACGTGATGCTGACTGCTTCTCAGGGACTGCTAGCAGTAAGGCTGCGACCGAACGAACCTAGCGAGGGTGCCTGTACATGGTGGGTCTGCCACAAAAGTTTGGAAGTGTGGGAAGTGTTCGGATGAAGAGACAGAAAAAAATTAATGAAAGAATGAATGAATGAAGCGGTGCCTGTATATGGTGGGCCTGCCACAAACGTTTGGAAGTATGGGAAGTGTTCGGATGAAGAGGCAGAAAAGTAAAGGCAAGAAGGAAGGATGGAATAAATGAATGAATGAATATGAATGAATGAATGAATGAATGAATAAAGTTGAAAGATGGGGCATCTGTTGCCCTGAGTCATACAAACATTTGGATAATCGATGGCCGGACAAAATTGAACCAAAAGAAATATATTCCATACTGACTGATTATCTTTCAGAAACCTAACAGCGACTTCAGTTCTAGCTGTCATACAACAGCTGAAAAAATGCCACAATTTTCTGTAAGAAATACTACTAGCCGTACAGGTACTCAGCTCGTCTAGTGTGGTACTAAGTGACCCAACCACTGCTAACTGGACTTAGATAGCAAATGGATGTTGAACTGATTTTAAATATTTTTTTAAAAAAAGTTTTGACCACCTATTTCTTTTATATGATATGTAATTTCTGTTTGAATGAAACGAAGAAAATATAGTGTTTTTTAAAGTTACGAGCACCTGATTTTATGTATGAATATGTAATTTCTGTTTGAATGATACGAGAGAAAATGCGCGGCATTTCTACGTTTGATGTATCAGTCCAGTGCACGTTTGCATACGCTCAACAAATGACAGATCCCCATGACTTTCATCTAGTGTATCAGTTTTCTTCTGCTGAGCACGGAAATCATGGAGAAACTTCACGCTGCGTTCGATTTCCTGTGCATTATTTGTCACGTGCACGGGGCACGCGACCAAAACCGAGTCAGTTAGTCGGTCAAGGTCGTCAAGGAGTAGCTATTATTTTGATTTCTTCTTTCTGTCCAGTTAGTACCAGGACTCTTATAGTAGACCCACAACACTCACCCCTCGTTTTGATCTATGACATAAACGCAGACCATTAGTATAGCCTGGCTATCGCCAACGGAGGCCGTTGTGTGACCCGCGTTTCTGGTGAACTGAGGTCGGAATCGTGACAACCTTGGGTCACTGGTCAGCCTAGAGGCCCTGGGGTTTTGTGACGAGGTCAGCGACTCTCACGATTCGGGGCACTCCGTGATGATAAGGCCATGTGCACGTCTGGAGCCTGCAACGGTCCGTGGTTCCAGAGATAGGTTGGTTCCAGACATATGTTGGTTCCAGACATAATGATTATGTTGGTTCCAGACATATGTTGGTTCCAGACATAATAATTATGTTGGTTCCAGACATATGTTGGTTCCAGACATAATAATTCTGTAGGTTCCAGACATATGTTGGTTCCAGACATAACAATTACGTTGGTTCCAGACATATGTTGGTTCCAGACATAATAATTATGTTGGTTCCAGACATATGTTGGTTCCAGACATAATAATTATGTTGGTTCCTGACATATGTTGGTTCCAGACATAATAATTACGATGGTTCCAGACATAATAATTCTGTTGGTTCCAGACATATGTTGGTTCCAGACATATGTTGGTTCCAGACATAATAATTATGTTGGTTCCAGACATAATAATTCTGTTGGTTCCAGACATATGTTGGTTCCAGACATAATAATTCTGTTGGTTCCAGACATATGTTGGTTCCAGATATAATAATTATGTTGGTTCCAGACATATGTTGTTCCAGACATATGTTGGTTCCAGACATAATAATTATGTTGGTTCCAGACATATGTTGGTTCCAGACATAATAATTATGTTGGTTCCAGACATATGTTGGTTCCAGACATAATAATTATGTTGGTTCCAGACATATGTTGGTTCCAGACATAATAATTATGTTGGTTCCAGACATATGTTGGTTCCAGACATAATAATTATGTTGGTTCCAGACATATGTTGGTTCCAGACTTACGTAGCGAAAGTGCCAAAGGCAGTCTGCTTACAGCCTAGCCGACTACGGTGGGAGGTCCACACGCCGCACTTCTGCAGGAGCGATCGGGAGTTGAACCGAATCAAAATGAATTAATGAATGAATATTTGAACGCGTAAACAAGTAAATAACATGTATCTCTTTCGTGTGTTCTTATTTTCAAAAATACCAAGAAGATTGAAAATGAATGGAAAAACCACAAATTACATGCTGTAAAATGACCGGCAAGCAAATAAATCAATAAATAAACAGGAAGGTGGGGATAGGAGTGTGTGTGTTGGGGGGGGGGGGGGGGGAGGGAGGAGACAAACCCGAGAAAGGACGCACCCCTGCGCCCTCAGGTCACCCTTTCCACAAATAAGAATTGCGTCCCGTGTCGGACTTTGTCGTGCTGTTGTTCGTTTGCGAACAGGGCTTCCATTTCATATGTTGACAGTGTTGAAGTCGGGCGCCTTGAAATTTCAACACTTGTAGGTACTGAACTTCCTGCAAATAACTCTGTAATGTTTCATGGACATACTCTCAGTCACTGTTTCTGTTGTCTCGTGGACACAGACACAGACACACACAGACACACAGACACACACACACACACACACACACACACAACACACACACACACACACACACACACACACACCACTACACACGCATCCACGCACACGCATCCACACACACACACACACACACACACACACACACACACACACACACACACACACACACACACACACACACGGAAATGCGACAGTTACAGAAGTGTTCCGGAATACACAGTGACTGCTTGACGAACAATCATTATTTCTAATCGCTTACACAATGGTCGCTCATGCGTGAGCATGTATGGCTGTCTGTGGCTGTCAGTGAAAGACGTCCATAGAACAGGAGCAGTGTTCCCTTCTCTTGCACATGCATTTCCAGCCTTTCTTTTAAAATGGGTTGCTTTTTCCAGAGACGCGAAAGAAACAGGATCAGTGTCTGCGCCTTTCCCCCAGTTGAAGGCCCATTACTCACATTCAATGCATTCACCACTTCCTGTTGCCGTGATTGGCTCAGGGTCTGCCTCCCGTTCACGGATTGGCTGTCTGTTGTCCACACGTCACAACTGATAGTGTCAAAATGTTCAGGTGGAAAGCTCACACGCGGCGGTTCGAGTGCGCGGTCAAAGACTACATGCAGACAGGTGGCCAGTCTCACGGAACAGCGGGCAAGAAGCAGATGACATATATGGTTACCCGAGAGGGCACCCAAGCGACTGAACAATTCTCTCGCCCGTAAACAGGATTCCGACGAAGGGATAAGAGAGAGAGCTAGGCGAGATATCGATCTCTCCTCATCTCGACATCCTTGGGTTTTGTTCTCTCTCTCTCTCTCTCTCTCTCTTCTCTCTCTCTCTCTCTCTCTCTCTCTCTCTCTCTCTCTCTCTCTCTCTCTGTGGTTTACTAATGTCACAATCATTTCTGAACTCGTTTATTAGAATATATTCACGATCTATTCTGTCAGTTGAAATTATTCAATTACCCCGATCACAGATTTTGCGAAGATGAAAAGCGAACAAACAAACAAATCCTAAATTGTAGGTTGAATCTCAGTATTAATGGGTATGAGGAACATAACATTAGAGCAATAGCAAAAATGCAAATCTGTGTGATCACTTTATTATCGAACTTTTAAAAGCAACATTTTTCCTTTTTCTTCTATTTTATTGAAATGTTTACATATTGTATTATTATCATTATCATTAATATAATAACTTTCCGTTAATTGAATTAAACACTGTGTCCGTTATTAGCTCCATAATATAACAGAAGCAACTGCAATTATTGTGATTATTTTCGAGAAACATTGATATTGTTACAACTGGTCGTTTATATTTCAATATAATTATCTCCTTCGTTTTCGGCGGGATCAGTTGTCAGAGTCAACGGCAATTACTTTGATTACATGCATGCACAAACACATTAAAAGATAATGGATAGACAGAAAGACAGACAGACAGACAGATGAGCAGATAGATAGACAGACAGACAGACAGACAGACAGATAGATAGATAGATAAATAGATAGATAGATAGATAGATGGACAGACAGATGAACAGAGGAAGACAGGCAGACAAACAGTCAACTAGATGGTTGAAAATGGACAGGGCTCCGCATCAACAATTC
>CM065723.1:55181923-55186923 GCA_033310375.1 Conus canariensis
CACATAAACTTAATGTTTCAGTTTCAGTTTCATCAAGGAGACGTCACTGCGTGCGGACTAGTCCATATACGCTACACCACATCCGCTAAGTTTTGAGACCACACTACGTATGATTTTAAGCTGATGAATAAATGATTTAACAACTAAGATGAGAGAATTGAAGAAGAGGGTCTCGTGGGTACTACGTCTTAGCAGATGTCTGACCTACGCATTAGCCCAGTGCGCTGGTCAGACCTTGAGTGCCCATCTAACATCAGTTGTTAATGTGAATGTTGTAAAAGAACAAGAATGGTCAGAAACAGACACACAGAGTAGAGACAGTCTCACTTTCAAGAGACGTTGGCTAGTAAAGCAAAAAGTCCGAGAAAGTCATATAAAGCATTGTTAAAATATTATCAAGGTAAACAAAGTCTGAACGCCCAAGACGCAGATAGGGCTGTGACTACAATTTTAAATTCTAAGATCCGAAGTGCGCTGGGCAAACGTTTCAAATTCCAGGTAAGCAGGGAGGATGACGAAAGCGGTTTTGACTCCCGCGTTAAGAAGAGAACATACTATGCACCAGCCCAATCTGGAGTCTGACAACATTGGGTTTTCCAACTTTCTTGTGGAAAGAAACTCTATGGACACTTGGACAATAGAAGGTCTTCAGACAAGAAGCATTCCTCCCTGCCTCTCCCAGCCCCCCCCCCCCCCACCCCCCCCACCCCCAAGACAGTGTTTCGGCCTTTAACTCCTTAACACTCACGGGGAAGGGGGGTTGGGCTTCATCCAGGTCATGACTTCTGGGTGTCCTTCTTTCCTTCAGCTACAAACTTTCCCTTGTTGCTGCCTGGATTTGAATCTGTACCTCCATGATGACCAGGCATCTCATGGCCAAGTCACTGTGTCATGAATATCTTAACCACTTAGCCCTAGAACACGAGCTTGAAGCCGATACATTTAAGCTTTGTTGATTTTACTTTTGTTTCTCTTCAACAAAATCCACATTCAACTTTTCTAAGCTGCTTCTGCTATTGCCTTTATGGCCCTGTCCCTGGCCTCCCCCCCCCCCCCCCCCCCCCCCCCCCCCCCCCCCCCCCCCCCCCCCCCCCAGAAATCGAGAATTATTTTATGAGACCATAGGCAGATATGCCTACAAGTGCCTATGCTCCAGTCTCTATGATCAGGATCTTGGCCGGATTTTGGCTTGGAATATGTTCCAGTCTCTATGATCAGGATTTTGGGCTTGGAATATGCTCCAGTCTCTATGATCATGATTTTGGCTTGGAATATGCTCCAGTCTCTATGATCAGGATTTTGGCTTGGAATATGCTCCAGTCTCTATGATCAGGATTTAGGCTTGGAATATACTCCAGTCTCTAAGATCAGGATTTTGGCTTGGAATATGCTCGTCTCTATGGTCAGGATTTGGGCTTAGAAGTCATATTCCCTGAAACTGCCGGCTAGCCTGTTATGTTATTCCGTCTTGCAGACGTGTGTTTTCTCCAGCCTGCTTTGATAATGCACAGTAAGTTCAGCCAGATTTATTGGTTTTAATGAACGTGAGTGGAGTATGTCTGGTCTCACACCACTCTTTGTGAAGATATGAGGGTGGTTTTTCTTCTGTATGTGTTAGTTTCAAAGTGAGGGTGGAAATTGAAACAAATTAAAAAAAAAAAAGGATTGTTAGTGGTTCCGCAAGATAATATAGACAAACAGATTATAAGAAAATATGGACAGACAGATCACATTGGTATGTGTGTTTGTTTGTTTGTGGGGGCTGTCATGCATTTCCATTCATGCACTCAATCCATCAGACCAAATTTCCGTGCTCTGGATGTCACAGATGTTCCAGACCATGACTCTCTGCCCCCTGGCGATTAGAATCTTGATCCTGGCACTTCAGATGGCGTGCTGCAATCTAACTGGTATAAAGCCACCGTTATTAGTGACATTCACTATGTGAACTTTCGTGAGCTCCCACAGGAAACCTGAATAAAAAAAAAAAAGGTCGTGTCATCCGGATTTGTGTAGCCTCTCTCTCTCTCTCTCTCTCTCTCTCTCTCTCTCTCGAGGAGAGAGAGAGAGAGAGAGAGAGAGAGAGAGAGAGAGAGAGAGAGAAGAGAGAGAGAGAGAGAGTTACGCAGCGCGAGTGAAGCAATAAGGGGTAACAACAGGGTACTGGCTTACACCAGTATTACAGATGAAAACTATGGAACGCACAAAGGGTTAACAACGCATGACACTCTGTTGCCATAACATAAAGAACTTTCAGTTGACCCATATGCCGTTGGTGAAAGTAATAACATTTTCACAACCCTGTGTTTTCTTTCACCTTTTCGTAGACCTTTGCACAACAACTGGTTCACATATGTCACAAGTTCACAGACTTGAGGATATAAAGAATAGAAGTAAATAAAAATATTAAAGGGTTCTTGCGGATCAGAATAAGTGGACTAATTTCCTTCCTGTAAGCCAAATACAATGGTCAAGCAATGAAAAGAGCAATACAAGTTGTCAGCTAAAATCAGATGTCACATTCAGTTCCCCTATGTGCTATCCCTCACTGTGGAAAAATGAAGACTTTTTTTTTTACAGCTATATGCAGTAAGCCTAACTAGGTGGAAACTGTACTGTTTTACAGTTTGACAAATAATATGTAACTTCAGAGAATTTGGCACACCTATTTCACTTGCAGCCGATATCCTTGTCTTTGGAATTTAGGATGTTTTGTTCCGGTTATAAATTGTTTGATTGTCTGCTCAAAATAAGCAAAGGTTTGGGGTTTTTTTTCGCCATTTACAGACAGTATCCTCATCTTCTGTAAATTTGGGCAGGTTTTATTTCCAGTTAAAAACAGTATCCCTGTCTTCCTCTCACCATTAATGTTTCTACAAATTGGAAATAAAGGCAGAGTTTTAGTACAAACAGCGTCCTTGTCTTCTGCTGACCAAGACATTCTTCCCATTATAGACAGTATCTTTGGTTCTAGAAACCATGATAATTTTTTTTCAAATTACAAACCCAATTTAACGGAAATTTATACTTTATTTTCCCAGGTACAAAATGTATACTCCTATTCTGGAAGTCAGAAGTTTTCCCCATTTATAAGGATCCTCTTTGTCTCTTGGAAATCAGAGGGTTTTTATGTCACATACGGTACCCTTGTTTTTTAAAGTTTCCGTCTATTTCGGCTGATAATTCAATAGTCCCGGTCATACACAGATGTCAGTTTGTGTGAGTGCGTGTGTGCGAAGGTGCGCGTGAGTGGTTGTGCGTGTCTGCTTTCCCGTGTGTGCTGTGCGTATCTGCTTCCCCGTGCCTGAGTGTGCGGTTTGTGTGGGGTGTGTGTGTGTGTGTGTGTGTGTGTGTGTGTGTGTGTGTGTGTGTGTGTGTGTGTGTGTGTGTGTGTGTGTTGGTGTGTGCGTGTGTGTGTGTGAATGCGTGCGCGCGTGTTTTCGTTAGTCCTTGTATTGTAAAGCGCTTAGAGCTAATCTAGGATTTGCGCTATAGAAATATTCATTATCATTATTATTATAAGTTTAGGGTTGTTTTATTTTTCTGTAAAGCAGTGAAGTTGTAGTTCAGGCTATAAACAGTATCCATACCTCCAGAAATCGGGGCAGTTTTTTTTTTCAAGTACAAAGAGCGTCCTTGTCTCCTGCAAAACAGCACGGATTTATTTCCAGTTACAAAAAATATCCTTGTCTTCTAGAAATTACAGCGATTTTACCAACTACAAACAAATACTTGTCTTCTAGAAATTAAATCGCTTTTTACCAACTACAAACATATATTTGTCTTCTGGAAATTAGGACGGATTTTCCCTATTACAAACTGTATCCTATCCTTCTACAAATTCGGGTCAGTTTTCAGGTTATAAACTGTTTCCTAATTTTATGGAAATCTGGGCGTTTTTCAGTTACAAACTGCATACTCATATCCTAAAAATCAGTTTTATTATCAGTTACAAACATCATGTTTGCCTCCTGGAAATCGGAGCGTGCGTGCGCGTGTGTGTGAGATTATATTATAATTCCCTGACTTTTCATTCCCATTTTCTTTATCCCCCCCCCCCTCTTTTTTCCCTTAAAATCTTTGCCAAGTCATTAATATACTGATGGAGGAATTCTTAGCCTGCACTTGTTTTCTCCTACTACTAAATAATATTGTTCAACATCTATCTATCTATACATGCGCGCGGTGTGTGTGTGTGTGTGTGTGTGTGTGTGTGTGTGTGTGTGTGTGTGTGTGTGTGTGTGTGTGTGTGTGTGTGTGTGTGAACTTGTTTGTATGGGTGTGGTTGTGTATGGGTTTAGCTAAGAGAGCATGTGTGCGTGAGGGGTCTTTTATCAAACTCCTGGACGTGTCCAAAATGTAGATGGTGCAAACATAGTTCCATGTGTTTGTTTCAGACCCTGAGGAAGCCTCATGGAGGCGAAAAACTTGTCGGAATAAGATAATTTTCGAGCTGATGGCTAGTGTGCAATTTCATGTTCAATCTGTATTTGACAAGACTCTTTTATTCAGATTGTCATTTTAATCTCCAGCACCGTTATTGTGGTGTGATGCCAGCAGTTGTCAGGTTGAGATGGATTGCGATGGTCCCCATATGCTGCAAGCGAAGGATATTATATTGATGATGTATTCTCCTAATTTTTCATTCTCTTTTCTTTCTTCCCATCTCCTTCCACCTTTTTTTTCTTAAAAATCTTTGCCAAGTTATTAATGTAATGACGGAGGAATTGTTAGCCTACATTTGTTTTCCACCACTTCTGAATTGTCCAACACACACACACACACCACACACACACACACACACACACACACACACACACACACACACACACACACACAGAGAGAGAGATCAATTGATCGATCGATCAATAGATAGACAGATAGATGGGCAGACAGACAGATAGATAGACAGACAGACAGATAGATAGATAGATAGATAGATAGATAGATAGATAGATAGATAGATAGATAGATAGATAGATAGATGGATGGATGGATGG
>CM065723.1:55194423-55219423 GCA_033310375.1 Conus canariensis
TAATCTAGGTAACTTCAACAAATATATCTTCGAAAGGCTTCTCAACAAACGACAAAGACTGACCATTTTAATGTACTGTCGTTTTCTACGAAACTGATGGTATAAGTTGTGAGCTTATATTTGGGCACTTAAGCACAAAACGGAATTCAGTCCATACCTCATGAACATTGCAGTCTATGTATTCTTTCTTCTCTCAACAGTTCATACCGTCGACCTTTTTAATATGCTTAAGACTGACAATTAAGCTTACAAGAACCAAATTTATCTGATTTTATCATACAGAGTGCAGACATGAACAAAATTATTTTCGTTTTCTGTGACTTTGCCGGCGGGTCAAAATAGTTTGTTTTGACTGAACATTGTTATCAACGACGAACCATTAATTTGCAGCACCCAGTTCCCAGTTTAACAATCCCATCACGGAAACATGTTGTGGAAACTGGAAAATGAGGCTCGCTTTCAAATGAACGTTTAGAAAGTCGGTAAAATTTTATGTATGGACATATTTTGCTCTTGCAAAGAATGATCTTTCAGTCATTGTTTGAACAAAAACGAAAATAAAATTTGACACCTTGCTCCCTGGAGTGAGTTGAGAGACAGAGACATGCAGACACAGCAACGGACAGACAGACAGGCAAACAGACAAACAGACAGATAGATAGAGATAGAAGTTGGAGAGAGGGTTCGCATGGTAAATGTAAACAGACACAAAGAGACAGAGTAACAGAGAGATTCAAAGAAGAGAACGGGATGTGGACGTGAGCAGGAGGAAGAGAAGGAGGAGAGAAAAGGGCGATGGGACTGAGAGAGAAGAGAGAGAGAGAGGAGAGAGAGAGAGAGAGAGAGAGAGAGAGATGGGGGTTAAGGGAGTGGAAGAGATAAACAGATATAAATGCTTAAGAAAGCGGCGAAGAGAGAGAGAGAGAGAGAGAGAGAGAGAGAGAGAGAGAGAGAGAGAGAGAGAGAGATGGGGGTTAAGGGAGTGGAAGAGATAAACAGATATAAATGCTTAAGAAAGCGGCGAAGAGAGAGAGAGAGAAGAGAGAGAGAGAGAGAGAGAGAGAGAGAGAGAGAAGAGAGAGAGAGAGATGATGATGAATAGAGTACGACTTCTTTCCAAAAAGGAAACAAACACACACGCACACGCACACACACACACACACACACACACACACACACACATACACACACACACATACACACACACACACACACTACACACACACACACACACAACACACACACATTGAAAAAGCCCCGATAAACACGTGCGCACTCGCGCTTGTTTCTCGCACACTGCGACTGACCGCGGGCTTGAGACACTCTGCGGCGTAACAGCTGCTTTCCTGCGGTGAACACCTTCAGGCTGACTCTACCTGGCAAACTTAAATCCCCCGGAATAAATCAACTTTCTGTGATGCAGGGATGTCATTCTGTCGGGCGGCGAACATGTCAAAGTTCCAGAGCTGTCGTGGCTGCTTCCTGGGTGTAAGACCGAGAAGAGGAGGAGGAGGAGGGGGAGGAAGGACAGGTAAGATGGAATGGTGTGGAAAGATAAAAAAAAAAAGACGGGTGGAGTTGAATGATAGGAAAGATGGTGGTTATAGGATGTAGGGAAGATGGCTGGTGAGGAAGGAATGAGAGATGATTTGTGATAAAGGGAGAAAAGATGAATGGTGATTGTGACGAGAGTTGGGAGTGGGTCGGTGTTGTCCTCTGGGGGAAGGACTTGGAATATTTTCTCTGTCAGACTTATGTTAAAATTTCACCTCTCTCTTACAAGTTAATGAAGGAGCAACTTTCCGGTACCAGTTATCGAAAGGAATTTTCATTTTTCTCGAGACTGGTAAACTACTCAAGAGTGGCTCAGGAATAATTCTTCTTAGGCTTGTACACTTTAAAGTGCTTGTAGCTCCAAGTAACAGAATTAGAGATAAGTTCAAACATTCACTACTGAATGAACAACATAGAGCTGACACAAGTTAAGTGTACTTTCACACACCGACTTCACTTGTTTATACAAGGGTGAAATATTCAAATCAATTTCAGTAATTCAGTTCCGGCTGACTTTTGTTCCCACTCTTTCTGTCATCATTAAGAGAGGGAAAGTTCTGGATGCGTTGAGTTGGAGTCCACTTGGAATATTAGAAATTATCTGATGTTGGAGAGGATAGTTGACTTCTCATTAGTTGCTGGTGACTGGTCCACCTTCTCTTTTGGCAAGCTGATCTTTCTGGGCTGCTGTCTCAGCTGGGTCAATAACATGTGCACCTGGAGTAGGTATAAACCCAGGCTCTGCTCACAAAAACAGAACCTGGTCTGTAGTTCAGTAGCTGAGAGTCTGGCCTGTTGAGTTCTCACACTTGCCCTATGGCTTTCAGTAAATTTGTGAAATCTCAGCCGACAAAGTATTAGACTAGCATAAATATACCTGCCATAATTATCAGTCTCTACTTTCACTCAAAGACTGAGTGAAACAAGAGGTATGAGACAGTAATACAATGCTAAACAATGGAAGTCAAACAATTCATAAATGTTTTTCTTACAAGTTAAGTTGAAGTAACTAGGAATACACTTAGCCCAAGTACACATGTTGTTTAGACTTAAGAGTCACAGACTTCAAAGCATTCTGACAATAAACCGTATTCAGAAATCAACTTACTAGTTTTCAGCTAGCTAGTACAGGCATACAGTTTTTGCTGTCAGAATCTAACATTCAATTATCATCTTAACAGATAGTATTGAATACCGGCAAAAGTCCAATTGTCAACAAAGAATGTTAATCATATTGTTAACAAAGAATGTTAATCAAGCATCTTAGTAGTTTTTACCCAGTTGTGGCAAACAAACTATCAAATCATTCATCATCTAGATAGATGTGACCAAGTATTCACATAAAGTTATACTGTTAAACCACATGGCGTACATGCAATCAATGAATGGTCTCAAAATTTAGAAACATAGTTTCAACTTACAGTTTTTCTGGGTTTTGATAATCAGTGAAAATCTTAATCAGGTATCTCAGAGTGAGAGAGGATCTTCCCCTTTTTCTGATCTGCACCTGTTTTTCTTGTTTCACTAGTGGTGATCAGTCTGACAGCCTGTTGGTGATCAGTCTGACAGCCTGTCGGTGATCAGTCTGACAGCCTCTGGTAGAACAGTGAGTGCTGACAGTGAGTAAGCTACACATTCAGGTTCCTGTTCCGGTTTGCTTTGTGTCACTAAAGACAAAGAACAGGGGAGGGGGGATGTGGTCATCAGCCACCCTTACAGTGTGAGGAATTGTGTAGAAGATTCGAGAATGCTCTATCTTAGGGGTTGGTGTTGATTTTGTTTCGCTTTCATGCTAATTCACGAAGCGCTGTTTAACTTAAGAACGGGCGGAACGCACGCACGATTGCCATGGTGCGTGCAGAGTGGAAGGGAAGGAGAGAGAACACGATCCCTTGTCTCAACCAGAGAAGATCACCTGCGCACGAGATAAGCGGGGGGGGGGGGGGGGGGGGGGGGGGCGTCACCTTTTTCAGTGTCATGTCTGGGGAGCCATGCTCTGATTCCAGGGTCGGTGACTTCAAAGAAGACCCGGCATACTGTGGGAAGCGGCTGAGAGAGACTGAGCACTGGCATGGATTAGTAGTCTATACTGCCGTTTGTGAGACAAAGGGCAAAGGGAGAGAGAAAGAAAGAGGGGGGAAGAAGGGGAGTAGAAGAGGTGGGGGTTAGTACAGAATGGCGTGGCAGTGTCAATACGTCATGTCACAGTGATAAAGGAAGAAAAGATGAATGGTGATAAAGGTAGTAAAGATGACTGATGATAAATGAAGGAGAGATGGCTGGTGACAAAGGTTGCAAAGATGACTGGTGATAAAGGTAGAAAAGATGACTGGTTATAAAGGTAGAAAAGATGACTGGTGATATAAATAGAAAAGATGACTGATGATAAAGGTAGAAAAGATGACTGGTGATAAAGTAGAAAAGATGACTGGTGATATAAGTAGAAAAGATGACTGGTGGTAAAGGTAGAAAAGATGACTGGTAAAGGTAGAAAAGATGACTGATGATAAAGGTAGAAAAGATGACTGGTGATAAAGGTAGAAAAGATGACTGGTGATAAAGGTAGAAAAGATGACTGGTGATATAAGTAGAAAAGATGACTGGTGGTAAAGGTAGAAAAGATGACTGATGATATAAGTAGAACAGATGACAGGTGATATAAGTAGAACAGATGACAGGTGATAAAGGTAGAACAGATGAATAGTGATAAAGGTAGAACCAGTGATTGGTGATAAAGGTAGAACAGATGAATGGTGATAAAGGTAGAACAGATGACTGGTGATATAAGTAGAAAAGATGACTGGTGGTAAAGGTAGAAAAGATGACTGATGATATAAGTAGAACAGATGACAGGTGATATAAGTAGAACAGATGACAGGTGATATAAGTAGAACAGATGACAGGTGATAAAGGTAGAACAGATGAATAGTGATAAAGGTAGAAACGGTGATTGGTGATAAAGGTAGAACAGATGAATGGTGATAAAGGTAGAACAGATGACAGGTGATAAAGGTAGAACAGATGACAGGTGATAAAGGTTGAACAGATGAATGGTGTTAAAGGTAGAACAGATGAATGGTGATAAAGGTAGAACAGATGAATGGTGACAAAGATAGAACAGATGACAGGTGATAAAGGTTGAACAGATGAATGGTGATAAAGGTAGAACAGATGAATGGTGATAAAGGTAGAAGAGATGACAGGTGATAAAGGTAGAACAGATGACAGGTGATAAAGGTAGAACAGATGGCAGGTGATAAAGGTAGAACAGATGACAGGTGATAAAGGTAGAACAGATGAATGGTGATAAAGGTAGAACAGATGGCAGGTGATAAAGGTAGAAAAGATGACAGGTGATAAAGGTAGAACAGATGAATGGTGATAAAGGTAGAACAGGTGAATGGTGATATAGGTAGAACAGATGAATGGTGATATAGGTGGAACAGATGAATGGTAATAAAAAGTGGGAAAGATAACTGTAAGGAAAAGTGGGGGAAATATTTGTGATGAATAGTAGGAAAGATGAATGGTGATGAATTGTAGGAAGAGTGCCTCGTGATGAAGTGCAGGAAGAATGACTGATGATGAAGTGTAGGAAGAATGACTGGTGATGAAGTGTAGGAAGAATGGCTGGTGATGAATTGCAGGAAGAATGACTGGTGATGAATTGCAGGAAGAATGACTGGTGATGAAGTGTAGGAAGAATGGCTGGAGATGAATTTTACAAAGAATAGCTGGAGATGAATTTGATGAATAATAGCTGGAGATAAATTTTACAAAGAATAGCTGGTGATAAATTTGATGAAGAATGGCTGGAGATGAATTTGACAAAGAATGGCTGGAGATAAATTCTACAAAGAATGGCTGGAGATGAAGTGTAGGAAGAATGGCTGGTGATGAAGTGCAGGAAGAATGGCTGGTGATGAAGATTAGGAAGAATGACCGGTGATGAATTGTGGGAAGAATAGCTGGTGATGAAGTGCATGAAGAATGGCTGATGATGAATTGTGGGAAGAATGGCTGGTGATGAAGTGCAGGAAGAATGGCTGGTGATGAATTGTAGGAAGAATGACTGGTGATGAAGTGCAGGAAGAATAGCTGGTGATGAAGTGCAGGAAGAATGACTGGTGATGAAGTGCAGGAAGAATGGCTGGTGATGAAGTGCAGAAAGAATGGCTGGCGATTAATTGTGGGACGAATAGCTGGTGATGAAGTGCAGGAAGAATGGCTGGTGATGAATTGTAGGAAGAATGGCTGGTGATGAAGAGTAGGAAGAATGGCTGATGATGAAGAGTAGGAAGAATGGCCGGTGAGGGATGCAGGAAGAATGGCATGGTGTTGATTAATAATATAGTATCATGATGTTTACAAGAAGTCACATCTTCCACTACTATACTTTAACTCAACACATTGCACAGGTTTCCAAGGATGGTGCGGGATTACTCCCTGCTGGTTGGTTCTGCAGTTGAGATATTAGTATTTCTGTAGGTCCTGCTGGAAGATTCAGGTGTATCCTTTTCTTACCTGCCGACTCCCTACTTCTTTGTTATTTACTGTTTTTTGTTATAGTTCGTCCGTATGTTTCTTTGACTATATTCAAGATCGAAAAGGCTGTGCCATGCACGTTTGGATCCCCTGGTGGCTTTGTCGGTGCCCTCTCTCTCTCTCTCTCTCTCTCTCTCTCTCTCTCTCTCTCTCTCTCTGTTGTTTCTGTTTCGTTTGTTTTTGGCTTTTCCCCCCTATTTTTTGTTCTGTATTTAATCAAGTTTTGAAAAATTTCCCCCTACAAATATGTTAACACATGGTACGGAAACTGTTTATGGTACCTGGCCAAAATGGCTGTTGAAGCATTAATGGTGTGAATCGTACGCTGATATGAAGTGAAATGCTATGAATTTATGTTAAATGTTATGTTTTTGCAAGGAGAAAAATAAAATTAACTTTAAAAAAAGAGAATGATGACAAAAAGACAGAAATAAATGCTTTCAGACAAAAAAAAGAAAAAGAAAAAAGAAAAGGCTGTGCCAGTCCTGAATGAATGCTAATTTGTATTTGTTCATTTCTTCAGTTGTTGTCGCTGTGTAAATGTGATTGGTACAGGGTATATGGACAAGCTTGGATCATCTTTTGTAGAGGATGTCTCCTTGTTTGTTCTGTGTGCTCTGTGTTGTCATTTCTGCTGGGCGATTTGGTGTTGTAAGCAGCATTCGCTTGGATTTGGGGCCTGCAATTATTTCATCATGGGAGCAGGAGTTACCCTATTTGTTCTTTGTTTACTGCCTACTGTTCCCTGCCTCACTAAAGATTTCCATTCATTATGATGTTTGTTAGCCAGCCGACCACATAGGCGTCATCCAGGCTGTACATGCAGGCGCCCGCGCGCGCGCGCGTGCACACACACACACACACACACACACACACACACACACACACACACACACACAGCACATGAGCGTGCGTTCTGTATAGACCCTGACACACGTATGCTTGAGCATGCGCCGTGGGCGTGCACACACACACTCACACACACACACATACACACACACACACACACACACACACACACACACACACACACACTCGCGCGCGCGCGCACGCGCACGCACATTCGCAAATGCTTATTCACTCACCCACTCACTCATTCACAGAGAGAGAGAGAGAGAGAGAAAGAGAGAGAGAGAGAGAGAGAGGAGAGAGAGAGAGAGAGAGAGAGAGAGAGAGAGAGAGAGAGAACATCACGAAATAAGTAGCCTATTTGCAGAGATATTCTGTCTCTGTGCCGCTGATGTCTTGGGCCAGTTAACTGCAAAAACCTACAAGCAAGGGACGGAAAGATGTACTGTACAGCTGGTTAACTTAAAGTTCAAAGTAGGCCGTACAAAGGCAGCCTGCTTCACGTGCACTATGCACGTCTTTGTAGCCTACTTACCGGGAACATTGTGCTCGTCTTTTCTAGCTTTCCGTCTGCCTTCCCAGCAGTATTAGCGCCTCTCAAAGGTAAAGTAGGATGTTGATTAGGCTAAAGATCACCATACACTGACGACGAGGCAATGACGGGGTACTGTCAGACACTATAACGAATTTAAAGATGGCTGCATTTCTCCACGAAATGTCATAATACTGCTTTCCTGGTCAAACTTAAATCCCCCAAACAAGCAAGTCAGCCTTTTTCCATGTTGGGGTGTCATTCTGTGATGTAGCAAATTTGTGAAAAGTTGAAAGCTGTTGTGCATGTGAGGTAGGTAGGAAGGAAAAGAATAACAGCCAATGAAAGGTGTGGACAATGACTGGCGTAAACCATGTCCAGACTCTTGGAATGCTGGAATGATGGTAGTCAGCTCTGCGAAAAGCCAGATCTAGTTGTTCCACGTTCGTTCTCTAAATTAGGAAGATACTTGCTTTGGAAAGAGCTGCCGTCCATCTTAACTTGCGAACATTACTCACCCCATGACTGACATTTGAACAGGTCTGTGTGCTTTAGATATGTCCAGAATGCTTGTGTGATTTGCCCAATCCGGCCTTGTATGTCTCCATTAAAAACTTTTGCTGTGTGTCTCCGTTGCGTTTGCTTTTCATTGTTCCCTGCAAGATAATCTTGGACACAAGAGTACATTGTGGTACATATGTCCGTATCAGCTGAACTTTTGCTGTTTGACATCTAATAGGAAGTGATTTCAACGCTTTGTGCTGTAAAACAGCCAATACTGACAGTCATGGGCAACACCGCTGAATGACGTCATGGATTTAGTTTAACAGAGTTCAGTCTGTAAGTCAAGGGGGAATGGCTGGTGATGAAGTTTGCTAAGAATGGCTGGTAATGAAATGTTCGAAGAATCGCTAACTATGAAGTGCATAAGAATATAGGTTTCTGGATTCTGGATTCAACATTAGAAAGTAGTTAAAGACTCAGAATCAAAACTTACTTGGAGAATATTTCGACAGGGTCGCCCTGTCTTCATGAGCTCACTGTTGCTGTTGTGGCGGCAAGGCCTGGTGAGGCGACTATTGTGTGGGGTGAACGATTCACCCGCATAACAGTCGCCCCACCAGAGCCTGTCGATATATTCTCCAAGTAAGTTTTGATTCTGAGTCTTTAACTACTTTCTAATGATGACGTGCAGGTTGAATGGCTGCTGATGAGGTGTAGGAGGAATGGCTAATAATAAAGTGCTGGAAGAATGGCTGGTGATGAAGAGTAGGAAGAATGGCTAGTTATAAATATCATGAGGAATGGCTGGTAATGATGTGGAGGAAGAATGGCTGGTGTTAAAGTGCAGGAGGAATGGCAATGATGAAGAGTAGGAAGAATGGCTGGTAATGAAATGCAGGAATTATGGCTGATGATGAAGAGCAGGAAGAATGGCTGGTGCTGGTGATGTGCAGAAATAATGGCTGATTAATGAAATGTAGTAAGAATGACTTGTAATGAAGTGTATTAAGAAAGGTGATAAGCAAAACCCAGGAAATTATAGAGGGATTTCACTGTTATGCATTACAAGTAAAATTTTTACAGCAATAATCAACAAAAGACTTTACAACTGGGCAGAAGATGAGAACAAAATTAGTAAGGAACAAGCAGGATTTAGAAGGGGATATTCGACAATAGACCACATTTTCACATTAACAACTATGATAACAAATTGCCTCTATGGCAGACGTAGAAGTAAATTTTATGTAGCATTCATAGATTATCAGAAAGCATTTGATACTGTAAATAGAGACAAATTATGGGAGATACTACAGAAACATAAAGTATCTACAAAAATGCTCAACATGTTAAAAGGTATATACAAAACAGTTCAAGCTTGTGTTAGATATGGAACTGATTTAACAGAATTTTTCGAATGCCCAGCAGGAGTGAAACAAGGTTGTTTGTTGTCCCCCTTGATTTTTTCTCTATTAATAACAGAAGTGGCGGACAATGTCACAAGAAAAGGGAGACATGGTTACCAATTTCTACCAGGTGCAGAAGAGATTTACACATTGTTATTTGCAGATGACATAGCCCTGATATCATTAACACCAGCCGGCTTACAAAACCAATTAAAGAACCTACAACAAGCCTCGGATTCTATAGGTTTAACAGTAAATCTACAAAAAACAAAAATAATGGTTTTTAGGAAAGGGGGCTATTTGGGTAAAAAGGAGAAATGGTACTACAAAGACCAAGAACTAGAAGTAGTAAACAGTTATAAGTACCTAGGTTTCACCTTGACAACTAAACTCTCAGTAGACATATCACTTTCTGAATATGCAGGTAGAGCGAAAGGCAAAATTATGGAAATAATGAAAACTATGTATAGTTTAGGACATATAGATATGGCTATTTACTTTAAACTGTTTGATACTCAAGTTAAACCCTTACTCTTATACGCAGCAGAAGCATGGGGCCTAACTAGATATAAAGCAATAGAAAATATACACTTGTTCGCCTGTAAAAAATATATGGGTGTGGGCAAGAAAACCCCAAATAATCTAATATATGGAGAGTTGGGTAGATATCCTATATGCATAGACAGCACAATAAGGGCGATTAGGTATTGGTTTAAAATTATAAAAATGGCACCAAACAGACTCCCCAGACAAGCATATGAAAGAGAAAAGACCGAAATAAACAAATCTCAAAATTGGGCATTAGAATTAAAACACTGTTTAGACATATATGGCTTTTCAGAAGTATGGCTAAATGAAGGTGTAGGAGATGAGAACAGATTTATTTCAGTATTAAGACAAAGAATGATAGACTGTCACAAGCAGAACTGGCATGATAAAATAGAAAACAGCGAACGTTTTAATACTTATCGCTCTTTTAAATCTGTACACCATACTGAAAAATATTTCTACGACATCACAATAGCGAAATTTAGAAAAGCACTAACCAGACTACGTTTAGGGGTAAACGAATTACATATAAACAACAAGTTCACAGACAAGGAAGCAATTACAACATGTCCTTTTTGTCCAACAGAAGAAACCGAATTACACTTTTTCAAGATATGCCCATGTTATAGACAATTAAGGGAGAAATATATTTATAAACATTATAGAAATAAGGATACAATTACACTAAGAAACCTATTACAAAATGAAAACGTGGAAATGACACGTGATGTAGCAATGTATACTTTTTTATGCATTAAAATTCAGAGAAACACAAATATAAGACAAAGAGAAGAGACTTGGTTTTGCTTCTGTGGATTTATAGCCGAATTCAAACTGTATATGTCTGTGTGTATGTGTATATATACATATGTATGATTATGTGAATGCTTATGTGTAAAGCATATAATTATAAACATGTGAATCTATATGCATAATAAATGAACATGGATGTGTTGTGATATCATAATATCTAGAGAAGATTGAATCATGGATTTAACTTGGAAGGTGTTTCTCAGTATGGAAAGTAACACAAATACCTGAATGAGTACGAAATTGTGATTGGTGTGACGATATGAACAGA
The DNA here is from genome assembly GCA_033310375.1 of Conus canariensis. Classification (NCBI taxonomy): domain Eukaryota; kingdom Metazoa; phylum Mollusca; class Gastropoda; order Neogastropoda; family Conidae; genus Conus; species Conus canariensis. The sequence goes on from CM065723.1 coordinate 55,205,441, forward strand.
TTTACGAATGAGATGTTTTATGAACACATGAGATTATGCAATTGTATACTCAGATGTGAAGCAAGACAAGGACTATGATGGAAAGATAACTATATAAAAGTGAATACAAGGGTGTAATATGAGGGAACATGAATGTAATATAATATGAAGGAATGGAATTATGGAAATGAATATGTTTTGAGGAAATTATGTGCAATGAATGAATATGAATATGAATGGAAATGTACAATTATGAATGGAAATGAGGGAGAATGAGGTTATTACAAATGGATGATGGAGTAGGGATACTTATAAGAACATGAACAAGATTGTAAAATGTGCATGTGTGTATGTATGTGTGTACGCATGTGTGTGTGTGTGTGTATGTGTACATGTGTGTGTATGTGTGTATCATACACTGTATGTATGTGGGTGATATATGCATGTATGTGGGTATATATATACATATGCATTGTGTGTGTGTGTGTGTGTGTGTGTGTGTGTGTGTAAATGAAAAACAAAAGAATAGAAAAGAAAAGTAATAAGTATGAGGATGAGACTGATTGAGTCAAGATGGATCAAGAAGTGTAGTAGAATTGAATGTATAACTAAAAATATGTAATTACGCAAGAGTACAGATAATAAGGCAACTAAGAGGGAATACGTGTAATTATAATCTGAATGGATAAAATGTAAGAATACATGACAAGTAAGAAGGAGCATGAGGGGGGGGGAGCATGGAGGAAGCAACCGGATAACACAATATGGGAACAAACGTGGCCACCGTGGGGGGGGGGGGGGGGGGGGGGGGTAGTCTAGGTATATGAATGGTTCAAGTTAAATGAGTATGGAAAATGTGCATATAATAGAAAATCAAATGTATTTAAGAAAACATGTATGGAAGAGGAAGGTTAAAAGAAGTAACGAAATCTGTATATACATACACACGTAAAACTACGAAATGAATACAAAGGGAAACATAGATAAATAATTTGACCATGAAGTGATGAAGTATGTAAGTAAGATAATCCAGGAAACGAAAGTAGGACGAGAATTTGGCCAGTTTAGTAAAGCAAACAGTAAGGCACGTAGGAGAATTAAGAAGTAGGTCAACATGCAAATCAGCATGAAGCGGTGATGAATGCGTTCCATTCCGCTACTCGCACACAGTGTCAATCTCCCTCTGGCCGTCTCTCGCCCGTTCTTCCGCTCTCTGCTCAGAGAGCGAGGGGGGGGGGGGGGGGAGGGGGGTAGTGGAGCGTGAGGCGGATGGGGCGATAGTGGGAGGCGGTGGGAGCGAGTGTGGGAGAGAGAGTGGGAGTAGGAATGAGAATTGTCTGTCGAGTCTTGGCTGGATCGTCTGCTGTGATGGCTGCCCGTTGATCAGAGTATAATTAGCATGGTTTTGTACTCTTTGAATAACGATAGCTGTTGTATGCATTTTGATATATTTTCCGACGGTTGTTTTGAATTATCCAAGTTTGAACTCTAGGGATCCGACCATTAAGGGACTCCTCTGGTCGGCGGGCGGTCAAGACACAGTGTGCGAGTCAAGTGTCGACAAGACCCACGGGACAGAATATGACAGGGTCTCAGGCTGAAAGAAATAGGGAAAACGACAATTAAAGTGAAAAAACTGAAGGAATGTACCAACCTGATACATGGAAAGCAACAAGGTTTTAGTAATTTATCCATGGGGCTGCTAAATCCAACGAATATAAACAACACAAGTCCAACACCACACGAACACGACCACAGACGAACACACTCTGTGTGTCAAAGGTCAGCATGGCAGCTTTGTTATGTAGACTCAAGATTCGGGGTTTACCTTTGCACCGGAGAGGGCGATAGGCTTATTTTGCGCATGCGTAATTGATGTAAACAAAAGATGCTTAAAATAGTACAGCTTTCCGGAGAATCTTACGACGCAGGGAAGAAAGGTCTTCACTGTATAAACAAAATATGATGAGGGTAACGAAATAGAAAACATGTGTTTTGTATGATAGTATCAACAGCATTAATATCATGAGTTTTAAAATAATAATATATATACTTACATTACGTTCATAAGGAAGAATGTACCAAGTAGTGTTAATGTATGATCAAGATAGAATTTTGCATGTACATACTGTCAGGGAAGAATGCTTCGTTGTAGTTATGGTGAATTTTGTTCTGATTATGTAAAATTGATGTATATTTCTTGTTGCGTACTCATGTGAATAGGCTGATGGCCTCACATTAAAGTCACGAGTCACGAGTCACGAGTCACGAGTCTCTGCGTGTGTGTGTGTGTGTGTGTGTGTGTGTGTGTGTGTGTGTGTGTGTGTGTTGTGTCTGTGTGTCTGTGTGTCTGTGTGTTTCTGTCTGTCTGTCTGTCTGCCTCTCTCTCTCTCTCTCTCTCTCTCTCTCTCTCTCTCTCTCTCTCAAGTTCGGATCACGTCCACTCTGACACTAGCAGTCTTCAAACCGATCTGTTAAGTGCCTGACTACAGGGCTCAGTAAGGAACGGACTTGTCAGTTGGCTCTGCAAGCCTTTCGGGTTTCAACTCTATTTGCAGTGAAAGAGTTTCAGCTTGATCTATTGAGTCAGCTTTGTGGCCTCAGCTTCCTCATGGGATAACTAGAAGCTGCAAGGCAAGGGTAAACTTTAATTATGTGGTTATTGGCCAGCCGACCACATAGATATATCATCAGGCTGCACACGTCGCGTATACACGCGCGCGCATGCACGCGCGTGCACACACACACACACACACACACACAACACACACACACACAACACCACACACGCACACATCACGAACATGCATTGCACACACATGTGAACACATGCAGACATGAGCATGCACTGTAGGTGCACACACACACACACACACACACACACACACACACACACACACACACACACACAAACGAACACACACAAACACACACACCACACACACTTCCCCACCTCCCCCTTGCATGGACACACACACACACACACACACACACACACACACACACACACACACACACACACACGTGCTCGCATACATGCTCATTCTCTCACATGCGCAAACACTGATTCAGTCTCTCACTCACTGAAACAGTGTGAGAGAAGTGGGGAGGATGGAGAGAGAGAGAGAGGAGAGAGAGAGAGAGAGAGAGAGAAGAGAGAGAGAGCATCACGAAATAAGTAGCCTATTTGCAGAGATATTCTGTCTCTGTGCCGCTGATGTCTTGGGCCAGTTAACTGCAAAAACCTACAAGCAAGAGATGGAAAGATGTACTGTACAGCTGGTTAACTTTAAGGTCAAAGTAGGCTGTACAAAGGCAGCCTGCTTCACGTGCACTATGCACGTCTTTGTAGCCTACTTACCGGGAACATTGTGCTCGTCTTTTCTAGCTTTCCGTCTGCCCTACCAGCAGTATTAGCGCCTCTCAAAGGTAAAGTAGGATGTTGATTAGGCTAAAGATCACCATACACTGACGACGAGAGAAATGACGAGCTTCTGTCAGACACCATAACGGATAGGTAAGATGACAGGGGTCCTCCGTAGAGCGTCATAACGCTGCTTTCCTGGTCAAACTTAAATCCCCCCAACGAGTGAGTTAGCTTTTTTCCATGTTGGGGTGTCATTCTGTGATGTAGCAAATTTGTGAAAAGTTGAAAGCTGTTGTGCATGTGAGGTAGGGAGGAAGGATGAGAACAACAGCCAATGAAAGGTGTGGACAATGACTGGCGTAAACCATGTCCAGACTCTTGGAATGCTGGAATGATGGTAGTCAGCTCTGCGAAAAGCCAGATCTAGATGTCCCACGTTCAGACTCTAAGTTAAGAAGGTGTTTGCTTTGGAAAGAGCAAGGCCATCAAACTGCCCTCTCCATTTTAACTTGCGAACATTACTCACTCCACGACTGACATTTGAACAGGTCTCAGTGTTTCAGGTATGTTCAGTATGGTTATGTGTGCTTGTGCCCATTCCCGCCTTGCATGCCGTCCATTAAGATCTTCTGCTGTGTGTCTCCGTTGCGTCTGCTTTTCATTGTTCCCTGCAGGATACTCTTGGACACAAGAGTACATAGTGGTACATATGTCCGTATCAGCTGAACTTTTGCTGTTTGACATCTACAGGAAGTGACTTCATCTCGTGCTGCTAGTAGTGACACTCACTGGCACCACCGCTGAACGACATCATGGACTTCGCTTGAGAGTTTCCGTTTTAGTTTCATTTTCATCAAGGAGGTGTCAGTCCGAGTGGATTAGTCCATACACCCTGCACCACATGTACTAAGTGTCAAGACCACAGTACGCACGATTTAAAGCTGAAGGATAAATGAATTAATGACTGAAATGAGAGAATGTAAGACGAGGTCCTCATGGCTACGACTTAGCAGATGTTTGACCTACGTATTAGCGCCACCGCGCTGGTCAGACCTAGGGTACGTACCTAACATTGGCTGTGCCATTATTATCATTGTATGTGTGTGTGGCGAGTATGTGTGCGTGCATGGGTGTGTGGGCACGGGCCTATGTGTGCATGCCAGCGTATGCGGTACATGTGTGTGTGTGTGTGTGTGTGTGTGTGTGTGTGTGTGTGTGTGTGTGTGTGTGTGTGTGTGTTAGTTGAACAGAGTTCAATCTGCACTTCAACGAAACCTTTTCCAAGCAAAACCTTTTTCATGATGGAGATCGGTTCTTGGACAGCATGTAACGACTTTGTCAGGGCTGGAGTTGGGCTCTGAAGGAGGTGAGGTAAGAAGAGAGCAAAGAAAAGTAAGTAAAAAAAACAGGGTCTGCGCAAGAGAACGTGTGCTGATGTAAATAGCATATTTTAGGTATAATAGCCAGTATACCTTCACGCTTCCTGGAACAGTTTTAATAATACCATCAGTATGAATGCAGAATTGTTGTCCCATGCACCGTGTGCCATAAAAGAGATTCATCAGCGTGAATGTTGAGGCTTATCCAATAAGTTGGGATGGGGAAAGATTTTCCATAGCAAATGTCAATGGACAAAAGTTTCAACATTTGCTTCACAGTAATGACTGCACTGACTGATGCCGATTCTTCTTCTCCTCTATTCTTTTTTCATCGATGTGCCTTGAGAAAGTCTCGGGACATGAAATCTTTCTGACACATCACGAAACATCTTCGTTATCTGCCAGATCGGTTGCTGTTCCTTCCTGCGCACAGCGGGGAGCCAGTTTCGTTCAATTTCATTTCTTTGCCTCAGTGACATCTTAATACCACCACTCCTCTCATCCTAATACTCCGCGCAAGTCTCTCCTGGAAGTCGGCTATAGATTCGGGGATTTCACCAGAGCCGCCACTCTCTCGGGTAGTCTGTATGCAATGCATGATATCGATTCCATCGTTATAACGCATAACTCAAGAGTATAAGAATCAAATATTGGAAAGCCCGCCCTGAGAAAGGAGGCTAAGCTGTTTAATCTGTCTCGGGTATTACACCCTTAAGACAGTGAGATTTTCCAGCAAAAGAGCGACGGAAAGGGTCTGGAAACTTGGGAAAGGAGTGCTGAAAACTTCCCGAACACATGTCCACCTCCATCTTTCACACGGGGAGGCATGCCCTTGCAAGCATGCATACAGGCAGGCACACACACACACACACACATTCACACACACACACATACACACACGCGCGCGCGCACACACACACACACACACACATACACACACACGCACGCACGCACGCACGCACACACACACACACACATGCGCGCGCGCGCAGAGAGGAAACTGACATCTGTCTCGATTTGGCGGGGAGAAGCTTCCAGTGGCAGTTGCAGAGCATCCTTGCCACATGTCTTGGAGTCGTCGCCCATACCTCAAGTTACCAGCACAAGCAAGTTAGCGGGGCTGGCCCCAGCCATGCAGCGGGCGGCACGTTGACAGTCACAAAGCTGGTAATCTGGGGCTTTCTGTGCAGAATGTCTTCCCAGCTCGCTCCGGATATTCTGGTGGATTTGGTGCCCCGTGAACATCATTCTCTCTCTCTCTCTCTCTCTCTCTCTCTCTCTCTCTCTCTCTCTCTCTCTCTCTCTCTCTCCTTCCTCCTGCTCCTCCTCCCCTTTCCTCCTCCTCCTCCTCCTGCATGTTAAAAGAGCTTGTTGTCCTGATTCTCTCTCCACATTTCACATTCCCGGTGCCACTCTATCCTATTCCGTTTCCGCCCGTTTCCAAGACTTGGACAGGAAGGTAACTGTGAAGGAAAGCAGGTTTGATATCCACGTGTTCAACCCACTTTTCAAACGAAAATAACAACCATCATTTATTTGCTCGTTTCCTCTTTCTCTTCTTCTTCTTTCCGTCCTGGAAATACCTTCGTTCATGATTTAACTCACAGATTCCCGTGGGGAAAAGGTTAGAAGTGTTTGGCTTTGGAGCTGATGATCGTGAGTTTGTAGAATTCGTGGAGTCGGGATTTTCACTGTCTGAAAGCCCTCTCTGTCCACCCAACAGTAACTGAGTACCTGATTCTGTTCAGGGAACGTTAAGGCGGCGAAAGGATAGGGATGGGCTCCGTCCTTCATAATGCCGTGCCCCAGACGAATCTCGCGAACAATTCACTGCCCGTTATGGCCATTAGGCTCTGAGACTTAAACGTTGTTTGTTTGGCTGGTTGGTTGGTTTGTTGGTTTGTTGGTTGGTTGGTTTGTTGGTTGGTTGGTTGGTGTGGTTGGTTGTTTGGTTGGTTGGTTGGGTGGTTGGTTGGTTGGCTGGTTGGTTGGTTGGTTGGCTGTTGTTTGTGGACTTCAAGTCTATCATCGGCAACTGTATAGTCTCTAACGTTGCAGTTTGCAAAGGTGGGGATGCTGACATCCCTGCCGCCCATGAATTTCTATAACGTCAAGTGAAGAAGGATATCTACCAGTCCAGCCCTTAGTCTCATGATGGGCGAAACAACAACAACAACAAAAAAGAAGGAAAAAAAAAAAGAAGAGAAAAAAAATACAGCCAACATGTCCTGTCAAACTTTGAGTTCTGTTCGTTCGTCTTATCTCGAACTGATCACTGGTATACTTCCATTGCCAACCATACAAAAGTAAGGTCTCCAATTTCTGCCAAAAGAGGTCAAAATAGAAAAATACTTCAGACTAAATGAATTCTATGATCATTCCCGAAAGACAGCGTGTTTCAGCTGGATAAGGACCGTCCAACAAGCGCTTAGAGAATCAAAAAAAAAAAAAAAAAGTGGATGGACTGTCTCGTCTTCTACGTCATCAGAGAGGCGATTCTCCAACACCATTCATTCCGGCATACAGCCACATCCAGATGCGTTCTGTCGACAGTTCTAGCGCCAGCAATCCACAGAGAGCAATCAACATCCGGTCGTCATGAGGAAGCCCACCGAAAGACTCACTGCACTTCGTTGGTTTTCAGTCACAAGTGTGTTCATATGTGAGGGTGAAAGAGCGGATGAGGCGATGAGACAGAAGAGAGACTTTGTCCACACAACAACATTACCAGGTGTCACATTGCAGCGCAGCAAAACAAGTTTAATGAGCACTTTACACGTGCAAACGTGTCGGCCACACACACACACACACACACACACACACACACACACACACACACACACACTAGCAGAATTTCTCTGTTGAATGTTTATTAATGTAAATTCTGGATGCCATGCTTAGGAGCCGTGAACTATGCCCCCCCCCCCCCCCATACACTGGGGGGGGGGGGGGGGGGAACACAGGATAACTGTCACTTTGTATTTTTACAAGAGTGAACCGCTAAGAGTCCAAACCCTTCCCTGTATAACAGAACGACAGAACAACATGCTGTTCGCCTTGACTCGCGATAACACCATGCTGCGTTCCAAACGACTCCTCAAACTTCCCAAGGATCCTGACAACGCTCCGTCGCTTGCCCTGTATTCCCGGCCACACCAAATGGACAGTCCAGTATTGTTGTGGGCCAAGTCCGCCATCTGCCTCATCGATGTCAACGGTCCCAACAGCTTTTTGCCAAGGTCCACTGCACTGGAGCCAAGCCTCCTGTCCTAGTGTGCCAAAGGTGGGACAGGACTGGACAATGTGGACAGGTGTCTGTGGACCAGTGCCGCATGAGAACCCTCCAGTCATTCATGTGAAAGATCCTCAGTCTAGAGAATGACTTAAGGAACCGACAGTGTCTTGTTCTCGGTCTGAAGATGCCATGGTCAGTCGAAATCGATCCTTGGTGATTGGTAAACGGTTTCCTCTGCCTCTCTATCTGTGACTCTGTAAATATAGCAATGAGTTTTTTTGAATGAAACATTCATGTTTACTGTTTTGGTACTTGGCTTCTTTTCCGCTTAGGGCCTACCAATTCTTTCTTTTTACAACCCTTCAGTTCCCGATGTACCTTGCCTCGAGTGAACAGGTCGCACAGTCAGCGTCGGAAAAGGTGGAAATTTCAAAAGAACGATTGTTCAATTTTTAAAAAAGTTGAATTACATACTTTTTAAGGGTCCACAAACAGCCGGCAAAAGTCAGATCAAAATTGATTTTGAAGGCTAATTTGGAACATAACATAATGAACCTATGGGCCTCATTACCACACAAACGTACCTTAGTCCCGCTGACAACGGGCTATTTGACAGTCGAAGAAATCCAGAGATGTGCACCAGTACCTGTTCACTCTTACAGCTGTGATGCTTTTCAGCCGATCGCAGCTATTGAGGCCTGAAGTATTGTACAGGAGACAGAATTAGCAGTGTCGTCTGAACGCTGCCCTTACCCTCCCCAACCCCACCCTTCCGCCCCCCTGCCTCCCTCCACCCACCCCACCCCCACCCTTTCACCCGACCCCCTCAATTTTTGAAGCCTAAAAGTTTGGACAGAAAGTTACATTGCATCCGATGCAACCCCTCCGCTTTAACAGAAATTTGGAAGAAAAGAGAAAACTCCCCTCTAAGAACGCGGGGGGGGGGGGGGGGGGGGATGAGAGCCCATCCCCTCCCATCTCTCTTCCCGCTTTTACAAGGATTTGAAGGACTGCAGTGATGTGTTTATCTGTTCAGGCTGCCCTTTTCCACCCTCCCATCTTTCAAATGCAAAGTATCTTCTGACGCAACCGATTAGGCTATTTAGCTCCCCTCGCACAGTGGATTTAGATCAATTTTACAGACTTAATGTTTCTGCATTAGAAAACAACAACAACAACAACAACAACAACCTGAATACGCGATTTTCAAAGCATGAGACGTGCCCGTTGAATTTAGATCATATTTACAAACAGACTTAATGTTTCCACACACACACACACACACACACACACACACACACACACACATTATATATATATATATATATATATATATATATATAAACAAACAAAAAGAAAAAAAAAAAAAACGAACTCGCGATTTCCAATGTGTGACAGGTGCTCGTTCTGTTCCAACATAAACATCAACTATTACGCCCCCTGATGCCGACAATGGTTGTTTTGTCGCGGAGCCACCAAAAGTGAACGACAATGGGCTCGAGACAGCCCAGGAGATCCGGAGATGTGTTTCCACGACGGTGGGTGAAGGGAGTTACGTTTCAGAGAGGTCTTAAAGCACCTTCCAGCTTTTTTCTTTATTGTCAGAAGCCTGTTTCCCTGAAGTGTGAGAGCACAGACAGCATGGACACGAACTGGAGGGCATTTCCAGTACAATGTATGCTATTTGTTCTCGCAATTTGAATGATCTGCCTGTATATGGAAAAGGTGAGGGAGGACCTGTTGAATCGTAGATGAGGATTATTACCGATCGAACTGGCTCACAGAGTGAATTGTTTATCATAATACAATTAACAGACCATTTTTTTCCCGTCCTACCTTCTTCTGTGCCACCTCAGTGGTACTGCACCCACGCCGCTCACGCCCCCCCCCCCCCCCCCCTCCCCGTCCACAGACAGCCACAGACCGGCACGGCCCGCGGCCCCGGCGCCGGCAGTCCACAGGGAGCAGTCAATGTCAAGTCGTCAAAAGGCAACCCACCAGAGAAGACACCGCACTGCTGCCGAGTCACTTTAGTCACGTTCAGTGGTGCCTACTCTGATCTCCAGCATAGGCAGGACACCAGCTACTAAGCACCCTACTGACGACAATAATTGCATAGCTCGGAGCCGGCGCGAGTGAGCTCTCCCTCCGGATACGGAAATATTTTTGATCGCAGTCGACTCAAGGGAATGTTCCGAAGTTCAAGAGGTATTACTCATGGAATCAAGCGTGCCCTTGAATACGGTAGAATCCTCGTCAGTACGTAGAGCTCCTCCTTCGGTGAAGGAGATGTTTCAGGTCTCTCCCGGAAGTTAGCATCGATAAAAAGTGAGTGTTATATGTCTAATCTGAAAGCAGTCAGAATACGTTGATACACGCGGTAATGTCAGAACGCGCCACAGAGGACTTGCAGATGGTTGTTTCGATGAAACAAAAAGTTCAGGATTCAAGAACGATCAGATTAAACGACGGGCAAATGGTTGTTACAGAAGTAATGATGGTCATCAGGATTCAGAAACGATCAGATAAAACGACAGGCAAATGGTTGTTACAGAAGTAATGATGGTCATCACGGTACAGCAAAGACATGAATGTTTGCCGAAAGGTTTGGTGTGTATGGACTTCCTCTGTTGATGTTTGAAACAGAGCACAGGCAACTCCAGCTCCAAAGGTTTGAATTGTTGGTTTCAAAATTGAGGTAACTGGCGACGGAAATTAGAACAAAAAATACCACCCATCGAACGAAAGAAACCAACAAATTTCAAAAACAAACACGACGCGTTTCGACCTCTTTGTTCTTCTTCAAGCAAGACAAACAGCGAGACAAACAACTTTCACGACAATGAAGAACGAGCAGTCACTTATCTCCTAAAACTGGGCCAAAATGGATGCCTGTTCGATTAGTGTCGATTGTTCAATAAATCAAAACTAAGATGAAATGGACGTGTGCATGGAAAAGAGTTCTACGAAGAAAAGTTAGAATCAAGTGTGTAACAAATCACGAAGACTCCTCCCTGCATTCACATAAGGAGCAGGGGCTGTACATACAATCAACTTAAAAATAGTTGAAGGTACAGTGGTGAGAGTGATCATTCGAAAGATTCGTTTCTGTTTTAAACAACATTATAACTGGTTTCCAACAATCCATAGGTATTTGATGAAATAATTTGAAAACAAAAATTACAATTTAACAAATTCAAAACAATCATTGTAGATCTAGAAGGGCAAATCTGAAAAAAAATCAACAATTTCACAAGTCTAGAACAATCATTACAGATCTAGATGGGCATTTGCCACTAAAACAAAGTTATTTCAGAACATTACAACAAAGCAAACTAGTTTGAAGAATAGCTTTAACTACGATAGTAATCCTTATCTGTATTTCTCACAAGAAGAAATACGATACAAGAAGAAATACGATCCAATTGTACATTGTAACATTGATCTGCATGCGAGCTACGCGTGCCAAATACTTGTGGTAAGCCTAATTAGATCAACTATTTCAACAGTTCATCAATACGGAGATCAAAATGAACACAAGATGGCCGACACACACGATGGTCACAATGCATACTGAAGCTCCCAGCAATACACACTGCGTCTGGGGTCGTCAGGACTTGCTTACCAAGAAGAATTTTCACCGACGGCTCCAAATCTGAGGAGGGAGTTGCCTTTGCTGTGTTTTTTGCAACCGGTCCTCCTCAGAAAATATGTTCTAAACACATTCCCACTGACAGCTCCATCCACTCTGCTGAATTGACAGCCTTGGTCGTGGCTTTTGAAATGGTCTTTTATTCCAAAGATAAAGATTTCCTCATTTTATCGGACTCCCATTCTGCTTTGGGGGCCATTGCCAGCCCTTCCCTCAAACACCCTCAACTGCTGAAATTATTCGAACTGTACACCTCTCTGAAATCAGATGAATACAACATAGTTTCTGCCTGGGTTCCCAGCCATGTGGGCATTCGAGGCAACGAATTGGTTGATCAACTTGCCAAGAGTGCCATAAGGAAAGAGTTGAGCAGATGGTCAGTCCATCACTCTGATCTGAAACCCAAACCCCAGGCATACATCAATGACCTCTGGCAAAAGGAAGGGACCTTGCAGACGGATAACAAACTGTATCAAATCAGTGCAAACCTGGAAACGTTCCTACCATGTTCCCAAGACGGCTGTACATAGAAAAAAAAAAGTCTTGTGCCGTTATACCATTCTTATCTTTTAAAAGAAAAGCTCCGTAGTGCATTCCATGTCATTTACCACTCGCAGTGAAACATTCTTTTAGAGTGTTGGGACTTGCATGATGTGAGACGTAAACATTTTACAGCAGACTCTATCAAAAACTTATTCAGAGATGTCCCACCTCATGTGGTCTTTGAATTTCTGAACGAGATTAACACTTTTCATCTGATCTACGATTTTACAGAAGAAAGATTTTTTTTAAAATTTCCGGTATGTTTTTAGATTGTTTTAAAGGGTTGCGTAAATTACTTTTTTTTTTTTTTTTTAATGACTTGTGAGTTGACTTCGACGCGGTGACAGCCCTGATATGGCCCTTTGCGGTGCGTTGGAATAAAGCAACATTACCTGCTTAGCAACCGGAGTCTTTCCACAGAGGAAACTGGCCCGCCTCTTCCAGTACCCATCGTCGCTTGGTTAAAGTACTCCTACGGTACGGGACAAGAAAGTCATAATAGTCTCGTTCTGGTAACAAAACCCTAAAACTGGTAGACAGCAAACATACATCAAACACTGAGCAACATAACTGATCCCAAATTGATCTATAAACGATTTCAACCACAGCACCGAGAATTCGCAGCAGCATCTGAGTATTTGAACTGCAGAAAGAATTGCAAGGAATATTCCTTTCTTAAAATATAATGATGGTGATTGTCTGCAGGGAATTTGTGTCGGGTCGGCCTACATCTCTGCTGCATCCACCAATCAATTTCAGATCGCAGTAGAAACGAACTGTAAAGATTCGAACTGTTGGGTGATGATTTGCTTGGGGTGTTAAAAAGTGGTCCTGAGAGCTTTCAGAAAACAATTAAACGTAATTACATATCGAAATAAAATGATGTATTGATATAGTCTGGAACATCATATACAGAAAGTGACATACTATACGATGGACGTAAACACGCCGAAAATTGTACCACAAAAAAAAGAAAAAAAGTAATAAAAACACGTCATTCTGCAAACGACAGTGCCAGTCTCTCGCGAGGAAAAGGTTGCCATGGAGTCGATCGGAGAATGAGACTGTTAGTGAACAGTCAGGGAGGAGAAGAGTACCGTTAGTGTTTTAGAAGTACCAGACACAGGCCTTGCCGCTGTATTGTAACAAGAAGTGTGTGGTTGTTATGCAACCACTATCACACCCTTCCAGCGACAATACCCAGGACCTTGCCGACATTGAGGTTAAAGACTGTAGCACTAACTCCTCTCCCTCCTCTTTCCTACCTCTTTCCTCCTCCATCTCTTGCCTTTCTTGCTCTTGTTCCTGTTGTTGTTCTTCTTCAACCCGTCTTCTTCTTCTTTTTCTCCTTCCTCCCTTCGCCCCCTTCTTCTCCTTCTCCTCCTCGTCCGATTCTTCTCTGTCTAAACCTTCTTCATCGTCCTTTTCTCCTCCTCTTTTGCCCCTTCTCTCCTATTCCGTCGTCTTTGCGATGATGATGATGAAACAGAAGAATGGGAGGATTTGTTTCTTCGTCATTGAATATGTCATTCTCCTTCTTCTCCATCCCTTCCTCTCCTCTTCTTTCTCTGTTCCTTTTTATTTTCTCTCCTCCTTTCTCCTCCTCCTCCTTCTTTTTCTTCTTCTTTTTCTTCTTCTTCTTCGTCTTCTTCTTGTCGTCCTTCTCCTTCGTCTTCTTTCACGTTCATGATTGCAACTTTAGAGTTCATGAGTTCCTATGAATTGCGTCTCCGCTTTTTCGACTCATCCCCTGCGCAAGCTAGGTATCGGCTTGTTTCGATTACAAGGGACCAGTGAAATAGGTGATGGCCTACTGTGGCGGGTACCT
>CM065723.1:55231923-55234423 GCA_033310375.1 Conus canariensis
TGTGTGGTGCGTGCGCGCGTGCGCGCGTGCGTGTGTGTGTGTGTGAAAGAGAGAGAGAGAGCGCGTCTATGTGTGTGAAAGAGAGGTTGAGAGAGAGAGAGAGAGAGAGAGAGAGAGAGAGAGAGAGAGAGTCTGATATGCAACCTTTCCTTCTTCCACCCCCACTCCTACGGTCATCAGCGCAATAATCAACATGAATTGAACTGAATCGTGTGTATATGCGTGCGTGTGTGCGGGCATTCGCGCGCTTGTGTGTGTGTGTGTGTGTGTGTGTGTGTGTGTGTGTGTGTATGTGTGTGTGTGTGTGTGCGTGCGTGCGTGCGTGCGTGCGTGTGTGTGTGTGTGCGTGTGTGTGTGTGTGGAGCTGTCCCATTCGCCGAATTATAATATAGACAATTGTTCTGAGCCGGCAGTGCTGTTTACAGGCTGTTCTGCTATAAAAAGGTGTGTTTTTTTTCCTGTTGTTTGTTTGTTTGTTCGACCGTTTCGTTTCTGTCTTTACTGTCACCATCCCCACACTTGGCTCTGGAGATGGGAAAGATTCTTCTGACCAGGGGCTCATTTTGATGTATATGACAATAACACATCCGTGCAGATTACGTCTCTTCCCCCACATCATAACCGATCATCATCTTGATCTTTGCATCAACTGTGTTAAACTGAAGAAAAAAAAAAACCCGTTCCAACGGATCAACCGAATTTCGCTGCCAACTCAAATGTTCTCCGCAATAAAATGCTAACCTCGTCTTTATTGTTCGCAGAAGCTCACAGACATAGGGGGTTATCCCACGCCGATTGCCAGGCGTCTGAAAGCGTTTTATGGAACCTGTTTTCACTGTCTCCTTAGGCTTTGGAAGCCTCAGCGTAAGAATTCCAAGCCGAGGTATGGTGTTTATAGCCCAGACGACCGCTTCGGTCGTGACGTCAGAGAAGTAAACAGACTGGAAGTATACAAACTGAATGAAACGCCAGGAATAAATATTCTACATGACGTCAGATCCCGATGCTGAAACTCGGTTGCCGACCTAAATCAAAGTTTGTCCTCTCTCTCTCTCTCTCTCTCTCTCTCTCTCTCTCTCTCTCTCTCTCTCTCTGCTTCTTCTTCTGCCTTCCCCATTCTGTCGTACTGTTGATGCTTTAAAAGTTAAATTAAAGAAAATCCCGGATCCCTGACAGAGTTTGTTAGGTTTTCAATTTCATTGGAGTATACCCGTTTCAAGTTATCACCACCAAAAAATATATGAGAGAGAGACACACAGAGACAGAGAGAGACAGACGAGGGGACGGACAGAGACAGAGACAGACTGACAGACTTATGTACAGACAAACAGACATACAGACAGACAGACAGAGACAGAGAGAGACACAGAGAGAGAGACAGAAAAAGACAAAGACAGGGAGACAGACACACAGAGAGACAGAGAGACAAACAGAGACAGACAGATGCACAGACAGACAGTCGGACTTATGGACAGACAGACCGACAGACACAGAGGAAGCGTGAGAGAGAGGGCAGATAGACAGACAAAGACAGGGAGACAGAGACGGAGACAGAGAGTCAGAGGCAGACGGAAAAACAGAGAGAGAGAGAGAGAGAGAGAGAGAGAGAGAGAGAGAGAGAGAGAGAGAGACGACAGATAGATAGGCAGACAGACAAAGAGAGAGAGACAGACAGACAGAACAGAGAGGCAGGCAGGCAGACAGACAGACAAACAAACAAAGACTCAGAAGAAGAGGGGAGCATGTAGATATATCCTACTGTAGACACAAAGTTTATGTCTTTGTGGTTTAATCAAATCTGATAATGTGTGCTGAATGTGCTTGCGAATACGCTTAGTGTTTCGCAATCAAAAAAAAAAAAAGAAAGAAAGAAAAAGAAACAAAATCGACAACAAGAACAAAAACGTGGACTTATTAAAAACCACCTGAATGCAAAACAAAAACAACAACAACAACAAAATAACGACTACCAGATCTAGACAGGTCACTCAGCTAGGAATAGCACTTACTTGGAGCTTTCGACAGACCTCCGTCCATCTTCTTCAGCGGTGGTGTGGCTACTGGGTGAACTGGCGTTCAGTGCACACGACCACGGGTCGAACCCTGGTCATGTGACTGAACAATGAGGGTGTTATACACAGATGGCAAGATGTGTCTGCCCTGGTCCCGGTTTAGTGTGAAAATAGCCGTTCCACACGAGCAAATCTCATTGAAGTGTGGACAGCTAAACGCCGTACACTACTTAGACACCATATGACGACATAGAAATGTACATATCATTAAATCACGGCATTGAGCCACATCAAGAAGGAGGAAAAGATGAAGAGAAAAGAAAGATAAAGAGAGTGACTTAAAGGAAGACATAGTCAACAACAACAACAACAAAAAGATGGAATGCAACCTTGACTGCCAGGACACCCACCCTCTCCATCCACCATCTTCCTGCCCCCCCCCCCCCTCCAACCCCCCGCCCCTTCCTCTAGGGTCTATTCGGGAAGGA
>CM065723.1:55241923-55246923 GCA_033310375.1 Conus canariensis
AGTTACTTTGATGTCTAGAAGGGCATTGAGGTGAACGCAACTCTCCGGCAACTTCAAACGGATCCTGGATCCGCCCCTCGTTCCAGATCCGCGTCACGGATCCACGTCAATTTCTTGCTGGGCTCGTCGTTAGGCCATGTCCAACCTTCCCATCAAGTGTCGTTACAATCAGGTCAGGTAATCTTGCGGACAGACAGAGAGACCAGCCATCAGAACGCGCGCGAATACACAAGCTTGTTGTTCGGTGGCGGTGAACCTTAGGGTAGAGGGACTCGTGATCAAATGTTTAGAGCGATCGTCCGCGGGGCTGACTGTCATGAGTTCGAACCACAAATGAGGTCGGTTTTTTTTTTTTTTTTCTCCTTTTTTTTCTTTTCTTTTTTTTCCTTAAAAACCCTCTCTGTCCGCTCAGCAGTGAATGGGTACCCGTTCTCGGAAGGTTAAACGCGGTGAAAGGAGAGGGATGGGCACCGTCTCCCATTATGCCGTGCCCTAGACACAGTGAACCTCTGACACAATTCACTGCTGCTATGACCTACAGACTGTTCTGGCCGCCACACATTTTACCAACGCACATTTCGCCCAACACAGTTGTTCTACAATACTCGACGTCTCCTGTAAGGCTGTGTGAGCAAGGTCGCTCAAATCAAAATAGTCATGTTGGTTACGCCAACAACTAAGTAAGTAAGCTGGCTGAAGCAGAGACTGGACTGGGCGTAGGCGAAATGTACGTGCTTGACAACGCGTCGGCAAAACGCACGTGCAAAACGAAGCGCGCGGAGGCGAAAAGCGCAAAGGTGAAAACGGGGGTGCACATAAACATTAGCTCCCCTGTAAGTGGCCTCTTTAATGAGAACATGAAGGCAGAACCTCTGTGACTTGAAATAATTCTGACTGTACTTGGATAGTATCACAGAGAGAGAAGAGAGAGAGAGAGAGAGAGAGAGGAGAGAGAGAGAGAGAGAGAGAGAGAGAGAGAGAATTCGGGCCGAGTATTTCCAGTTGGCGGATATTTAGAGTCATTGCTTCGTGGACCAGATTAGGGGACATTATTCTTTGGTCCAAGATTGGAGTTACAGCAAAGGTAACAACGCAGTTTAAATAGACGAAAATAACACTGATTCTATGAGGTGAAATGGTTTCGACGGTTGCAAAAACAAACAAACCAGCCGATGTTGTCCTGGAATTTGGGGGTAAATACCATCAACGGGTTTTTTTGTTGTTGTTGTTGTTGTTGTTGTTTTCATATCACCAAGGACAGCAGAAATATGAATGACTTGTGGACTCTTCGTGTTCCTACGCCATGGATAAGGCACAAGGATTTGGGAGTGAAAAGTCTGGCGAACGACAGAACAATGAAGGGTCATGTGGATCGTGCTTGTGGACACAAAAAGAACAGAACACTGGACCTGCGTTGGGGTCAGGCACAACATGGCACAAGAGCTGGACTGTGCCCAGAGAATGATTTGATGAGGACTGATCCCCTGACTAATGCTAGTTGCAGCTTCCAGTGCAACAGAGAATGTATGTATAGCGTTTTGGGCCTAAACTGAATCACTTGACTCGGAGAATAATAATGGTGGTATGTATGTTACGCCGATTTGGATTTTATTTTTTCATTCACAATCCATGCCATCTGCAGAGCAAACAGGATGCAGGATGACTTCATGCTGAAATAAGCCTGTTGAATGAGGAAGAACTCTTACGATAGTACAGCAACAGCAACTGTGTGAACATACCAACGTCAATACCTGCGCATAAACGTGGGGTATTCAGCCCAGCTGACATGCGTGTCCCGCTATCGATCGTCGCTCTACGGGAGAAGCCTACTGTACATCATTTCACAGAGACTCACACTTGATTAAACATGTTTTCCATATTCAGGCGATTTTAGATAATCGCATGCGCTTCTGCTTTGCATGTGTAATTCAGTCTTTTCAGTTCGCAACATGTTTGAACTAATGAATACTTCGTGGGATCGAATTTATTACTGAATTGACGTCAGTGAACCAGTCGCCATTTCGGAAGGGACGAAAACCTTGCATATGTTATTTACTCCTGATCTGGGAAAGCGATTTTCATTGGACAGTTGCAAGCAATATTGGTAGGGGAAGATAACCCGATTAGAACACTGAGAATCTGCTAACTATCCGCTCGCAGTGTAGCGGACAGGTTTGACCAATGTTTGAAACAGTGTTGCTCAGCCTGTCAAGCCCTGAAACGTGCTACATGTGAGGGCCTCGTAAGGTATATGCCCAGGGACTTGGTCTCCAACACCTCCACTTTCTGCTCGATAGTGACGCTGGATTTTCCAGCACTCTGAGCCTTACAGGAGAACACTGAGGATACTGCTGATCCTGATCTTAATGTGGACGCTGAGGGGATCTGCAGACGGCCTTGACTGACACCAATTTAACCGACAGAAAAACAGTTAGAAAGACCTGGCACCTTTGCCTGTGTTGCTCGTGTACCTTTATGAGATACCATTTAGTACCGGTCGTTGGCTGGAATTGGTGTTCTAGGGGGTACTTTGGTTCCAGTAATGCACACTGGCGTGTCTATAAGGTGTTTTATGGTTTCGCTGCCTTTGCACACAGCTTTGACTCGGCATTTGCCTACAGTTCCAACACAAAAAGTACCTCGACTGCATGCCGCCGCATGGAGTATGTGCGAGAGCAGAAAGACCGCAATAGAGAAAGATATTAACCAGAGACAGATCAAGACAGTGTGACTCAGAGAAAAGAGAGAAGGAGAGAGAGAGAGAGAGAGAGAGAGAGAGAGAGAGAGAGAGAGAGAGAGAGAGACAGACAGACAGACAGACAGACAGACAGACAGACAGACAGACAGAGACAGAGAGACAGAGAGAGATCTCAAATCCGAATTCGAACCCGAACGTTAATTTGCGCGATCGAATATGTTCTACAGACCATATAAGCCAAAATTTACAATAATATAAACTGTATATAAAATCTTGCA
This sequence comes from Conus canariensis, assembly GCA_033310375.1. Classification (NCBI taxonomy): domain Eukaryota; kingdom Metazoa; phylum Mollusca; class Gastropoda; order Neogastropoda; family Conidae; genus Conus; species Conus canariensis. The sequence goes on from CM065723.1 coordinate 55,244,900, forward strand.
CAGCAGAAAGAAAGTTAATCATGTTGTAACAGAACGAATTCATAAATATATAGTTGGAAGAGTCATAACGGTTGGGCCACAGCCGTGGAAGCAGCCGATAATAATCCTCGGTATCCAAAACTGAAGTTAATCCATAAGCCTACAGTTCTCCTTTGATTCGTCCTACCGTCCCACCCCACCCCCTATAACGTAACCCCCACCCCCACCCGCAATTCCCCACACCACCCCAACGCTTTCCCCACTGGGGATACATGGAGATCTTTCGAGCTACATACTGTCTTCGTCTTATGGACAGTCTTTGCATGTAATTCCCTATTGTCTGCTACTCTCTTTGACTCTGCCTTTTTAAAGATTTAGCGTTTTACCAGCCGCCGTGGCATAGTGGTTAGCGATGCGGACTCCCGGCTGGGAGGTCGTGGGTTCGAATCCCATCAGAGTCATGTGGGTTTTTCTGCCCCGACCGGCTCCTACCCAGAGTTGAGTTTGCTGCGGACTCAGTTGGGTAGACTGGGACCACACAGTCGAGTTTCATCCACTTAATGGATGCGTCTCTGAGAGTGTTGCTCAAATTTCCTGACCAACACTACAGGTGTCTGTATCTGTCGGGCCCGGTTGACACCGGGATATATTATAAAAGGAAGCGTAGAGCACAGCCTGTCATGCAGTCTCAGACCGGAATGGATGGCCGTAGCATCATCTTCATCATCCTCATTCTCATCGATCAGCATAAAAACAATACTCAGCGTTTTTCCTTCTTCTGTCCTTATTTTTGCTCAATACTTTTCCTGTATTGTGAACACTGGTCTACTTTTGTTCAAGAAATTGTACTTCTTTTGTCTCCGGTAACAATTCTTAACATGCTATTATTTGTTTGTGTGTTTGTTAATTTGTTTTGAATCTGGCGACCTGATGGTGAAATTTTAACCACCGGAAGTTGAACCAGCTCTCCCATTTGTCGAGCTGTTAGCTAACACGGCATGTTCTCAGATACTTTTTGTAACAATGAATTTTGTGTTCTTTTTTCTTTTATAGAATGTGGTGGAACACTAAAGCGAATTGACCAGCGCCTTCAGCACGACTTTATCTTTTCTTCCTTACGAATGTCAGTAGTTCACGTTTTCATGATTAACTAATGAAGGCTCACGCTATATGAGAGTTGTCTTTCTTGTTTCATTCTTTTTCGGAATAGAGCTTAATTTTTTTTTTTTTCTCCTCGTGGTGATAGCCCCGGCACGGCCCTGTGCGTCGGCTGGGTTAGAGTCAAACTGAAACGGAAAAGTGTGATTCGTCCAGTCTTCAGCTGTTCTGGGAATAGTTTACATATTTTGCAAGTCTATGACTCGTCCTCTCTTCATCTGTTCAACAAATAATATACATATTTTGCAAGCCTGTGACTTGTCCTATCTTTATCCATGGTGTAAATTGTCAGTTTACATATTTTGCAAGTCCGTGAATCGCCCTATCTTTATATTGTAATTATCAGTTTACATATTTTGCAAGTCTATGGCTCGTCCTATATGTATATATGTTGCAAATTGCCAGTTTACATATGGTGCACTGCTGTCGTCCAATCTTTATCTATTGTAAATGGTCAGTTTGCATATTTTGCAAGTTCTTGGCTGATCCTATCTTTCTCTATATTGTAAATGGTTTACATATTTTGCATGTCTATGCCCCGTGCTGTCTTTATATATATATTACAAACAGAAAGTTTGCATGTTTTGCAAGTCTATGGCTCGTCCTATCTATATTTATATTGTAAGCAGTCACCTTCCATGTTTTGGGTGTCTATGTGTAAGTATATGCCTGAACTGACGTGTAACAGTATATCATAGTATCTAGCCGGGAAAGTCAGTTGCGAGGGCGTCATTGTACGTAGGAAACCGTGAGAGAGGTGAAGATGACAAGTCCCTCTTTGCAGCACCGCACAGGAGGTATGCAAATCATGAACAGCAGAGCCAAAGGCGTTTGTTCCGTTTTTCTTCTCTCTCTCTCTCTCTCTCTCTTCTCTCTCTCTCTCTCTT
>CM065723.1:55249423-55256923 GCA_033310375.1 Conus canariensis
CTTGCCTAAAGCTACTTCTGTAAGAGACCCCCCCACCTCCCCCCCCCCCCCCCCCCCCCCCCGCCCCCCTCCGTGACTCGAAATGAGCTGAAAAGGCTAGACTTGTTTAGACATACAGAGAGAGAGAAGAGAGAGAGAGAGAGAGAGAGAGAGGAGAGAGAGGAGAGAGAGAGCGCGTTAATTGGGCTTAATTAATCAGTGAAAAAAACATCAGGCGTAAGAGTGGCTTCCTTGAGGGAACATCAGACAGAACCGAATTAATGTGCTGCATGGGTCTAGTAGGCCTGTTCACCAGAAACGAAACATATGAGAGTATGCTGGCATCAAAAGAGGGGGATTACTGAACTAAATCAGGACCACGGTAATTATCTGTCAAAGAAACACTTAATCATTACTGTTTTCATGTAAACACAGTAATTAACTCTGTGACAGAACGGTAAGAATGACTTGTAATTAAAAATATTAGCACGAAAACAGCTATTTTAACGCCATTACTGAGATTTTCCTATTGAAATAGTAAAGTTCTCGCGAATACAATCATTTCTACTTAAAAAGATTTTTTTTTTTAATGTGAAAACGGTAAGCATGACTTGTAAATAAAAATGTTGGCAGGAAAACATTTCAACGCAAACACCGAGATTTCCCAATGAAAATAGTAATGGTCTCGCGAAAATAGTAATTTCTACTTTAAAAAAAAATTTTTTTCTTTTACGTGATAAACAATTGCCTTCACTGAGTTTGATGTCAACATAAGGCAGAATCAAGAGAAAGATGATAATTTTAAATGGAGAAATTAGTTTATTATAGCTGTTTCTTTTTTTCTTTTTTTCTTTTTTTCTATCTGTCCCCTGCCTCCTACCCCCGCAGTGCTACCAATGGTGGGTACCAATCCGCATACTAGCTTCACAAGGTTATTACTGTCTTCGCGTAAATAAAGCAATGACGACTGTTTTCACACAAAGACAACAAATGTTACGGGTGATATATGCTATGTTAGAACGAAAATAGAAAATCAGCTTGTGAACATTTATTTTTGTGTTAAAACAGTGAATTACTACCTGTAAATACTATGTTCATGTGATAATGGCCTCTTTCTCGTCAAAATAAACAGCTCATGAAAAATATCTGATTTCACGTGAAAATAGGTATGTTCATTGAAAAAAAAAAAAAAAGGTTTCACGTGATGAATAGCTGTTTCCACGAGATAATTAGCTGTTTCCATGTGACATTGTTTGTTTTCACCTGAACAGCGATCAGTAAATTTCCCCATAGAGAAACTAGAGGATTTTTTTTATCAGAATAAATCATATACCCTTCGTCCGGAAATTCTGGTTTCGTAACTTCCTCATTTCTGTCATATTCTTTGATTCTCTTTAGACCAACCCCCCCCCCCCCCCCCCCCCCCCCCCCCCCACACACTTTCCGCCTCACGTTTCCTACCCACCCCCCTTCGTTGATTCAACGCCCATCTTGCGCTGAAGTGAATGAAGATAAGTGATTGCTCGTTCATTTTCGTTGTCCAGAGTTTTCTATCTTGCCTGAAGAAGACCTAAGAGGTCGAAACGCGTCGTGTTTTATCTTGTGATTCGTTTGTCTACGTTTTCTTGGCGGTTCGCTATTAATTACATTTATAATTTGTTTAGATTTCCGCCTGCAGTCGCCACACTTTGCAACTAAATCTACATGAAAATAGTTATCATCGCTTTGAAAATTAAAAAAAAAAAAAGGTGAAATAACTATTCTGTGAGGAGAATGGTCACTATGGGGTTTCGAAGTAAGTGAGTTCTCGTAGAAAGAGACTACGTGTCATCCACATACACACGAAGGCATAAGCCAGGGCAACTTCACAAGATAAACTTTGTTTATCGGCCATCAAAGATAAAATAACACCAATATACTCCAAATGTACGATGGCTGTATTATCTTAAAACTCCCATAGCCATAAAAAAAAAATGACACCCAGCAAATAATTACCGTTTTCAGCTATGGGTATGTTTCATTTCAAAAGCCAAATGACACCATTGACATACATACCAAAGGAAAAGCAACAGTGTTTGCAGCTCTTTCTTTCTTTTTTTTATCATAACAGGCCACATAAACTGCTACTCGAAAGAAAATATGGATCATGCTCTCATTTTTTCCATGCTTTAAAAAGGAAATTGTAGCCCAAACTGTTCCGAGTCAAAACGAAATAGCCATGCTGGTCTGAAAACATTGCGCAATACTTGTGAGTCTAGTACGCGCGTTTGTATCTCCTCAAACAAAATTCGCCAAAGGATCTAGATAGTTTTGATGCGGCTTGAGGCCAGAAGCATGAATGAATACATTAAGATGATTAGAAGACTCGGTGGAAGACAGAGGGAGAGAAGGCATTGTGTACATTTCTGTCAGAGAGCAGGACATCATTTGGAAGTGAATCATCTCGTGCTGCACGTGCTTGTTCGTTCACTTCCCTCTTTGTGTGGGAATTCATGACATCTGTGTTTGTTTGTTTACTGGTTTGTTCGTTTGCTTTCTAAAGCATTCTTTAAAAAGTGTATGAGATGGGTTTTTTTTTCTTTTGATTGGAAATTCTCTCTCTCTCTCTCTCTCTCTCTCTCTCTCTCTCTCTCTCTCTCTCTCTCTTGTTTTGCTTAAGGTTTTGTCGTTGTTGTTGTTTTGAACGACTGTACTTTCGCCATAAGATTTTTTTTTTATTTATTTATTTTTTTTTTTTAGCGCGGTAATCGTGATGTGCACGTGCAAGCATCATCTTTACAGTGCCATCCGCTGAGATTTTATTTCCGCCTTGGAAGTTGTATCTTCACTCGCGTTATTTCGCGAGCTCGCGCGCGCGCGCGCGCACGTGTGTGTATGTGTGTGTGTGTGTGTGTGTGTGTGTGTGTGTGTGTGTGTGTGTGTGTGTGTGGCGTGCGTGCGTGCGTGCGTGCGTGTGTGTGTGTGTGTGTGTGTGTGTGTGAGAGAAGAGAGAGAGAGAGAGAGAGAGAGAGAGAGAGAGAGAGAGAGATCAGAATTACGCAAAAACTATACAACCAGTTTTAACAAAACTTGGTGGAAAAGTGGAATATGTTCGAAGGGCGAAGTCATCAAATTTTGGAGGGGATCCGTATTGTGATTTCACATAGGAATTACCCAGGATCCGTTTAGCAAGATGATTATTAATTTTCCACTAAACATGAGCAGAGTTACTGTTCCAAGATCTCTATTAATTTTCCACTAAACGTGACCACTATGGAGTTACTGTTGCAAGATAATCATTAGTTTTTCACTAAATATTAAAACTATGGAGTTGCTGTTGCAAGATAATCATTAGTTTTCCACTAAACATTAAAACTATGGAGTTACTGTTGCAAGATACATATCAGTTTTTCATAAAACATGAACACTATGGAGTTACTGTTGCAAGATAATCATTAGTTTTTCACTAAATATTAAAACTATGGAGTTGCTGTTGCAAGATAATCATTAGTTTTCCACTAAACATTAAAACTATGGAGTTACTGTTGCAAGATACATATCAGTTTTTCATAAAACATGAACACTATGGAGTTACTGTTGCAAGAGGATCATAAATTTTTCATTAAACAGTGGAGTTACTGTTGCAAGATGGCCATCAATTTTCCACAGACGAGGAACACCATGAAGTTACTTTTACCAATAATTGATGAAGATCTATGAAGTGATATGTTTTTAAGGAATATTGAAAATTCCAGTGATTATAGGCCTAAACGTGAACATTTTTCGCCCCCACACCCACCCACTCCACCCCCCTCCGTCCCTCCCTCCGCTCCTCCCGTATCCTTAGTGTGGTGTGTGTGTGTGTGTGTGTGTGTGTGTGTGTGTTGGGAGAGGGTAGGGGTGGTAAATCAACGGGAAGTAACTCCTTCGGTCCATGCCGATCATTCCTTCGCCTTGCGGAATTACGATGTCGTTTTCACTCCTGAATTGACTTGTTCACAGAAAACAAACAAGCAAACAAAAAGAAATAAATAGATATACATAAATGAAAAAAAAAATAGATAAAACCCTACATAATTAACCCACTTCTCCAAAGTTACAGTAAACACACCTTTTTCCCGCTTTTCATTTTTTTTTTCATCCCCCCCCTCCCTCCCCCTTCAGTGTGTGTGTATATCTCTTGTGTGTGTGTGTGGTGTGTGTGTGTGTGTGTGTGGCTACCTTTATTGTCTGGATCAAAGGGAAGATCCAGAATCCCCCTCATCCTCGGCGGAGGTTTTCGCTCTCCCGGGCACACTTCTAGTCTGAGGCTCCTGTCTTCATGCTGGGCAACAGGTGTGCGGGGGCGGGTTTGTGGACCAATCGCCAGGACGTTTACAAAACTGAACGAATCACGGGTCCCAACACAACTTTGATATTCCATAAATGAAAGAGACAGAAATGGCGGGAGGGGGGGGGGGGGGGGGGGGGGGGGGGGGGGAGAGGTGGGGGAGGGGGGGGGGGGGGGGTGGGGGTGGGGGGGGGGGGGTGGGGGGGGGGGGGGGGGGGGGGGGGGAGGGGGGGGGGTTGTGAACGCGGGAAGGAATCACGGGACGACTGAAGAGCGGGGGGGGGGGGGGGGGGGGGGGGGGAACAAACAAACTAACAGACGAAGTTTATACAAGACAGTTTGTAATTCAGCGTCTGGATAAGGTACAGTGTGTTGGTCAGTTAGGGAGAATTCCCTAAGTCTCTGCCTTCTTTATTAACGTCCCCGTGAAGGATATCACACAAGACTGTATGAATCGTGTTTGCATCTGTGTAGTAAAGAAACATCAAAGAAAAAGTCCGAATCTGAAGTCTACAAAAAAAAAAATAAATAAATAAATAAAATAAAATAAAAAAATAAAAGTAAGATTTCTTTTTAAATGAAAAAAATTCTACCCGACTTTATTATTCTGTCATTTCTGGAGTTTCCAAGACCACAAAAACACCCATGGAAAGGGGTTACTTATACTTCTGTTATTTTTTGTAGCACATTGTTATATTCAAACACCTCATCTTCGTCATTTGTGTAGATGTAATCAAAAGTAGCGTGACCGAAGACTGCATGATACTGGCTGATGTCGAGTAAACATTACAGAGTGATATCAATAGGAGCTATAAACACACACACACACACACACTCTCTCTCTCTCTCTCTCTCTCTCTCTCTCTCTCTCTTCTCTCTCTCTCTCTCTCTCTCTCTCTCTCTCTCTCTCTCTCATACACACACACACACACACACACACACACACACACACCATCACTGGCAGACGGGTGATTCTAATAGTCAATCCAAAGGTAGATACGGTGATCGCCTTTGTTCAAAAGTGTCACGGGCGAGCAGTTGAGCCCCAACACTACTTTCTGCCCCCACCCCCACCCCCACCCCCACTCCACACACACCCTCGTTATTTGAAGCTTAAAAAAATATAAACGGATGAACTCCCCCCCCCCCCCCCCAACCTCCTCCCACCCCCCACCTCCGTCCCACCCGCTATTCCCCCGCGCTTTTCTGACTAAAAAAAAATCTGGAAGACTACAGTAATGTTTCTGTCCATTCAGGTTGGAACCACAGCGCTCAATAGCTTCCGACGCCGCTGTCACGTCAAACAATCTTATAGCTGGGTATGGGCTAGCTGGATATGGACTAAGTAAGGTTCAACAGTGGAACGGGAATCAAGAGGGATTTCTTTGCTGAAAACCAACGAAAGATGAGTGAAGGTGGTTCGTCTAGGAACGTATCTGACCTCATGGCCTCATGAGACTTTGGCCTATTTGGATGATAATAAACAACAAAGTGACCAAGATATAACCCAGTAGGCCCAATACTACCTTTCACGTTGTAAGTGTTCTGCGGTGTCGACCGTAGTGGGAACAGTGATAACTAATATTGACTAGGACAACTAATAGGCCTACAGGGTAGGCTAGGCCTTTACGTCGAGTATACGGTCACCGTTGATAACAACTATGAATGGTAACAAACAGCGAGGGATGTATTAGATAATCACGAGAAAACACACTCGCATGTCACATGCAGGCCTAGATTACACACATACACGGGGAGAGAGAGAGAGAGAGAGAGAGAGAGAGAGGTTAAAATGTAGTTAAGCTTACTGCGACAGATTCGTTTTAACTAAAATCAGACAAACTTCGTACAGACAAAACCGTCGTATGAGTGTTAACAAAACATGTCGTATATAGTATTACTATATTTATTATATATTCACATGCATCTTTGAGAGAGAGAGAGAGAGAGAGAGAGAGAGAGAGAGAGAGAGAGAAAGCGAGAGAGAGAGAGAGAGCGACAGACAGACAGACAGACAGACAGACACAAACAGAAAGACAGACAAACAGAGAGACTGAGAGACAGAGAGACAGACACAAAGACAGACTGGGAGAGAGAGACGGGGGATAGTCAGCCGTTAGTTGAGAGAGACAGAGAGAGAGGAGAGGTCAGTCGTCAATTCTGAGAGAGAGAGAGAGAGAGAGTATATCCTCCACCCCCACTCCTCACTCCCCCTACCCCATCTCCCCTCCGTTTTGCATCCCCACTCCCCAAGCAGCCAATATTCCACTGACGACACGACGACGTCCAGGAGGGGGGGGGGGGATGGAATGTGGGAGGGGGAGAGTGGACGGAGCAGGCGGCAGGCCACGACAGCCCGGGGGGAAGGGAGGGGGGGGGGGAGAAAGAAGTCAAAGGGGGCAGGGCCTCATGCAGTCAGTCACCCCCCACCCAGCACGCGGCGGCAGTGATTGACAGACGGCTACTACACGGGCGCCGCTCCACGCTCCCTCCTCATTGGCGTCACCGCCTTGTTCTTCCTCTCTGGCGGCAGGAAGGTGGGGTGGGGGTGGGCGGGGAAGGAAACCTGGGAGAGGCGGAGAGATGTTCAGGAGAGAGAGGGGGGGGTGAAGTGGGAGGGGGGAAGTGACATGGAGATAATGGGCCAATTAGCTGCCTCGTTTCCCCCCCCCCCTCACCCTGCCCCCGAACCTTCCCTACCACTACCCCTACCACCACCCCACGCACACACTTCTTGCTTCTCCTCTTCCCACCCCCACCCCCCCGCACCCCCCTTCCTGCTCCGCATACTGCTCTGGGACTGGAAAAATGGGCGGAGCTTCGTGGGAAAATTAAGACAGGCCGAGAGCCAGGAGGGAGGGAGGGAGGGAGGGAGGACGAAGAGAGGGAGAGACAGAGAGAGGGGGAGGAGAGGAGGAGGAGGAATAGGGGAGAGGTTGTCGGGGGGAGGGGGGAGAGGGGAGGGGTCGGCAGGAATGGCAGGCTCTGGGGAGTCGGCTTGGTCGTCAGAAGGTTAATCGGGGCTAAATTGCGAGCATTGCTTGGCCAGCTCGTCCGGGATTAGCTCTGCCAAATCAGCCCTGGCAACGGTCCTGGAACGAGAGAGAGAGAGAGAGAGAGAGAGAGAGAGGAGTGGAGGGAAAGGCGGAGGAGGAGGAGGACAGGAGGAGGTGGGGGCTGGGGTAGTATACTTCACTGGGGCGTTGTCAGTG
>CM065723.1:55261923-55291923 GCA_033310375.1 Conus canariensis
TACGCAGCTGATGATGAAAGTTGATGATAGCTACTCGAAGAAGAGGAAGACATAAAATATTTTGGTATCTTAGATGACGTAAAACAAAGTCAGCTGATCAACTATTCATGCTAGCAACAAATAGTTCAACACACATACACACAGATGCACACGCGCGCACGCGCGCACGCACGCAATGAAATCTGCGCTGGTGACTTTTTTTGCCAGCAGCTACTGCAGTATTTTCCGTCATCTTCTTTATCATTATTATTGTTATTGTTATTATCGTTGTTGTGTTGTTGTTGTTGTTGTTATTGTTGGTATCATTATTATTTATCATTGTTACCTTTATTATTCTTGTTGTTGTTATTGTTGTTGTTAGTATTATCATTTAATCCTTGTGTTGTTGTTGTTGTTGTTTTTGTTTACCGGCCTCTGTCGACGTCTGTCTGGGGAGAATTGTTTTCTAACAATTTGTTCTGCAAGCTGTCGCATCAGAAGATTTATGTCTCCAAAGCTCGTTAACTCAGACTTGTGCATTTTGTTTCAGATAAACATTACTCTGCGCTGTGTTATGTGCGAGGATCTGCATTGTTGCTTTGTTTTCAGTAAAGCCTGCATTGTTTGACTGTTCCATGAAAATGCACTGCAAGAGCTCTGGTGAACTTCGTATTGAATGATGGAGGAATACACCAAGAAGCTTGATGTTATGGGGATTAGTCTTTATGCTTTTGTTAAGGGCAAACTAAACCAAAATTGTTGCATATACAGTGTGTTCGCAAGAGTGCGTAGCGGAGAAGATTATTTGAAACACAAGAAGATTTATGTTAAAGGATTTTGTATGTTTGTTTTATTTCAGAGGACAAAGTAAAATTGTTGGTAAAAGGGTTCCGAATATGCTAATGGCAGTATCATTAAACAATTAATTTAAATGTAGTTAGTATGCTTGTTTAGCTTTGAAAACGTGTGCGACGCGCGACTGACAGACAAAATGCAAAATCACAACAAAAATATGGGAGTACTGATGACAAAACGCGCGCGCCGCGCGCGCGCGCGCACACACACACACACACACACACACACACACACACCACACACACACACACCACGCAGACACGCACGCAGCACACGCACACACCGCGCGACACACACACACACACACACACACACACACACACCACACAACGCAGCCACACACACACACACACACACACACACACACACACACACACACTAACGTCTATTTTAAAATCATCAAAAAATGTTATATGATATTCTTATTGACACTAATATTTAGCTTAAACGATGGGCGAGGTGGGTACCAACGACGTATACCGTACAGAGTGACTGAAAACAATCTTTTTTTTACATCTACACAAAACGCTAGGTGTACAATTTCAGCTTAGAATGATATACAGATGCGCGGGAATACAATATTCTCAACGAAGTAGGAGCGCTTATTAAGCTAAATATAATGAAGAGCTTGTTTAGAAACGCAACAGAAGACAACGTCATTCACATGTTTAGGCAGTGTAATCGTATCGAGCATTTTGGGGAGTCTTCGATCAATACGATCAACGAGGAATGCCCGCATGTATTTGATGTGCATCTTACAGCGCCGTTAGCAAGCAATTCTTGGATTGGATAAAAACATATGCGTTGAGTCCATCTTTGCTTTCATCGTGGTTTTTGTTGTTGTTGTTGTTGTTGTTATTGAAGAATGTTTGTTTGGACCGTGGAGAACGAACAGGAATAATCCTTTGCTGCAAGGTTTCTCCACAGCTTAAGATACAGATGAAAACATCGAAGTGTACGCAGTTAGCAAGAGCTGAATACAAAATGATTTTGGGTGCCAGATTGACTTCAGACAACTTTTTTTTCTTTTTACTGGTGTACATTTCAAACAAGGAATTAATTTACAACAGATGGAGGATAGATAAGCCTGCACAGATGTGTTATACTGGCGATGTTTTGTCCTTGTATTCTATAAGATTAAGACGAAGTGTTTAAACGACTGGTACCATAGCATGTGTAACACAGCACCTGCATTATGCTTCAACTGTAATTCCTGAACTGAGCTCGGAAACACGTTGTCGTTGGTGTCTGTTGCTACATCTTCCTGTCTGTCTGACGGTTTCTACATGCCCATGTCCGTCGCTGTCCAGTTGTTGTTGTTGTGGTTGTGGTGGGTTGTTGTGGTTGTCGGTGTCTGTTCCCGTACTCTGTCACTTCTCGTTTAGTTTTGGTTATTTTTTAGTGTGAATGTTTTACACACACACACACACACACACACACACACACACACACACACACACATAACACACACACACACACACACACACACACACACACACACACACACACACACACCACACACACACACACACACACACACACACACACACACACACACACACAACACACAAAGGAAGAAGAACAGACCCATAAAAAAAAATACCATAATTCATACTTTCTTATACACTGCATCTCAATCAAATCGTCACCTCGTCCAAAAGTCCACTGCCCAAGAGTGGCTGTGTATAACTATACTGCGTCCACCTTATCTGCTTTCTAATGGATTTACAAACACTGCTAAACTGGTTTCAAACCAGCCCGCATGTCTTCAGCTTATCTGTTGCTCAGTCACAGTGTTTCATTTGGCACTCTGAAAAATCGTGTCCTGCGAGAAAATATAAATTCGACACTATGTTCTTTTTTTTTTTTTTTACCGGAAGGCGTCTTTATTCACACAGTACAACGTAATGGAAGATAAAGAAAGAACAAATGATAAAATGAAAATGGACAAACATATCGGACATGATGATAATACCGATTTACATTTTGAAGACAAATGGACAGAAAATCTCTGAGAGAGAGAGAGAGAGAGAGAGAGAGAGAGAGAGAGAGAGAGAGAGAGAGAGAGAGAGCGTATTAGGCGAGCCGAGCGTATTACGAAAGTTTACATACTTTGGTTTTTAAGGGTCTTGTACAATTTCCATTGATGGTGGGGGGGGGGGGGGGGGGGGGGGGGGGGGGGGGGAGGGGGCCACATAACAGTTCTAGGGAACTATGATAATATCAATACTAAGTAGACCGAGATTTCTTACTGCTGGTATATCAGCACAGTGGCACAAATCCTTACAAAGACTCGAGTCATCTGCTCACAGCAGTCACAAACAATGTGAAAGCTCGGTGGAACATACAAACTAAACAAGCCGCTAGGAGATTGGGCTTATTTTCTAAACATTCCAAATTCTACATTGAGGCTGAAAACCTATCATTTTTTTTTTTTTTTTTTTTTTTGGGGGGGGGGGGGGGGGGGGGGGGGGGGGATTGTTTTGATTTAATTCAGCTCTATTTGACTTGCACAGGATTGGACTGGATTGCACTGCATTGGATTTTTGTTGTTGTTGTTGTTGTTGTTGTTGTTTTGGTGTTGATTTGGTTTGATTTCAAAATGTGATTATGTGAGTGGTAAGCCTACTTTTTTTTGTTCTCCTGGGCATCTCATACTTTGCTGTACAGATTTTCCAAAGGTCCTGTTGATTTACCTGGACTTAGGACATGCGTCGGAAGCCTCTGCATTTTCAGATGAAACTCGGTGTGTGTGTGTGTGTGGTGTGTGTGTGTGTGTGTGTGTGTGTGTGTTTTGTGTGTGACTGTGTGTGTGCGTGCGTACGTGCGTGTGTGTGTGTGTGTGTGTGTGTGTGTGGTGTGTGTGTGTGTGTGTGTGTGTGTTGATAGATAAAAGAGATAGGTGTGTGTGTGTATGTGTGTGTGTGTGTGTGTGTGTGTGTGTGTGTGTGTGTGTGTGAAAAAGCTACGGATAGTTGCTTTTCCTTTGCTATATATCAGATATCATAAAGAAGAAATCGCTGTCTGTGTGTCTCATGTCTTCGGTTGACATGGAAACGGCTGCACATTCACATCTGAGTATTTCATCTCTCTCTCTCTCTCTCTCTCTCTCTCTCTCTCTCTCTCTCTCTCTCTCTCGTTTTTTTTTTTCTTTAAATTTTTAGAATCTGCTCACCAAAGACTGACGTATTTTCACAAAAGTATGATAGGAAGCAAGTGAAGTCAGTACTGCTGCATCTCCATGATGGAAGCACAGCGTTCCTCCCATCATTGAAAAACTCCCGCAACAACCAGAAAGAAATGGCTGTGGCCCGAGTGGTTGGAATGCGCGAATGGTGTGCCGAAAGTCCCCGCATCGAATCCCAAGAAGGAGTCTTGTTGTTGTTGTTTTCTACTGACAGATTTCATAAAGTAGGATGGTACCCATTGCTTTTTTGTTTGTTTGTTTTGTTTTGTTTACCTTGATGTATATATGCTAGCTGCTTACCATTAAAACAGTGTTGGTCACAGTTTACATGCTTTTAAAACATACTTGAGTTGTTGTTGTTGTTGTTGTTGTTGTTTAAACCTTTCATTGGAGACCGACAGTCTATGTAGACTACTAACAGAGATTGTGTAGAGGAAACCTACGTGTTCACATTCTCTGAGGATTCCATCCAAGCAGGTGTTTTTTTTTTTGTTTTGTTTTTGTTGTTGTTTTGTTGTTGTTGTTGTTGTTTTAATAAGTTGCCTGCCAACAGACTATGTAGTGTAAACCTACTCACAGAACTGATTTCCTGTTGCCATCATTGCTCAAATGAGCGGGCAGCGCCATGGTGAATAAAAAGTTTTAAAAAAAAATTAAAAAAAAATAAAAAAAAGATGCGAAGCATATAAGCGTACTCCCAGTTTTCCAAACCGCTTATAAATCGGCCAAGTGCTTTATGAGATAAGAAATAAAGGCAAAATAACGGTTTTAAGGGTTATTTAACCGATGTACACTTTTGAAACTGGTATTTTAGTCCTCACTGGGCTAAAGCCTGTGTACATACCAAATTTCATCCAAATCGGACAATATGATAAGAATAACGGTTTTTAACGGTCAGATTTTGAAACACTACATGGAAGTGCCATTTGTGTGTGATAACCTTTCTATATACAAAACTTCATTAAAACCCACCAATATATAAAAAATAACGGCAAAATAACTGTTTAATGGTCATATAACCGATATACACTTTTGAAACCAGTATTTTAGTCCTCACTGGGCTAAAGCCTGTGTACATATCAAATTTCATCCAAATCAGACAATATGTCAAGAATAACGGTTTTTAACGGTCAGATTTTGAAACCCTACATGGAAGTGCCATTTGTGTGTGATAACCTTTCTATATACAAAACTTCATTAAAACCCACCAATATATAAAAAAATAACGGCAAAATAACTGTTTAATGGTCATATAACCGATATACACTTTTGAAACCGGTATTTTAGTCCTCACTGGGCTAAAGCCTGTGTACATATCAAATTTCATCCAAATCAGACAATATGTCAAGAATAACGGGTTTTAACGGTCAAATTTTGAAACACTACATAGAAGTGCCATTTGTGTGTGACAACCTTTCTATATACCAAATTTCATTAAAATCCACCTATATATAAGAAATAACGGCAGAATAACGGTTTTTAACGGTTGTTTAATCCATTTTCAGCATTACATCACTTACATATGGACAGAGGCTCCGATTTGTCACAAGATCATCCAAACCGCTAATAAATTGGCCAAGTACTTTCTGAGATATTCCGTAAAGAAGAAAAACCGTTACAGGCCGTTACAGCCGTTAGTAACGGCTATAGCGGTAAACTGAAACATCGGGCATCATCCATGGCCCATAATGAACATACCTACAAATTTTCAGAAAGATCGGTCGGTAGTTTTGTCTGGAGCGAGTGGAACACATTTTGACCACGGACACACAGACACACAGACAGACACACAGACACACAGACAGTATTTCTTCGTTCCCATTCTAAAGTACTCCCTGTTCTTTAAGAACTGGGAGTACAAAAAGAGAAGGTGGAGGAGAGATAGAAAGAAAAAAAGAAAGGAAGAAAGAAAGGCAAAGCAGTCTGCCGTGTGAAACGTGTTACATGGCGTGGTGTGCTTATTGTCAGTTGTTGTTGTTGTTGTTGTTGTTGTTGTTGTTGCTGTTGTCGTCGTCGTCATCATACCCTGGCTAAAAGACTCCAGGGATCATCCGAACAGCCGAAGCACTTGAACACTGTGGTATAAATGCATCGGCTGGGGATGAGAACATTACGTGTGTGACCGTTTTGGATTACCCCGCCACGTGGGCAGCCCCACTCACTGAAATCTCATGTTCTGTCGGTAACTCTGGCAGTGATGCAGACACTGGTCGTAGTCACAGCTCTGCCGTCACATTTAAAACATGGCCCAGCTGACTGCACTGCACGTGCAGGCTGTGGTGGAGGAGGAGGAGGAGTCGTACTAGAACTAGTGAACTTCGTTCTAAGTGAACTCTTTTCTAGTGAACTTTTTTCAGCGACACAACAACAGAAATCTTAAGTGTTATAAGAAACAAAAGCAATAGTCCTCCAAAGGGAAGAAAACATTATAGAAAAATCACAATGCCACTCATCTAATTTTCGGCCACGTGGCCTTTTTCAAGAGAAAAAAACAAAAACAATCCAACTACGTGATGTCCATCTTTGGCAACTTTGAGTTGCCAAAGATGGACATCACGTAGTTGGATTGTTTTTGTTTTTTTCTCTTGAAAAAGGCCACGTGGCCGAAAATTAGATGAGTGGCATTGTGATTTTTCTTAAGTGTTATGTTTGTCAGTTGGCCAGTGTGGCTTGAGAAAGGTTGAAATAAACCAAAATATTGCCATTATCTCATGGGTGTTATGTGGCTTCTATTTTTCATCTTCCAGAACTTTTAGTAGTCGTAGCGATGGCAGCAGTAGTAGTCTTAGTGCATTGTTGTTGTTGTTATTGTTTTGTGATTGTTATTGCTATAATTATTATCATTATTACTATTGCTATCGTTAGAAGTAGTAGTAGTAGTAGTAGTAGTTCTATCATTATTATCGTTGTTCTTGTCGTTACATTGTTGTTGTAGGTGGTGGTGGTGGTGGTGGTTGTGTTTATTCGTGTGTTGTTTTTTTTTTCCTTATTGTTGTTGTTGTTGTTGTAGTTGTTGTAACTATTATTGTCATGACTATTATCATTATTATTGTTTTGCTGTTGGTGTTGGTGTTGCTGTTGTTGTTGTTGTTGTTGTTGTTGTCATTATTCTTAATGTTATTATTGTTATTACAATCACTATCATCATTGTAGTCGTCAATATTATTATCATTATTATTATTGTTGTTGTTGTTATCATTATTATCATCATCATCATCATCATCATTATTGTTCTTGTAATTATTAGTAGTATTCAACCGAAAGTATCATAACTGTAGTCGTGAATTTTTTTTTTAATATTCCCTTATATGTGTGCTTTTTTTTTTTAAAGGTTTTGTTCGGTTGTTGTTGTTGTCGTCGTCGTCGTCGTCGTCGTTGTTGTTATTCTTCTTCTTCTTCTTTTAAGGCTCCGTTTTTCTTCCCACAATTGTTCTGCCAAAACAAATCTTTTTGCCCCACTGCAAACGAACAAACAAACAAACAAATAAACAAACACAAAATAAATTAAGAAAGATCTGATCTTCGCTCCAGACCTCGTCCCCAATGAAAGATAGAATTAGATACATTTATTTTTATCCAGGCAGATTAGAAAACGAAACACGAGCACAACATTGAAACGAACAAGCAAGCAACATGCACGACGCCGCGTACAAAAACATTTTCCAATAAAAGCAGCTTGAAATTGTCGTTTGTGCGTTTTTATGATCTTAAATCAAAGGAACGGGAGAAGGATGGAGAGAAGGGGGGAGGAGGGGGTGGGGGGAGGGGGGGGAGGAGGGGGGAGGGGGGGTGCTGCAAGAGGGGAAGGCATGAAGTGGTGGTTGATAGTTGACCCATTGACTGATTGGCTGTTTAATTTATCGATTGATTGATTCATTCATTCATTCATTCATTTATTACAGATTCATTTGTTCATTTTATTTGAATTGGAATTTGAAGACAGGCCTACCGTTTCGTTTTGTTCTTACACACACACACACACACACACACACACACACACACACACACACACAACTATATATATATATATATATATATATATACCTATCGATCTGTCTACCTATATCTAGCTAGTTAGCTGTTTGTCTGTCTTATCTGTCTATATTATCCGTCTGTCTGTCGTCTCTCTCTTCTCCTCTCTCTCTCTCTCTCTCTCTCTCTCTCTCTCTCTCTCTCTCTCTCTCCTTTTCGCCCTCCCGCTCCATTTTCTCTGTACACAGACATAGACACAAACACACACGCGTGCACACACACGCACACACACACACACACACACACACACACACACACACACACACACACACACGACGCGCACACACACACACACACACACACACACACACACACACACACACACACACACACACGTGGTGATAAACAGAGAAGTCGTCATGATCCCTGACTTACTTAACCTCCAAGATCCTCCATGTTCATCACACAGCGGCACCCACTGGACTGGACCTGCACACGTCCACGTGATGAATGACGCACAGTCTGCCCGATTCCCATCAATCTATCTAGATAGATAAATATATATAGATAAATAAATAAATAAATAAATAAATAAAAATAAATGGAAATAAAACGAATACATGAATAAATAGATAAATAAACAAATGAATACATAAATGCATGAATAAATAAATAAATAAATAGATAAATTTATAAATAAATTGGAAGAGCAAAGGGAGAGCGTAGACCACTGCCAAGTCGAACAGCGAGCGTCCTAATTCACAATGATAAAAGTCAGTAGAGGGAAAAAAGACAAATAATCATGATAATGATGATATAATAATAATGATGATGATGATGATGATATGATGATTGTTATTATCATAAAGATAGAAATAAAAAAATATCTGGATCAGCCCCATGATCTGGATTTCCACAGGGTTATTGTGAGTTCGTCCTCGAACACAGTCCGCTTTCTCTTTCCACTGAGTCTGGGTTACAATGAGTGTAGCAGTTGTGTGGTGAGGGAGTGATCTTGCCGGCGACAGGCAGCAGACCAATACAACAGTTCAAGCGTCAAGTGAAAACTGAGCGATTTTTGTACTCCCAGTTCTTATAGAACAGGGAGTACTTTACAATGGGAACGAAAAAAATGTTGTCTGTGTGTCTGTCCGTGGTCAAAATGTGTTCCACTCGCTCCAGACAAAACTTCTGGGCCGATCTTTCTGAAAATTTGTAGGTATGTTCATTATGGGCCACGGATGATGCCTGATGTTTTATTTTACCAGAATAGCCGTTACTAACGGCTATAACGGCCCAAAACGGTTTTTCTTCTTTATGGAATATCTCAGAAAGTACTTGGCCGGTGACGAAATACATTATGAAGCATGTTTGATCGTGACGTTTTTTGTTTTTTTTTATTTTTTTATGACGCATGTTTCATTGTGACGTTTTTTTTACATGTGTATTCAAGATAAACTGGGAGTACGTCTATAATTATGTGTTGCATCTTGTTTGGCTGCGTGATGACTGAATGAAAATTGAAATGAAACATGTAATTTGTGGAGTGGTTTCACGATAATCAGGCCTCGACAAATAGCATCTTCTTTCTCCTCGTTTACGTTTGTACTCGATGAACCATGGTGTACTTTAGTGTTGATTCTGTGAAAGTGAAGTAGAATAATTTGCAATGAAATTAAAAGGAATACACAAATCATAGCTTCTTTTTTCTCTCTCGTTTTGTACGTTACGTAACATGACGTGGTGTGTGGTTTGTAGCTGATTCACTAACACGTGAAATAAAATAGAATATAACCAAACGATATGAAATTGAAAGAAATCGACACATAGTGGCTACCTTCTTTTTTGTACGTAATGTTACATGGTGTAGTGTACAATTTATTCACTTAGAAATAAAGTAAAACGAAGTTTAACACACACAAAATGAAATGAAATTAAACGAATAAACAGACAACTAAAAATGTTCTCCAACCCCACCACCCCCCACCCCCCCCCCCACCCCCAACCCACCTTCTCCCAATACATCCCCTCTCCCTCCGTTCTTCCCTCCATCCCTCTCCCTAACCCTGTCATCTCCTCCCACTTTTCCCCTCCTTCCACCCTCCCCTCCTCACCCCACCACCCCCGACCCCTATCCCCATAAAGTTATAAAACGAGAATGTGATATCGACGAAAGATGAAATGGAAAGGACGGAACGTGTCTTTTTTTTTTTTTTTTTTGTTCGGGAGGGGGGGAGGGGGGGGGGGGTTCTGGGTTTTGTCGTCAACCAGCGAGCTGGAATAAAGAAAGGGCCAATGGAGACAAGCTGTGATCTTTGGCGGAGGCCGGGGTACGGTTCTCACGTGCAGAAGTGTCCCCGGCAATGGCTGTGCGTGACCTGATTGCCCCGTTCATCTCCAGGTGTAATGACCGGCAGGCACGAACTGGAAGGAGAGAGGGAGGGAGGGGAGGAGAGAGAGAGAGAGAGAGAGAGAGAGAGAGAGAGAGAGAGAGGTGAAGAGACAGACTGATGGATAGACAATAAAGAAAGACAGACGGACAGACAGACAGACAGACAGACAGATAACAACTGCATGCACTCTTACATTGTGGCTATATTTTGTCCGCCATTTTACAAACAAAGAAAACAAACAAACCAACCAACCAAAAATCCACCGAATACGCCGCATATCAAACAGATAAATAAACAAAAATAGAAATTTTCAACAACAACAACAACAACAAAATGCACCTGATTGAAATGTGGTGATGCGTTTTCACATTTACTTTTGCAGCCACTTTTCCTTTTGTTCCTTTGATTTGTTTGTTTGTTATAGCTGACATATCCACCACAGTAAATGCTGTCAGTGTCAAGAGTCTCAATGATCAGACAGTTTCAAAGGCGGAGGTGCGCCTCGCTTATTAAGCCGTTGTGTTCATGCTTCATTGCAGGGATTATCCTATCTCTGAACCCGCCACCCCTCCCACCCTCTTGCCACCCCCCCCCCCCCAAAAAAAAAAAAAAAAAAAAAAAAAAGAAAAGAAAAGAATCACTCGCTTAAATCGATCTGTCACGGAGAAGAGAGTCAATGGGTATTTTGAACACACGATAATGCGAGATGATGCGAATCTTCGTGTGATGAAATCTTCAAATGAAGAACAAAAAAAAAAAATTTTTTTAATGAAGAAGTTTTATCAAATACACGTCAATGTTCGGGGAGGGGGAGGGGAAAGGGGAGGGGGGGGGGGGATTGTACTCGGTCAGAAAATATTCAACATTGAATTCCACGTCACACATCTGAGACAGACAGACAGACAGACGGACGGATGGACGGACAAAGAAGGGAGGGAGGGGAGAATCAGAAGGGGTGAGAGGGGAGATGGGAATGTGGAAGGGGGGGGGGGGTGAGGGGGATGGCGGGGATGGCGGGAGCGAGACGATAGAAAAGTGGGAAAACGAAAAGAGAACGTGTGGTTGTGTTGCGCGCGCGCGCGCATATGTATGTATAAGACGGAGACAGACAGAAGGAGAGAGAGAGAGAGAGAGAGAGAGAGAAGAGAGAGAGAGAGAGAGAAGAAGAAGAAGAAAGAACAAGAACATGAAGAAGAAGAAGAAGAATTCAGTTCCGTCCATGTTGTTTCAAGGCCTGCCGACCGCGCGGGGCCATTTCGAGGCTGTTATCTCGTCCAAGTTAATTCCCTTTGCAGGAGTCTGTACAACACGGTCAGCGTGCCTCCCTGACGAGTCCTATTCAGCGGACGAAAGGAATTGATCTGACAGCAGGCAGGATTACGATGGCTTCCATAAGCTGCCAGTGAACGGATTAATATTGGTAATATATTTCCCTTATTATTTTCTCTTTTTTTTTTCTTCCCCGGTCCCCCCCCCCCCCCCCCCCCCCCCCATTTTTTTTTGTTTTTATCTTTGCCAAGTCATTAATGTAATGACAGAAGAATTGTTAGCCTGCACCTGTTTTCCCCCACTACTAAACTGTTCAGCATGATATATACATACAACACCTCCCCCCCCCCCCCCCCCCCCCCCCCCGTTAGCTCTTAGATCTGAGGAAATGATGTTACTGTATATTATAACGGCACTCTTTCTGTATTACTTTCATATTCAGCATATTTTGGGCTTCCCCATACCGGGAACGTACACGAGACAACAAGTTAGTTTCAATCAAACGGTTTTTTGAAATAAGAAAAAACAAACAAACCAGAAATGCTTGTACGAACCGGATTTCCGTGTAGGAATTTATGAACTGGGATTTCCAGGTTGGATTCCATCTAGTTGTATAGTTTGCCCATTTCCTTGTCTAAAGGTTTTGGGTTGGGTTGTTTGTTTGTTTGTTTTTTTCTCCCTTCCTCCTAAATTGTGTGTCACTTTTTTTTTTTTTTTTTTTTTTTTTTTTGCGCCGATGTTTATAAGCTTAGTTTTGAATGGACGATGCAAGGAATTAATAAGATCTCCAGGAAATCTCCCTTGCTGACACACCTCTTCCACGCACAGGGGGTTTGTTTCCGTGTCTGTGGCCCTGAATCAGCGCTTTCTCTATAACTTAAACCGATTTCCACCCCACCGAAATGGCGACATCAAACAGGGAGCGGGAAAGAAATAGAAGGAAAAGGAGGAAGTGGGGAAGGGGTGAGGGTGGGGAGTGAAGGAGGGAGGTGGGGGGGAGGGGCTGATGGTGAACTGACCAGGGAGCCATTGATTTTCCGGGCAATTTGTCGGAGCCAAGTCAAATTGTCACCCGAAACAATTACCCGCGGACATCTAATGAGAGATTTGGGCGGGTTTAGGTAGTTGCAGCCGCCAATTTGTCTTGGTGATGGCTTCTTTCACAACCAGTGCCTCTGCAGATCGAAGGTTTCCGCCTTCGTACCTCGAATGGTGGTCTTTGAATTTACTATTATGGGATATAATGGTCTTGGTGCCCTTATTGGTGGCTTATTGCTAACACCGCTGGGTCACGAGAAATTGTATCGGTTTGGACAGAATGATTTACCGGAGCTTTTAGGTTAGTTACTTTTTTTTTTTCTCTCGTCTGTCAGTGTGTTTGTGTGTGAGTCTCTCTCTCTCTCTCTCTCTCTCTCTCTCTCTCTCTCTCTCTCTCTCTCTCTCTCTCTCTCTCTCTCTCATATCGAATGTGGCGCTCAACTTCGTAACGCTATAACAAAATGCTAGCATACAAGAGAAGAAAAACAGCGCGCAGTGTGCATTTCCGCCTTTTTTGTTTATGTCCATTAATGAGTTTGCTTGGAAGTAATAGAACATGGTGGACATGGAACAGCATGATTAGCTTGAATTGTTTAGTTTATTCTTCTGTTTTGCTTACGGTGTATTTTTTGTTTGAAACTGCGACTGGCTTACAGTGAAATCGTTTTGTGTTCAGCGGCAGTTAGACTGGGAGCGAAACGGCAGCTTTCAATAAAATCTAATATCATAGTTGTTTTTTGTTGTTGTTGTTGTTGTTGTTTTTTTACCGAGAAAGAAAGATATTCGGCGGCATGTGAGAGATGATTGAATTGGAGCTTTCAGATGTCTGTTGTTAACGCACGCAAATGTCTTGTGTCATACTTCTTGAGAAAGGTTGAAATAAACTGAAATATTGCCATTATCTCATGGATGTTATGTGGCTTCTATTTTTCATCTTCTTGTGTCATACTTCCCTCATAAACTTAGCTTTCAAGTTACTTGCCAGGACCTAGCTCACCAGCAAAAAAAGGTGTTGCCAGCCATTTTTTTTTTTTTTTTTTTAATCCCCAGTCCACATCCCTTTGGCGCCACTTTGAGGAGAGAAGTGAGTGATCGTTCTTCGTTTTCATCGCCTTGAATGTTGTTTGCCTTGTCTGAAGAAGACCAAAGAGGTCGAAACGCGTCCTGTTTTGTCTTGTGATTTGTTTGCTTCTTTCGTTCAGTAGGAGCCTTGTAATTTTTCTTTCCGGCTTATTATTGTATGAGTTTGAAAACTGTAATTTTGTGTGTGTGTGTGTGTGTGTGTGTGTGTGTGTGTGTGTGTGTGTGTGTGTGTGTGTGTTTACTGCACTCTCGCTGCCTGTCGTCGAAAAAGTGACAATTTTTTTTTCTTTCTTTTTCTTTTCTTTCTTTTTTTTTTTTATTCATTCTTTTCTTTTTTCTTCTTTTTTTTTTTTTCTTTTTTCTTTTTGTTTTCAATGATAAGAAATTTTGCCTTCTGATCAAAAGGCTTCAAACAATACGCAGAGAACTTGGAAGATGCCCAGTTCACTCCAACAGTTACGTGAAAAGTATTAGGTATTAATTAAAAGTAGTTCAATTAAACAATTACGGACTGCCTGCTGGGACATGCAAAATAACGCACAAGCTTGATCAAAGCGGTAAACATGCATGGCCACATGGTGTGTGTGTGTGTGTGGTTGTTTACGTGAAGTTTTGTTTTTCATGAAATAATCACTGAGTGGGCTGTGTGAAAAGCTCTTTCGTTTGTGTCAAACGGCGCAGTTTCAGTTTCAGCGTCAGTTTCATCAAGGAGGCGTCACTGCGTGCGGACTAGTCCCTATACGCTACACCACATCCGCTAAGTGTTAAGACCACGCTACGCATGATTTGAAGCTGAAAAGAGCGCAGAATGTAAAGGGCATAATTACGCTAGGAATGAAGATCTCCTATTCAGACGAGTTATGACATTGTACAGATTGTCTCGAGACATTCATTGGATAGAACTGTCCATTTCAGAGCGCAGAATGTAAAGGGCATAATTACGCTAGGAATGAAGATCTCCTATTCAGACGAGTTATGACATTGTACAGATTGTCTCGAGACATTCATTGGATAGAAGTGTCCATTTCATTGGCTCTATGTACCTTTCCCAGAACGGCGCATAATTCCAAGTTCAGATTTGGTGTGCCTATAAAAAGAGAAAGTATCGCATGAATGGAATTACTGAATTTGGATAATGTCGCACAGAAAGCAAGAAGTTGACATTAAATTCGTCCTTAGCTGGCCGGCTCCAAATTACCTGCGCAATAAATTTATTCCCTCAAAGTTTCATTACTGATTTTCAATTTTCCGTTCAGTATTGCTATTAGTGCCCCCCCCCCCCCCCCCTCCCCCCCCTCCCCCGCACCCTTCCCACCCCGCACCCCCCCCCCCCCCCCAACACACACTTTCCCTTTCCCACCCCTCTCTCTCTCTCACACAAAAAAATGTAATCAGAAACTCAATGATTTACCTATATAAATAATTTCCTCGAATCTATTTTTTCCCCTCACTAAGGTTATGCGAAAAGAATGGGTTTGTGTTTTGTTTTTTCACACGGATATAGTTATAGTGAACAAACTGGTTTTCGTCCGAACATTATGCATATTGTGAATTTGACTCGTTCAGATAGAAGTGTTGCCTTTTCGAATAAACCATCGTTGCCATACTCTTCTCTCTCTCTCTCTCTCTCTCTCTCTCTTCTCTCTCTCTCTCTCTGTGCTGTATATGTGTGTGTGTGTGTGTGTGTGTGTGTGTGTGTGTGTGTGTGTGTGTGTGTGTGACACAAGATATTCTCTCTCTCCCTCTGTGTGTGTGTGTGTGTGTTCTTGTTCTTCTACTCATTGTTTTCAATGGCTGCGCAAAGAAATGATTCAGGACATTTCATTTCAGCCACTTGTGTTGTACGTCAGACTATATACCTCCGACAACTAACCGTCATCATCATTGTCGCAGAGCCGCAGCAGCACCAGCAGCCGCAGTAGAAGTAGTAGTGGTGGTGGTGGTGGTAGTGGTAGTAGTAGTAGTAGTGGTGGTGGTAGGTAGAGGTGGTGGTGGTAGTAGTAGTGGTAGTAGTAGTAGTAGTAGTAGTGTAGTAGCAGTAGTAGTAGTGGAAATCATTATCATTATCATCATTGTTGTTGTTATCATCATCATTATCATTAATATTATTGTTGTTATTGCTGTTGTTGTTTCTGTCGTCGTTGTCGTTGTCGTCGTCGTCGTCGTCGTTGTTGTTGTTTTAGAATACTTACAGAGCGCCTATCCTCGGCCAGAGACCAAGCCCTGGGTGCTTTACAATCCACACTCCTGTTAACTGTAAACACCACGGGCTGTCTGCCTCACCAAAGTGCTGCCTGCTGGCGCTGTCTTCAGCCTTTACCCGTGTTATTCTCTCACTATCAGTCACTCCGTTTGATTCCATCCGATTTTTTTATTTCACGCAGGGTGCATGCTACGTGTAACGTGTCATCCATACCAACGGCCAAACTGGCCTTCTCTAATTCTGAACGTTGGTGATGTTATTTGACGAGTGTGCAAGATTTTATGCGTTCGTTCACATACGCTACTTCGGTTTACGATTTCATATAAGTCTCAGTAATAGTAATAATAATGATAGTAATGATAATAATAATAATGTTAATAATAGTAGTAATAATAATAATAACAATAATAATAATGATGATGATAATGATGAGGTTGAGAATGTGAATGATGCTGATAATAATAACGAAAAATCATCATCATCATCATCATCATCATCATCATTACGACAATCATAATGATAATGGGATATTTCAGTGTCACTTTATGACATCTCAAAGCGCTTTACAGTACCAATCGAACGCATATTCACACACACACACACACAGACAACACACACACACACACACACACACACACACACACACACACACACACACACACACACACACACACACCGCGTTCAGACGCAAGCACGCCCGTCGATACTCGTTTCAGAGACGGTACCAAATTTAGCAGGTAGATCTGCCCCTGAACCTTGCCTCCCAAACACCCGTGTTGTCATCCAACCTGCAACCATAGGGAAATGGAACAGTGATCGGTATTGCGCGGAGACAGTGCAGGACGAACACTGAATGTCACACCTGGGGGATGATGATTTCTTGTGCCTACTAGCATTTAGGTGACATTGGCTGTAATCTGTGGTTTGTGACCAAGGGGGGCTTTTAAATTTGTCTTTTTTTTTAATTTTTGATTTTTATTAAAGTACCCCAAGTTTAAAAGAACCGAATTCGTTTTGTATTGTGATGAGGTTACTGTGAAGGTCAATACGCTGTGTGTGTGTGTGTGTGTGTGTGTGTGTGTGTGTGTGTGTGTGTGTGTGTGTGTGATTCCTAATGATATACTTTACAAACTCATGGAGCATCCACACACAACAATCCTGAGCTGGCACTGTGATCGATCACCAGCTGTCGGAACCAGTTCTGGCATCACTTTTCAGCATCACTATAATATAACACAGCAGACAAGCCACCCGGAGAGTATTATCTGGTGCATTTTCATGTGTATCATTGGTCCCGTCTGACGCAGACATATTTTGTGGAAAATCCACGTGTCAGTTTCAACACACTAAGTACATGAAATAAACGTGACTATGCGCTTTGGTGTGTGTGTGTGTGTGTGTGTGTGTGTGTGTGTGTGTGTGTGTGTGTGTGTGTGTGTGTGTGTGTGCGTGCGTGGTGTGTGTGTGTGTGTGTGTGTGTGTGTGTGTGTGTGTGTGTCAAGTCAAGTCAAGTCAAAATTTTATTTAGAGGTGGAAACATTGAATAAGCAGCATATCTGCTTTTTTTTTTTTTTTACATCAAGCCATCTATGAAAAAAGAAAAGTAAAAAAAAAAAAAAAATCAAATCGTGTACAGTGCCTTTCATCAAAAGAAAAGTAAACATACCGTCTTATCCCCTCCCATCTCCTCCCCTTTACCCACTCACTTCCATTCATGTAAAAGGTATCAATGCTCATTGCCACCCCTATGGTTACATTCACGAAGTGTATATCTTTACCAAAGTATTTCTTTTCTGCACAGGATGGACATTTTTTCAGTATGATGTGTGGTTAACGATTCATGAGATAATCTTTCAATTTTTTCTTAAATGTGTT
The DNA here is from genome assembly GCA_033310375.1 of Conus canariensis. Classification (NCBI taxonomy): domain Eukaryota; kingdom Metazoa; phylum Mollusca; class Gastropoda; order Neogastropoda; family Conidae; genus Conus; species Conus canariensis. The sequence continues at coordinate 55,279,778 of CM065723.1, forward strand.
TTTATTTCTTATATTTTTTAAGGGTTTTGTGAGTTTATTCCACAGATTTCCACCTGAATATACAAAACTGGATTTGTATAAATTGTTGCGTGGTCTAGGAATGGACAATAAATGATTATGTCTATGGCAATTGACTCTAAATGTTTCTGTAATCTTTTGGGGAGCTGTTCCATTAATAACGTTATGCATACAAAGGGCTTTATTGAAAAAGAGTCTGTTTGGCTGAGTTGTTTGTAATCTTCATCAGTTAGGGAGCTCGATTTTAACAATACTAATTTCAATGCTCATTTGTACAGACGATGAATTGATTTCAAATTATGTTCACTACAGTTGTCCCAAAGGGTTGATACATAATCAATTAATGATAAAATATGTGCACAGAAAAAAAGTTTTCGAGAGTGGCCATCGAGAAAATTTTTTATCCGAGACTTCTTCTTCTTCTTCCTCGTTCGCCTCCCGTTAGATGAGCAGCCCGGTGTCCTCGATGAAGGCTGCCGTCCGTCGCAGCTCCTCCAGGGTGCCGTACAGCTTGGCTTCCACTGCTGTCGGTGTTGGCCAGTACTTTCTCCTGGATGCTGCATACGTCGTACAGACTTGAAGGATGTGGTCGGTTGTAATCGGTCCCTCACCACAAGGGCACTCTCCACTCTGTCCAATGCCAAATTTTGTGTGCATGTGGTGGAGCAGGCGAGTGTGTCCAGTCCTCAGGCGGAAGATCTTGACCTGTTTTCGTCGTCCCAGCAAATGGTATCTGTCTTCTGGGTTGTATTTGGGGTGCAGGAGGCGCCATTTCATTCCTTGCTGTGCCTTGATGATTGTCCTAATTTCATCGTATGACTCCAGGTTGTTGGCCTGCTCCTTCTGTGCTCCGTCTTTTGCCAGAATGTCCGCTTTTTCGTTGCCTCTGATGCCACAGTGTGCTGGTACCCATTGTATCACCGCTTTCTCCACTCTGGCACTCAGGGCAACAAGGGCTGAAGTGAGATGGTTCTGTTCTTTGCAGCGGGAGTTCTTGAGGGCTTGGAGCACGGAGAGAGCGTCTGAGAACACCACCACCTGCCCTGTTGTTCTTGTGGAGTTCTACGAGACTGTTGTGGCTGCCCCACAGAGGGCTTCTCGCTCAGCTCGGAAGTTGGTGGAGTATTTTCCTGTTGGGATTGCAATTTCTTCATCTCCGTCTTTGTATCGGAGGAAGATTCCAGCTCCACCATCCATCGTTGTTTCTGTGGCGGAACCATCTGTAAAGACATGGGTCCAGTCTTCCTGGGGGTACTGGTTGCAGATGTACTCCATGGCCAGGGCCTTCCTTTGGGTGTCTGACTGTGTTCCTCTCTTCTCCGCTCCGGGAATGCTGGTGACGACTGTTGGGAACACCTGCCTCTTCCAAGATGGGTGGATGACATTTGCCGGGATAGGCTTTGCTTCGTGTTCCATCAAGACTGGGGTTTGTCTTTCAAGGTGTCTTGACTGGTGGATGAAGCTGCCTCTTTTCAACCGGCTCTTGGTGGGTCTGCTCATTCTGTTGTTCATTGCATGGTTTCAAGGCGTTTGAATTTAGCTGCCTGGATGAGGATCTTTGTGTCCCTTCTGTCCTCCAATGACTGTAGCCCAGTGGTCTCCTCCATCTTCAGGATTGGGGTGGATCTCATGGCGCCAGTAATGACACGCTGAGCTTGGTTCTGTATCTTGTTGAGATGGTCGAGGTTAGACTTTGCAGCTGATGCCCGTGCTGATGTCCCGTACTCAACTACAGGTCAAAATCTTTCTGTATAGAGTCTCTTCAGGATACGTTCGTCAGCCCCCAGTCCGTCCCCGCCAGTTTCCTCATAATCGCCAGTCTCAGCTTGGCCCTGCCACAGCATCTGGTGATCTGCTGTTTCCAAGTGAGCCTGCGGTCAAAGGTCACTCCCAGTTAGGTAGGTGTGGGTTCCTCTGCAAGCCTTTGGTTGTTCAGCGTCAGCTTCGCCTCTTGCTTCTTGCTGGATAGGCTGAAGACTGTGTAGGTTGTTTTGCTGGAGTTGACAGAGACAAGCCATTCCTTGGTCCAGTCGCTGATCTTGTTGAGCGCAGTCTGGAGGCGTACCTCAGCTGTAGTGGTGTACTCTTCAGAGCACCAAAGTACCAGGTCATCTGCGTAGATCGCTCCTCTGACCCCTCTTGGCAGTTCTCTGACGATGTCATCTATGAAGATGAGGAACATTGTTGGCGAAAGGACTCCTCTTTGTGGTACTCCCTGTCTCAGCACCTTCTTCTTGCTTTTTATCCGAGACAACTGAAATATTTTTTTGGAAAGGCGTTTTGCTAAGAATGTTATATGTTCAGTCCAAGATAAATCTTTGTCAATAATGACACCTAGTGTTTTGTGTGAACTGACTTCCTCAACTTTATTGTTGGATATGAGTAAAGGCTGAAAATTTGATTTCATTTTTTGTCGTTTTTGTCTTGTAGACACGTACATGCACTTTGTTTTAATAGCATTTAAAGACATATGGTTTAGTTGTTTCCATTCAGTAAGTTTATTGATATCTGCTTGAAGCTTAATTGTTAATTCATAGGCATCAGAGTCGTTTTCGTGAAGAGATGTATCATCTGCAAACATTTCGCATTTACATTTAACAAAACAAGGCAAATTATTAACGTAAATAGTAAACAAAAGAGGTCCTAACACAGAGCCTTGTGGAACACCATATTTGACAGGCATAAATGTTGACAATTTGTCAGCTACAGCTACTAATTGTTTTCGGTCACATAAAAAAAAAAGATGAAATAAGACTTATGAATTCTGGAGTCAGTTTGTAAAGTTCAAGTTTACGGCACAACAAAGAATGGTTGATGACATCAAACGCTTTTTCAAAGTCTACGAAGAGAATACCAGCAAATTTATTCTCGTTTATGCTGCAAAGAAGACTGTCCAAAAGCTGTATGAGAGCTGTATGGCGAGAATGATTATTTTTGAAAGCCCGACTGACTTTCGTTGAGAAGTTTGTTATCAGCGAAATAAGAATACAGAGACTTATGCATGTGTTTTTCGATCGGTTTTGCTATGGCTGATAAAATGGATATCGGTCTGTAATTTGATGGGTTTGAAGAATCCCCGGTTTTATACAGAGGAATGCGTGCGTGAGTGTGTGTGTGTGTGTGTGTGTGTGTGTGTGTGTGTGTGTGTGTGTGTGTGTGTGTGTGTACTTAGTGTATGGCCATCGTGTCAATCAGCTAGGACTCGGCGATACTGATAGAGCCAGGTATTCCCTTGATGTCCCACTCCCAGTTTCAGAAGAAAAAAAAACTAGTATCAGGAAATAGCCCCAACAACAAAAAAAGTTCAATGGCAAGAAATGAAATGGTAAGTCATGTGGGCAGATAGATACTGCAGAGGGGGCAATGAAAATCCATTCAGAGCTGCCTACAGTCTCTGTCACTGCCTGCCTCCTCACCAGACTGAGCATTGTGGCAAGAAGGAAAAGAAAAGTGTACAATCCTTCTAAAGGAAAGACAAAGGAGAATGACCACAAACAAAACTAGCTAAACTAACCCGAGAAGAAAATAAAACAGTAGAAGACAGTAAGGAAAACAAAAACCTATTATTTTTCAAGAAAACCAAACTTAGTCAAAGAGCGTGATCACAGAGAGGAACGTACTAGCACAAGATTTTCACAAACGGTTGGGATGCATTTTATACTGAAAGGGCCCTCTTCACAGGAACGGAGGACTGGATAGCGGTATATTAACAATTAAATCATTAACAAAGAAATACACAAACGATTGAATGATTGAAAGAACGAATAAAAGAATGAAGGAAGGAAGGAAGGAAGGAATAATCAGATAAATGAATGAACAAATAAATATATAAATTAGTAGACCACTTATAAGAGCGCTACTTCCGCCCAGGTCGAACGTATTCTGGGTCTGCCCTTTGACTCGGGTCATAAGTTAGGTTAAAAAAAAAAAAGTGAAAAATAAAGTACCACCAAGGGAAGTAATAGTGGGTACTAACTGAACGAGTTACTTCCAATGTACTTTTTTTTTTTTTTTTTTTGTAAGAAAGGATGTGAGGGAGAAAAAAAAAAAGGCCACGTTTGGATCATTAGAAAGTTCTAATACTTCAAGGAAAACAAGTTACGGAATCCTAGATAGCTATTAGATCGTACACATCACTTCGCTGTGTTCATATTCAGCGAAAAATGTTATCTGCCTCGTGTAGAGTTCCGCACCCGCTGGTTCTCTCTCTCTCTCTCTCTCTCTCTCTCTCTCTCTCTCTCTCTCTCTCTCTCTCTCTCTCTCTCTCTTATCGGCACCAAAATTGAATGAGTTCGTCCTTTGGTTCTTTCTTTCTTTCTTTCTGCGTACGCAGGCTGATACTCCTGCGGACACTGCCTGTATAGACAGGCAGTGGAGTTTTGTGTGTATGACCGTTTTTTATCCCGCCATTAAGGCAACCATACTCCATCTTCGGGAAAGGTGCATGCTATGTGTAACGTGTCATCCATACCAACGGCCGAACTGGCCTTCTCTTCTGAAAGACGGTGATGGGATTTTACGTGTGTGCAAGATGTTGTGCGTGCGTTCACACACGAAACCTCGGTTTATAATCTCATTCGAAGGACTGTATGGGGAATGGAGTCAGAACTAATGTTAAGTCCGAAATTCGAACCCGCAACCCCAGGATCACGAGTCCGGCGCTCTACCAACTGAGCTATTCCCCCCCCCCCCCCCCCCCCCCCTCCGTCCTTTAGTCGTATTCTGTACCAGCTGCTCCCCTGCCTCCCTGACGTTATATGCCAGGAACGTTCTCTTTTTCTGGCACTCTCTTTAACTCACTTTTTCTACGAAACTGTCGCCTGCTGTTTGGTCTGTCTGCCTTTGAAGATCATTTTACTCTCCTGTCTCTGTTCTGGAAACTCTTTTTTTTTACACTTAGTTCTGATCACAGAATGTATGTCATGCCAGCTTCTTCTTGGTGTTTATATTCTGGCGACTAAATGGTGGTGAAACATTGCGCATTGATTCTCCTGTCTTTGTTCTAGAAATGGTGAAGAAATGCGCATTTACTCTCCTGTCTTTGTTCTGGAAACTCTTTTTTGACACTGAGTTCTGATCACAGAATGTACGTCATGCCAGTTTCTTCTTGGTGTTGTATGTATTCTGGCGACTAAATGGTGAAGAAATGCGCAATTACTCTCGTGTCTTTGTTCTGGAAACTCTTTTTTGACACTTGGTTCTGATCATAGAATGTACGTCATGCCAGCTTCTTCTTGGTGTTTATATTATGGCGACTAAATGGCGGTGAAACATTGCGCATTGATTCTCCTGTTTTTGTTCTAGAAACTCTTTTGTTCCATGTAGTCCTGATCACAGAATGTATGTCATGCCAGCTTCTTCTTGGTGTTTACGCTCTGGCGACTATAAGTGGTGAAAAATTGCGCATCACTGTTCAGGGTGGTGGAACTCTAGCCGCCGTCCATTCCACAGTGTCTGTTTGCCCACAATGACCTTTTCTTTCTTTTTCTTTTTCCTATTTTTTCTTTTTAAATCAAGGATTAAAAAAAAAATCCAACAGCATAGCTGGCGTTCCCTGCACGGGAAAAAATCTTATCCGCCGTAAGATTGGCATCAGGTCAGCTGCCATGTCATGCACCGTTTTTCATGTTTTTCTTTTTTCAGGATGAAAGCTTTTTTTTTTCTTTTTTCTTTTTCTTTTTAACAGGATCACCTTACCTTCCAGGATTTGACCTTTCTTCAGGCTGCCTGTGACCTTTTTTTACCAGGATGTGACGTGACCTTTTTCCGGATGTGACTTTTTTTTCTCTCTCTCTCTCCAGGATGTCACCTTTTTTTTTTAGGATGTCACCTTTCTTTCAGGATCTGATTTTTTCCTCAAGATGTCACCTGTTTTCAGGATGTCACCTGTTTTCAGGATGTGACCTTTTTCAGGATGACTTTTTTTCAGGATGTGACGTGACCTTTTTCAGGATGTGACCTTTTTCAGGATGTGACTTTTTTCCTTCTCTCCAGGATGTCTCCTTTTTTTCAGAATGTGGATTTTTTTCAGGATGTGATTTTTTTTTTCTTTCTCGAGATGTGACCTTTTTTCTGGTGGTGACCTTTTTCAGGCTGTGATCTTTTTCTCCGGTATGAGTTTGACAGCCCTGATCAGGCTGTGTGTGGTCTGTACAGCGGCACAGTCATGACAGAAACTATCAGCTCATACCTCAAGGGGTCATTGAAATGAAAACACTGAATCGGAATACAAAGATACAAACTTATCAGCTCATACCTCAAGGGGTCATTGAAATGAAAACACTGAATCGGAATACAAAGATACAAACTTATCAGCTCATACCTCAAGGGGTCATTGAAATGAAAACACTGAATCGGAATACAAAGATACAAACTTATCAGCTCATACCTCAAGGGGTCATTGAAATGAAAACACTGAATCGGAATACAAAGATACAAACTTATCAGCTCATACCTCAAGGGGTCATTGAAATGAAAACACTGAATCGGAATACAAAGATACAAACTTATCAGCTCATACCTCAAGGGGTCATTGAAATGAAAACACTGAATCGGAATACAAAGATACAAACTTATCAGCTCATACCTCAAGGGGTCATTGACATGAAAACACTGAATCGGAATACAAAGATACAAACTTATCAGCTCATACCTCAAGGGTCTTTGGAACGACAACTCGGCATGCAGTAAGTTACTCTGTTATTTTTATTCGTTTGTTCATGCTCTTCACAACCTTTGTGACATCAGTTTTGTTTTGTTTTTTATTTTCTCCGCTTATTAATTCGTTTTCTCCTTCGTTCCTTCCTTCTTTCGTTTCTGAGGATGAACAGGATGATAAGATCATACCAGAGTTCCCCAGTCGCTCGTCTACACTGAAATTAAAACAGAACTCATGAGAAAGAAAGAAAAAGAAAAAAAAAAAAGCACACATTTCTAATCAACGTTTGCGAGAGAGAATTCGTTCATTTTTAGAAAACAGAAACGCTAGCCGGAATTGGGATGTTTTGTGTGACAATTTCCATTTCTAATCAAACTTAATGTGTATTTCCTCCTCTTCTCCTTCTGACCCCTCTCCTTCCCCTCCCTCCTTCCCTTCCCCTCGCACTCTCCATCATCCCCGTCCATCCTCTCCCTCCCCCTTTCCTCCACGCCATTGCCGTCTCAGCACCATGTTTCTCTGCTCCCCACCTGCTCTGTCTCTGTCTCTCTCTCATTCCACCCACCCCAGTCTCTCTCTCTCTCTCTCTCTCTCTCTTTCTTTCTCTCTCTCTCTCTCTCTCTCTCTCTCTCTGTCTGACTCTGTCTGTCTGTCTCAGTCTCTGTCTCTGTCTCTCTCTCACTGTTTCTCTGTGTGTGTGTGTGTGTGTGTGTGTGTGTGTGTGTGTGTGTGTGTGTGTGGGCGTGGGTGTCTCTCTCTGTCTGTCTCTTTCTCCCCTCTGTCTCTCTGTCTGTCTCTCTCTCTCTGTCTCTCTCTGTCTCTGTCTCTGTCTCTCTGTGTCTGTCTCTGTCTCTCTCTCTCTCTCTCCCTCTCTCTCTCTCTCTCTCTCTCTCTCTCTCTCTCTCTCTCTCTCAGCGGGTGGAAAAGACTACGCTGAAATGAAACGCGTGTTTAATTTTCTGTTTCTGTCTTTCTATCTTTCACTCTGTCTGTCTGTCTGTCTGTCTGCCTCTCTCTCTCTCTCTCTCTCTCTCTCTCTCTCTCTCTCTCTCTCTCTCTCTCTCTCTCTCTCTTCCCGTTTTTACCTTAAAGTGGAACAGATCAGGCGGACGTGAAAAGAACAGGCTTTTCCCGTTTTAAACTTTCTTTCCTCGAGACGAACTAACGAACTAACGAAACAGAACTTGACAAAAAGTCTATCAATTATTGTTTCAACCACGTCTTTAGACCTTTTTTTTTTTTTTCCCCTCCCTCCGTTTTCTTGTCCTGCTTCCTTTTCATTTTTTTTTTTTAACGTCTTCTTCGTCTCTCTCTCTCTCTCTCTCTCTCTCTCTCTCTCTCTCTCTCTCTCTCTCTCTCTCTCTCTCTCTTTTTTCTCCCCACATTTGGCGTGAGCGTGACTAAATGACATCTCGCTTTCTCTGGGAGGACGCGGAATTAGCGTGTCTTTTTTTTTTTTTTTTTTTTTTTTTTTTTTTTTTTTCCTTTTTGTTTTTTGACTCTGGCGATGTGCTGGAAGACGTTTTCATGACGGTGCCGGTAGTCGCTCCCTTAGTGCCAGAGCCCTTTAAGTTGAAATGAGATCCCGGACTTCCAATTAAGCGGGTCGAGTTGCGCGTGTGGCCACTGGCCCCCTATCCAATTACGTCGCCGGCTCGATTAGCCTGGATACATATACAGCGCTCTTGGACTAACGCGGCAAAAATGAGGGGATGTCGGATAATGAAATAATCTCTCCTTCTCTTCTCTTCTCTTCTCCTTTTTTTTTTTTTTTTTTTTTTTCATGTTTCGTTTTTTGTTTTTTTTTGTTCTTTTTTTAAAAATTTTCTCTTAAAGTTAATTGTTTCCTGCATACAGAATGTTTGTGTGTGTTTGTGTTAGTTTTATTATTATTATTTTTATTTTTTTTGGTTTTGTTTGTTTGTTTTTTGGAAAGTACATGCGTCACGTAAGTCATTATGGACGTAATAAGAATTCATCAATAACTTTTGTTTTAATTAAGTGGGGATGGGGAAGAGAGAAAACGGGGAAAGAGTGGGAGGGGAAGGAGGGGCGGGGGGAGGGGGGGGGGAGGGGAGGAGAGAATTCAACAAGCGTTAGAGAAGTAAGTGAATGGCGAGAAAATAATGAGAAAAGATATCAAGAAAGTGACGATTACGAGGGGGGAAACAGATAACAAGAGAACAATGACAATGATAAAAATTGAGACAAAATGGCTACATGGAAGTCTAGCAACGTCAGCAGCGACAGTAATCATCATCATCATCATCATCATCATCATCATCATCAATATCATCATCATATTTAGGCCTACAGTTGCTATTATTGTCATCATCATTACCATTACCATCATCATCATCATTATCACTATTGCTGTTGCTGTCATTATTATTATTATTATTATTATTATTATTATTATTATTATCATCATCATCATCACAAGTATTATTCTTATTACTGCTACTGCCATCGTCGTCGTCATCATCATCATCATAGCAGTAGTAGTAGTAGCAGTAGTAGTAGTAGTAGCAGCAGTAGTAGTAGTAGTGCTGTTGTTGTTTTGTTGTTATTTCCCTTCCAGAACTCCACCCACATAATCTCCATCAATGGCTCACACATACGCACACACGCACGCACACACAACACACACACACACACACACACACACACACACACACACATGCGCGCGCACGCATACACACGCGCGTGCAAGCACACACACGTGCGTTCACACAAATACACATCTCCTCTCTCTCTCTCTCTCTCTCTCTCTCTCTCTCTCTCCCCTCTCTCTCTCTCTCATCATCATCATCATCATCATCATCATCACCATTATTATTATTGTTATTATTATTATCATCATCATCATCATCATCATCATCATAACCACCATCTCCACTAACATCATCATCATCGTCAGTGGTAGTAATGGTAGTAGTATACAAAATCTGGCTTTTGAGACCATAAAAAAAACTCTAACAGAACTATAAAACAGGCCTTCACGTTCAAAATACAGTAAGCTACCGGGCTAGATATCCAGTTTTTAAATTAAAAAAAAAAAAGGGGGGGGGGGGGGCGATGGTTTAACACCATATAAAAGCACACCAACTTCGTGCCTAACAAAGTAAGCCCACACATCTATCAGTTTCGTTGCGCTGTGTGACATATACAGAGATTGTGGACGAAAAAAAAAACGTCACCCCATTAGATCTATATCACCCACTCCGTGCTTTGCAAAGTTAAGTCCACGCATCTTTCAATCTCGTTCCAGCACGTCAAATCTACAGAGAATCTGGACAAAAAGAAGAAAGAAAAAAAACGTCACTTACATCACCGGGAACAGCGTCAAATTTCTAAGCTTCATTTCCTTTATGTCAGGTAGCAGAGTTAATCTGTTCTGCGCTGTATTTGTATTAGGCGTAGTTGGACAAGGCCTGGGGGGAATTGGAGAGCAGTGAGATCACAACTCAGCGAAAGAATGGCGTCCAATCATGACGTAGAGAGAGGCGTTCTTTGTCAGTGCCTGTATTCCATTTTGACAGTTATTATTCAATTTCGTTTCTGTTTCGTTTTGTTTTGTTTTCCTTTTTTTGTTTGTTTGTTTGTCTGTTGAAATGTTTGTTTATTCTGAGTTTGGTGTATCTACTTTATCAGCTATTTGGGATTAATTAAATCAACGAGTTATATTTTTAAAAGCTATGAACTATTTCTCGTAGACATTTCGATATTGGACTGTGGTTGTTGCAACTTGTCATGTGCGCAATGAAAGTGTTCCGATTCAGGCCAGGTGTCAGTTTTATATCATGTATTGGCTACCACGGAAAGCATGGCATTGCATTTCATTTGTATCAGTAAAGATCCTGTGTGACTTTTTTTTTCATTGGGGTAGGACGGAGAGGAGGGGGGGGGGGGGGGGGGGGGGAGGGGGGTCTGTCTGCCTGTCAATATAACTTTCTGTCCACAGATTTCGCCCCACTGTTGTCGTCTACCTGTCCCCTGTTTATTTCTTGAATGTTGCTTTTGGTTGTCTAATTTTTCCTGTATCTTTTTAATGTTTTGTTTTTAAATTATCATGTGAACAGAACAAGAAAAGTAGGTGTTTCCGTGTGTTATGTGTTTTATGTATGAGACACTTCTGTAGCCATCACTCGGAAGAGCGCCTGTCTTCGTCGAGGTCGAACAGAGTCTGAATCCGTCCTTCGAGTCTGCATGAAAAGAAAACAAAATTATTTGTATCCCTAGGGGAAGTAACTGTCGGTACGGACTGAAAGAGTTACTTACCCTGTCTTTTTGCAAGAGTTGCTTTGTATGCAGGACATGAAAAATGCGAAATCCCAGCGTTTGTAGCACTAAGAAGTTTTATTATTCTAGGACAATATATTGCATCGTCGATAGTTGTCAACTGGTAACAGTAAATTTGACAGCGTTCGTGTTCATTGAACAATTTGTAATAAGCTTGCCGAACGGATCCTAGACCTTGCTGTTTATTCTGGATCCGCAGAAGATCAGCAGGAAAATGTTCCGTTCTTCTGTCACGTTTGAATAAGACCGATTCCGTAATTTAGAGATTGTGTCACCATGCTGATAGACAACGAAACCCATATCACCTGTCATGTGGGTTTACGCTTTAGGCTTACTCACACCTCAGTCTGGAAGAGTTATTTGCTTTTGGTTACATTACAATTCACCCGATCCATTGTCCTCACGCATGATTGCGAGTTCCCCCCCCCCCCCCCCCCCCCCAAATCCTGGAGCTCTAATAAAAAAAATTTCAAGTGTAACGTTCTACCCAAAATATTGATACGTGGTTTGCCCAAGTGGATGTAGTGGATGGGAGAAATGTGGCGGTGTAGGATGCTACTGTGTGTGTGTGTGTGTGTGTGTGTGTGTGTGTGTGTGTGTGTGTGTGTGTGTGTCACATTGACTTTAAAAACAAATCCGTTCTGACGAAACCTGGTGCACAGATGGAATGTGGACCGAGAACGAACTGATAGTGGATTCAATTTTGATGGAAATCCGTGGTGCGTACCTGGATGAAAAGGATTCGGAAGATCGCATAAAACAACAACAACAACTAAGTTTCAGGATGTATCCAGAATCGTTCGACCCTTGCATATGTCTGTGCTCTCTCGAGTGCCTGTCATATGTGTGTGTGTGTGTGTGTGTGTGTGTGTGTGTGTGTGTCTGTGTGTCTGTGTGTGTGTGTGTGTGTGCGCGCGCGCGCGTGCGCGCTTATGTGTGTGCGTGTGTGTGTGTGTGTGTGTGTGTGTGTGTGTGTGTGTGTGTGATCTATTCCACCAGAATTCTTTGGCTTAACGATCTGCAAAGGAAAGAATGTAATTTCATCGCTTGTACGTTTTTCTTTTCTTTTTGGTAGATTTGTTTGTTTCCTTGTTTCGTTTTAAATTCCTGTGTGAGCGTAATTGAGCCTGGGTTTTAAAGCTTCCCCTGACGGATTAAGAGGAAGCTG
>CM065723.1:55296923-55306923 GCA_033310375.1 Conus canariensis
AATAAGCTGGACATAAGCAGTGACGTCCAATTTGATAGGGTCCATCGTTTGAACAACAAACCAGATTCCCCGATGATCGCAAGATGCACATTTTATAAAGACAAAGTGCAAATTCTCAGTGTGAAAAAGAAATTGCAGGGTACCAGAATTTTTGTAGGAGAAGACTTCTCCTTCCGAGTGAGGGAGATAAGGCGCAAACTGTCTCCCCACCTGAAAAAAGCCAGAAATGATGGGAAGAGGGCCACGATGGTGTTTGACCACCTACTCATTGATGGTCAGAAGTACTTCCTTGGCGAGGGGGACAGTTTGCGTGAATCCAGATAGGATTTTGGCCGGCCATTTTCTGGACTTAATTTTCCCTTTGATAGGAACACGAGAGGTAACAAATGTAACCCAACACCGTCTGTACGCTCACCTGTTCGTCATGTCAGTGACACGCTTGAACTCTGCGATGTTGATCAGGTCAGCAAGGCCGTGTCGTGTCGTGACAGCGTGAGTGAGCACGTGCAACACACACCGAGCGCAAAACCAAAACGTGTTTCTTTTTTGTTGTGGAACGTAAACGGATTGCTATCAAAAATATTTGACTCTGATTTCATTTCTTATGTTTGTCAGATCGATTTTGTTTGTTTAGTTGAGACATTTACTGAGGACTGTCAGTTGGACTTATTTACCGGGTACAGACTATTTTGTAAACCTGCCGTTAAATTTACTAAACATGGTAGACGATCGGGAGGACTTGTTTGTTTAGTAAGGAATGATCTTTTCCCGTATGTTAAAAGTATTGATATGGATCATGTTAATTGTTGCATGTTTTTGATCTGTAAAGAGTTATTTGGATTAGGTAAAGATATTCTGTATGTTTGTACATATATACCACCAGAAGGATCTCCATTTTACACTTATTTTGATATTGACAATGGAATTAGTATGCTTGAAGAATGTTTAACCGATTTTCTGTTGCAGAATGACGTGTATGTTATTTTAAATGGAGATTTGAATAGCAGAACAGCTGATGTTTCTCAAGATTATGTTGTACAAAATACGTTTGATCCACAGTTCAATAATTTGTCATATAATATGGTTCGACATTCAAATGACTGTACTTTGAACAACTATGGGAAATTATTATTGAACATGTGCACTGCGTTAGATTTGAGCATTTTAAATGGCGTGTGCAAAGGCGACTATGAAGGTTGCTACACATTCATATCTGACTCTGGAAGCAGTGTCACAGACTATTTTGTACTCTCACGTGAACTTTTTATGATTTTGTTTGATTCTTGTGAATTATCTATAGCTGACCGTATTGATTCCGACCATTTACCAGTGACAGCATGTGTTGTTCTTGCCAAGGAATGTTCACCTGATATGTGTATGCAAAAAGAGAATTTTGTCATACACAAACTTGTATGGGACGAGAAGTGTGCAGCTACATATACCAGTATTTTGTGCAGTGAAGAAATACACACAAACATTGATCTTGCAATTGATTTGATTGATGTTAACGTAAATAATGCTCTTAAAGTTTTTAATGATTGTATAAGAGAAAGTGCTGGGTCCATGAAAACATGTATATCATTTAACAACAATGGAAGTTCATGTAAATGGTTTGATATAGAATGTAAACTTTGTAAAACAAACACTAGAAGATTGTTACAGATATTTCGTCGCTCAGTAAAATTAGAAAAGAAAACAGAAACAATAATCGAAATGAGAAATGAATATGTAATTGCCAGACGTGAATATAAAAATTTACTAAAGCGGAAGAGGAAACAGTTCAACAAAGCTTTACTAGATAAACTGGTAACGACAGTGGGAAACCAAAAACAATTTTGGGACGTTGTTCATAACGCGTCCTTCAAAAGAAAACAGCCTAGGAATAATATATCAGTCGACTCATGGTTTCAACACTTTAAAGCCTTGCTGGAGACGGATGCTGACAACACTGTAAATGAGTATTCAGCTGAAGTTGAAATGGAAGGCTATATGAATCGTCCGATCTCTAAAGATGAAATATTGCTAGCACTTAGAAAACTAAAAAACCATAAAGCAGCTGGTCCCGATGGCATTATTGCCGAGCTTTTCAAGAATTCGAATGATCAAGTTGTATACTTCCTTCTGAAATTGTTTAATAAGTTATTTGATAATGGTGTGTTTCCTGAAAACTGGTTTGAATCTGTTATTCAACCTATTTTCAAGAAGGGTGATATCAATGATCCCAACAATTATAGGGGAATTTCCTTGAGCGATGTTAGTAGTAAATTATTTAGTATAGTGATAAATAATAGACTGCAAGAATGGGTGGATGAACACAATATCACAGGTGATTATCAAGCTGGATTTAAGAGAGGATATTCAACAGTCGACCATATGTTTTCTTTACTAGCTCTCGTACAGAAACAGTTTTGTTATAATCGAAAATTGTATGTTGCATTTATTGATTTCGAAAAAGCTTTTGACACGATAAATCGAAATATTCTTTGGCCAATTCTCTTAAAAAATGGCATTAAAGGTAAATTATTCAGATGCATTAAAAGTATGTACAATGATCTCAAAGCCAGAGTTCGATGTGGTTCTATGTTAACTGATTGCATTGCCTGCACATCAGGATTAAGGCAAGGAGATGCTTGCAGCCCTGTTCTGTTTTCTCTTTTCATTAACGAACTGGCGGTTGAAGTAATTAATAAAGGAAGACATGGCGCTCGATTTTCACTAGATGCATTCGAATTATTTATTCTGTTGTTGGCTGACGATGTCGTTTTGATGGCAGAGACAGTTACAGGTCTGCAAACACAACTGAACAGCGTACAACACGCTGCTGCATCTCTTCAACTTAAAGTTAATATGACTAAAAGCAATATCATAGTATTTCGGAAGGGTGGATATTTGAGTGTGAGAGAAAAATGGTTGTATAACGGTGAAAGAATGCCTGTGGTTAATGCGTATAAATATTTAGGAATTTTTTTCTCTACGCGATTGAGCTTCACTGCTGCATGCAAAGACCTTGCAAGCAGAGCTAAGAATGCTTTGATTTATCTTCTTAAAAGGTTATACATGTTAGATAACAACTCTTTTAATTTATTTATGAAATTGTTTGATTCTCAGATACAGCCAGTTGTGCAGTATGGCTCTGAATTATGGGGCCTAGACAATGCTGTTGTCCATTGTGAATCAGTCCATTTATTTGCGTTGAAGAAATTTTTAGGAGTAGACAGGCGAACACCCAATGACCTTGTTTATGGTGAAACCAATCGCTATCCAATATATATAAATTCTGCTGTTAAGTGTATTCGCTACTGGCTTAAGCTGATACAAATGGAGAATCACAGGATTCCACGCAAAGCCTATGATATGTTATTTGACCTTGATATAAAAGGTTAGAAAAATTGGGTAACAAATGTACGCTTATGTTTGTTTAAATTTGGATTTGGATTTGTTTGGGCAAGTCAAGGCGTTGGAAATGTTCATGATTTCATATGTTGTTTCAAGCAA
Organism: Conus canariensis; assembly: GCA_033310375.1. Classification (NCBI taxonomy): domain Eukaryota; kingdom Metazoa; phylum Mollusca; class Gastropoda; order Neogastropoda; family Conidae; genus Conus; species Conus canariensis. The sequence goes on from CM065723.1 coordinate 55,300,419, forward strand.
AGGATGATTGACTGTAGGTGGCAAACCTGGTCTGATCATATTCAAACAAGTGATAGATTCAGCTTGTATAGAGCTTTTTGCAGTGACCACAGTTTAAAACCTTACTTACATTTAGATATTGATAGGCACTTAAAATATATTACGACTAGATTTAGGCTCGGGATTTCTGAGCTGGCATTACATCGCTTCCGATACAAAACGTCTATGTTCAACGATTTAATTTGCCCCTTATGTACTGAAAGTGAAGAAAGTGAGGTGCACTTTGTTCTCTGTTGCCCAGCTCTTAAACATATACGAGAAACTCTAATTAAGCCTAAATATTATAGACATCCTTCACTGTTTAAACTGAGTTTGCTAATGTCATCGACCAAACCTGAAGATGTGCGTAGTCTTTCTTTGTTTTTGTATAAAGGATTTAAAATGAGAGATGCTGTGACTTCTTGAAAGGTATATGAATACATTTATATCATCGTTAACTTGTATTTTGAATCTGTTATATATCTTTACTCAGTTACATGTTCACATTCCCCTTCATGATGGGCTGAGGCCTAATATGAATAAAATATCTTGAGTCTTGAGTCTCTCGTCTCTCTCTCTCTCTCTCTCTCTCTCTCTCTCTCTCTCTCTCTCTCTCTCTCTCTCTCTCTCTCTCCGTTAATTAATACATACACAGACAGACAGACGTCGTACGCTTCAGGGCTATGAAAGCGAACTGAACATAACGCGCGCGCGCGCGCGCGCGCGCGCACACACACACACACACACACACACACACACACACACACACACACACACACACACACACAAATGGCGTGCGAGCGCGCGTTTAAGCCTATTTTGTTATTGCAAAGTTGTTGTTGTTGTTGTTGTTGTTGTTTTCCCTTTTGGGGGAGGGTCAACAAGCGCGAAGAAGGGAGCGGGGTAAAGCAAATAAATGACTGAAAATCTACAGACTCAGTTAACATTAGGCACCCAATAAGTCTGTCCCAGGCATGCCTCTAGTTAGGCAGCTTCACTGAATCAGTCAGTCAGTCCGCCGATCAGTCAGTCGGCTAGTTTGACTTCGTTAATTTGTATTTTTAGGAAATGAGGCGTGGTAAAGGGGGTGGGGTTTAAAAAAAACAAAACAAAACGAGTGAGAGGAAACACAAAAAGGAACAAAAACCAAAAAGGAGTGAGGAAAAAAAAAAAAAGGAGTGGACAAAAAAAAAAAAAGGGAGTGTGAGGGAGAAAAAAAAAACAAAAAGGAGTGAGAGAGGAGAGAAAAAAAAAAAAAAGGAGTGAAGGAAAAAAAAAAAGGAGAGACAAAAAACAAAAAAAGAGAGTGAAGGAAAAAAACAAAAAAGGAGTAGAGAAAAGAAAAAAAAAAGGAATAAGAAAAAAAGAGAGAATAAAAACAACGAAAAGGAGGAGAAAAAAAGGAGAAAAAAAAAAAAAAAAAAGAGAAAAAAGAACGGACGAAAGAAAAGAAAAAGAAGACGAAGAAGAAGACAGAACAAGAAGAAAGGAGGTGGCGGTAGAGGGGAGGTGGTGGGGGCGGGTGGGGGGGGAGGAGATCGGGAGGGGGGGGGGGGGGAGACGGGTAAAGAAAGAGAGGCAGATAGGCAGGCAGTCTTCAGATGAGCGAAAATTGATCTGAAAAACAAAAACAAAAAAAACAAAAAAAAAGGCTCTGTATGTCACGACACGAGTTCTGCCAAACTGCGAGGAAAGAGAGAGAGAGAGAGAGAGAGAGAGAGAGAGAGAGAGAGAGAGAGAGAGAGAGAGAGAGAGAGGAGAGAGAGAGAAGAGAGAGAGAGATACACAACTCAGCATAGACGAACAGTACGAGAGAGAGAGAGAGAGAGAGAGAGAGAGAGAGAGAGAGAGAGAGAGAGAGAGACAGACAGACAGACAGACAGACAGACAGACAGACAGACAGACAGACAGATAGACAAAGACAGAGACGGGGAGAGAGACAGAGACAGAGACGGGGAGAGAGAGAGAGACGGAGAGAGAGAGAGAGAAGGACAACAACAAAAAAGTCGAATGGAAAGAAACTGTTGGCAGAGTACATTTGCCGGGTATTTTTGTGTGTGTTGAAAGTATCCGATTCCATCATTTGTCAGAAACGGTTGATTTTTTTGGCTCCTTCAACGCCGCCACTCGACAGTCGGCGGAGTCACTAAAAACGGTTAGAAGTGTCTGGCATAATTATCACGAGGGCCGGCTGTGAAGTCAAGACTGCTATGCGGGTTGTTCACATGACAGTGCAAGAAAAGAAAAGAAAAAAAAAATTGAGAAAGAAAGAAGGAAAAGAGATAGCTTAAAAAGAGAAAAAAAAAGATGATAATAAAACATCGACGTTCCACATTGTTTGAAAAAAAAAGAATTATTGAATCTTTTCTGTTCTTTTTTTTTTCAGTAGGAAAAGATGGAAAAGAAAAAAGAATTAAGGATTAAATGCAAAGTGGATAATGATGAAACATCAATGTTCCACATTGTTTGAAAAGAAAGTTATATAATTTTAAGGATTTATTGGAAAGTGAACCCAATTTTACATCTTTTCTTTTTCTTTTTCTTTTTTTCTTTGAGGGGGAGGGGGGGGGGGTATGGAAAAAAAAGAGAATTGAAGGTGAAGACAAAAAAAAAAAAAAAAAAGACGAAAGGAAAGAAAGTTTCTTTTTCTGTTTTGTGTGTGTGTGTGTGTGTGTGTGTGTGTGTGTGTGTGTGTGTGTGTGGGAAAATGATAAAAATGATCTTAGATTTATTGGGATTTAAAAAGTTCCGTAATCTCTGATTCTTTACACGAAAGAAGGAGTAAAAGAAAAAGACAGTGGACAAAGAAGAAGAAGACTAAAGAAAAAAATAAAGAAGAAAAAAATCACTTGAATCGTACATTGTTTAAGTACTTACTTAATCTATCATTCTTTTGCGAAAGCGAAAAAACAAAAAACGATGTACAAGAACTTAAATTTTACAAATAGGGAAAAGAAAAAGATCAATAAAAGGTAAAAGAAATTCACCATAATTTCACATTGTTTATAAAGCCAAATAATCTAATGTTCTTTTGACAGAAGAAAGAAAGAAAAACAAACAACAACAACAGCAAAATAAATGAAGTTAGATTTTTTTTAAGAAGGAAGAAAGCACCCAACATTCACATTGTTTTAAAAGTTACTTAATATGTAGGCCTACTTTTTTTTTTCATTTTTGCAAAGAAAGAAGAAAACAAAGGAAAAGAAAAGGAAATGACAAAGAAGAAAAAGAAAACAAAAACAACATCTTTTTAAACAAAATAGGAAAGCGTTCTATCTGTGCATTGTGGAACAATTTTTTATTCGCTGTTTTAAAAGAGAAAGGAAACTAAGAAAACGACAAAAGCAGAATAATTCTTTTATAAGTTAGGAAAAAAGCACCTAAACTTCTTTTTTTTTTTTTTTAAACTCAACTGTCTTTTTTTTTTTTTTTTTACTCAACTGTCTTTTTCTATAGAAGAAAGAGGGGAACGGCGGGATTATAAAAAAAAAAAAGAGAAAAAAAGAAGATGAATGAAAATCATTGCGGTTTTTTGTTGTTGTTTTTTTTAACAAAGATTTAAAGGAAATGCATAATTTTTTAAACATATCCTTTGTAACAAAATATTCGAACAAAACAAAGGACGAAGAAGAAAAGTGAAGAAGAAGAAACACGAAGATATAATTGTTCAATTAGTAAAATTAGAAAATTACCTGCATTGCACATTTTCGAAAAAAAAAAAAAAAAAAAGAAAGAAAGAAAAGGGTTTTCTAAATTTATCATTTTCAACGAAAGAAAGAGAAAAAAAAAATTAAAAAAGAAGACAAAAGAAAGAGAAAACAAAAAGCATCCGAGTTTGAGTGTGTGGGACGACCAGAGTTAGCTCTTTCTTTCTTTGTTTTGTATGGTGAGCTGCTTGTTTGTTTGTTTTGTTTTGTTTTGTTTTGCTTTGGGTTTTTTTATTTTTCATTTTGGTGAAAATGACGAACCTGTCATGCTTGGTCCGCAGATGATGTCATCCTTTATTGTCAGTAGACTACGAGAGATGACCTGCTGCTCTCCTTCCGTGGAGAGCCTGTTAGTGGGGCGACGCTCTAAACACGATGTCCACCAGGTCCGTGGAGAGCCAGTTAGTGGGCGACGCTCTAAACACAATGTCCACCAGGTCCGTGGAGAATCAGTTAGGGGGACGACGCTCTAAACACAATGTCCACCAGGTCTGTGGAGAGCCAGTTAGGGGGGCAACGCTCTAAACACAATGTCCACCAGGTCTGTGGAGAGCCAGTTAGGGGGACGACGCTCTAAACACAATGTCCACCAGGTCTGTGGAAAATCAGTTAGTGGGGCGACGCTCTAAACACAATGTCCACCAGGTCTGTGGAGAGCCAATTAGTGGGGCGACGCTCTAAACACAATGTCCACCAGGTCTGTGGAGAGCCAGTTAGTGGGGCGAAGCTCTAAACACAATGTCCACCAGGTCTGTGGAGAGCCAGTTAGTGGGGCGACGCTCTAAACACAATGTCCCCCAGGTCTGTGGAGAGCCAGTTAGGGGGGCGACGCTCTGAACACAATGTCCACCAGGTCTGTGGAGAGCCAGTTAGGGGGACGACGCTCTGAACACAATGTCCACCAGGTCTGTGGAGAGCCAGTTAGGGGGACGACGCTCTAAACACAATGTCCACCAGGTCTGTGGAGAGCCAGTTAGGGGGACGACGCTCTAAACACAATGTCCACCAGGTCTGTGGAGAGCCAGTTAGGGGGACGACGCTCTAAACACAATGTCCCCCAGGTCCGTGGAGAGCCAGTTAGGGGGACGACGCTCTAAACACAATGTCCCCAAGGTCTGTGGAGAGCCAGTTAGGGGGACGACGCTCTAAACACAATGTCCCCCAGGTCTGTGGAGAGCCAGTTAGGGTGGACGACGCTCTAAACACAATGTCCCCCAGGTCTGTGGAGAGAGCCCATTAGTGGGACGACGCTCTAAACACAATGTCCACCAGGTCCGTGGAGAGCCAGTTAGGGGGACGACGCTCTAAACACAATGTCCCCCAGGTCGGTAGAGAGCCAGTTAGTGGGGCGACGCTCTGAACACAATGTCCACCAGGTCTGTGGAGAGCCAGTTAGTGGGGCGAAGCTCTAAACACAATGTCCACCAGGTCTTGTGGAGAGCCAGTTAGGGGGGCGACGCTCTGAACACAATGTCCACCAGGTCTGTGGAGAGCCAGTTAGTGGGGCGACGCTCTGAACACAATGTCCACCAGGTCTGTGGAGAGCCAGTTAGTGGGGCGACGCTCTGAACACAATGTCCACCAGGTCCGTGGAGAGCCAGTTAGTGGGCGACGCTCTAAACACAATGTCCACCAGGTCTGTGGAGAGCCAGTTAGTGGGGCGACGCTCTAAACACAATGTCCACCAGGTCTGTGGAGAGCCAGTTAGTGGGGCGACGCTCTAAACACAATGTCACACCAGGTCTGTGGAGAGCCAGTTAGTGGGGCGACGCTCTAAACACAATGTCCCCAGGTCTGTGGAGAGCCAGTTAGTCGGGCGACGCTCTGAACACAATGTCCACCAGGTCTGTGGAGAGCCAGTTAGTCGGGCGACGCTCTGAACACAATGTCCACCAGGTCTGTGGAGAGCCAGTTATGTGGGGCGAAGCTCTAAACACAATGTCCACCAGGTCTGTGGAGAGCCAGTTAGTGGGGCGACGCTCTGAACACAATGTCCACCAGGTCTGTGGAGAGCCAGTTAGTGGGGCGACGCTCTAAACACAATGTCCACCAGGTCTGTGGAGAGCCAGTTAGTGGGGCGACGCTCTAAACACAATGTCCACCAGGTCCGTGGAGAGCCAGTTAGTGGGCGACGCTCTAAACACAATGTCCGCCAGGTTCGTGGAGAGCCAGTTAGTGGGGCGACGCTCTAAACACAATGTCCCCCAGGTCTGTGGAGAGCCAGTTAGTGGGGTGACGCTCTAAACACAATGTCCACCTGGTCCGTGGAGAGCCAGTTAGTGGGGCGACGCTCTAAACACAATGTCCACCTGGTCCGTGGAGAGCCAGTTAGTGGGGCGACGCTCTAAACACAATGTCCACCAGGTCCGTGGAGAGCCAGTTAGGGGGACGACGCTCTAAACACAATGTCCCCCAGGTCTGTGGAGAGCCAGTTAGGGGGACGACACTCTAAACACAATGTCCCCCAGGTCGGTGGAGAGCCAGTTAGGGGGACGACGCTCTAAACACAATGTCCCCCAGGTCTGTGGAGAGCCAGTTAGGGGGACGACGCTCTAAACACAATGTCCACCAGGTCTGTGGAGAGCCAGTTAGGGGGACGACGCTCTAAACACAATGTCCCCCAGGTCGGTGGAGAGCCAGTTAGGGGGACGACGCTCTAAACACAATGTCCCCCAGGTCTGTGGAGAGCCAGTTAGGGGGACGACGCTCTAAACACAATGTTCCCCAGGTCTGTGGAGAGCCAGTTAGGGGGACGACGCTCTAAACACAATGTCCCCCAG
>CM065723.1:55329423-55331923 GCA_033310375.1 Conus canariensis
AGGGCTGTGTTCTAGCTCCGACACTCTTCAGCATCATTTTTAGCATGATGCTCCAGGCCCTTGGAGACCTTGAAGACGAAGATGGCGTCTACATCCGCTACCGCACTGATGGCAGCCTGTTCAACCTGCGGCGACTACAGGCCCACACAAAGACACTGGAGCATCTGATCCAAGAGCTCCTTTTCGCAGACGATGCTGCCCTTGTTGCTCACACAGAAGCAGCTCTACAAAGGCTAACTTCCTGCTTTGCAGAGGCTGCACAGCTCTTTGGACTGGAAATTAGCCTGAAAAAGACAGAAGTCCTGCATCAGCCTGCACCCCGAGCAGAGGTTCACTCTCCTCACATCACAGTTGGCCAGACAGAGCTGAACACAGTCCACCAGTTCAGCTATCTGGGGTGCACCATCTCTTCAGATGCCAAGCTTGATAAAGAAATTGACAACAGACTGGCCAAAGCAAACAGTGCATTCGGAAGACTCTACAAACGAGTGTGGAACAACCGGCATTTGAAGCAAAGCACCAAGATCAGCGTGTTTCGTGCAGTCGTACTGACCACACTCCTACGGCTCAGAGTTGTGGGTCCTTTACCGTCACCACCTGCGACTCCTTGAACGCTTCCAGCAGCGCTGCCTCCGCACAATTCTCAACATCCATTGGAGTGACTTTACCACCAACGTCGAAGTCCTCGAAAGAGCGGAGGTCTCAAGTATAGAAGCTCTACTGCTGAAGTCCCAACTGCGCTGGGCAGGGCACGTCTCCAGGATGGAGGATCACCGCCTGCCAAAAATAGTCCTCTACGGAGAGTTGTCCACTGGCCATCGTGATAGTGGAGCGCCTAGAAAGCGCTACAAAGACAATCTAAAGAAAAGCTTCAGTACCTGTCACATCGACCACCGCCAGTGGTCAGACCTCGCTGCCGACCGTGGCGCCTGGAGAAGCACCATTCACAAGGCTGCATCCTCGTTTGAAGCCTCCCGCAGAGAAAGTCTCCGAGAAAAGAGGCAAAGGAGGAAAGCACGCCAGGCTGCAGCAGCTCAAGAACCACCGGACCCGACGCTGACCTGTGGCCGCTGTGGCAGATCATGCCTGTCCCGCATAGGACTCATCAGCCATCAGCGCGCCTGCAACCGACGTGGACAACTCCCTCAATAATCTTCGTCTGCGAAGCCAAGCCAAAATATATATATATATATATATATATTTGTGTGTGTGTGTGTGTGTGTGCGCGCGCGTGCGTGCATGGCATGTTTGACTGGAAGTATTGTGAACAAAATTACATCCATGTGTTAATCAAAATCACGGACGGAGAGAGACAACCATCACGTCGCCGCATTCACCTAGGGCTCCGACTGCGAACGGTCAATACAGAGCCTTCGTAATGCATCATCTGCTCTTTTTGCCAAACAGCCAGAACCAGGCAGGAATATAAACAACATTCAGCCTAGTACCGAGGCTGCAATGTCAACTCCATGCTCGCTCTTCGCCACGGCGAACAGTGTATGATTTCACTCGACGCAAACACATTCCGATTCATTCTCAACAGTCAGCATGGCAATGCCAATCTTTTTGTCTACCAATCAGGGTATCAGTATGGGAGTGGGACGGGTGGTGATGGTGGTAGCGATACATTATTCAAAAGATTTCGATCTTACCTGCTTGTTTCTGTTTGTTCGGGTAGACAACTTGCATCTTGTTTGTAGCAAAAGTAAAGAGGATTTTAAAGGGAAATTGCTTCAATCAGAAGTTAATCAAGTTAAACTTCGCCGTCGGATCGTCCGCTTTGTCTGTATAACATGCAACAAGGAAACCTCCACAATCGACTAGATCCTCCACCATATATGAAAAGCGTCTTTTAAAAAAAAAAGTCAGCTTGAGGGGAAAAAAATGGAATCTTAAATAAAACAAAAGACTAAATACGTGTGTGTGTGTGTGTGTGTGTGTGTGTGTGTGTGTGTGTGTGTGTGTGTGTGTGTGTGTGTGTGTGTGAGAGAGAGAGAGAGAGAGAGAGAGAGAGAGAGAGAGAGAGATGTACAGGGCTGCATGATTTTGCCGAATTCTGTAAACTTCCTAGCACTTGGTGCACAAAACTAGGAAAGGTGTCAACTGGGTTGATCAGCAAAACAGGTTGATCAGCGGGTAAACGCCGCAGAAAACATGACGCAAAACGCTCATTCTTGAACGCATGGGACTCTCTCTCTCTCTCTCTCTCTCTCTCTCTCTCTCTCTCTCTCTCTCTCTCTCTCTCTCTCTCTCTCTCAAGAAAGAAAGAAAGAATGAAAGAGAGAGAGATGGACGAGGTCTCGCATCATTGATAATTTTAATTTAAACGCTACTGGAGCAATGCTCTCTCTCTCTCTCTCTCTCTCTCTCTCTCTCTCTCTCTCTCTCTCTCTCTTCTCTGCTTACGACGTAGACTTTTTTAACGTAGCTGTTTCACTGCTAGTGTCGCCAGCTTTCCACAGCAAGGGTCAGCAGCAATATTCGACGTCCGCACCAATTT
>CM065723.1:55336923-55349423 GCA_033310375.1 Conus canariensis
TCCACTTACACATATATTTAAAAAGTCATGAGGAGAAAGGGCACATACCTTAGAAACATTCTTTAACCTTATGAATTAGAGACAGACAATAGAAGGTAGACAGGCAACAGCTAGACAAGACAGACAGATATAGAAGGAGAGAGAGAGAGAGAGAGAGAGAGAGAGAGAGAGAGAGGGAGAGAGAGAGAGACAGAGAGAGAGAGAGAAAGGGAGAGATGGAGAGAAGGGAGAGAGATGGAAGAGAGAGAGAGAGAGAGAGAGAGAGGAGAGAGAGAGAGAGAGAGAGAGACTGACAGGCAGACAATACAGACAGACAGATAGACAAATGGCAGAGAATACAAGCAGCAGCAGAATAAAGACATAGAAGATGAGTAAAAAAAACATTTGAGGAAATTGGATACAAGATTACGATCCAAAAATACCACAGAAAGTTAGCTATAGCTTAGCATTAGATATTTATGATAATGTGTTTTAAACGTAGATAAGCTATTTTTATTTCTTATGTCACAAGGAATTGCATTCCAAAGTTTACCACCCGAATATGCTAAGGAAGACATGAATAGATCAATTCTGGGCCGGGGAATGGATATCAAATGTTCATTACGAAAGGTGTTTACAAGGAATTTGGTACGTAGATAAGAAGGTGCGAGATTGTTCATTATTTTGTACATAAACACACCCTTATTGAAACGACATTTCTGATTGAATGGGAGAATCTCAAGTTCTTTATAGTCTGCAACTTGAAGAGATGATTTAAGGAGTATGATTTTTAGTGAACGTCTATACAAACGCTCCAGTGGTTTCAAACAATTGTGACTGGCCATGTCCCAGCAAGTTGAAGCATAGTCAATATCAGATTGTATATAGGCATGGAAAAATAACTTCCGAGAATGTTGGTCAAGGAAATGCTTAATTCTGTTTAATTGAAATATCTTACTTGAGATCTTCCGAGATAAAGCAGAAACGTGATTAGACCAAGATAGATTGTTATCGATAGTGAGACCAAGTAACTTATGAGAATCAATTTCTTCTATAATCTGATCGTAGAGATACAATGGAGGCGATCTAGTTTTCATGTTTTGTCGTTTTTGCCTAGTTGATATCAACATAAATTTGGATTTCATAGGATGGAGGGCCATGTGATTTAGTTTGGACCACTCAGTAAGATTATTTATATCATCTTGAAGAGCACTGCATACCGAGTGTACGTTTTTACCTTTACTGTGGAGTGTCGTGTCGTCAGCAAATAGAGAGAGAGAGAGAGAGAGAGAGAGAGAGAGAAACAGACAGACAGACAGAGACGGATAGAGAGACAGAGACACACAGAGAGAGGGGGGAGGCAGGAGGAAGAGGGAGAGAGAGAGGGGACGAATATAGACAGGCTTCCCAGTTTTGTGGAGACAGGAAAAGAAGACAGGTTTTCCAGTCTGTCTAGGGGAGACGAATATAGACAGGTGTACTAGTGTGTCCAAGGGAGACAAATATACACAATTTTCCTCCCTATGTGTTCAGGGGAGATAAATATAGAGAAGTTTTCCAGTGTGTCCAGAGGAGACAAATAGAGCCAGGGTTCCCACTGCGTCCAGGGGAGACAAACATAAACAGGTTTCCCAACGGATCTGTCGTCACCCTACCAGTGCGATGAGTTGAGGCGTACCCCCAAAATCTTGCCAGGATCTGTTCAGTCTCCACTCGTCCATGAACTCTGGTTGGCCCAGCGGTACAACAGCATCAAGTTTACACGTTGCAGGTTCTAATCCTACCAGCGTCCAACATTAACAATGGCATTTTGGCTGTCTAATTAGGGGGGCGGGGGGGGGGGGGGGGGGAGAGAGGGGGGACGCGTATTGTTTGTGTGTGTGTGTGTGTGTGTTTTTTGTTTGTTTGTTTGTTTGTTTTTTGGGGTTTTTTTGGTGGTACTTAACAGTGCGTTGTTAGATAGGTCCACCCTCCCTTTCCCTCTCCCCTCTCACCCCCTACACTTTTTCTACCCCTTCCCCTCCTACCCTTCCCTACTCTTCTAAGCTGATCATCACCCCAGTCTGCCACAATGTCTCCTTTGGTGTCATGGGCTGTGTGAACTTGAATGTAAGCTGATGAACTGATCTCCTGCCACAGCTTTCACTGGTTCTTCGTTGCACATTCGTACTTCTTTCTTTCTTTCTTTCTTTCTTTCTTTCTTTAATCATTTATTTATTTTTCGTTATTTCGTTATGTATGTACGCATGTATATGTGTATGTATGTTTATTTATTAATGTATTTACTTGTTTAGTTATTTCTTTATGCATGTATTTGTTTATTTATTCATTCATTCACGCATTCATTCATTCATTCATTCAATCATTTATCAACTTCTTTTTAAAACCCTGCACATTGTGGCCAGACAGCTGAGCAGACGTGGTTGTAGCGTGTAGTTCGCACCTTAGAAACTTCGTTGCTTCCACTGGTTGTCTCTCTATAGCGGCCCGCGGACATAGGACGAATCTACAGTATTGAGCCATAGTTGAACCATAGTGGAGCCAATAGCAACAGATTCTGCCAATCGGAATACGCCAACATCAGCTGAGTGGAGGAATGTGGAGAAACTGGTTTAGTCGAGTGTGTGCGCGGGATGTGACGGAGAGGACGACCCAGTACGGTGACGATCGATAACAATACACGTGTGTCAATGGGGTGCAGGCTTTGCGCCTCAGTCGCATGGAAGCTTAAAAAAAAAATTGGACGAATCACAGAGCCCGATATATATATATATATATATATATATATATATATGTGTGTGTGTGTGTGTGTGTGTGTGTGTGTGTGTGTGTGTGGTGCGTGTGTGTGTTTGTGTGTGTGTGTGTGTGTGTGTGTGTGTGTGTGTGTGTGTTGTGTGTGTGTTATTTAATGTCTTTTCATCCACAAATGATATTGGACACTTATCAAAACAAAAACAAAAAAACGAAAACGAAAAAAAAAACCCCACCTTCACACTCAGCTTATCATCCATGTTAGTTACTTTCAAACCCACATCTGATATATGCATATTTACATAAGTGAAATGCCCTATTGGTACACAAAAGTTTTGTCTTTATACAAATTTTGCAACCTGTGACTGCGAAATGACCGTGGCAATTTCAGCAACATATGAACCATATAAAACAGTATTGACATTATCAAAGTTATTCACCTCTTTCTCCTGATAGTGCGAGGTCAACACTGAGCATAAAAAAAAGAGGATGCACAGAAATAAATTCTCTGCAGACACAAGTAATACCATGAGAATATTTAGTGGTTCAAGTATTCAGCCTTAATTTATAAATTAATCTAACAATGTGCCTTGGACACGATGGTAAAGTAGCCATTCTTTTACTAAAATTCTGCTTATGTATATACTTTTCCATAATTTGGATTAATTCACAAGAGGACAAATCTAAGGGATTTTAAAATAAATTTTCAACGTTTCTATTTGCTCCTTCTTTTGCCAGGCTGTCTGCTATTTCATTTTACTTTATACCACAGTGAGATGGGACCCAACAAAAATCAATTTTTATACCTAGAGTTATGAAACAATGCAGTAAATGTTTTATTTCGAAAAGCAAATCTTTTTCTAGCTTTGCAGTCCCAACACTCTAGTGATTGTAAAACAGATTTGGAATCAACACACAGTAAAATTTTATAGAAAATAATTGGTGTATCACATATGTAAGTCAAAGCCTTCAGTTTTGCATTTAACTCTGGGCTATAGATTGAAAACCCCTTTTCTAAATAGTATAATTTCCTGACATTTAAAGTTGGTATTATAAAACCAGAACTACTGTCAGAGGATTCCATTACCGACCCATCTGTAAACACTTTTAGATGATTAGGATGGCTGTTTTCTAAATGTTCACGAACTTCAGTTGTTAAAATATTTACATTATCACTTTTCTTTAACATAGTGTATTTGTAATCAAAAGAAGCATTTAGGTGCTCCCAAGTTATAGCAGTAATATCAATATTACAATGTGACATAAAGTCAGATGAGAAGTTTCTAATTGGTTGAATATGTTTTATCATATGACTAAGTCTACGGTCAAATAAATGCGTCAGGTAATGACCACAATAAGTCATTTTTTGAACGGGATATCGTTTGTTGTTGTTGTTGTTGTTGTTGTTGTTTGTCTTCAATTTCAGTTTTGATTGATTGATTGATCGATGGATTTATTCACTGATTGATTGGTTGGTCGATTGAGTTATTGATTAATTGATTGATTGATTGATTGACTGACTGACCGACTGACTGATAGATTGACGGGTTGACTGGTTGATTGATTGATTGACGAGACATCAAATGGCAGGCAACGTCAGCAGGAAGAAAATCTTTCATTTCTACGTAACATCACGGTGCATGTCAGCAGTGGATTGTTTAGGCTCGCTGTGTTTTGCACATCGCTATCAAGGACGGGGAACAAAAACAACAACAACAACAACAACAACAACACACACACACACACACACACACACACACACACACATGAAAACAACAACAACAACAAAAAGCTTCCAAGAAAGTCCCCCCCTCCCCCCCCCCCCCCCCCACACACACACACCACACACACACAAGCGATTTGTGATAGAGAGCTTCAAAATAGAAAGTTTCCGGGTGTTCACTCCCGTTTTTAACCGAAGACTTGCTGTTTAGAGACACGTCCACGTACTCCCCTACACCCTGCGTAAGGTAAAACTGTTAGACATAAGGAACATTTAATGAAAACATTGCGGCTCTTACCTGTGTCTGTTCCTTGTTGGGTTCTCTCCTAACTGAATGAAACGGCCGTTTTATCCCCTTCCGTTTTCTGATTCACTCATTCCGCAAAAGAGTAATGCACGATTCCAGAGTGGCATCGAGCGAAGAGAGGCCGATGCCGTTCTCTCAGCTGACAAAGTTTGTGCACTGTTAGCATGCCGACAACGACCTGTTAACGACAACTTTAGGCAAAAATAGAAATGAGAGAGAGAGAGAGAGAGAGAGAGAGAGAGAGAGAGAGAGAGAGAGAGAGAGAGAGAGAGAGAGGTTGGGAGGGGGGGGGAGGGAGAGACAGACAGAGATGTGTGTGTGTGTGTGTGTGTGTGTGTGTGTGTGTGTGTGTGTGTGTGTGTGTGTGTGCGTGAGTGTGTGTGTGTGTGTGTGTGTGTGTGTGTGTGTGTGTGATGTGTGTGTGTGTGTGTGTGTGTGTGTGTGTGTGTGTGTGTGTGATTTGTCATCCTGGAAAAAGTCAGAAGTTTAAAAACTAAGGGAATTGAATTCCAAGGCTGGTGACCTGTTCACATGAAAACAGATATACACATGTGCATGTATATGTACACAAAACTATACATTCACACACGCACACAAATGCGCGCGTGCGGACGCACACACACACGTGCGTGCACATACACACCACACACAATCGCTCGCGCGCGCGCACGCACACACATACACATACATGCACGCACGCGCGCACGCACACACACACATGCACGCAGGCGCGTGCGCGCACATACAAACACATACAGAGAGAGAGAGAGAGAGAGAGAGAGAGAGAGTGTGTGTGTGTGTGTGTGTGTGTGTGTGTGTGTGTGTGTGTAACATATGTCACTTTGATGAAAGTGGAAAACCGTAAGAACTAAAGAAATTTAATGTAAAGACCACCACCCCCTTTGCATGAAAGGGCTTGCACATTCAAATAACCAAAATATGGAAATAAGAAATTAACACATGCACGCGCGTACGCATGCCCAGTTGCTGACGCACGCGCACGCACAGAGAGAGATAGAGAGAGAGACAGAGAGAGAGAGAGACTCAAGACTCAATGTTTTATTCATAAAGGCCATAGCCCCTTAGAAAGGGGATATACATTTTATGTCGCACATGAATAAGAGAGAGAGAGAGAGAGAGAGAGAGAGAGAGAGAGAGAGAGAGAGAGAGAGAGAGACCTATACACCCAAGCAAGCACGCATGCTCACGAACGCGCACAGACACACAAGCGCGCGTGCACGTTCACACACATAAGCACGCACGATCTCACGCACACACACACATACGCACGCACGAACAGACGCACACACACACACACACACACACACACACACAACACACACACACACACACACACACACACACACTCACACACAGAGGCGGGCGCGCGTATGCTTGCACGCACACCCTATCATGATAGGAACTGACATGGGAAGAAGGAACAAATAAGTCCGAGCTAGTTATTGTCTGCGACACAAACAAAGAGCAAAAGAACTAAATGTAGAAAGTGACATCATGTAGAAATAGATACAAACTGGTCAACAGCTTGCAGTTCTGAGAAAAGTTACTTTGACATGGCAGAAGAGAGAGAGGAAAATGAAAATTGATTGTTATGGAAAAGAATGTATTTCCTGGATCGTAAAGTGTGCATAACCTCTGAGCATAGTGCATCTGTTTGTTTTCAAATATAATTCTTCCTGTTGTTGTTTTGATGTCAGGTGTAGAAATTTGTTTTTACGTCGTTTTACGAAATTATGTGGGTATCTGTCAATCACTGTGTGAATGTGTGAGCGCACGCGCGCGCGCATGTTTGTGGGTATGTGTTTGTTTGTGTGTGTGTGTGTGTGTGTGTGTGTGTGTGTGTGTGTGTGTGTGTGTGTGTGCATTTGTGCGTGCGTGCGTGTGAGTGTGTGTTTGCGTTCGTGCGTGTAAGTGTAAGTGCTGTGTGTGTGTATGTGTGTGTGCGTGGTGTGTGTGTGTGTGTGTGTGTGTGTGTGTGTGTGTGTGTGTGTGTGTGTGTGTTCTTTCTCTAATGTCAAGAAACAAATTACACTCATTTTGTATGTGAATTATGTATTCAGTTATGATGTATTCAGGTGTAATGATGTATCATGACCTAAAAACAAATACTAGACATGGCGGTATTTCGATCTTAATGCATATGTCTCCTTAAACGAGTCTCAACTGTGTTCGCTTTGTGACACTGGACAAAGTGTGACCACGTTAAGTTGACAAGCGATCGCAAGAGCACATTAATCGCCCAGTTTGGGGGAGTGGAACATAACAATGCGTTTGGCAGGCTACAGAGATGTGGTCCAATCCAAAAGAAGGTTACAAAATATTACATAATGTTAAAATCCATAAATGAAATAGACAGAGATCAAAAATAGACTAAGGTTACACGATCCAGGTTTTAATTCAGTTTCCTTCCGTGGAAAATCCAATTCATCTTCACATATTTTCTTATTTTGTTCAGGCTGTTCGTTTCTTTGTTTTTTGTTTGTTTCTTTGTTTGTTTTCATGTACAGTAACCTCCTCTAATCGGTCACACAAACTGCCATGCTCTCACTCTCCATCATGCTCAACTTTGCCGGCGAGATAGTCGCACACCGAAGGTAATCAGCCAATCAGAGCAAAAGGTGAAGATCATGTGATCTACAGCCCTTCGTCTCCTGCGGGCATGATTTTTCCGTCGTTTCTGTCGGTCTTCTTCATCGTGATCGGGAACTCCGATAGGGGTTCGTCCTCGCTTACAGATTCTGTGTCAAATACCATTCTACTTGTGAGTTGAAGTCTTCACTGAAACAAGGATATCAGAACAATGCGCACTGGTATATATATAAACAACATGAAGTGTGAAACAGCAAAATCAGAACAATGTGCATTAGTAAATAAACAACATACGGTTCACTGTCGAAGTGAGGAATGGGGTTTCGCTCCCGAGTCTTGTCACCAGTCGATCTGCGTTCTGAGCTCATTGGGGCCGGAATAGCTCAGCTGGTAGAGCATCGGACTCGTAATCTTGGGGTTCCGGGTTCGCATCTCCGCCGGGCCGTTTCGGTACAGGGGGATTTTTCCCTCGGAGTTAACATTGGTTCTGACTCCATTCCACACACAGTCCTTCGAATGAGACTATAAACCGAGGTTCCGTGTGTGAACGCACGCACAACATCTTCCACACACGTAAAATCCCATCACCAACTTTCGGAAGAGGACAGTTTGGCCGTTGGTATGGATGACACGTTACACATAGCATGCACCTTCCCCGAAGTTGGAGTATGGCTGCCTTAATGGCAGGATAAAAAAAAAAGGTCATACACACAAAAAGTGTCAGAATAATCAACATGATGATTGTGGACACTCAAAGAAAGAAGACGAAGAAGAACTCGTCTAGCGTGACCACAAAATGGCAAGGCGATAGAAAGAGCAAGCGCAAAAGCCCTTTTTTTTCCAGCTGGAGCGAGAGACTCGCTTGGAGTGACAAGGCCTTACAAGGTATATTCACTCACGCTTTCTCTGCGAGTCTGCCACTGTTGTCGATATACGGGGCGTATGGGTGGTGTTCCATGTGTGTTGGATCAGAACAGGCATCACTGAACACCACCTACGCCATTCGGCAGTAGTGGAGTGTCTCCTCTGATGGTTAATGAAGCCCGCAGACGTAGCAAGTTTCGGGGCTTGACGGGCTGGATAACGCAGTTTCAAGCATTGATCGCACCTGTCCGCAATATTAACAGTGGATAGTCGGCAGACTAAACAGTGTTCTACTTGGGTTATCTTCCCCTGCCAGTATTGCTTGCAATTGTCCAATCAACAGTGCTTTCCCGGATCAGGAGAACAGTGCTTTCCCGGATCAGGAGAACATAACCCATTGCGAGGCTTATTTCTCTCCCGACATGGCGACTGGTTTACAGTCGATTCAGTTATAAATTCGAGCACACAGAGTATTCATTAGTACAAGAAAAGACTGAATTGCACGCGCACAGTAGAAGCGCATGCGATGACCTAAAACCAGCTGAATGTGAAAAAACGGGATTTGTCGAGTGTGAATCTGTGTACAGCGATGATCGAAGACGGTACACATAAATCAGCTTGGTTGAATATTCAAGTTTTTGTGCAGGTATCTTTGATGGGTATTAAAGCATTATTGTCTTACTGCTGAAGTCTGACCACTGCCAAAGGTTAATTCTGCATTGATCTTGGAGTTACGTTAATTTCTCCGTTTAAACGATAACGTTCGTGCAGAGTGCGCGCGCATATCAAGCAAGGTGAAAGATCACGTAAACGGATGTCCCAACAGTGTGTCTTTGCTGGCCACGTTTGCGGAGAGTGGCGAGTCTGAAACCTTTCTCAACACGGAAGATATCTCCTTCGTCTGCGGCCTGTCTAAACCTCGTGAGAAATGGATGATGGCTGCTCCTTGAGGACTGCGATGCTGGCCCTGCGACGGGACAGACTTGGATGTGGACGTGGCTGTTTAATGGGAAAGCTGGGATGGAGCTGTGAGGGAATAATGCAGCTGAGGAGGTCACACAAGATGAAACAGACAAAATAAGAGAAGAGAACAATCGAATTATCACGTTCTCGTTTTATCTTTTACAAGAAAAAAGGGAGGGGGGGGGGGGGGGGCGTGTGTGTGTGTGTGTGTGTGTGTGTGTGTGTGTGTGTGTGTGTGTGTGTGTGTGGCGTGCGTGCGTGCGTGCGTGTGTGTAGTGTGTGTGTGTGTGTGTGTGTGTGTGTGTGTGTGTGTGTGCGCGCGCGCCTGAATGCCCGTGCTCGTTAGTGGGGTGAAACTGGACGGGAGGGAGAGGAAAAGGTGTAGGAGAAGGGAAGGGGGACTGAAGGATATCTGAAATACCTGTGTTCCTGCAACAGAAAAAAACACCTCACCAAATGTGCACCAATCGCAAGATATTTAACAGCGTGACGCCTGCAGATACATGAGAAAGCTTTGACACAACATGTTCTCTGATTCAACTTCCTTACATTTATGACAAACGATGTTGAGAAATCTGCAAGGGAGGTAACCTGTATTAGATCTCGCGTTCTGCGAGAGTCGCCCCGCCTTTGTACATGGGATTGATGCCACTGGTGGAAGCACCCAAAGCAATTTTTGCCCCATCAGTCAGTTTAACCGCTCATTCAGGGGGAGGAAATCATGTCTAAACATGGATGTGAAATAGTACGCCAGGGTGTCCAGGCATTCGCCGCAATTCCAGTATTTGACTCCTAGATCTATTTGCTTGACCCATAAACGTCAACATGTCACACCTCTGTTGCAGTCCCTCCACTGGCTTCCAATCCAGAGTCGAATTGACTGCAAGCTGGCTTCTATCTGTTTCTCTTCTGTTTCTGATACTGGACCAAAATACCTTTCCGACATCCTCCACATCTACACCCCATCCCGTCAACTTCGTTCCTCTGCCGACAGTCGCCTCTTGCGCATTCGTTCTGTCAGAACAAAATCTTTTGGTCAACGTTCTCTCTCCTTCCAAGGACCAACTGTCTGGAATACACTTCCCATCAATGTCAGATACCTACCTTCACCCTCTTCTTTCAAATCTGCCGTTAAAACAAATTTCTTTCATCAGTCGTAACCCCCCCCCCCCCCTCCCAAATCCACCTTCCGAGTGTCTGAGTGGGCTTTTTGCGTGCACGCGTGAGTGCTTGATGGTTGTGTCGCTTGTGCGTTCAGGCTGTGTTGATGTGGGTGCGTGCGTGCGTTAGTGCGTGCGGGTGTCTGTGAGCATGGGTGTGTGATCATGCGTGAGCACGTGTACGCGCGCGCTCCTGCGCGGATGCGCGCGCGCGCGCGCGTGTGTGTATGTGTGTGTGTGTGTGTGTCTGTGTCTGTGTGTCTGTGTTGTTGGTTATGTAAAGCGCTTAGAGCCCTAATTTTTAGAGAATAGGCGCTATATGAATTAACATTATTATGATTATAAACTGACAAAATATAACTCTTCTTCGTAAAGGAAAGACAGGCTGTTATCTTCCCCTGAACTCTTCCACCGGTACAGGTCTGTTCACATCAATATTTGCCTCAAAGAGCCAGAGGTTACAGGAATAGTGAACAATGTATTGCTGTTCCCACCCTCACCCCCACACTCTCCCACTTCAAATGCATGAAGAAAAAAAAAAGTGTTCAAATTGATGGATGGTTTTCGAGAAATTTTAACTTTTCGTATGCAGTGTCTTCTCCCTTTGCCGTGTCGTGCAGGTTGGGTTTCCGATGTCTCCAGTGTGTTGGCGTGAGAGCGTTCCGCCCACAGCTGTCGATATTTAATCAGTTGGGTGGCCTCCCTTCCGTCCACACAGCACGTGCGGTACGTTCACAGACTGTGCCACTTAACATGTAAACGGCCCAGAAAAATAAACCAACCGCGAGAGAGTTTACAGTGCTCAGCCAATCGCGCAGCTCGACACGTAAATAAATACATAAATAAAAAAAAAGGGGGAGAAGAAAGGGAAAAGAGGGTAGTCGATGGTTCAGACTTTTTCTTTTTTTTTTTTTTTGCCTCGTGTATTTGTTACTTTAATCTTTGATGCCAACAAGTTAGATACTGTAGTGGTAGAAGTTAGGAAAGATTTTTTTTTTTCATGATGCATTCTTTTGGAGTGGTATCCCCTTTATACATGGGCTTGTGGGTCTTCTGATTCCACAAAAAAATGTTCATGCCACGGATCCGCACCAAAATGTAATGGGTTCCTCCCTGGGCCCTTTTCCAACTTCACACAGAACGAACTGAACTAAACTAAGCTAAACTAAATTAACTAAACTACACTGAACTACGCTACACTAAACGAAACTAAACTAAATTTAACCAAACTAAACCAAACTAAACCAAACCATAGAAAATCAAACTAACTGAGTTTCAAAACGGGGTGACTGAGGGCGGAAAATGAAGCCAAATTTGGAAAGAGAGGGGGTTAGTTACCGCCAAGGACACAGACAAACAGAGTACAGGACTAGACACCTCCTAACTGAACTGAACTAGTTGAACTGAACTGAACTAGACTTAACCAAACTAAACTAAAGTAACTAAACAGAACAGAACCGAAACAAACTTAACAAAATCGAACCGAACCGAACCGCTACGCTACGCAACGCAACGCAACGCAACGCAATCGAACTAAACTAAACTATTCTGCGCGACCAAACAAAGCATTCTAATTGTACTCTTTTGTCAGTAAAATCAGAAACTAAACATTTTTTTTTAATCGCTTCTGTTGGTTCAGGCTTGAGAGCCTGTGAAACGTTCTGTGATTGGAGGACATTCTTCATGCCATTTCCCTCTGACTTACTGCGCCAGTTGCATTGTTAGGTGCTCAGAGAGTTTTTTAAATATGAAAACTGTTTTCGGTTTACACATTGTCTTTTTACCAAATGATACCAAACGATAGTAGATAACGTCTTTGGTTAGAATATTTTCTTCGCCAAACTCTTTCATTTACGAAAGCAGAATGCATAAAATTCAAACCAATGTATACACGTTTCGCTGGCTTAGCAAAACTATACGGCTTAGAAGAAATACACCTCTTCACTTGAACTGCAGAATTCTCATGAATAAAAAGAAAATATCCATTCCATTTCCTTTCGGACATTTTTATAATAAAACAAAATTTGCGTTTCAGTTTATGGCTGTATCATTCTTTCTTTGCATTGTGCCTTAGTTTTGTTCCTAACACGCGTTTACATAAACCTTTCAATGCTACTTTTTGTGCTGATTTTGTAGACTTTTT
>CM065723.1:55354423-55359423 GCA_033310375.1 Conus canariensis
ACTCACAACTCTAAGCGGTCTCTGGGAGGTACCTTGCATCGAAAGTGACCGATTGTTGTTTGTTCCGGCTTATAGTCCGGGACGGAGAGAGGAAAGAGGCTCAGAGAGAGAGAGAGAGAGAGAGAGAGAGAGAGAGAGAGGGGGGGGGCAGAGAGAGAGAGAGAGGGAGAGAGGGTGGAATGGGGACGGGGGAGGGAGGAGGGGGATGGTCGCGCGTTAGAGTGGTCTCCTCACCGGAAATAACTGAGGTCCGACACCCTTGTTGACCAGACAGCTTAAAATACGTTGTCCCTGCAGTGGGGGCTTGGGGGCTGGGGGGTGGGGGTGGGGGTGTGAGTTAAGTGGATTAATGATTTCCTGATTGGTTGTCGATCAGACTGACCGCCAGCTGTGTACGACAGCTTGTTGAGGAGGACGTTGACAAGCTCAAAGAGGGTTTTGTTGGTTTGCATGACGTCACGATCAGGTCATTGTGCCTCGGTCGTGTTTCCCTCACTGACTCGTCGTTCGCTTTGCTTTGTGATGACTCTGTAGTTTCTTTGTCTGGAAAGGGGGGGGGGGGGGGGGGGGGGTTGTTGTGAAGTCGAGAGGAGCTGGCTTACAAGCTTTTCCGTGTAATGGTCGCGAGCAGTCACTGATTTCCCGGTCGCCAAGCTCATCAGATGCGTCGGAAGCAGAATTACAATGTTGCAGTTTGTGTGTGCAACCAATCAGACACAACGTTCCTTCATCTTGTCTGCATCGAATATTAAGCGGATTGGAAACGGAAAGAGGCTGAATTAAGAAATCGGATCGTTGTTCTTATTCTTCTGTGTACGGAGGCTGATACTCCTTCGGACACTCCCTGTATAGACAGGCAAGTATTAATCTCATCTGCCCAGCAAAGGGAGTGGAGTTTTGTGTGCATGACCGTTTTTGTTTTTTTTATCCCGCCATTAAGGCAGTCATACTCCATCTTCGGGGATTAACCTTTGTCTTTTTGTTTGTTTGTTTTAATCTCAGTTTCTTTTACTTATGAATATTTCATATTATATCGGGGTCCGTGATTAGACCAGTTTTAAGAACTTCTTTCCGATTGGGCCACAGAGTCTGTCTCACTACCTGTTGTTGGTCGAGGCACAGGGGTGATAAATGCGGCATATGGTCTTCACCTTTGACGGGTGAGGTTGAGTGCCTGGGTTGCACGAAAGCTAGATGTATGTAGACATAGTGCACACTAAGATCACAAAGCGTCCACCTACCCTAGCTAACGTCAACTATAGCCTTCCCAAATAAACAAAACTGGCCATGTACATTCACATCTCGCTACACACCATCAGATTAGGTCTTGACAGAAAAAATACTCCCACCCCCACTTTGGACACAAACCATCCAATCCACCCCAAGTAACAAAACTGGAAGAGCGCTCGCTTGGGTCAACGCAGACCTCCGCCATTTCTTACTGATTCTGGATCCGCCCTTTGATGCGGATTCGGACTACAGATCCGGATCCGCGTCATGGATCTTCAACGAAACGTATTGAGTTCGTCTCTGAGCCACATTCTGTTTTTACACCCTGTCGAAATCGGCTTTGTACTATTTGCAAGTTTTTGTGAGCGGATCCGAGATCTGCTGATCCGGAACTACGCCAAGGATCCGTACCAAACTTAATACATTTGTCCTTGCACCGCATTTGATCTTTTTACTGAGTTTCATTTTAGTCTGTTCTGTGGTACTTGCGGGATGACGGACTGACAAATGGACAGACGCGGGCGAAAAACAAACTTCTTAGCGACGTAACATTGCATGGAGCAGCGGCTGTGAAGAATACAATGAGGGGGGAGAGGAGGTAGAGGGGTGGGGGGAGAGGGTCTTGGCATGCCTGGAGTCTTTATATAGATCAGTTCTGTCTCACAAATTCTGTATTGCTTATTAATGAAGTCTTCAGACGCACGCATGCACACACACACACACACACACACACACACACACACACACACACACACAAAAGCGCGCGCGCACGCCCACACGCGCACGCGCGCTCACGTACGCACGCATGCACGCACGCGCGCACGCACATACACATATACACACACATACACATACGCGCACGCGAGCGCGCACACACACGCACGCACACACACACACACACACACACACACACACACACACATGTGCGCGCGCGCTCAATCTTGTTTGAATACAAACCATCCGTGCGTGCGTGCATGCCTGCGTGCGTGCGTGCATGTATGCGTGGCGCGCGCGCGCGCCTTGTGTGTGTGTGTGTGTGTGTGTGTGTGTGTGTACAAACATAGAGACTAAAATAGTTTTGAATTGGTTTTTTTTTATCCTTTTTACTAAATTTCATCGCGAAAAACTAAGGAAAATAACTCGCGCATTCTGCCTTTACGGATTCTGACATTAAATCTGATGTGACATTGAATGTCGCACTTGTTATCTGTGTGTTTGCTTGTTTGTTTCCATCACAGGGAGTGATCTCTATTATTTGTGTGTTCATTTGTTTCTGTTGTTTGTTTGCGTGCTTGTCTGTTTGTTTGTTTAACCTAGTAACAGACCTAAAATGGCCGCGAGTTCGCTGGATTATGATGGAACCAAAACTGGAATAGCATGAAAAGAAAAACTGAAGGAACGAAGGGGGAAAAAAAGGAAAGGAAATTTGAAGAAATGAATGAACAACGATTTAATGCAATTTTTAATATATATGGATCTAAATGCACAGCCGGATTTCACCCGCACGCAATTGGATTTCGCAAGCACGCAATTGGATTTCATCAGCACTCAAGTGGATTTGACTCCCACAAATACTGGATTGTGCCAACACAGAGCTGGACTGCATCAGCGGGCAACTGGTCTTCGCCAACACACAACTGATTTCGCCAGTATATAACTGGATTTCACCAGCACACAACTAGATTTCACCAGCACACAACTGGATTTCACCAGCACATAACTAGACTTCTCCAGCACGCAACTGGATTTCACCGGCACACAACTGGATTTCACCAGCACACAACTGGATTTCACCGGCACGCAACTGGACTTCACCAGCACGCAATTGGATTTCACCGGCACACAACTGGATTTCACCGGCACGCAACTGGATTTCACCAGCACACAACTGGATTTCACCAGCACACAACTGGATTTTACCAGCACACAACTGGATTTCACCAGCATGTAACGGCGATTTAAAAAAACAATAACAACAACAACAACAAAAACACCATTTGGATTGTACTAGCACACCACTGATGTCACCAGAAAGCAAACTGGATTTCACCAACGCACAACTGGATTTCACCAACACACAACTGGATTTCATCAGCACACAACTGGATTTCACCAGTGCATACAAACTGGATTTCACCAGTGCATACAGACAAACTGGACTGTACCAGTACACAACTGGATTTCACCAGCACACAACTGGATTTCACCAGCACACAACTGGATTTCACCAGCGCATACAAACTGGATTGTACCAGTACACAACTGGATTGTACCAGTACACAACTTGGTAGCACCGGCGCATCGAGCTGATTTCACCAGAAGACAGCTTGGGTTCAGGAGGAATTATGGGCCGAAACACTTACATCACGGCATGTTCTCTTCTGAACGCGTTCTGCTGTGCAGTTGACCCTACAGTTTCTTTCAACGTACCATACCAAAAGACTGCAATGTTACAATATATGCAAATTCGTTTTGCTGTCCCTAGAGTGTCTTCCTCCGTCTTACATACATGGACTGAAATGTTGCGATTTAGGCAAACCGGCTTTGCTGTCCTGAAGAGTGTCTTCCTCCGTCTTAAATACATGGACTGGAATGTTGCGATTTAGGCAAACCGGCTTTGCTATCCTAGGGTGTCTTCCTACTCATTAACTCAGTGGACTGAAATTTTTCAATGTATGCAAATTCGCTTTGCTGTCCTCAGAATCTCTTCCTACATTCTTCATCAACAAACCAAAATTTCGTAATATATGCAGATTTTCTTGCTGTCGCCAAAGTTTTGTTGTTGTTTTTTTTCCCCGACGTATCACATCTGTGGACAGACATTTTACAATCTATGCAAATTGGCTTTGCTGTCCCCAGTTTCTTCTTACGCTTTACATTAATATACTAAAATTTTACAATGTATGCAGATTTGCTTGTTTGTCCCCAGTTTCTTCCTAATACGTCAGTAGACTGAAAACGCTTTACATTCTATGCAAATTCGCTTCGCTGTCAGGGAGTTTTGTTTTCTTTTCTTTTCTTTTCTTTTCTGTTGTTTTTCCACATACTGCATCAATATTAGATTCCTGTTTGTGTCTCCTTTTTGTTTTTCTTTCACCCCTTGTTTCTCTTCTCTATTAATGTTTGTGAGTTACAAGTTCTTACTTTTATTTTTCTGAATGGGTTTGGTTGGTATGGTTAAATCTCACGTGTTTCAAAGTGTAATGACTACCGGCAAAAGTTTAAATATAAACAATTAATGCTTGAATTCTGAGCTACCAAATCAATGTAGCAAACATTGAAATACTGAGCCGCCAAATTGAATTCAATTGATAGCTAGCACAGTATTTCAAAATGCCCATACCATATGACCATACCCTTTGAGCTTTCGTGTAAAATGAATTACAGCAATTAGGAACTTTTTCTCATAAAGATGACGGAATAAGCAGACATGTTTTTAAGAATAAAATCAAGGCCATTGAACAAAGAAGTCAGAGGATATGACCCAGAATGCATTCTGCAGGAGGAACGTAGAACTGTAAATGTCAGTCGACTCCACTGCTTTTTTTTTTGACTCACGTGTGTAACAAAGTGAGTCCATGTAATCACCTTCTTTTGAGTGTGTGTGTGTGTGTGTGTGTGTGTGTGTGTGTGTGTGTGTGTTTTGAGTGTGTGTGTGTGTGTGTGTGTGTGTGTGTGTGTGTGTGTGTGTGTGTGTGTGTGTGTGTGTCTGTCTGTCTGTCTGTGTACATGTGTGTGAAACAATTAAGGCAGCTAAACACAAAGACTAT
>CM065723.1:55364423-55369423 GCA_033310375.1 Conus canariensis
CGAATCGCCCAGCACAAAACAACACAGAGCGCACAGAAACAGGAGATCCGAAAAAGATGTTCGAAGCTACCCGTATACTCCGTAACTGACACATCTTACACAACGACAACTGGAGAATGAAGAAACCATTTACATTATCAAGACTAGCACAGCCTTTCTCATCTTGACAAGTCAAACAACACCTCGACGAACGTGACAAATACAGGTAACCTCGGTTTGCTGGGTATGAGAGGAAATCTTAAACAAGATGCAAAGCATATAAACGTACTCCCAGTAAGTAGTAGTACAACAAAAAGAAAAAAAAAAAAATTATATATATATATATATATATATATATATATATATATATATATATATATATATATATATATATATCAGTCACTATAGCACTTTCTCTTCTTTTGGTGGTAGAAATTTTGTATGTAAGAGAAAAAAAAAAAAACACTACTCTTCCCGGCGGGGAAACGAACTCGGATCTCCCGCGCGACAGGCGGGGACACTATCCACTATACTACCGAGGCGCTTACGAACTTTGGTTACACTTAAGCTTATAAGCCGTTATTGCTTAAACTGTAAATCACAAACTTATCATTTACAGCCGTCAGTAACGGCTATTCTGGTAAAATAAAACATCAGGCATCATCCGTGACCCATAATGAACATATCTACAAATTTTCAGAAAGATCGGTCCAGCAGTTTTGTCTTGAGCGAGTGGAACACATTTTGACCACGGACAGACAGACACACAGACAGCATTTCTTCCTTCCCATTGTTGCTCCATGTTGAAATAAATGCACGCTCAACCTACAAACTTTTTAGAAGATGTATTTTAAAGGGTTGTGTAATTTTTTTTTTTTAAATGACTCGTATGTTGACTTCAACACGGTGACAGCCCTGATATGGGCCTTAGCGGTCGGCTGTGCTATAAGCAACATTATCTATCTCTCCCTCCCAGCCTACGAACTGATCAGGCCTTGCTAGTATGGTCTGCACCATTGCAATAGATATGTGTCAGCGTCTTGCGTGTGTATGGTGATGGTGGTGGTAGTAGAGGTACTAGTCGTGTCGTAGTCGTGAGTGGTCGGTCGTCGTCGTAGTAGTAGTAGTAGTAGCATTAGCGTTAGCGCAGCAGCAGCAGTAGTAGTAGCAATAGTAGTAGATTACAGAAATAGTAGCAGTAACATGAATAGTAGTAGTAGTAATAGTAGTAGGAGCAGTAGTTACAGAAATAGTAACAGCAGCAACAAAAATAGTAGTAGTAGTCACAGAAATAGCAGCAGCAACAAAAGTAGTAGCAGTAGTAATAGTAGTAGTAATGGTTACAGAAATAGAGCAGCAGCAACAAAAGTAGTAGCAGTATTAATAGTAGTAGTAATGGTTACAGAAATAGCAGCAGCAGCAACAAAAGTAGTAGCAGTATTAATAGTAGTAGTAATGGTTACAGAAATAGTAGCAGCAGCAACAAAAGTAGTAGAAGCAGTAGTTGTACTAATGGTAGGCCTATCTGTTGTAGTAGTAGTAGTAGTAGTAGTGGTAGTAGTAGAAGTAGTAGTAGTAGTTAGAGCAATATTAGCAACAACAAAAGTAGTAGTAGTAGTAGTAGTAGTAGTATGCAGTAGTAGTACTACTACTACTAGTAGTTGTAGTATTGTAGTAGTAGTAGTAGTAGTAGGCTTAAGAAAAGACAGATAAAAAGAAAATAACCCTCATCGTTGTCATCATCATCATCTTCATTATCAATTTGATAAATATCTGAAGTATTCTAATATAAACGCCGATTCTGTGCCGTTCCTCGTGTTTCGCAGGTTTTCGCGCCGCGAAGAAGAAGAAGAAGAAGGGGAAAAAACCCTTGCTGTACACAAAACGAACTACAATGTACAATCCAGGTTTGACCTCTTGTTTACGACTCTTCATCGTGTAAGGTGCAACAACGGCAAGTTTATGGAAATCGCAGATGGGATAGGGAACACTAAACAGAAAATGAAGAGAGATAGAAAGAAAAAAAAAAGGATAACTCTTGCTCTTGTGACGTGACAATCACACGCTCATAACTCCAAACGAAGGCTGAGTACAGTACCTTAGCACCATTCGTTTGGCGTTATGGGCGTGTGACTGGCACTGTGAGAGTTACCCTTCTTGTTAGTCGTCCACGCTATGTTTCTTTTTGATTTCTCTTCTTTTGCTTCCTCCGCCAAGGAAGCCGTTTTCCCGTCCGTGTCCCTCATTTGGTTGCTGTGTTTTCCCGTCTGTCAGGAGCATTACATAAAATAACTCGTAAACCGGTCTAGATTACATACATCAACCCGTGAATCGGTCTACACGAAACTTGGTGCGAAGATGAAAGGTGACCCAGTGACGAACCCAATAAAGTTTGGTGCGGATCTGTGGCGCGTATCGGGTCAACGACGTGTCCAGGATCCGCTAGCAAGATAATTTTGACGTTTTCCTCTTATAATGACACTGCGAATTAAAAAAAAAAAAAAATAATTGTTAGCGATAAATGTACATACCTTAACGGACTACTGACATTTTTCTTGTGATGAAAACATTGACATTTTTTTTATTCCGATGTCCTTAGAGATAACATATCTGGAGAGTATCTTTTTCAGTCCGAACATGCTATTACTTCCCCTGGCGGAACATAATTTCCTAGGATTCGTTCAACTGTGGCAAGTGTCTGCGTTCTCCCCAGTGTCCTTCTGGTTTTGTTTACTTTGTGTTCCTTTTTGTTTGTTTGTTGCTTTGTTTGTTTGTTCTATCTTCACGTGAGTCGCTATGGATCTGTTTCTGATAAAGAGTATGGTCAGAAACCTTGATGGTACTGTAGAACATTCGATGCCATTCAACCTTCGAAGACATGGGGAAAAACGTTAGTGGCGCTGTACTCTGGCAACGCGCCCTCCAGTAAGAGAGCTGCCCAAACTACTCACAAGGAGATTGTGACATTAAAGTCACGCAACGCAGTACAACACAACCCACCGCAACACAACACAATGCAGCAATGTCGTAAACCTTTACAAGAATTTTCTCTCGTCACTCCTTCTCCAGACGGCAAAAAGATAAAGGTTACTATGGCTTCATCAATAAAGCAGTAGGATTTTTTTTTCCTTTTTTTTTTTTTTTTTCTTTTTCGGATTGGGATTCCCTTCTCTTTGCTGTGTCTTGTCTCCTTACCTATTTTATTACGTTCATTTTTCAGTCGTACAGATCCAGGCAAAGACCCACACGAAACCACTGACATTCTTGTCATGATGCCATTCAGTGTGTATTGTGTAAGACAAGTAGTTTCAAAACTACCCTGTGAGCAAGTTTCGTGGGGGTGATTGGAGACGTTTACACCCATGAGAGTATCAAAAGCGCTCTCGTTGGGAGGGGGGTTGGGGGGGTGGAGGGGCGGGAGAAATCTCTGAGTAGTCTGCCCATTTTGAATGGGGGCGGGTTGAGGGCGGGGAACGGGAACAGCGTTTACATGGACGTAGTGGTAAAATGAGTCATACAACATGATTAGAGCTTCTCTCTCTCTCTCTCTCTCTCTCTCTCTCTCTCTCTCTCTCTCTCTCTCAACAGGCCAAATATTCGCCAAGATGGACAGGTTCATTCGTAGAGTCAGTCTCTTAAAGTGTTTTACATGCTTAAGTCTTTCGGTAAAATAAAATCTGAAATCTTTGAGTACAGCATTTTAAAGCCTTTGGGTACGACGCTTGCATTTCCTGAATGGTCTACTAGCTGATGTTTTTCGGTAATTACTTACAGGCTGGAGTCTTTGAGTACAACATGATGAAGTTTAGGGGCACAACGCTTATATGCTTCAAACATTTGATACAAACATTCTCACTGTTAAGTTTCAGGTGAAACACTTACCTGTCGAAGTCTTTGTATGCAACTTTTACATATTGAAGTCTTTGGGTACACAATTCATACATGTTCAAGTCTCTAGGTACAAACTCTTATTATATTCAGGTCTCTGGGTAAAACTCTTACATGTGTCTGGATACAGCTCTTACATACTGAAGTCTTTCGTTACAGCTCTTACATGTCCTCTTTGGGTATAACTCTTTCACGTTGAAGTCTTTGGGTATAGCTCAGACATGTTAAAGTCTTGGGTGCAACTGTTACATGTTGAGGTCTTTGAGTACAATTCTTACATGTTGAAATCTTCGAGTACAACTCTTACTTACTGAAGTATTTGGGTACAACTCTTGTACGTTGCATAGCATAGTTGTGCACTACCAAGATAAATTGATTCTCTACAGACATTTCCCCAAAACCTGCGCGCGCGCGCGCGCGCGCGCGCGCGCGTGTGTGTGTGTGTGTTCGTTCTTTAATTTAACGTCTATCCACCTAACAGTGATCTTAGACAGTATGTAAGTGTTATGTGTGTGTGCATGTGGTGTTTTTGGGTGTATGCATGCGAACGGTTGGTGTTGATTTTGGGCGTACGTAGGTATGTAATATGATGGTATTCGCAGTAATAAAGAATTAATTTATGGGATTGTTCTTATGATAATGAGGTTAATTACAAAGTGATGAGATTACAAGATGGCACCTTGTTCAAAACAAAACTAACAGTCAAGAAGGTGCTGGTATTTTGCAAAAATTATTCCACCCTCTCTCAAAAAGAAATCCCCAGAAAATGGATCAACAATCACTCAGCACAGCAAATCTGTTCATCCATGAATTGGGAGCGAACAACAGGTCGTCGTAGTACATAGGGAAGGGTCTGGGTGGGTGGTGCTGGAACCTGGTTGCTTTCTTGGGCTTCCTCCAGAACAGGTCTCTCACGTGGCGCCCGATGTTAGCTGCCATCTTACTGGTTCCGAGGAAGGTGGGATGAAGACCATCCTGAAGATGTCGCGGGGTGGTTGGTAGATGGGAATGCCCCACGAAACTGATGTTGTTGAAATCAGCTAGCTGTTGCATGACGAGAGCATTGAACAGTTCTGCTTTGATGTTCAGATCTTTGTTTCTGATAGGGCACACTTTGCTGACCACTACTTTGA
>CM065723.1:55374423-55379423 GCA_033310375.1 Conus canariensis
TCGGGTCGACCACACACAGAAAGGCGTATGTGAAATACGTACGTGTCCGGGTAGCAGCGGTAGAGGGGTGGCATTTTTCTCCCCCACCACCAGTGATCACGTGACGTGTAGATCGGTGCGTGCCAAGGTATGACACGCGGTTCGTGTCAACCCGATTAGAACGCAATAGTGCTAGAGAGAGAGAGAGAGAGAGAGAGAGAGAGAGAGAGAGAGAGAGAGAGAGAGAGAGAGAGAGAATGGGGTGACAGGGAAGGGACTACGGGTGTAAAATGGAAACCCACACCTGAAAGTAGCAATGACGTCACGGCTTTGTGTGTGTGTGTGTGTGTGTGTGTGTGTGTGGTGTGTGTGTGTGTGTGTTGGTGTGTGTTTAGAGAGACAGACAGACAGACAAACAGACAGACACAGACACTGACGGAGAGAGAGAGAGAGAGAGGAAGGAGGGACGGGGACGGAGCGAGAGGGGTGGGGGGGGGGGGGGGTGGGGGGGGGGGGGGGGCTGGTAGGCGGAAAAGGAAGATTTTCTTCTTCTTTTCTTTTAAAGCCGAAAAATGAAAACAAAAAAGAAAAGAGACAAAACAAAAGATAAGACACAATCCGCCGCTGGTACAGTGTTTACTGTAGCGGAATAGCAGGCCTAGAGGTTGTGGGTTCGGTTCGGTTCTCATCAGAGCCATTTATTTGTAGGATTTTTTCGGCCGGCTTCTACCTAGGACTGAATGTGTTAAGGGCTCAGACGGGAATCTAGACTGGATGGAACACTTCAGTCAAGTTCCATCCATCTAATGAAGGCGTCTCTGAGAGTGAGGGTGTAGCGCTGCAGTGACTGTCGTTCGGTGGACGCCGGGATACGTTAGGAAAGGAAACGGTGGCTTGCTTCCCTTTGTTGTATGTAGTCTTGGACCGATGGGGAACCACACTGCACCATTTTTGTTTATAGATATTCATCGATCGTCCTATACAGGACAGATTCTGTTGCTCTTCTTGTCCTGTTTTCTCTCTTCTGTTGTCCTCTCTGTCTGTCTGTCTGTCTGTCTGTCTGTCTGTCTCTCTCTCTCTCTCTCTCTCTCTCTCTCTCTCTCTCTCTCTCTCTCTCTCTCTCTCAGTCGAGCAGCTCATTCAGATGTTAGTTGCACATGATGACGGTTGATGAAACTTACGGATTGTTTTTATTTTGTTTGTTTCTTTCTATAACTCGTAAAACTTGGAGATCTTGAGAGAAACTTGAAGGTTGACAGAAAGTATCAAACATAAGAAAGAAAATCAGTAAGGTTTACTTTCATTCAGTCTTCAAGATTCTGCTGCAGATGAACAACCAGCTGTCTTCAAGTTGCTCTAAGCATGCTGACCCTCCCTCTCATCATCTTCGTGAGGATGCGAGGGTGATAACTGTACTGTCTTCTGTGTGTTCTGACTCGTTGGCTGCCTTATCATTGTCCGTGTCTCTGTCTGTCTCACTCTATGTCTGTCTTACCTATCTGCCTGTCTGTCTGCCTGTGTGTGTGTGTGTCTCTCTCTCTCTCTCTCTCTCTCTCTCTCTCTTTCTCTCTCTCTCTCTCCATGGCCCAGGTGACTAGACATAATCCCAAGAACTAACACACCAATCTCCACTGTCCCCCAACCCCCTAAATCTGCACGGACCTACCTAAACACCGACAGCTCAGGCTAGAGAGGGGCAGTGAGAGCTGGCCATAAGCTAGAATTAGTCACCAAGGCAACCACTGGATCTGTAGGTATGCGTGCAGTTCTTTCATCGGATGGTCCCAGTCCACCTGTGCGGAAAGCTCTCAAGCTTGTTGAAAACTACTCGCCGAGGAAACGATTTATTTGATCGCAACAGCGGATTAAAAGGGAACGAGAGAAGGGGTGTGAGGGGAGGATGGGGGAGGGGGAGGAGCGTCTGCAGGTGAGGATGTGTGGAAACGGGTGACGGTGAGGGGTAACGGGTGGAGAGGTATGGAGGAATGTGAAAAATCTTGAAAAATCTATCTCTTACCTCCCTTTAAAGATGTCGTGTCTCTGTCATTTTCTTTCTGTCTTTCTGCCTCTCTGTCTTTCTTTCTTTCTTTCTTTCTCTATTTCTTACAAGCCCTTCTCATGAAAAACAGTCGTGAAGTCTGTTGCTTGTTGTTCCTGGTCTTTGGCTGGTTTGCATACAATATGAGCAAAGAAGAAGACCAAAAAAGATTCCAAAAAGCAGTCCAGCAGAGCCAGCAAGGGCAATGGACAACGTGGGAGAATGCACTCCAAAGAAGTCTCACTTGGAATGACATTTGGCACATGGCCCCTCTCAGGATCAGCTTCATTCTCAGATCTGCATATGACCTTCTGCCCTCAAATGCAAACCTGGTGAAGTGGGGAAAAACAGACGATCCTGCATGCCCCCTCTGCCATGAAAAACAAACAGTGGAGCATGTCCTAAGCTCATGTAAAGTAGCCCTGGCTCAAGGAAGGTACACATGGAGGCACAACCAAGTGCTCAAAGAGATTGTACAAGTAGTCTGGGCTAGTACCAACACCACAAAAGGGAAAATCAGGACTCCAAAAGCACCCGCAACATTCTTCACGGCCGGAGGCGGCAAATCATGGCCAAGAACAACAGTGCCACTCGGAACATGCAGGCAGAGTCTGCTGGACGGGGCAGATGACTGGAAGTGCACTGCAGACCTCCCAGAATGGAAGAGTCACCCAGAGATCATCAGCAAGAGTGGCATGAGACCAGACATAATAGTCCACTCTCAGTCAACCAAGCAGCTGATCATGATCGAGCTCACGGTGCCATATGAGAACAGAATGGAGGCAGCTCAAATCTACAAGACTGAAAAGTATGCTGATCTGGCAAACAGCCTGAGGAGAGAAGGCTATCAGGTCAAAGTCCTCACTGCAGAAATTGGAGCTAGGGGGTTTGTAGGAACGTCTGCATACAGCCTCATGAAACAGCTCTCAGTTGCAGGGAGGGAAAAAACCAGAGCCCTGAAAGCAATGGCAGAAGCGGCAGAGAGGTGTTCAAGCTGGATCTGGTCAAGGAGGAACAAAAGTGTACTTCATAAGGCTTAAATTTCCTACAAATATCAGGTGTCCCTGTGGCTCAGTGGTTAGAGTGCGAGTCATTAAGTGGAAAATGAGCATGTCCAGAGGGTCATGGGTTCCAATCCCAGCCATGGCTCGTCCCCCCCCCCCAGAGTGTCAGGAGATAAGGGCCGAAACACTTGCTTGAAGGGGGCTTCTCTTCTGAGGACTCTCTGCTGCCACGCTCTCCACGAGTTTCTTTCTACTGCGGCTTGATTTTCTTACGAGTCCTGCTCATGAAAAACGGTCGTGAAGTTTGTTGCTTGTTGTTCCTGTTTTTGGCTGATTTGGATACAGTATGCAGTTTGACTGTTGATCTGATCTATGTTAGATGTTACTTACATCTGTTAATATCTTCTTGTGTTGCGTTGTGTCGTATTCTTGATGCTTCGCGTAATGAACAGCTGTAATTTTGCTTCGACAACCTTGCTGTGGTCTTCGTCATAGAGACAGGCATTGAGATACGTACTGACAAAGACAAAGACAGACAGAGAGATTTGCCCAAGCGGACAATGTTGTGTCACTCACACAAGATTGTCAAAAGCGTGAACAAAATGGTTTCCATTACATGCGAATCAAAATACGTCTCATTCGCATTCGTTGTCCAAGGTAATAGTCTGTCAATCATAGTGTCATGCCGTCACCCGCACTCTTCAAGTTTGTTCTGGCATCTCACAACAGGATAAGATAATACATGCCCGTTTGTCTGTCCCTAGAAACTATGGCCGATTATCTGTCCGTTCGGAAAAACCAGATATGTTCAGAAAATAAACTTAAAAGAAAAATTGCCCTGCCGCCGAACGAGAGAAACAAACAAACTACAAGACAAACACGACGCGTTTCGACCTCCAATAGATTTCCACATCCATTTTGCGCCCAACTTGAGGAGATGAGTGATTGTTCGTTCTTCGTTTTCATTGTTGTGAATGTCGTTTGTCTTGCCTGAAGAAGACCGAAGAGGTCGAAACGCGTCGTGTCTTTTATATATATATATATATATATATATATATTATATATATATATTATATATTATATATATATATATGTATCTGTTTTGTATTTTGTGACTCTTTCGTTCGGCGGCATGATCATTTTTCTTTTAAGTTGACCCAGTTTCCGCCTGCAGTCACCTCATCATGAAACTAACTCAGAAAATAGACATAAACTGCCCGAGTTGCTAGCTGTTATCGCAAAATTGTCTTCTCACAATTGAGCGTCCCTGCTTAAAGCCGGTCGACAGGGGCGGATCAGAAGGGGGGGGGGGGGGGCGGGTGGAGTGGGCTTGGCTTATAAAGTATCATCCGCTCCTCCCCCCCCTCCTCCTCGCCTCCCCAACCTTCCACCCCACTTCCACCCCCAGTGCCTTTACCTCCCCCCCCCCACCTTCCGTCCTTCTTCAAAGGTCAATTGTAGTGATTCCATGCAAGTTATCCCAGTCATTCAACACCACCCACCCCACCTTTCACTTCCTTCCACCCAGCCTTCGCCCGGTCGTCATGGGTTTGTGTGTGTGTGTGTGTGTGTGTGTGTGGTGTGTGTGTGTGTGTGTGTGTGTGTGTGTGTGTGTGTTTCCAGGTCTTGCCGATACACCCACCTCATCCCCACACTCCTCCATTCCCTCTGCGCTGCCTCTTCCACCTTTCCACCATCCTCCCCTCCCCATCCTCTTCCTGTCTGTCTCTTGTGGACGAGTCTCCAAACCTAAAAGGATGTTTGATGTTGCTGAGGTGTGGGGGACTTGAAAACCCCCGTCGTGACCAAGCTCTAAGTGTTCCTTTGAGGAACTTCAAGTCTGTGGGTAGAAGGTTCAGTTCCAACGCTACACGTCGTTGCTGAGGTGACAGACAGACAGGTGAGGAAGCGCCCACTTTCTCTGGAGGAGGGGTGGGGGTGGGAGGGGAGAGTTGGGGGGGGGGGGACTGTGTTTCCCA
>CM065723.1:55386923-55419423 GCA_033310375.1 Conus canariensis
ACTTTTTGAAAAATTACAAGACACAAAACACTCAGGACAACGAAAATGAACGAACAGGTACTTATCTTCATCCACTTCAGCGCAAGATGGGCGTTGAATCCTCGTGTTTTCTCGTTCGTTTGCGTTGTCCTGAGTGTTTTGTATCTTGCCTGAAGAAGACCTAAGAGGTCGAAACGCGTCGTGTTTTGTCTTGTGATTCGTTTGTCTGCGGTTTTGTTTTTTGTTTGTTTTGTTTTGTTTGTTTTTTTGCGGTGCGCTATTACTAACATTTAAAATTTGTTTAGATTTCCGCCTGCAGTCGCCTCACTTTGCATCTAGGAATAACTTTCATAAAACAACAAACAAGCAAGCACACACACACACACACACACACACACACACACACCACCACCACCACCACCACCACCACCACCACTAACAACAACAACAACAACAACCACAACGGGCTCGAAAGTAAGACATAGCTTCACAGTGCTTCATCTTTTGTCTCCAGTGAGTTACCATACCTCAAAAAAAAAAAAAAAAAAAAGATTCGCCCCACGGCGGAAACTCCCTGCACGCTCGCGCCATACCTGCCTGTAGCGGTTTGTTTGACACCGCGGAGCGTTAGGCGTTTAGGGGGAGAGGGGGTGGGGGTGGGGGGGATAGAGGAGAGTGTCGCCGCTTCGGCCTGTCAATAATCAGGTGGGCCCCACAGGCTAACCGTCACCGTAATCTTATCTGCAGCCTTAAACAAACAGCACGTCTCGCCGATTTTGCCCATCGTATTAAGTTTATCCCCAAGCAAGCCTTCAGTCTCACAGAGATCGACGAGCGGAGACCAGCCATTCAAAGTGAGAAAGGCTTTGAGAGTGGTGAAGAGAATCCGTTCCCACTTGGGACTTGTTTGAGAGGCTCTCTTCATCACCGTCCTATTCGGATTCATCTTTGGGCTTTCCTGTGTGTAAACTGAAAAGAAAAGTTACTGTGCAGCCGAATGACAGAAATTAAACAAATTAGGCCTAACACGACAAACACGACGCGTTTCGACCTCTTGGGTCTTCTTCAGCTAAGGCAAACAGCATTCAAGGCAACGAAAACGAAGAACGAACAATCACTTATCTCCTCAAATGGCCATTTTGAGCGCAATTTGCGGAGGCTATTTTGCGCCCAGTTTGAAGTTATTGATCGTTCTTCGTTTTTATTGTCTTGAATGTTTGAGGACCAAAGAGGTCGAAACGCGTCGTGTTTGTCGTGTGATCTGTTTGTTTCTTTCGTTCGGCGGCATAGTAATTTTTCTTTGAAGTTCGTTTCAAGTTCCGCCTGCAGTCACCTCACTTTAAAACTACATTCGTGTGTAGCTTACGTACACACGCGTACGCATGTGCGCGCGCGAACCAGATTACTGTTTATCTTTAAGTTTAGTTAGATATATTCAAGTTGAGTTGTTAGTTTTTAAAAGATTTTTTATCAGAATCAAACCATAGGGTTTATTGTCTATCTCAAAAATCATAATAAGAAGTTACGAATAATCGTAAATTTGTGAAACATGTAAACGTTTGTGACAAATAAACGAATGATTAGATAAATGAATAAACAAAGACCACACCCATACACCCATACCTACCCTCACACACATACTTGTTCACTGAAATATACACTCAAGTTCATGCTCTCTCTCTCTCTCTCTCTCTCTCTCTCTCTCTCTCTCACACACACACACACACACACAACCACCCACTCTCTCTCTCTCTCTCTCTCTCTCTCTCTCTCTCTCACACACACAACCACCCACCACCACCACCCACCTCCCACTCTGTTTCTCGCCGGATTACGTTCCTCTCTGACCAGTCTTTGAGCTTTCAGCATTTTCGCTCGAATATAGTTCCATTTTTATTCTCTTTTTTTCTTTTAACCATGCTGGCAACCCAGATGTACGCTAGAGGTCGGCTGGACTACAAACATTATGACTTCACCTGATATCTTCGTCCCATTATCACCTATCTCTCTAATCTCCCCCCCCCCCCCCCCCCTCAATCAGTCAGTACCACACCAAACTAAACCCCCCAGAACCGTGACGCGACTATGGAAAGCGAACGATGTCAAAATAAAGAGTTATCGGCCCACAGGGGGAAGAGGACCAGACGGGGCCGCCAAAACCGTCCGGTACTCCCGCAAATGTAAGCACCGAGAGAGTGGCGGGCGCTAACAGGCTGTCAGATAAGAAGGGACGGCCGGGAGCGAGAACGGGAGGGAGGGGGGGGGGGGAGGAGGGGGGTGTGGAGGGTGAAAGAAGAGAGTGGAGGATGGGAGGGATTGGGGGGGGGAAGGAGGAGGGAGGGGGGAGGAGAGACAGTTTAATGGACCATCTTGTTAAAGAGCCTCCTCCCCCCCTTAGCAAGCCAATCGCCGGTTGTGTATTAAAAGGAGTCGACAGGGGAGCTCACTCTGTGCTACGGAACGAAAGAGAAAGCATGCGTTGAAGGGAAGGGGCGACAAGAGATGGGTGCACACTGGTAGAAGAGAGCAGTACAGGGAGAAGAAGGGAAGTAAGAAAACAAAAACCAAAAAAAAAAAAGGGGGGGGGGGGGGTGTTGGGGTGAGAATACCTTAAAAGCTAATGCTTGTTTCGAAGGAAGATAATTTTTATGCGCGTGTGAGTGGCCCAATGGCGAAGCACACCGACTTGGCACAGACTGTGTTGCAAGGTCGAATCCCCGCTAATATAGTGTACATGTAATGATGGCTGTTGTGGTTGTCCCATCTGGACAGTGTTGTCGTGTTGTGGTAGAGGTGTTCAGTGAAGTTTTAGAGAAGTACACGTACTTTCCTTGGATGTGGGTTATTACCCAGTCCAACATGCCCTGCCCCACCTTCCTTCCCGTCACCACCACCCGCCTGCCACCAACTGCATTTTTCTCAGTGTTGCTCATATAGAAATCTGACGATATTATTATCCGTTGTAGCAATAGAGATGATAGTCATGAATAACCATGCATGGTTTGAATTTGGGCGGCAGAGAGAGAGAGAGAGAGAGAGAGAGAGAGAGAGAGAGAGAGAGAGAGAGCGGGAGAGAGACAGAGAGAAAGAGAGAATGTATGTGTGTATGTATGTGTGTGTGTGCATGCGCGCGCGCGCGCTCGCGCGTGTGTGTATGTGTGTGTGTGTGTGTGCGTGTGCGTGCGTGTGTGCGTGCGTGCGTGCGTGCGTGTGTGTGTGTGTGTGTGTGTGTGTGTGTGTGTGTGTGTGTGTGTGTGTGTTGTAACATATAAAAGTTTTTCATGTTTACTGTTTGTAACGTGAGAGTGAAGAAAAAAAAAAAAGCACATAATAGTCTAACCGTCGCTCCTAGCACGGCCCTGTTTTCATCCGCTGTAGGCGTGTCCACACTTTAGCAACCACGTCATTTAGTGTTGCTTACACCTTCCTGTCGTCTTTGTCGTTTAATTGTTTCTTTTTCCGAAAGGACACCCCCACCCCCACCCCATTTATACTAACAAAGCCCTGTTTGTTGCCTGTTTGTTTGTTTGTCTGTCTGTTTGTCTGTCAGCAAAATGACGCAAAAACGACTGGACCGATTGTAGCAAAATTCGGTGGATATATTGACTTGTGGCCGAAGAACGAATCCGTTCAACTTCCGTTCGGGTCTGTGGTGCGGGTCTACTAGCGGAGATCTGAGTGCCCATCAATTTCGTGTGTGTGTGTGTGTGTGTGTGTGTGTGTGTGTGTGTGTGTGTGTGTGTGTGTGCACGTGTGTGTGTGTGTGTGTGTGTGTGTGTGTGTGTGTGTGTGTGTGTGTGTGTGTGTGTGTGTGTACAATTCAAAAGATGCAAACACGCAGGTGTAATGTATAACAATATTCGCACATTCACTTCTTTTTCTTTTTCCTTGTTGTTTTGTTTTTGGAAAGAGAGAGAAGGAGAGAGGGAAGTCATTAGTAATAACATCAGCAATCACGACAACATTAGCAATTGACATAGGCCAACACGTAACCACTTAAACACAAAAAATATACAATAGCTTAGCATAGCAGTCAGTCTGGTCTCACACACACAAAATAAGAAAAAATAGAAAGAAAAAGAAAAAGTCGACTCGCAGACAATGTTACATGTATCTTAAAAAGAAGAAGAAGAAGGGAAAAAAAAAGAAAACAGTGGTAGGACTATATAGGCATTCCAGGCTTTGACCATCTTGTTCTCATTGAACTGGGTTCTAGACATGCGCTTTCTTGTTGACAACCTCTGATGTTGATGCGTGTTGTTTGTTCTGCCCACCACCTTAGGCCCATCATATGATAAGCTCCTGATCGTAGTTGCATGTGCGTGTCAGGTTGTGTGTATTATTGGGATAATAATTGAACAAAGCGCTGAAGGCGAGACTGTCTGCCGCTCAAGGAAGAAACTTCAAGGAGATGGTGATGGAGTTCACAGAGAGTTACGTTCTTGACAGTTCTGGGAGATTGTTATTTCCGTGTGATGCCTGGGGACTTCATGGCTGACTTCATTGTGGTGGGAAATTACTACGCGTTTAAGGTTGTTTGTTTGCATTGATTCAAAAATAAAGAAGGATTTACAATCACATACAAATAAATAAATAAATGAATACATAAATTAACAAGACGTTAATTTGAGAATAAAGCAATGAAAGGATAATCATGTGTTGAAGATAGCATTCATCAAATTCAGTCGATCATTCCTGTCGAAATAAAACGCAAAGTAAGTAAGTGAAGAAAGAACATAAATACAAAGGTAAAAAAAAAAAAGAATCAATAAATGAATAAATAAATGAATACACAGTTTGAAATAGAAAATCATAGTTTACTAACCAACAAGACAGATAAACAAAGAAATAAAATCAACAAGCGATTCAATGAATCATGTAGTTTACTTTCTTTAGCACGAAAATAAGTATGTAAGTTACTCTAAGCGATCTTCTCTCGTCAGCTGCATAGGCTCCACGGGCTGTGCGCGTGGGCCACCTCTGTTTGCATTGTACACCAGACAGACACGTCGTCCAACACCTTTGCTGATAATGCACAAACAGGCCTACACGAATAAGGTTCCACATCTGAACTTGGCGGCATGGTCATTAACACCCAGCTATGGAAGACTTAAAGTTATGGATCGTGTTGAACAAACGGCAGTACAATGATGAGCACGTACTCGCACGTACCACCTAAACTTCAAAAACACCTTTTTGAGTGGTATTTGAAACAATTCCGCTAATGAACACGGACAAACGAATCACAAGACAAAAGACGACGCGTTCGACCTCTTAGGTCTTCTTCAGGTAAGATAAACAACACTCAGGACAACGAAAATGAAGAACGAGCGATCACTTTTTTTTTCATACTAAGCGCAAGATGGGCGTTGAAAAACACCTGTCTCTTCCAGCTTCCGTGTGCATCGTCAATACTACTGGCAGTACTTCTGGTATTGTTTGCTCTTCTCAGGCCCGCTACCTTGATGTCACTTTCGATGTTACTCTTTCCTTGGAGCAATATGTATCTATCGAACCTTGGAGAAAGAGCGACTCTCAGGATGGGGTGTAGATGAGGAGGGAATTTCTGGCGAGAGAGAGAGAGAGAGAGAGAGAGAGAGAGGAGAGAGAGAGAGAGAGAGATTATGTTCTTTTACGGTTTTGCATACGCAGTTGCAAACACTTTTTTTCAACACTGTTCTCTTCAGATCCGCCATGAGCAAAGCAACACACGCAAAACAAGACAAAATTTTGTTTTCCATATCGAAGAATCAAGCTGTTTTGTAAATCCTCAAATGCTGGGCAAGGAAGCAAAGCCATGTGACAGAGAGAGAGAGAGAGAGAGAGAGAGAGAGAGAGAGAGAGAGAGAGAGAGAGAGAGAACTTTCTTCTTGTTTTCCTTTTCTCTTTTAGTGATTAGACAGGCCGTGTGATAACGTTCTATCAATATTTACTCGATAACAAAAAATAACTGTATTTGCTTGATGACAAAAAAACATGCCTACTTGATAATAGAAAAAAAAAAAAAAGGGGGGGGGGTCTTACACGTTATGCAGCGAAGTAAACAGCAAATAAGCAGCTTATTACTACTCTCCCATGTGAATTACACGCCCTTAACTCCAACTCAGTACTGCTTACGGCACCGGTACATCTAGTACGGATGTAGACGCTAAGACAGAGAACAAACAAGGACAACATCCTTCTTTTTTTCTGTATTTACTGTGTCTGCACACGTGCTAGACGCCTGAGGAGCTCTCAACTGCTGCACCATAGCAGTAAAAGATGATTTCTTTATTTGTCCGTTGAAAACAACAAAAAAATTGTTTTGTTGACTGTTACACTTAAACCTCGCTTTAACTGCTTCATTTTGCTCGCTTTAGAACGAACACACACACACACGCGCGCGCGCGCACGCATGCACGCATGCACGCACGCATACATATGCATGCACACGTGCGTTTGTGCGTATACACAGATCCCGTGTTACTCAGGTGTGAGGTGATTTTTGTTTCGTTTCTTTGTTTTCACCAGTGCGATCGTCTGTAACTGTGTGTGTTTCCCTCACCACACATACACACAACCCCCATACACACACAACACCACACACACATACACACACACACATACCACACACACATACACACACACAAACACACAACACCACACACCACGCACACACAACACATACACAACACACCACACACACACACACGAAACACACACACACAACCACACACAAACACATACACACACACACATACACACACACATACACACACACATACACACACACACACACACACACACACACACACACACACACACACACACACACACAATGTTAGCTAGGCACTCAAGGTCTGACCAGCGCATTGGGCTAATGCGTAGGTCAGACAACTGCCAAGTCGTAGTAGCCACGTAGCGAGACCCTCTTCTTCAATTCTCTCACCATAGTCGTCAATATAACCAATGTATCCATCAGCTTAAAAACCATGCGCAGTGT
The DNA here is from genome assembly GCA_033310375.1 of Conus canariensis. NCBI lineage: Eukaryota > Metazoa > Mollusca > Gastropoda > Neogastropoda > Conidae > Conus > Conus canariensis. The sequence continues at coordinate 55,393,885 of CM065723.1, forward strand.
GGTCTCCAAAACGTAGCGGATGTGGTGCGGACTAGTCCGCACGCAGTGACGCCTCCGTGATGAAACTGAAACCAGTGTCTGGTCTCCTGCAGGTTTGAAGCTGGTCAGCTGCTGTCAGGCGGCCTGGTTCAAATCACATTCATGATCAGAACCGCTCCGTTCGCTCCTGGCTACGGTGTCTCCTTCCACCCCTGTCCTCCATCCCATCTTTTTCATAACCTGCCGTTTTATCGCAACCTTTCACACACATACAAAAAAAAAAAAAAAGGGGGGGGGGGGGGGCGGGGATGGGGGGGGAGAGGGAGGGGGAGGGCGAAGGAAGGGTGGACAAGCAGCCAGCAGAGAGAGAAGAGGGGTACTACTTTTTGTGTTCCAACCCCTTCCCGCAGGTGAAGAGGGAGAAAGGGGGGCGGAGCGGAGAGCTGCCTCCTGAACGGAGTGCAGTTGATTGAGACCGGCCGGGGAGGCGGCCGGAAAGGGACGAGGAGGCACGAAGAGCCCGGTAAAGAAAGAGATGGCTTCTTAATGGGCTGCTTGAGAAGAGGGGAGGGGGGGTGGGGGGTGGAAGACCTTTACTTGCAGCCCCCTCCCACCGCCGCTTGGCATAATGCGGGGGTTTCCTTTTGATTAATTGCCGACTCCGTGCCTCATCTCTCTCTTCTCTCTCTCTCTCTCTCTCTCTCTCTCTCTCTCTCTCTCTCTCTCTCTCTCTCTCTCTCTCCCCGTGTAACTTGTACACCCACTGTACTGACTGGTACGGTGACTATGCCGGCTCCTTCCTCCCGCGCCAATCGTGTGTGTGTGTGTGTGTGTGTGTGTGTGTGTGTGTGTGTGTGTGTGTGTGTGTGTGTGTGTGTTCCCTCCACCTCTCTGTCTCTCTGTCTCTTCTTCTTCTTGCTGTATTTTTTCTTCTTTTTACCCCCCCTCCTCTTCTCTCTCTCTCTCTCTCTCTCTTCTTCTTCTTCTTCTTCTTTCTTCTTTCTTCTTCTTCTTCCTTCTTCTCATTCTCATTCTAGATGGTGGAGATGAGGAAGAAACCTCCACCATCTCCAAAATCCAGGCCTTCTTCACCTGTGGGCAAGTCTGCCAGCAGGTCTGAAGACCAACATAGTCCAGTGAAACTAAGCAATAAATTTTCTCCATTGGATGCAGACGTTGACGAGGAGATGACCTGATTTCTCTCGTATTCGTCCTCTCATGACACCATGGAATAGTAAACTTCAGGAAACTAAAATTCAAAGCCAGAAGACCTTCACTCTTTCTGGCTTTAATATTCTTTCAAAACCTGCACAACCATCCACATTGGGACTGTCGGGCGGTGTTGCCCTTCTTTTACATAAAACTTTGCTGTTTAGTCCTGTCGCTCTGACTACCTCCCTTCAGGCTGTAGCTGCGAGAGTCACTCTCCACAAGACTGTTACAATCTGCTCACTGTATCTGCCACCTTCTGTCCCGGTTTGTCGTCAGGACCTTGTCAGTCTGATCGGAGAACTTCCTCGACCTTTTTTGCTGTTGGGTGACTTTAATGGTCACAATCCTCTTTGGGGTAGTGTCAGTTCGTCATCCAGAGGTCTGCTTCTTGAGGATGTCCTTTCTGACTTTGATTTGTGTTGTCTGAACGATGGAGCTCCAACCTACCTCCACGGTTCCACAGGTTCACTTTCGTGTTTAGATTTGTCGATTTGTGACCCCTCGCTGGTCCTGGACTATGAGTGGTCTGTCCATGACGATCTGCACGGTAGTGACCATTTCCCTGTTCTTTTAAAACCCTTATTAACTGAAAACGTCTCTGTCTCACAACATCTTAATTATAAGAAGGCAAACTGGAATCTTTTTGTAACCAATATTTCAAAAGAATTCCAGGACACTGATTTTCTTCAGAGTCCAGGCCAGCAGAATCTCTGACCAATACTGTGATAAACTGTGCTAAAACCTGTATTCCAATGTCTTCCGACAAACTCCAAATGCCAAAAACACCTGGTTTAATTCAGACTGCCAACAAATTTCAAAAGTTCGCAAACGGGCTCAGCGTCGGGTATACCAACGACCTTCAGGTCCCAACGCTCGAGCCCATCAGAAACTCCGTGCCAAATCCAGACACACTCTCAAAATCAGTAAACGTCAGTCTTGGAGAAACTTCTGCTCCAGGCTGACATCTAAAACTTCAAAGAAAAAAGTTTGGAACATCATTAGAAAAATCAAAGGGAAGAACACCAACCCCTCCATTCATCACATGAAACTTGCCGATGCTCTGATCACTGACAAACAAGCTGTTGCCAATCTGTTGGCCTCCACCATCCAACAGAACTCCTCATCTTCAAATAAATCTGCAGCCTTTTTGAGACACAAACAAGTCAGAGAGAAATCTTTACACAATTTCACATCAGACAACTCTCAAACCTACAATCTCCCTTTTTCAATCAATGAACTGAAAACAGCTTTACAAACCTGCACTGATTCTGCCCCTGGTCTGGATGATATTCATTATCAGGTTTTGAAACATCTTCCAGAAAGCTGTCTCCAGACTCTTCTCAAAGTCTATAACCATATCTGGACCACAGGGTACTTTCCGCCCTCCTGGCGGAAAGCCCTGATCATTCCAATACCTAAGCCTGGAAAGGACCTTACCAACCCTTCAAACTATCGTCCAATAGCTCTGACTAGCTGCCTCTGTAAGCTGATGGAAAAGATGGTCAACTCCCGTCTGATGTGGAAGCTGGAAACTGATGGCCTTTTGGCCAGTGAACAGTGCGGTTTCCGGAAGTACCACTCGACAGTTGACCATCTAATCCGTCTGGAAACCACCATCCGCAACGCCTTTGTCAATAAGCAGCATGTGGTCGCTATCTTTTTTGACCTAGAAAAAGCGTACGACACCACATGGAAATCAGGAATCCTTATGGACCTGCACAAACTTGGTTTTCATGGTCACCTGCCTCTGTTTATCCAAAACTTTCTGGCTGATCGACAGTTCCAGGTGCGTGTTGGCACCATACTCTCTGACATCCATGGGCAGGAGCTGGGTGTACCTCAGGGGAGCATCCTTTCTCCTGCCCTTTTCAGCATTAAAATTAACGACATTGTCAAATCGGTAAGCCAGGGTTCTGAGTCCTCTCTGTTCGTTGACGATTTTGCGCTGTACGCAGTTGGAGCTTCTTACGCCAGCGTACAGCGTCGACTCCAACTTTGTGTCAACAAGATCCAACAGTGGGCCGAGGAAAACGGTTTACCTTCTCACGTACCAAAACTCAGTCAATCCATTTTCACAATTTTCGTCAATTTTTTGCTGATCCTGAAATTCGTCTGGACAAGTCCACCATTCCAGCTGTAAAAGAAGCCAAATTCCTAGGAGTTATTTTTGACCAAAAACTCAACTTTCTCAGCCACATTAAAAATCTCAAAACTTCTTGCCAGAAAGCTCTGAATATTCTGCGGGTCGTAGCACACACTGACTGGGGCGCTGATAAGAAAACTTTGCTGTGTCTCTACAGAGTCCTGGTCCGCTCCAAACTGGACTATGGTTGTGCTGTGTACGGCTCTGCAAGACCCTCTTATTGAAACTCTTGGACCCTATCCACCATCAAGGGCTTCGTCTCTGTCTTGGAGCATTCCGCACCACCCCTGTGTACAGCCTGTACGCAGAGGCACGTGAACCCTCACTGTCCAACCGCAGGCTGAAAATGTCTCTAAATTACTATATCAGACTGTTCTCAGAACCGCAGAATCCTGCCTATGACTGTGTCTTTGACCCCCAGTTTCAAAGCAAATTCGAAAACAACCCTAACTGTATTCCGCCGTTTGGTGTTCGTATGCAGCCTCACGCGCGGAATGCAGGTCTAGACCTAGGAGTTGTGTCTGATTTTTCCAAGTTTCCGGATCAGCCTCCGTGGACCTTTTTCACACCAGAGATTCGTTTTGATCTTGCAGCTTTTCGTAAAGAGTCTACCAGCTCTCAGGCATACAAGGCATTGTATGCTGACCTCTGTTCAAAATTTCCATCCTGTCAGAAAATTTTCACTGACGGTTCCAAGTCTGAGGATGGAGTGGCCTGTGCAGCCTATTGCCCTGGTGCTCCTTCTCAGATACTGTTAAAACATATACCTCTTGATGCTTCTGTCTATTCTGCTGAACTTACTGCTCTGGTTCTGGCGCTGAGGATAATTTCACAATCTACGAAGAGGGACTTTCTGGTTCTGTCGGATTCGCTGTCAGCTTTGGAGGCCATAGCTGGCCGCAACCTTCAGCATCCAGAACTTTTATACTTCTTTGAACTTTTTAGCAAGTTGAAAGCAGATGGTTACAACATTATTCTGGCTTGGGTTCCTGGTCATGTTGGCATCGGAGGGAACGAAATGGTTGATCATTTCGCCAAGAATGCCACAAGAGAGAAATTGTCCAACATTTATATCCCTTGCTCAGATCTGAAACCCAAAATTAACGATTATGTGAGAGACCTCTGGCAGGAGGATTGGAATACACAGACGGATAACAAACTCTTTCAGATCCGTCCAAACCTTAAGGAGTTCCTCCCATCTACGTCTGGTGGTCGTAAAGAAGAAACAGTTCTGTGCCGGCTGCACACCGGCCATTCGTATTTTACCCATTCGTACCTTTTAAAGAGCGAAGAAGCGCCGTGGTGCATTCCATGTCATGTGCCACTCACAATGAAACATATTCTTTCACAGTGTTGGGACTTGCACGATGTGAGACACAAACATTTTACAGCAGAGTCCATGAAAATCCTGGTCAGAGATGTCCCGCCTGACGTGATCTTTGAGTTTTTGAGAGAGATTAACATTTTTCATCTCATTTAAGATTTTCCGGACGAAAGATTTTTAACGAAGTTTCTGGTGCGTTTCTAGAAGATGTCATTTAAAGAGTTGTATGAAAGTTTTTTTTGTTTTTTTTTAATATATATATATATGACTTGTGAGTTGATTTTAACGTGGTGACAGCCCTGATGTGGCCCTCTGCGGTCGGCTGGGCTATAAGCAACATTATCTGATCTTATCTCTTCTCATTCTTCATCTTTTTCCTCTTCTTCTTTTTTGTCCTATTCTCTCTCTCTCTCTCTCTCTCTCTCTCTCTCTCTCTCTCTCTCTCTCTCTCTCTCTCTCTCTCTCTCTCTCTCTCTCTCTCTCTCTGTCGTCGTAGTGGTAGTAGTAGTAGTAGTAGTAGTAGCAATGATACTGTACGCAACAATACTGATTCTAAATAATGTTAGTAATAGTAGTGATGGCAAATGTGGTGATGGAACAGAGGCAATGGCAGTATGTGGTAGCAATAGAAATGATAGCTGTAGAACTAATAGTAGCCGTACTCTCTCTCTCTCTCTCTCTCTCTCTCTCTCTCCTCTCTCTCTCTCTCTCTCTCTTCTTCTCTTCTTCTTCTTCTTCTTCTTCTTCTTCTTCTTCTTCTTCTTCTTCTTCTTCTCTCTCTCTCTCTCTCTCTCTCTCTCTCTCTCTCTCTCTCTCTCTCTCTCTCTCTCTCAACAGAAGTAGAAATACCAAATGCAATAGTACTAATATTAAATTACGTTGTTCACAGTGGTATTGCTAAAGTAGTGACGTAAGCAATGGGAGTGTGTATTAGCAGTGGTAACAATAACAGTCAAAACAGTAATGATAATTATAATAATAACAGTAAGAATTGTACCCCGACTATAGTAATGACATTGTTGTTGATGATGATATGTCGCTGTTCTTTGTTGATGTAATACATTAACCCACAAACAGATCAGTCTGGGAGTGACTTGTTGAACCGTAATATGCGACCCATTAGATCGCGGTTAATTATTTATGGCACACACTAGCGTCTAAAGGCGATCTTCGAGAAAAATAGCAAAAAGAGGGAAAATTATTTTGATCCTACGATAGTAAGTATTTTCCCGCTTTTTGCTTGTTTTCTCGAAGGGAAAATACTTACTGTCCTTGGATCAAAACTATTTTCCTATAGATCACAATTGTTTTCCCTCTTTTCCAAAGGATGATAATTTTCCCTGAGGAATCTCAATTGTTTTCTTTATTTTCCTCGGGATGATAAATGTTATCCTTGTTTTTCCAGAGAAAACAAGTAGTATCGCGAGTGAAACAGTATTAACAGGGATAACAGCTATGATCTCTGTTAACCTGACAAGGGCAAACAGAGTCAGCAAAATAGGGGGGGGGGGGGGGGGGGGGGAGGTTGTGAATCCAGGAATCATATCTTTTTTTTTTCTCTTACTTTTGTTGTTTTCCTTCATAGATGACAAGTGTTTTGTTCTTGAAAATAGAGAAAATAGTTGTGATCCGCAAGGATAACACCGATAATAACAATTTTCGTAGGGAAAAGAGAGAAAACACTTTGATCCCTAGGGGAAAACAGGCAAAACAGCAACCGTGCCTGCGGAAAGCGGTCGTGAGCCTCAGGGAAAACACCGATAATAACTTTTGTCCCAGAGAAAATTGAGAAGACAGTTGTGATCCTCAAGGATCACAGCGATAACAACAATTTCTCTTAGAGAAAATACATGTGATCCCTAAGCAAAACAGGCAAAACACTTTTATCCTCAGGAAAACCGTTGTGATCCTCAGGGATATCAGCCTAAGCCGGTTTTCCTGGAGAATAATGGCCGTGTTCCGGGTGTGAAAACAGCTATTATAGGCTGCTGTACGCTTATGAAGCTATCATGTGTCCATATAATGATGAGGACATGTAGTCCCGCTCACAAACGAAGGAGAGAAGCATCGTATCCCCTGCTTACGACCTTCGGCCAATGGGACGTTATTTTCGCTATCTACGGCGTAGATGTTCGATGTCCACATGGTGACCCAATCACAGCTCTCAACAAAGTTTTTTTTTAGAAAGTAAACACAGTCGTTGAATGGACTCACGTTGAACCGAACCGAATTCAAGAGCATCACTGCTCCCATGCTTGCGTCTGTAACTGATTGTGCTGCTGCTTCTCATCCCACCCCCAACCCATGCCACCCTCCTTGCCAGGCCCCCACCCGCTTCTATCACACCCATCTCACTCTCTTGATGAGACTAATTATTCGGCAGAACGTCCAGGAAGCAACGTTTTAAGACACATACACCTCATTTAAAAAACGATCTTGACCCAAAGTGCGCAGTAAGTGTACGTGCACATTGTCCAAAGAGGTAGAGAGAAAAAAGAAAAGAAAAAAAGGACAGAAAAAGAAAAGAAAAAGCAAAAGAAAAAAAACGAGCCAGAAGTACATGCGCATTTTCCTCGAAAAGTCTTTGAAAACACGTGTCTTCGAAAGGGCAGAGACGACTAAATGGAGCAATAAAGCAATGGAGGACAAACCAGTGAGTTTGAAAAAAGAAAAGAAAAGAAGAAAATAATGAATGAAAAAAAAAAGGAGAAGAAGAAGACACAATGACTACTACTACTCCGCTGGGGCCCTAGGCGTCACAACAGTAATGAAGATCGGGCAGGACTGTAAAAACCACACCCTCTCTCCTCCCCAACCCCCACCCCCTCACCCCAACACCCTCCCTCCACTCCATTCCCTTCCCACCCCATCTCCCCCGAATGGCGCTGTTTGGGCGCTGAGTTAACGCGTGGAAGAAAGACCACAGAACCATCGGTCTCACCAGCCTCGGGGTGGGAATGGGCGCCTTGATAGCTGCGAGTCCTGGCCGGGGAACCTCTTCAAGTCAACACTTCCGACAATCCCGCTGGCATCAGGACGGCGGCTGCAACGAGCGTGGGTCGTCTTAACGGGCGAATTATCCGAAGCTTAGCCGGGGCCGGACACGAGGTCTTTCTGCTACTTTTTTGTATCATAACAGCGGAATCACCGGCAGTTGACTTTCTTTCCCGCGAGCTATGTCTTCAGACTTTGGATCATAATACCTTAGTCAGGTCCGAAGCTTCGGAAAATGTCCGCTAACGTGAACGTTTCTGGTACGAGGTGGGACACGGGACTGCTCATTTCTGGCTGGAGCTGGCGACTTTCGATCCATATCTGCCGCTCTCCCCCCCCCCCCCCAACTCCTTGGTATCCTCTTCTCTACTCCCACCCCATGTGTGTGTGTGTGTGTGTGTGTGTGTGTGTGTGTGGTGTGTGTGAGTGTGTGTGTGTGTGTGTGTGTGTGTGTGTGTGTGTGTGTGTGTGTGTGTGTGTGTGTGTGTGAGGGCTGGACAAGCTTACTACAGTGTCAAGATGTATGTTGTTTTCAACACTGTCATAAAAAATCGTAACAATTTGATTAATTACTGCAAGCAATGGAAGGCAAAGTTTGTAACTGATGATTCATTTACACGCTCGAAAGTATGCTGATGACGGCGATGTAATTTTGTGGAGGTGCCCATGAAAATGCCGGTCAATAGTGTGTTTTCGTACTCGCCGTAGCCATCTTCTGACCGTTCACTTGAACTTCATGACAAAGCGAGTTTCGTCAGTCATCAAGATGAGAACTCAAGCGATCGTGACAGCCTGAAAGTTCTCTTGTTTGTTTTTGTGTCCTGCTGTCTACTCTGTATGGAAACGTGGAATTAAACCAGGGTCCTATAGAAAATGAAAGTGTAACAACAAGATTCACTGGACAGTAAACAATTGAATTCAGCCTGTAAAACGTATATCTGAAATTGGAAGTAAGAAAACCGACCATTCACCTCGTCACTCTGGCCCTGATGGTTGAGATCTGGCAACTGTAATTCTAAATGCCATCCAGCAACATGGAAAAAACACTTGCGATCTTTGGGACAAAGAATGGAAGCCATGCAGAAATGATCTTGGTACTGTGAGGCAGGACAAAGGACAGTTGAAGGTAAAATGTGGAGACACAGATCGAGCAAAGATGTGCGAAGTTTGAAGAGGAATACTAGAAAATGTCAAGCACAGTTCAGGAAACGAAAAGTAACGTTAGTGACTGCCAGAAAATTGTAGAGCACAAGAAAAATGAGGGGAAAAAAAGAAAAAAAGATCGCACCTACAGTTAGCAAAATCAATGAGGACCTGGTCAATCTGTATTCAGAAATAGACAAGCAGACAGTTTTCAAGGAGAGACAATGTAAGAATGCATGGGATCTCACACTTAGAACGGTCTGACCATTACAGTGCCAGTGATCAAAGTACTCAACTGTGTGGACGGACCGAAAACGTAGACGGAAGACAACATTGACTGGAACCACCAAATAGGACGAAACTTAAACGATAACCTGAGACCCGTGACAGTCTTATAGAAATGCGGGGAGTTAAGGTGGTTTATGATTTGACTCTCAGCAAGCCAGGATTGTGTCTGAAGTCGGAAAGCAGGGCAAAGTGTCCCTGTTCAAAAACGGCCGACTGTCGGTGGGACCACAACCGTCTGATCCCCAAATGTGCGCGGAAGTTGCTGGGATGTAACCCGACCTTTGCGTCATCAGCCGTCCATCGGTTTGTAACCAGAGCCTGTGGCTGCAAAGGTCATGGGTCTGCGATGAGGGTAGCCAACACACTGGCGCTTGTAGCAAGCAGCAATGGTCACGTGCAGTTCATGGTGACAAGACAGTGCTTTCCAGCAACCAACCGCCAGCTCTGCATGTTTTCTGGCCACAAGAAAAGTCTGTGGCCTCAGCTCCAGTCAAGAAAAGTGCCGGTTTAAAAAAGAAATAGAATAAATAAAAACTCTTATATGCTTTATGAAATTATCGGAAATAGGAGAGGCAGGACTGCTTAAGGGAATTATGTATGCTTGTGCACAAGGTAGAAAACTTCATACGGCAAATTACGTAACTCTGCGTTTATAGATTATGTCACAATAAGTTTGACATTGCTGGTCTGACGGGAACATTTCAGAACCAGTCGTTTTAACTGTATTGGCATTTTGACGAAAACAATTTTGGACCAATTATTTTCATGACTGGCATTTTTACTGATCATGAAACTTTTTTTTTCTGAAGCAAAGTTTTTTCACTTAAAGGCAGAAACTCAATTGGAGAATTACTTTTAATTCGTAAATAGTTCCCAGGACACGCTAGAGATAAAGATGAATCCCCCCCCCCCCCCCCCCCCCCCCCCCCCCCCTTTTTTTTTTTTAAACAACGTTGTAGCAGCAAAGATAGACAAATCCATGATTAACTCGAACAAGGGTGTAGTGTTGTTTGCTTGTTAATGAACTCTTTAAAACAATACTCAAAGAAAACTCACGTCTATAGCGAAGAGATAACGCCAACGCATTCTTCCAATACACTTGCCTGCAGGGAAAAGGGCAGATATCTAGTGTGTTTTAGGACTACTCCATAAAGCATTTCACCCATCTTCACCCACACGACTCAGGTCAGCAGAACTGGATACCTAACATTTGCACAGTTCTGGTCAAAAATGGATTTGACGTTGTGCGGGCATGCAAAGGTGTTGGGTGCGAGGTTACTTTCATGTCCGAGTTTACAGACTGAATGGCACAGCAGAACTGGCGCTCACATTTAGAGAATGATGACAAGTACGCGGGGTTGTGTTTATGTGAGTGTGTGTGTTTGAAGGTGAAAAATCTTCGTCAAACGTCACAAGCAAATGGCATGAAGATGCACTGCTGAATTCAAAATCCGAATGTGTGGTCTCAGATCCCACACACACAAAACACTTGCATACCATTTTAAGGAAATTCCGTGTGCCCAGGATGTGAGACTGACAACGAACATGAAACGTACCTTCTTTTAGAATATGCATTTGACTTTTATTTACATGCAAATATCATCCTTTTCTTTTTAATGGCATTTTGACTTTAGCCGAGGAAAGGTTAATAATCAATGTGTCAGGAACACAAAGTAGAACACTCTTTGACCTCGTCAAATGTATTGCCAACACTTGAAAATAAGAAGTCAAATGAACTAAGAAAACAAGCAAACAAGCCAACCAAACCGACTTGGGCGGGGCCTTATAAATAATTTTAGAAAATAATAATAATTGTTTTATCTTCTTATGTTACATGATGGAAAATTCACCACACACACACACACACCAAACACACACACACACACACACACACACACACAAGAGAGAGAGAGAGAGAGAGAGAGAGAGAGAGAGAGAGAGAGAGAGAGAGACGCTCGCGCGCGACTAATGACCATGTAACATTATAGATAATAAAAGAACTCTCTCAGTCTCTCTCTTCTCTCTCTCTCTCTCTCTCTCTCTCTCTCTCTCTCTCTCTCTCTCTCTCTTTTTCTCCATAACCAGCCACCTCCCCCTATGTTTAGAGGGAAAAAAAGGCAACAACGCCATTCAACTGCACCATTTCAGTGAAAGATGTGCTCTTAGGCTTAACTCGTGCCGTCTGTCGTCTCGTGAATGCCTTTCCCTTCGGAAGCTCATCATCTGAAGCAAGTCTCGGTTGTCTCTGTGGACTGCAATTGTCCTTGTACGCTGTCTGCCACTCTGTGTGTGTGTGTGTGTGTGTGTGTGTGTGTGTGTGTGTGTGTGTGCGTGTGTGTGTGTGCGTGTGCGTGTTTGTGAGTGTGTGTTGTGGTGGTGATGGTGGTAGTGGTGTGTGTGTGTGTGTGTGTGTGTGTGTGTGTGTGTGTGTGTGTGTGTGTGTGTGTTGGCGGTGGTGGTGATGATGGTGGTGGTAGTGGTGTTTGTTTGTTTGTTTGTTTGTGTGTGCTGTCACTTAAAAATCTCTTTTGTACTTAAAAAAAATGCTTAAAAACAACTTATCTTCAAACGTATTAGCTGGTCTTTAAACTAAGAAAAATTCTCGTCAACGTGTTTTTTCCAAACTATTTCCAAAATCATGTTGTTGATGTTATCAGAACCTTGTCACAGCAGAATGTCTAGACGAGAAGTAAAAGCGACAACAAGCAGAGTTCAAGGAGGGGGGAGGGGAGGGGGCGAGAGAGAGAGAGGAGGGAGGAGAGAGAGAGAGACAGACAGACAGACAGACAGACAGACAGACAGACAGACAGACAGACAGAGAGACAGAGACGAGAGAGAACAGTAAAATATTAGCAGAAATTCGTCAAGCGTACTTAGGAGTTGCCATGGTTTCTCATAAAATGCCAGAGAGTCATGCAGTTACGCTGCTTGTAACAATAGTGGGATGAAATTAATCGTAATGCTGACGATGCACTGGCTACTTTGAACAGCTAGCATCAAGCAAAATGCTCAATGCATGAATTTCCCCTTTTCTGTAACTCTCTTTGACTCTGCCGTTTTCAAGTCTATTTTTTGTCTCTCTTTACTGTCGTCTGGTTTTCTGCCTGTGTGGACTATTAACTTATCTTTGTTCATGAGATTTTACAAATCTTTCCTTTTGTCTGATAGCAGTTTATGACATGCCAGCTTTTTCTTTCTTTCCTTTTCTTTCTTTCTTCTTTCTTTCTTCTTTCTTTCTTTCTTTCTTTCTTTTTCTTTTCTTCATTTTTTGTCGTTTTTTTTTTTTTTTGCTTTGTTATCTGACAAACTATGTTGTGAAAATTGTACATAGTAGTGTCCAGAGTGGATCCTGACTTTCCGTTCTGCGATGGTCATTTACCCACGCAGCTGCTTTATGTATCATCGTGGCATCGAATCTTTAACCTTTTTAAACTTTTTTTTCAAATCTGGGGAATGCCTAACACTCTCAGCATAGCGTTCTACCATGTCCTAACCGCTGCTGTTTGTTTGTTTGTTTGTTTGTTTGTTTGTTGTTTTTTTTTTGGGGGGGTCTTTTGTGTGTGTGTGTGTGTGTGTGTGGTGTGTGGTGTGTGTGTGTGGTGGTGGTGTGTGTGTGTCTTTGACAACCCTGAAAAGGCTATGTGGGGTCGAATGGGTTATAATGATTAAAATTGAACTTAATTAAAAACATAAACAAACAAGTCACATTATAGGTAAAGGTCAGAAGGAAAACGATTAGCACAAAGCAAAGAATGTAAAACAGCAACATCAAATGTAAGAAAGCTGCACGTGCTGTTCAGCTACACAGGCAACGCCACACCAATTGTAGTGCTCTTGGCATTGACATGGGAGAGTTGAAAGAGTAAAGAAAGTGAATTTCATAGGTCTTTGTTGGATAAATCTCTGTCTTCAACGAACGCTCAGAAACCTTTTATTTTTCTCCCGTAATTTATGTTATTAAAGAAAAAAAAGCTTTTTTTCCACAAAAGGCGTATTTGTAACAATATCAATATTGACGAACGATTTCAATGCTGTGAAACCTACTTGATAAAGAAACACAGGTACAAGAACTGGAGGTCGAATATTCTCAAGACTACTTCAAAATACCCATCATTACAAGTTTTGTTTGCTAGGAAAAAAAAAAAAGAATAAACTCCCAAAAAGCTGCTGAACCGGGACGGCATAATTGGAGGAGCTTTTTTGTTAATCTGGTTATTGAGTGATTTTTTTTTCTTTAAGGCTTTATAGGATAAAAGTGGTTTTCCTGAAAATTGGACATGGTTCCTCTATTTAAAAAAGCGATCTCAACAGTCCTAATAACTCTAGGATCATCTCTCTGTGCGATGTCAGGAGTCGGGTTTACGGCTCAGTTGTAAATGATCGATTGCGGGAATGAGTTAAAGAAAACATGACCTGTGATTATCGAGCTGGGTTCAAAGGGAGTTATTCAACAGGTGGCCGTATCTTTGTTTTGCTGGCTTCCGTACGGACGCTGGCTTTCCACCACGGACAAAAGCCCATAGAATTGTGCTTTTTTTTCAGATAATCTTCTCTTTGGAGGTTTACGTCACTGATCTATGAAGATTTAACCCCATTTCAGTTCATCACAAAATGCAGTGGAGCAAAGTGCCAGATTGTTGAATTGCATGAATATGGAGAGTCCATTTCTAGAGTTTCCACCAAACAACCAGATTACAAAGGCAACAACACAACAACACAACAACAACCCAAAAACAACTTGCATCTTCTCAGGCTACTTGTAAACATGGGCAAGGTGAAGGAGAAAGAGTAAATACCTTCTAGAACAAAATTTGATACGTGAAAGAGATGAGAGAGAGCTAAAATTGCTCTTTTATATATCTATTATTATTATTATTATTATTACTACACCCATCACTACGACTGCTGCTCATGCTTCTTCGACCACTACCATGAACAATGAACTGGAGACTTGCAAGTGTTGCAAGGTTCTGGTCCCCGGTCCAGGAGCAGAGCATTGTGGGAAGAGGCGGAGAAGCATGCCGGGAATGATGCTCCTGCTCGTTGAGAAAAGATGCAGTTGAGCGAGACAAATTTGTTCAACAAGCTACTGAGGACCCACAAGTGTTAAAGCACAGCCGGTGCGACCCTCAGTCCACCCTACCCCAACTCTCCGACCGGACTCTTTGATGTCCGCGCTGAGAGTCAATTAAACCCCCCACACTTTCATTCAACTCCCTCTACAAACCCCCCCCCCCCCCCCTATCCCCTAGAGGGACAGGCTGGTCGGGTTTTCTCTTTCTCGATGCCATCCCCCCCCCCCCCCACCCCCCCACCCACCTCTTCCACCCCTTCCCCCTTCTCGTCCTCCTCCCCTCCTCCCCGCCCCTCCCCCAACTTGTTCTCCAAGCCATCCGTGAACTATGTTATTGTGCCTGTTTTCAGGTTCAAACACTGTTTAGGATTTGTTCGAATTTTGCCCTGCAACCCTGTAGTACCCCCTGCAGAGAGAGAGAGAGAGAGAGAGAGAGAGAGAGAGAGGAGACAGAGACAGACAGACAGACGATGCAAAAGCAGACACAAGAAAAGGTTTTCTGGAGACAGACAGACAGACACAGAGATGCAAAGCAGCATGACACAAAAAAGGTTCTGTGGAGAGAGAGAGAGAGAGAGAGAGAGAGAGAGAGAGAGAGAGAGAGAAGAGAGAGAGATGCAAAAGCAAGCATGACACTAAGAAAGGCTCTAAGAGAGAAGAGAGGCAGACAGAGACAGAGACAGACAGAGAGACGATATATATATATATAATATATAATATATATATTCAATAATGTCGAAGGATGCATTCACTGGTTATCATCACTGGAGAGAAGACGACAGACAGAACAGAAATAGGGGGCAGGCCAGAGAGAGAAGGAAGAGACAGAGAGAGAGAGAGAGAGAGAGAGCAATCTAAGCAAAATGGACACACAACAGATCCAGCTGTTCTCCAGCTATGGCTGGTCATCCTTTCTACACACATGCACACACCACCACCACCACCATCACCACCATCACCCATCCTCCGCCATCCCCTACCCCCCAGTCAGCCCCTTGTGGTGGTGGCATCGGCCCTATTTTCCCTCCAACACTTCCCCGGGGGTGGGCAAGTAAAGGGGAATTAACGATTGATGTACCCTACCCGTCCCCCCTTCTCCGGTTGATCACACCAGCAGACTATGGCTCTTTGGCTGGGGCAGCTGATTCAATGCGGACTGTTGCAAAAGGCTTTCTGCTGGAAGCTCTGCAGTAACGAGCTGCTCAACGGCCGCATCCGATGAAGGCCACCCCCACCTCAATGGCCAACGTCTTGCGGGCCAACAGCAGGTTGCCTCCCCCCCCCACCACCCCCCCCCCCCCCCCCCCCCCCCCCCCCACTCCAACACCCCTTCCCAGTGCTCCACCACCACCACCACCACCACCACCACCCCTTCTTCCACCCCCCGCCTCCGTTCCCCTTTCCCCCTGGTCTCCGCGGCTCAGTGGAGGGACACAGTGACAATACAATTATTAGATCTGCACACAATTCTCATCAGCTTCACGCCCTGTGCTTTTGTTGCCACGCCAGCAACTAGCCTGTGGCGCTCTCTCTGTCTCTCTGTCTCTCAGTCTCTCTCTTTCTCTCTCCTTCTCTCTCCCTCTGTCTCTGTCTCTCTCTTTCTCTGTCTCTGCCTCTCTCTGTCTCTGTCTCTCTCTCTCTCTCTCTCTCTCTCTCTCTCTCTCTCTCTCTCTCTCTCTTCTCTCCTCTCTCTCTCTGTGAACCTTTTCTTATGGCATGCCTGCCTTTTCCACCTCTCCCTCTCTGTCTCTGTTTCTGTCTGTCTCTGTCTCTATCTGTGTCTCTGTCTCTCTGTCTCTGTCTGTCTGTCTCTATCTCTCTTTCTCTCTCTGTCTGTCTGTCTCTCTTTCTGTGCCTCTTTCTCTTTCTCTCTCCCTCTCTCTCTCTCTCTCTCTCTCTCTCTGTCTGTCTGTCTGCCTGCCTGCCTCTCTCTCTCTCTCTCTCTCTCTCTTCTCTCTCTCTCTCTCTCCCCCCCTCTCTCTCTCTCTCTCTCTCTCCCTCTCTCTCTCTTTCATATTTCGTGCGTTCTCGGGGGCGCTACTCTCACCCCGCTTGTTGCGGCTAGCCGATCATAATTATACCCACACCCAGATGCGTCCATGCCACGACCCCAGTAGCGGCAGAAATGGAATTTTGTGTTGCCATGGGGCAACCCACCACCGGGGACCCTGCACTGCAGACGAGTCACTTCGGTTGTGTTAGGTTTTGCCTGTTCTGATCAACATATGTAAGTAGGACAGCACCTTCTGGAAAGAAAAAAAAACAGCTCTACAAACAGAAAAGAAGCGGCCCTGAGACAGAACCTTGGAACACTCCAGATTTTGTAATCTTCGTGGATGAGAAGCTGCTATTGCTAAAGACAGATTGTGTTCTGTTAATCAGATAGGATTCAAAGGATGAGTGTTCTGTTCTAAGAGATGTAAACCTATTTTTATAATATATTTCCCCCATTTCCTTCATTTTTTTTTTCTTTCTCAAAAAGTTCAAATCTTTGCCAAGTCATTATTATAATGACCGAAGAATTGTTAGCCTGCACTTGTTTTCCCCCACTACTTAATTGTTCAGCATTATATTGTTTGGTCAATCAGTGGGAGATTGCATCTCTTAGGAGATCCAAGTAAAGGTTGTCCTGCACAATTCTTAGCCACTGACATTGCTTGAGTTATTGAACAGCAGAGCTGACCACTCAGACTGTTCCATATCTTTTGATCTCCCTTGTATCCTTGAATGGATCCTCAGGCATAGGCTCAAAGATTGTCCCCTACATTTTATACTGTTTGCATAATGCTTTTAGTTTTTCAGCAACTTTTTTCCTCTCCACACTTTCGTTTTATTCCATTTACTATCCTTCGCTGGCTGCTTTGGGGTGCTGTTGGATTCTTTTTTTAACCCTTGGTGGTGAGAACACCACAGAATTATGGACTGTGGTGTGTCTCTATTTGACACCAGGAGTGCAGACACAATCAGCCGTGTCTCCCTGATGAGTCCGATCCAGCGGACGAAAGGCCTAGGAGCAGGCAATATAAATAGATCTGCCTTCAGAAGGATCACGATGGTTCCCTCAGGCAGCTAGTGAAGGGTTTCTCATATTTATAATATATTTCCCCATTTCCTTCATTTTTTTTTTCTTTCTCAAAAAGTTCAAATCTTTGCCAAGTCATTATTATAATGACCGAAGAATTGTTAGCCTGCACTTGTTTTCCCCCACTACTAAATTGTTCAGCAGTAAACCTATTTTTAGGCAGTGCTTTGTGATCGACAAGATCAACGCCTTCTTGAAATCAAGAAAGACAGCACCTGTTATTTTTGCCTTGATTCAAAGCAGATAACCACGTACTGCAGAGACAGACTAAGGCAGTTTGACAGGAATGCTCATGGCAAAAACCCGATAAAAAAAAGTGGAGAAGCTCACTGCTTTCAAGATATTGCATGATGTGTTTGTAGACATGTTTTTCCAGTGGCATTGATTCCACGGGGAGGAGAGAAATAGGTCTCAAATGGTTAAAGTTGAGAAGTCTCTTGACTAGCGTAATGGGTTAATTTTAGCCGGTTTAAGAGCAGGTGGGGTTTTCCCGTGTTCTATACACATGCTGTATATAAATGGTAAAGGTTCAACTATAGAAGGGAGTGGAAGTTTAAAAAAAAAAAAAAAGAGCAGTACTTATTGTATCAAGTCCCATTGACTTTTTCTTCTTGAGGCCGGTAATGAGAGCGCCTACTTCACGGACAGCGAGTGGAGATATTTTTAATGAATGATCCGTTTTTGAGTCTGCTGTTGCAGAACATTCGGAGAGAAGGAGCAACGTAGTTTTCCGCGGCATATGCGGACAGACAAATAGAAAGACAGAGACAGACAGACAGAGACAGACAGACAGACAGAGGAGAAAGCGGGTATAGATCCTCTTCAGTGCAACATTCCAGAGTCGTCGGTCGACTTGCTCTGACGCAGACAGACAGGACAGTCAGAGAAGCCCCTTGTTGTATAATAGCTGCCACCTGTGACGACGCCACCGCCGCTCACACCACCACAGCACAGCCCACCTCCTTCCCCACCACC
Organism: Conus canariensis; assembly: GCA_033310375.1. Lineage (NCBI taxonomy): Eukaryota > Metazoa > Mollusca > Gastropoda > Neogastropoda > Conidae > Conus > Conus canariensis. The sequence goes on from CM065723.1 coordinate 55,412,099, forward strand.
TCTCTACCACCACCACCACCCACCCACCCATCCATCCATCCACCCCACCACCCCACCCTGTTCCTCTCTCTTCTGTAGGGGACATGTGGGGGGAGCCTGTGTTACACCCAACGACTTTTTCCACAAACTTCGCCTCTCTTCTCCTCGTCATTAAAAGCAAACCCAAACACCCTCGCACTCACCCCCATCCCTTACCCCCTCCTCCCCCACCCCCCCCACCCCTTTCCACCTCCACCCCCTCCCCAAACACTCGCGCACCTGGGCTCATCCGACTAACGACCCTCCCCCTACCTTCCCACCCCCAACCTCCCACCCCCAGCGCGCACACTGCCACCTCCCACTCCTCCGACGCATCAACCCGCGCCTATAATATACCCATCCTTACCTCTACCCCCTCCCCCCCCCATTCCCCACGTATCTCCTCCTTCCCTTTCCTCCCCCCTGTCCCCCTCCCCTTCCCTCTCCCTCCGCCCGACAGCTGTCGCCAGGCAGCAAGTAACAGGTGAGCTAGTCTGGGAGCTGCCATTCTCTGGCACAAATCTACCACCGGATATGCCAACTGAGCTTCGTACAAAAACGGTGTGAAACGGTCCGGGGGTCCATCTTTTGTCGTCGTCGCGTGCGCGCGTGTGTGTGCGTGCGTGAGTGCGTGCGTGCGTCTCTCTCTCTCTCTCTCTCTCTCTCTCTCTCTCTCTCTGAATGTTGTGTGTGTGTGTGTGTGTGTGTGTGTGTGTGTGTGTGTTGTGTGTGTGTGTGTGTGGTGGTGGTGTGTGTGTGTGTATGTGTGTGTGTGTGTGCGCGCGCGCGCGCGCGCGCGCGCGCGCGTGTGTGTGTGTGTGTGTGTGTGTGTGTGTGTGTGGTGTGTGTGAGGGGTGAGGTGGAGAGTGGACAAAGACCGGAGGAGGAAAAGAAAGAAAGGGGGGGGGGGGGGGATATGATGAGGGTGATTGAGGAAGAGATGTGGGGAATACGGGAGGCTGAGGGAGGGAGAGGGAAGACAGGGGAAGGGGATGGGGGAGCAAGGTTACACTTGCGTACAGGGCAGCAGGTGCGTTACGTGTCAATTAAACGGAGTGTGACCGTCAGGTGTGTGTGTGTGTGTGTGTGTGTGTGTGTGTGTGTGTGGTGTGTGTGTGAGAGAGAGAGAGAGAGAGAGAGAGAGAGAGAGAGAGAGAATGTGTGTGTGTGTGTGTGTGTGTGTGTGTGTGTGTGTGTGTGTGTGTGTGTGTGATATTGGGACGCACACACGTATGTAAACAGAAACTCGTACACCGTACATTCGTACTTTTGCGCGTGTGGCTCAAATGGCCTGCATAGAAGAATCATGTAACTCAAAACCTCCACGTAATGTTTCAATTAGAACATAGCATCTGCACATAATGAAACGAACTGATTGTCTTGCCTGTCGCGAGAGAAGATTGTTCCCGCTCGTACCCTTTACTTGGCCTGTACAGCAAGATCGATGTCCGTAACGTATAGCATTATTCTTGTCACAAGTTAAAACAAGAACAGGAACGATCGGACTGTGTAGATTCACACACACACACACACACACACACACACACACACACACCACACACACACACACACACACCGCTCCTGTTTATAGATATATAGCTCACTGATACCCCACACGCCCACCCAGTAAACCCAGAAGAGGTGGCTTAAAGTCATATCAATACTAAAACGAGATCACTAACCGAAAATTTTCGTGATTGTACCGAAACCAGACACAAGCATGGACAATACATTTTGTAGAGCAGTCCTTAAACGCTTAAGTATTTCAGATTAAAAACTAACAAAATGAAAGACCAATAGAAATAGAGACTGCAAGCGAATGGGGAAGGTGATGAAGTTTTAAATCCATGTAAATAGAACGAATCAGACCGATATATTTTTTTAGGTACATGTTAAAAACAAAGAAAAAGAACACAAAAAAGGCGACAGGCTTTGACTGCACTAAGTAGGTTTGAGAATGAGGTTTACGGTTTTTCTGTGGACCAATCAAAGAACTTTATAGTTTATGGAGAACGTGGGGGGGGGGGGGGGGGGGGGGCGGTAACGGTACATAATTAGAAAAGATTGCTTGAAGATGGAGTGGCTTTTAAACGGAGGGGAAAAAACTGAATCAAACACCAAAGTTGTTGAAACTTTGTTCTTGTTCGTCTATTGGATCGTTTGTTTGTTTTCTTGTTTTTAAACTCTGTTTTATTATAAATGTTAACATCATGTGTCAGGCTACGTGAATTCTTGAATTCCGTAAACTATCTATTGATTGGTGCCACAGGAAACGCGCGTTTACATCCGTTGGACGAGAGGAGGCGCACGGCAAGGGAGAATACTCTGGAGTGGGTTTTCCAGCGAAGAGGATGCCTTTGACATTTTGATGATAGTATATTTGTCATTGTCTTTTATTATTTAGACAAACGGATGTTTAAAAAGAAGAGAAAAAAAAGGGAGTGGGGGGTCAGTTCTACTGCTGTGGAGTCCAATGCAGGCGTGACTGGAGAGAAGGATGTGTAAATAAAACAGATTCAAATAAATACTCTCAGGATGAAACTTAAAATAAAAAATAAAAAAAAAAGTAAAAAAAAATAGATAAATGAAAAATAACCTCCATCATATTTCACAATTACGTATTTTACTTGCACGTTGAATCACAGTGTGGGCGGGAGGGGGAGGGGGAGGGGGGTCATGTTTCTTCAGTGGGTAAGCCACGGACTTGTGTCTCCCCCGAGGTCCGTCGTTCGATTCTCACTCGAGAGAGCTCGATTGGAAGAATGTTGCTCCGTACATAAGAAACAAGTAGGGTAACTCTTGCTCCTATAACGAAATTCCATCATGGGGGCAAGAGTTACCTTACTTGTTTCTTATTGACTGTTTACTGTTCCCTGCCTCTCCTATCTTTTTTTCCGTACAGTTTATTGTATTCAGACTCCCCTCCCCTCTTAGCCCTTCGTTTTGAGATTTTACACCGGGGTCCTGGACGTGAACATATGCATTATAAAAAATATAAAAAGAATGTTACACGCACGTAAAATCTCATTGCACCTCTCTCTGAATTTAGAACATCTTAAATGATGCGATGCATCCCTATCTCTTTCTCCTTCTCTTTCTCCCTCCGCCCCAACCCCTCCCCCTCCCCTTTTGATTTAAGACAATGTTGAAAGATATTCTCTCTCTCTCTCTCTCTCTCTCTCTCTCTCTCTCTCTCTCTCTTCAGTTGTCTACTCTTAGTCGCTGTCAGTCTATCCCTCCTTCTCTTCATCTCTTAATCCCCCCCCCCTCTCTCTCTCTCTCTCTCTCTCTCTCTCTCTCTCTCTCTCTCTCTTTCCCTCCTCCACGCCCGGTCCCATCCCATTCCCCACTTCCAACTAACCACCCACCTCTCCCTCCGCCACTCCATCATCCCGCTCCTCCCTACCTCCTTCCTCCCCCCCCCCCACCCCCCCCCCCTCCCGCCACCATCCCTTTCTAGCTCCGTCTGCTCCGTACATGATTAAGCAATTCATTAACCAATAACACACCGTGGTTTTTATCACCGGCGCTAACGAACGTTTCTCGATCGCTGGGGAGACGCGCTCTCGGAAGCGTGGAGCAGTGAGTCAGAGGGGCTAAGGTGACAATGAGGTGATGACACGTCCGCTGCCAACCAACCGCCTCCCGTCTCGAAAGAGTTACAGAAAACGCCTTGCCGGCTTGTAAAGAGTTAAAGCTCGGGTGTGCTACTAATTATGCGGGTATTGACCAGTTTCTGTGTCGACTCTGCTATAGTTTTTGTCTTTACTGTTTGTGTTGAGGACCTCGTTTACGCTCGTTTAGAACCTATATGAATACATGTGTTTTGTGTGTGGTGACGGTATTACTGCTGCTGCTGCTCCTATTGCTACTTCTATTATCAATGCTGCTGTTGTTGCTGCTGTTATTTCTGCTGGTGTCACCAGTGCTACTACTGCTGCTACCACCACCGCTGTCACTAATTGCTATTACTAGTGTTGCTGCTGCTGCTGCTGCTCTACTACCAATACTTGGTTTTGCGATGCAGGGACCGCCATAATTTATGTTTTCGCGTTGAGGTTTCCATGTGTGTGTGTGTGTGTGTGTGTGTGTGTGTGTGTGTGTGTGTGTGTGTGTGTGTGTGTAGTGTTTTTCTTTCAGTTGTGACATTCTTGAATTGGTTCTTTTACTTTTTCATTTTTCTGCAGATTTTTGTTTGCTCCAGTCGGCATGAACGTGAAAGGGTGAACGTGGGGAAAGGGGATGGGAGTGGTGATAATAATAATGTGTGTGTGTGTGTGTGTGTGTGTGTGTGTGTGTGTGTGTGTGTGTGTGTGTGTGTGTGTGTTGGGCTGACTTATAAAGTGGGTTGACTAGTCAAACCCTGATAGCGTGATTTTTTCTTTTTTTTTTTTTTTTTTTTTGGGGGGGGGGGGGGGGGTGTCATAATTCCTTTTCTCGCATAGATCCCGAAATTCATGTCGTAAGAAATCTCATGATAATATATACATTCTAAATAGTTACTTAGAAAGTAAAAAAATCAGAATTTCACAAATTCCTTTTTTTTTTTTACTGAGTTTTCAGATTATCGGGAAAAAAAATGCAAGAAGTCGAACTATATTGCAGTTTGGCCTAAAATGAAGGGTTTATTTTAATGTCAAAATAGTATATACAAACTTTGCACTCTTTCCGTAATTTTTTTTTCCAAATGCATTATGGGTTCAAAATGTTATATTCAAAGGCCGAGAAAAGAAGAAATGGCAAGAAACATTGAGCAAAAAGAAATTGTTGGAACGCAGGGCCATTCGGTCAAACTACAATTTGCAACTGTGAAAAAAAAAAAAAAAAAAAATTCAGCTTCAAGTGGTTTCATCCACTGACCCTCGAGTCCATGGCCCCTCGACTGCAAATGAACGTCTTATGCCCGCTTTTGAACCTTCGGAAATTTTCAGGCTTTTTTCCCGTTTGTTTTGTTTGTTTGTTTGTTGTTGTTGTTTTGTTGTTGTTGTTTTTTCTTTCTTATATGTCTGAAAATACTTCAGAACCTTTACTGATTGAACCAACGTTTGACTTTGAGGGCGTAGACCTACTTGATTTCAAGTTACTAAAATTTGGGTGGGTTTTTGCTTGTTGGTTTGTTTGGTTTGCTTTGCTTTGCTTTGATTTTGGAGGGATGGGGGTGGGAGGTTGGAGGTGATCGGAGGTAGGATTTTTATTTTTACTCTTTTTTTTTCTTTTTTTTTTCCTGACCATCAGAATGTTATTTACTTTCTGGGCGGTTCTGTCCTTCTCAGTTTTAACGTTTCAGCAGAATAATACTGTCTGTATTTTCGATTGATCGGTGCGGTGTTGCGTTGTTTCAGTGCCCCCTCAAGCGTGCCTGCAGCCGGACAAATCGAACGATGCCTCCACTGGTCGGAAGCAGAAGAAGCGTCGTAGGCACAGGTAGGCCGTGACATCTTCTGTTTATGTTCGTCTTTATCTTTATTTTCACTTCTGTCAATTTAGTTCTGTCTTCAGCTTTATTGACATATATAGCACTTCAATGTAGCAGTCATAAACTAAGGCACAGAAAGACATGGGGTAATTTTTGCAGGCTGTAGTCCTAGTGTCGTTGTCAGCTTTTTTTTTTATGGCACGTCCAAACATTGTGTGTGTGTGTGTGTGTGCGCGCGCGCGTGTGTGTGTGTGGGAGTCATATTACATCGTCTTATATAGTTATCCAGAACATTCTGATCATAAAATCATATATATGGCACACGTTCATGACAATACATTTATGTGGTGCACGTTCTTCGCTATGTTCATAGGGCATATTTCTGTGATAAGGCGTTTTTCTGCCACATTTTCCTTTTGTTTATGTTATATACTTTAATGATGTGTTTGCACACTCTTCATGATTACAACAATTTTTGTCTGGCACACTTTCACAATCGTGATAGATCGACATTCCTCTCACATTCGTATTAGGGCCTACGTCAAACACAAGTCGTTGTGAGACCGGGTTACACGACCCACTTTCTCCACTCGGGTACACATCAGTCCTTGTTGGTTGATTGATGCACACCTTGTTTAATTAATTGACTGCCTTCACCTGCCCGCCCTTCTCACTGAAGTGTACATTATGATTTGGTGTTTGACTGATTAAATACTTTTCTTCTCTCATTTGCGTGCAATTCAGTTCTCTTTGGGTTTTTGTTTGTTTGTTTGTTTGTTTGTTTTTGTTATTGTTTTTTACTTCGTTTTTTTTTTTTTTTTTGTTATGCTCTCTCTCTCTCTCTCTTCTCTCTCTCTCTCTCTCTCTCTCTCTCTCTCTCTCTCTCTCTCTCTCTCTCTCTTCTCGCAGTTTGGGATGTTGCTTTCTTGTTTATGGTTGTTCAAAGTTGTTTGTCGGTTTGTTTGTGTCCACCTTTTTTTTAAACCAGTACTATTTGTTCAATGATTCGATGAGTGAAAACAAAATGGTGCCAGCACGTGACATATGTTTTCTGGAGGTGTTCTCTCCCCTCCTCTCCCGCTGTTCGTGCAGAAAACACATCACACAGCTGCTGCTTTTCTTGTAGTACAGATGGTGACAGTATGACATTTTCACGACTCTCTCTCTCTCTCTCTCTCTCTCTCTCTCTCTCTCTCTCTCTCTGTGTAACATATATTCTTTCAAATAACAATGAAAATATAACGATATCCCTGGCTAGATTTTTAGCAGAAGCAATGAAGATTAGGAAAGTGTTAATTGAACAAAGTCAGCAAATTACAAGATGATCCACCATCTGTATACGCGCGTTCGCGCCTGCATCTCGCTGTTTCTGTCTCTGTCCCTGTCTCTCTCTTTCTCTCTCCCCCCCCCCCCCCCCCCCCACACACACACACTCTCTCTCTCTCTCTCTCTCTCTCTCTCTCTCTCTCTCTCTCTCTCTCTCTTCCCCTCTCTTTCTCTCTGCGTGCGCGCTGTGTGTGTGAGTGTGCGTGCGCGAGCGCGCGCGTGTGTATGCACCTGCATGTGCATGTGTGTGCATATTTTCTTTCATGCGTGTGTGTGCATAGTCTTTTGATAAAGATTTGAGATCATTTATGATAAAACATTTAGTCATATATGATTTTCCCCCCTTGTCTGAAAGTCTCTTTCTCTCTTCTCTCTCTCTCTCTCTCTCTCTCTCTCTCTCTCTCTCTCTCTCTCTCTGTGTGTGTGTTGTGTGTGTGTGTGTGTGTGTGTGTGTGTGTAAGTGAGGACAATTAGGACTATCCAAATCATCATCATTGTCATTCGATTTCATCATCATTATTATCATTACTAATATTAATATCATTGTTATTGTTATTGTTGTTAT
>CM065723.1:55426923-55431923 GCA_033310375.1 Conus canariensis
ACTATAATGAAGTTATACAGTTTCACCTCTTCTGTACTCTCTACCCATCTACGCTCTCTCTCTCTCTCTCTTCTCTCTCTCTCTCTCTCTCTCTCTCTCTCTCTCTCTCTCTCTCTCTCCTTCCAGTATCTTGGTCGCTGGCTGGCTGTCTGTCTCTGTCTCTCCTAACTAATACCCACAGTCTGTGCACGTTTAAAAGCATTAGGACTAACTCCCACATCACCACCATTGGTCCATTCCGACTCCCCAGGCACACAGCCACAGCCACACCCGTCCTCACAGTGTCACGGCAGTCCTGACGCTGCTAAGCTGTCTACAGGAAGCTGCGCAGTTCTCACAGCCGATAGATGAGTTAGGAGGCAGTTCTCTGTGTCTACTCGTTGTGAAAAGTCTGTCCCCAATACCGCCCAGCAGAATATTTTGTCGCGAGGATGACGCTTCTCCGATGTTTGTGCCGATAGTCATCGTCATCGTCATCATCATCATCATTGTCGTCGTCGTCGTCGTCGTCGTCGTCATCGTCGTCATCGGCATCATCATCTCCATCATTATCGTCGTCATCATCAGCATCATCATCATCATCATCATCATCATCATCATCATCATCACCATCATCGTCGTCGTCGTCTCATGATCATTATCATCATCATCATCATCATCATTATCATCATTATCATCATATATCCCTAAAGCACATGAGGATGTCAGAGCGGATGCAGTCTGAGTGAGCTCCTTCTGTTCAAAGCCTTGGTTTTAGCTCTGTATGTGTGTGTGTGTGTGTGTGTATGTGTTGTGTGTGTGTGTGTGTGTGTGTGTGTGTGTGTGTGTGTGTGTGTGTGTGTGTGTGTGTGCCCAGTGTTGAATAATGTCCACCCCTCGCTTTCTGCGTAGCCCAAGTCTTCCCTGGACCTTCACAGTACCCTGAGAACGTGTTTTGGACGGTCCACTCCATCTTGTAACATACCCTTGAAATTTGTATTTCATCCCCCTCCCCCCTCCCCTCTCTCCATCCCTTGACAGCTGCAAGTAGCTCTTTGTAAAGTGCAGCATGCGTTACGATTATTTCGCGAACGGTACTTTGAATGCTACAATCTTGCAGAATAATGCCTAAGAATTCAGATGTTTTGAGAAAGCAGCTCATTTCCATTGTTTGGATTTCATGGGCTGGTTTTGTTCTTTGTCGTCAGCCTCAGGACCCTTTGTTTGTGTGTTCGTCCCATGGTATAGGAAAGCTGTAAAATGAACGCGGGAGAGGGAGGGGGAGTGGACGCTGTCAATCATCCCAGCAAAATCGTTTGTCCCTGCAAGCATGTCAATGTCATCTGCAGATTCGGGGATTCGTTTTGTCTGACCTTCAGTGATGGCGATTTCTTATTATTATTATCTCTTTTTTTTTTTTCTCCTTCTTCTTCCCTCTATTTCCTCGTTCTCCTTATTCTTCTTCCCTCTATTTCCTCGTTCTCCTTCTTCTTCTTCTTCTTCTTCATCGTTTCCTTCTATTTCTTCTTCTTTTCCTTCTGCTTCTTCTTCTCCATCATCATCTTCTTCTTCTTCTTCTATTTCTTCTTCTTGTTCCTCATCTTCTTCTTCTTTTCCTTCTTCTTCTTGTAGGGCCTCTGATATTATCATTGCAAGGAGTATGTCGAACAGGATAGGCGATAAAAGGTAGCTTTGCCTCATTCCCAACTGTGGTGCAGAATCTTTACTCCTCTAGTGCCAATCACAAAAAACACGCAGAACCGACAGCAGCTTGCAATATCGGAAAATTTCTCTCAATATTACTACTAATAATACAAATAATAACGATGATAATAATGATAGTGATCATAATAATTGTTATTGTTATTATTATTATTATTATTATCATCATCACTATTATTATTATTATTTTATTAATATTACCATTATTATTGTTGTTGTTGTGATTATTATTATTATTGTTACTATTATCATATAAATATTATTACTATTGTTATTATTATTATCATTATTGAAAACCAGCTTCCGTGAAAGGGTCGCAACCCCTGCACACTTTAATACTGGAATAACAGCGTCGTTCTTTTTTTTTTTTTTTTTCTTTTTTTTTTTTTTTTCTCTTTTTGTTGTTGTTTCGTTTTGTTTTGTTTTGTTTTCCTCAAGCATTTCGTCAGAGTTGCGCCCAGAAATGTCAACATCAAATCACGAGCAAATTTTAACCAGAAAATCGACCATTATGTGTAACAGACAGACAGAGCAACAACAGCAACAACAGCAAGCAATTTTTTTTAAAATAATGAATTAAAAACAAAATCTCCGCCGTGTGTCGCTTGAGTGCAGAAGAAGAGACAAATTTTTAAAAATGGCACCAACATCCATGACCCATATCCGCATCACTGCTATTAACAGACACATGAACTGGGAGGGCATTAGGGAAAAGACTGCTGAAAAAGCAGAATCTAGCGATTCATGTATCCCGACATATGCACATTTCTTCGTCTTCTTCTTTTGGCGGGGGACGTAGTGATGGTGATAGTGCAGGTAAATAAGAGCAAACACCGTAGACAGAGGAATAGCCAGCTATGTTCGGCACGCTTCACTGTGTGCCTTTTGTGAACTTGCGGACAGACCTGTTTAAGAAGACGTAAGGGAAGTTTACCTCCGGTTAATAATTTGCAGAATGAAGTGTCCTTTTGCTAAGAGGAATTAAAACATTTGCAAATTAAGCATACAAGAGTGTTTCTTTTTCAACTTAGACTTACTGATGAAGTATTAATTAATCCATGTTGTCCTTCAAAAGCGCATCAGTTTTGTATGATTTGCAAGCAATTGCAACAAAGATGACGACAAGGAGAGTGAATCAGATGGCAGTGTTGCTGAACAGAAGCCAAAATGAAAATAAACACACAAAGACAATGTAAAAAAAACATAAGTTTTTTTTGTATGTTTGTTAGTTTGTTTGTTTGTTCGTTTGCTGTTTAACTGTACAAACAAATATAACTGCATTTCGGACAAACGTGTTTTCTTAAGACGTCGATAAAGACTGATCGTAAGACTGGCTAAAAGTATCCCCCCCCCCCCCCCCCCCCCCCCCCCCCCCCCCCCCCCCCCCCCCCCCCCCCCCCCCCCCCCCCCCCCCCCCCCCCCCCCCCCCCCGGCACAGCATGATCGTCCAGGCAAAAGGTCAATGTTTTGAGAGCCGGAAGTGAATTTCCACGACGAACACTAACCCATGGTTGTCCTGAACATACCGAATGTGCAATGAAAGCTGCGTGTCTCTCTCAAAATAAAAATAAGTAAGGAAAAAAATATCTTTTTAGAAAAACCGATGTGAAAAACAAAAAGTTGAAACAAACTAGTTTTTAATTCGCTTCTTTTTCTTTTAAAATCCATTTTATTTTCGATGGAATCAAAATCAATGTTGTCTAACTCAGTGCTGGAGGTCAAAACGGACAGATGAAAAACAAACACAAAAGTGTATGCGGTCTTGAGTCTTATTCAGTTTCACCCTAACTGAAAATCGACTGAAAATCTTCCATACTGATGAGATAAATGTTGTTATATAGGGCTTAGACGTTAAAGAAGAAATCTTTCCGAGTTGTGTTAAGCCGATTTTTGCGCCCATGCACCAAAAATAGTAAAATGCTGTGATTGGTAGCTGGAGCCCTTGGCAGTGCTGTGATTGGTAGCTAAGAGCCCTCGGCAGCCTCGCTCTCGACGTGCTCTCTGCGAAGAGATCGAATCAAATTTCGTACAAAGAAATCTGCTGCCACAGTTTGACAATGTTGCATTACGGGAGCACACTAGTCTCATAAGTCAATAATGGCTACTTTCCCAGTTTTTCTTGAGGAGAATAGGTCTTATCCTTCACAAAAACCGGCGTTACGCTGTTACTCGTGGGGATCACAACTGTTTATGCCCTGTTTTCCAGAAGGATCACAACCAGGGAAACAATTATCATCGTTGTCATCCCTAAAAATCGCAGCTGTTTTCCCCTTTTTCCGTGGGGAAAAAGTAACCAAACTAAAGGATAACGTCGAAAAGAGGTGGAACAGCTTTGACGCAAGGGACCGCAACCGTGTTCCCTATTTTGCCGATCCCATTTCTCCGATTTCGTTGTGGTATCAGTGAAAAAAGTGCGCATGTGCTTGTCTTGGGAAGAGAGAGAGAGAGAGAGAGAGAGAGAGAGAGAAAAGAAAATAACCGAACATAACTGATATCTGAGTTATTGAAGTTTTCCCCAGGAAAATACCTATATTCATCAGAAAAAAAGGGGATGATAGTCATTATCCTGAGGGAAAACAGGGATGACAGTTGTTATCCTTATGGAAACAGGGAACAGAGTAGTGATCCTAAGGAAAACAGTTGTCATCCTAAGGCCGCCCGTACACGTTGCATAAAATTGACTATCCTGTCCTATCCGTGCCTATCCTAGCATACGATAGTTTGCAAACTGGCCTCGCCACGTAGCGGATACTTTTCTAGCCTGGATATTTTCCCGATAGGACTCGGTCCTTTGTTTCCCCTATCCTAGCCGATGCAGCAGCCAATCGGTGGACGCCTCTTTGTCACGTGACTTGGCACGACAGTTAGTCAATGGTCAACGGAAAGTAACTGACTGCGGTTTTCTTCAGCCAAAACAATGCTTTCTTCTCCTTGATTTTCTCTTAACTGACAGCTTCACGTCAATTTGTTGGTCACTCTAGCGCCTGAATGAAAAACAGAGGGTTCGCTATAAATCTAAATCTTGCCGGCGATGATGGATTTTCTGTTGTCGGTTTTCCGTGCAAGCTGCAGTAGGATGGGGTGGAGACAGTAGGGTTGATCATCGTATTGTCCAGGCTTGTATTCCCGACACGTTTTGCGTGTCGTTAGTAACTTGCTCGCATGACTTCTATTTTCAAGATGTTGCAGTAACTCCCATTTCGTTCGTCGCAGTGTTTTTTTTTTTTTTTTTTGGGTGTGGTAGCCAGAGAAATTTTCCCTGGTAGCACAGACACTTTCTGTTTTTAGAAGTTAGGATA
>CM065723.1:55436923-55438116 GCA_033310375.1 Conus canariensis
TTACAGATGATATTGAGGATTGGGTCAGCTGTTTGGTGCAGGTGTTTGTTCTTACGCTTTAAAGTTCAATAGTGCTTTAATTATGGAAACCCGTGTCGTCTTTTTTTTTTTTTTTTTTTTTGATTCCTTCCCATACATTTCAGTGCATGACTGCATATTTGTCCGCACGTGTCAAAGTAACAAATGAAATCACAGCGTGATTGTCATTTGGTGTAGCTAGGATGGTTAAGAACGAGTTTAAAAGCTTTAGTGGACAAATCAAAATCGAATAGGCCTATATATCAGCCTTGTGCTGAAAATTGTCGAAAGACCTATTAAAATTGCTAGGATGTTATCTGCCTCCTGCTACCTCTGTTTATTAAAGGGAAACAAATCACGAATGGCGTCTCAATAATTGAACAGTATATTTTGTATATCATTGAACTTTATGAATATCTAACATTTTTCTTCTTTTTTTTTTCTTCTTTTTTTTAGATGTAAACACAAGGACTGGCAATATAGTGAAATGTTAGAGGAAAATTCGCCTCAATGATGATGTCAAAAGAGCCTTACAGAGTGGTTTAACAGCTTTATCAACAAGCTAAAGAATTTAAGGGGATTTTTCTTCTCCTTCAACCTCCAAATTTTTTTTTTCCACTGTTTAATTTTTGTCCTTTTTTTAAATAAGAGGTAGGGCCTCCATCCTATTTTTCCCATTATTTTTTATTTTCAGATGGGCAATCGCATGCCGACTTTAATGTTTTAACGATTAAGAGGAAAATGTTAACGTTTAAGAGGATAATCAATTAATTAGCAGAGAAGGGGTCCCTGCCTGTGCAGCCCCTTAGACTGTGTCATGGAGAATCAATCGGGTAATGATTGACAGGGGACAGAACTCCACGGAGATGTGTAACATTCCCGAGTGCAAACCTTTGGGTGCGAAACAAGGGAGGTAAATGATTCACTCGGACCGTTGCACACAATGTAAAGTGTCTCTCGGGCGAAGTCAGCCTGGTCGTTAAAACAAAGCAAAGACGAAGTAGGCCCCCGACGCCCTCCGGTTTGAAGGAGAAGACAGAAAAAGATTGCTTTTCGAGAAGAGAAGCTAGAAGACGACGGCTGCATCCCAGTTGTCTTGAACCTGGTGCCAGAACACCAAGGCGTCACCATCACCTGATGCTTGTCCGGAGACAACCGAGGCATTCGTAGTGACA
>CM065723.1:55443216-55553216 GCA_033310375.1 Conus canariensis
GAAAAGAAACAAGAAAACAACAGAGAGAAACGAAGAAAAGTTAAGCAAAACAGAGAGGTAACGAAAAGAAACAAGAAAACAACAGAGAGAAACGAAGAAAAGTTAAGCAAAACAGAGAGGTAACGAAAAGAAACAAGAAAACAACAGAGAGAAACGAAGAAAAGTTAAGCAAAACAGAGAAGTAACGAAAAGAAACAAGAAAACAACAGAGAGAAACAAAGAAAAGTTAAGCAAAACAGAGAAGTAACGAAAAGAAAAAGAAAACAACAGAGAGAAACAAAGAAAAGTTAAGCAAAACAGAGAAGTAACGAAAAGAAACAAGAAAACAACAGAGAGAAGTAAAGAAAAGATAAAATGGGAAATGATGGTGGAGGAAAAGGAAAGAAGAAGAAGAAGAAGAAGAAAGATCTAGAGAAAAGTAACTCACAGAGGAACATCCTCAGCCAAGTCGGCTGCCCCCCCCCCCCCCCCCCCCCCCCCCCCCCAAGTGATGGCTGGTCTGATCCGGAAAATAAAAAAAAAAAAAAAATTCCGCATGATTTGTCCGATTTTGTAAAGTTCACACGATTCAGACGCGAAGGCCTTCAGAATCTTCAACTGGACGAAAGGCCTCGGAGCAGGCGATACAAATATATCTGCCTTCAAAAGGGATTGCGATGGTTCCCTTATGCAGCTAGTGAAGAGTTTTCATATCTGTAACATATTTTCTTAATTTCATGTTCCCAGTTTCTCCATCTTCAAACTCCCAAAGTCCAAATCTTTGCCAAGTCATTACTATGAAGACAGTTCAGTTATTGGCCTGCGCTTGTTTTTTCCTCCACTATTAGACTGTTTGTCTATGTATTTGTCTGACTTTATTCAAGTTTAAAAGGCTGTGCCAGTCTTGAATAAAAGTTACTCTGTGTTAGGTTTTCTTATGGGAGCAAAAAATACCCCACTTGTTTACTGAAGGTGAACAGCTAAGAAAGAAGAAAGAAGGATGTACACAACCAAGAACGACTTCCGCCGAACGCTTTGTTTTCTTTCACAGCAAAACCACGTGGCGAGCGAACACGTGCGTTTGTTAGTCGCAAGTGAAATTGGTTCAGAGGCTATATACAGCGCCATCTTCCGGTTCTGGCTGGGACAACTGGGTGGTAAGACCGCGCGAACGAGAGTTTCCCAGGATTTTGACTGCATTGCGTGTAAGAAAATTCACTTAAATGATGAGCAGTGTTTTTCCACAAGTATTTCTATTTAACTGACAACAGTCTGTGAGGTTTAAAATCATATTTGATGGAAAATTACTTTGACAGTTCCGAAAGAGTTTTTCGCTAAAAATGCAAACAAATATGGCGGACGAAAGCTTGATGGAAGAAACAGGAAACCAACATTTGAACACTAACACGATCGTGGTTTCTGCACAAGGGATCGCTGTCGAAGAAACAGTCAGTGAAGACATTTTACAAGAGGCCTTTGTTGGAAGTGAAGACTTTGACCAAGAGCACGTGCAGTATGCCGTGCAAGCAGAATCAGAAGATGTATCGCAATCGGTTGCTCAACAGATAAATTCTGTTTCGGATTCGGGGTTAGATGCCACCGCTCTAGATTCAACGACGCAAATCGTGGCACAAAGTAATGGCTTTGGAACAGAAACATTTAGGGTAGTCAGTGCATTGCCAGATGGGACAATAACCATACCAGATGAACTGATCGCACAGGGCGTTGCGCCGGAGGGAACAGAACACATGGATGAAACAGAAAGTGGAGTGACGTTAGTTGATCACAACGGGCATCATGTGATAGAAGCACAGCAGGTTTTAGAAAGTCAGCAGGTACTGGAAGGCCAGCCTGTTTTAGAAGGCCAGAATCAGCTGTTGGAAGGCCAGCATCATATATTGGAGGGCCAACATGTGCTAGAAGGACAGCATCAGGTACTGGAAAATCAGGTACTTGTGCCGCACCAGCAGGAACACTTGCAGACAGTTGACCAAAACCAGCATGGTGAAGGAGAGAAAGGCCCTGTTCAACAGTCACAACAACAGAGTGTGCGATATACTTTGGTGGACGGCGGAAACCAGTCCGGAGCTCCTCTGGGTTCAAGTCAAAATCCCATCCGAATTATCCAGCAAGGAAACAATTACACACCTATGCAACATCTTACCAATGACCAGCTGCAGCAGATTATGCAAGTAAGTTGTAAATATGTTAATATGTGCATGATGATGATATTTAAGTTACAGAAGTAAGGGGAGGTGCAAAAGTACTTTAGTAGCTAGTTAGACCCCCCACCTGAGAAACTAGTGTAATCAACAAGGAATTTGCAGTGCTCGCTGTTCAGTACATTATACAATTATGCACACAATCAAATTGCTAAATTACAATCTGAAAAATCTCAAAATGAGGTTAGGAATAGCAACAACATGTTTGTATTGATGCAATACATTGCATCATTGTCATATGATATGTAATGTATGCATCCATTTTCGCTGGTGAAAGCTTAAATGTAGATCTTCATTTAAGCTTTTACCAGTGAAAATGGATGCATACATTACATATATATCATATGACAAAGATGCAATGTATTGCATCAATACAAACATGTTGTTGCTATTCCTAACTTCATCAGGAACAGTCTGTTTGAATTCACCCTTGACATTGAAACGACTTGCATAAAATGATCATGTAAGTTTTTAGTGGCTTATGTCATCACTAAAGGACAAAATTATTTAAGGGGAATTCACTCTTACTTTCAGTAAGACTAAGATGCAAGCATTTTCAGTTCGTTACACAAGCAGTTTCACAGTCAAACAATGGTGCGCTCACCCATTCACCATGTATTAGGGCATCAAGTTAAAGAAACAACAATAGCAATAAAAAGCTGAGTAATCCTTCAAAACAATGTAGCTGAAGGAATTTGCTTGGCAAGAAAAACAAAATAGAAGGTTGGTTTGTCGAAACTGTGTGGCAGCTGATATACAATCGAAAATAATTACTAAATCCCAAAGATGGAATCCTTATCATATGTCATGGAGTCAGTGGCAGTTGCAAGATTTTTTTTACCTTTAAAACCACCAAAATTTAAGTTGAGGTATAAATACCCCATAAAAAGATTTCCAGGGGGCAGGTAAGCTACTCCCAGAAAACAAAAGTGACTGGAGTGCTGATATTTTTGCTAACTTTGGTTAGAAGGTCTGTGTGTATTGTATGTGTCCTTGATGTACACATATACATGTGGACTCATGCGTTAGTGTCAGATCTTTACACTTCAATACATGTGTCTGCGATAATGATTGCCAAGAATTTAGGGGGTCCGACTCGGCAAGCAAAACTAACTTCCACATTTTCAGGGAACTACCAGGATATTTAGGAGTCACTCCTTGTAACCGATAGAAAATGTAACAAAAATATGCACGCACACACACACACACACACACACACACACACACACACACACACACACACACACACACACACGTGCACACACACACACACACACACACACACACACACACACACGTGCACACACACACACACGCACGTGCACACACACACACACACACACACACACACACACACATAAAATGATATATTGACTGACATAAACACACAGACAAAGAAACAGAAAAGGACAACAACAAAAAAAGGAGGGGGGGTGGGGGACTAACTTCGAATATTATGTACGAGTTCCAGATCATGATAAAGATTGTACATCCACTGAATCCAGACTTGTACTACACAGACAAGGAAAAGAAAAGAGGAGCAAATAACTTCAAATAGTATTAATACATCACATTATACTAAGGATTATTCATTCACTGAATCCCAACTTTTGCTCCACTTTTAGCAATGTGTTTCAGCTTAAATGGATATTTTTTATAAATGAGCATGTACAGTCAAGATTCTGTCAAAGAAACTTGATATCTGGGATGTCCGCATTGGTCATCAGTACGACGACTGTGTTCATCAGAATTTCAGCTTCTTGAGCTATATCAGTATATGCGACCATGTTCAAATGTTCTAAGCATTCAATATGATTTGCATGCCTGGTGATGAACAAGAGTCAAGCGCTGAAGATTTGTGGAGCCTTTGACGAAACTTGAAGACTGGCAACTCTTGCAATTTGTGCAGAACATTAACTTGCTCATCTAATGCAGCCGCTTAAATTGTCAGAACTAGTCAAGTTATCTAAGATTGCTGGACATTTGTTCTATTAGGAGGTTTATCACCTGCAACTGTGCAAGCCACAGCTGAGCTGTCAAGCCAGATTTCATAGGTCTGCCATGCTGATCACTTTTGGCCAGATCATGTAATCTCTTGTGGTCCAGACTGGGTGAGCTATTTTGAAAAAAATTTTTGCCAGTTTTCCATTGGGAAGAGTCCAAGTATAAGTTCTTCATTGATTCAGGAAGTTTAAAACCACAAGAAAAATTTAGTTCTTATTTGCTTAGATGATGGTGGATTGGCCAAAAGTGCTTTAGTGTGACGCACTGCTTGAAGAACGATTGCGTACAGGGGGAAATCTTTGCATCAGTGTCAGTTTTGGTATGTTTTAGTGCAGCACTAAGCTAAACTCCAGTAACTACAGTGCGCCGGATGGGAATTTCAAGCGTCATAGATATATATTTATCAGTAATAACTATCTGTGCAGTGTTTCTTACAGGCTCAGGCTGGAAATCTGGCTCAGCGAAATTTGATGTTCAGTTCAGGCCTGGGAAAATTTCTCTCTGGCTTTTTCCATTTCCATGTGTCTGACTGTTGTGACTTGAACTTGCCAGAACTCCATTGTCTATGCTTGCATTACCCCATGTTTCACAAGGAAATGACTCTGAATGAGGGTCAGAGAAGGATATTTAAGAAGTGTTTTTGCCCCTTTTTATATTTTAGTGGAGTTGGTGATAGTTGGCAAAATGCTTTCAACATTATCCCTTCAAAGGTTCAGTTTTTCCCAGCTTTGCAATGATTTCCTCATGTAAACAATGGAGGACTGTTTGACTTTGGCACTGCAAAGCAAACCCTGTTTGGATCAGTCAGAAACCTGATTTCTTCATCACCAAGAGAGTCTTTCTTAACTGGCAGACTTTTCCTTTGGCAAACTGTGTAGTTTGGTAATGGTATGTTAGCACTAGCAGGGATGGCCATGACAGTGTCAAGAATTGAAGAAGTGTAGTAGGTGAACCTGTTGACTTCTGATATGTTGGTAGGGAAGATCATAATGTTCACTTTTTGTTGTTGATAGTGTTGAGAAATGTGGTGAGTGAGCCTGAAGATACTTCAACACTCGAGGGAGGAACAAGTGGAAGTGGTTTTGTTTTGATGAGTGTACTGTAATGTTCGAGTAATTAACAAAACTTGGTTCAAAGATGGTCACTCACTCCCGGCTTTCTCCTTCTGTTTTCATCTGGTTGAACCAGCCGCACCCCATCCACACCCTGACTCTCCACCGTGTGTCCCACACCTGTCCTCTTTCTTTTCTTTTCACTTAAAGTTTGGATGATGAAATTGAAAAACTACTGGGCACCTTCCCACCTGTACTTTCAGGTCCAGAAAATTTTGAGAATCCATTGTCTGGCCACATCACATAAGTCCAGTGGCAGCGCTGCATGCCTGTGTGTGTGTGTGTGTGTGTGTGTGTGTGTGTGTGTGTGTGTGTGTGTGTGTGTGCATGCACGCACATGCAAACATGCACCTAGACATGTTCACATCTGTAGACAAACTTGCACGCACACACATACACTTTCAGGTAGAAACACACACATGCATGCATACTTTATGATTGTGTCAGAGCAATACCATAAAATGCATGTGGATGTAGTTTCAAAGTAAGGTGACTGCAGGAGGAAATTGAAACAAACGTTTTAAAAGAAAAATTACTGTTCCACTGAACGAAAGAGACAAATTACAAAACCAAACACGACCTGTTTTGACCTTTGGTTTTTTTCAGGAAAGACAAACAACATTCAAGACAATGAAAATGAAGAACAGTCATGTTTTGACCACCTTATATTGGGCCCAGTTTCATTTTGCACTCAGTTTGAGGAGATAGGTGATTGTTCGTTTTACGTTGTCTTGAATGTTGTTTGTCATGCCTGAAGAAGACTGAAGAGTTCGAAACACTTCATGTTTTGTCTTGTAATTTGTCTCTTTGGCTCGGTGGAACTGTAAGTTTTGTTTTGAATATGGATACATATAGGCTTTAAGTTTTGATCGAGACAGGACCAGCAGACTGACTAATGGCAAGAACATGCAAATGCACATGTACTTAATTCAAATCTGCTTTGTTCATTATTGGTTGAAAATGGCAATTTGACAAGAATCAGCTTTGCATTCTTCTTCAGCGGCATCCAGAAGTGAATTGCAACACTTTTCGTTGGAAGTTATTGCTTTGCATCAGTAGAAATGGCAGTTAGATGAATCAGCGTTGCTTTCTTCTTCAGGGGCATGTAGAAGTTAATTACATCACGAAATCAAAAGTCAGTCCTCCACATCATGTTAAGTTGGACATAGTACTGTTTAATGCTTAAAAAAAACAACAACATATACTGATATTTCAGCTAAGAAGTGTAAACAGATACCCTTTTTTTCTCAAGGTAATGAACTTGTTCAGCTTCCTTAAAGATTTGGACGAGGAATTATGAGAATAAAAGGGTTGGTTGGTTGTTTTTTCTTTTTTTCCCCATTGATGTAGAACACCTCACAGAGCTTGAAATACCCACCTTCCAGTTTTCTGAGACAATAAAACCTGGGAGATTAATGGAAGTGATCTCTTAGCTTGTTTGTAGGCAACCAGTTTTTGACTGTGCCGGTGTAACTAAACGTGTGACTGAGCTGCAGTGCACAATGATCACATTTCCTTCATCCCTTCTTCACTTTGACACCTCCCCTGACACACTGTTGTTCTTCAGAACGGAACCCCAGCAGAGTGTTGTCTTACTGAGACAAGGTATATTCTTGAAAACATGTCAGCAGCTTGCATGTATACATGTATAATGCCTAGCCAGTGTGGAAGTGATCTGCACCATTTATTTCTCCGTCTCCGGTGAGCATCATGCATACATGTGCAGAGCAAGCCATCATTGGTACATTTGGATCAATTTTGGCCATTGTTTTTAAATGCATTTCTTCTCTAAAAATTCCTGATTTTGTTTCCGGGACTTCGGATTGAATATAATGGACTGATCACAGTGATATTACATTGCTGATAAATGTGCACCTGATGCACGCATGTGGTCAAGGTACCAGGCATCATTTTAAAAATGTTTCCGCAAAAGGCTTGGGCACACCAACTGGAAGAAGGCTATACAAGGCTTCCTATTTGCTCTACTCTATGTTTTCAATTTGCGTGGGGCATTTTCACCCTGATTTGGAAATTCTGAAGGGTGAAAACCAGATAACCTTGTCAAAGCTGTGATCAATGTGCAGACCATGATTCTGCATAAATGTTTTTCATGTCATAGATTCTTCCAAGCAGTTATAAAGAAGGTATCTTTTCAACCCATTTGATGACTTTTCAGTTGCACTGAAAACAGCCAGACACTTAGAGCGTGACATCTGCGAAGGTGGCCGCAGATATTTTTCACAACAGCTACTATGCCTGTTTTTAGCGCAGTGTTATTGCATTGGCAACAATACTTGCAGTGTTGACATGGATGTCTGGGCAGATCACCTGTATAAAATGGAATCAGAACATCACCTCAGCAGAGGCTTCAGACTTAGCCAGTCGTGTGTGTGTGTGTGTGTGTGTGTGTGTGTGTGTGTGTGTGTGTGTGTGTGTGAGAGAGGAGAGAGAGAACTAAATGCACTCACCACATATTTAAGGGGTGAAGAAACACACAATCAGTATTTTAGAGTGAACCTCGTGCATGCATAGACCGTGAAATGAGTGAAATTGTGCAACAAAGTGTGAAATGGGCACAGAGTGTGTGTCACTGGGAGCCCTGTCACTGAGTATGCCCCTCCCTCCCCCCCCCCCCCCCACCCACCCCCTTTTTAAAGAAAAAGTAAAAGGAACAACCAATAACAAAATCAACTCCACCATGAATAATGATTGACATTAGATGTGATTTCATGTCAACAAAGATCTGAATTTTTTTTTTTTACGGGTAAAGGATTTTGACCCCACATTTAACCATGCTTTTAGCTTAACGAGATAAGCCTAGAGTGAAGTGAGAGACTGATGATTTATATGATGTAAAAAAAATTACAGAACTTTGTAAGTTATGTGCGACAGGCTAAAGTTGGGAAAGTTCAGTTTATTTTCTTAATGTCTGAGGTGCAAAGAATGAAAAGAGACGTGATCATAAATTATTGTGAATTTAGGGGGTCCTTTTCTTTTTTTTCCCTTTTTTTTTTTTTTTTTTCCTTTTGTAATGTCATATTCTGTACACAAGGTTGGCGGAAGTACGACGAATACAGAAAACAGGGGGGGGGGGGGGGGGGGGGGGGGGGGGGGGAATATTCTGGAGACAAAGTGATTGAGGTATAATTGTGCTTGCCCTGAATTGGCTGAAAATATCGAGAAAACATGAACTTGTGCGAAAGTATGCTGATGAATCAGATCGGAAATTAATTTGTTTTAGAACCTATTTTGTAGTCTGTCACTACCAGGAAGAAGCGTGTGTTGCACTGATGGCAGGTGAAAATGAGATGCACCTCCCCCTTCCCCCTTCCCCCATCTCCACACCCAGTTTTACAGAAATTTGGCATTTTGTACACTTTCTTTGTTAAAAAAAAAAAAATTGTGTTGAAAGTACAACAGCAGTTATTGGGCAAACAGATCTGAGTAAATTTGATTAGTAAAATGAAAAACAAACATATGCTGTCAGTAGCTACATTTCAGTTTGTTAATCAGTACATGCACATAAATTAAACAGATGGGATTTATGCACACAGTGAAGCGCGCCACACACACACACACACACACACACACACACACACACACACACACACACACACACACACTCAAAACACACACACACACACACACACACACACACACACACACACACACACACACACACACACACACAAGCACAGTATGTTGATCAGCAATTCATCTCATTTGTCCGATGTTTTGTCATATAAACATTTGGTTTAAAGAAACATTCTTGAATTTTTTGTCAAAAATTCTGTTCAGGCTCTAACGCAAGATAATGATGCACACACCAGATAATGTCCATGAAATATTTGGTGGGGAACAAAGGCCAGTGGATAGAGGTGGCGGGGAATGCAGTCGTAAGATTTAGTTTGGTTACTGTGTATTCTCTGTACAATAGCATCTTTACATTATAAGTGAAGCATAGCCTTAACAACATAATCCACTGGGTAGAATTTATTGCAGTTTGATGTCGGGTCTCTTGAACCATTTATGCTACATCATCCTCACTTTCTCATTCAAATGTATCAGAAAGCAGGCATATGTTTGAATTGATTTGCATTGTCTGCAGCAGGCCATGTGAATGGTTCACAGTGCTCTAGTCCAGTCTTCCTTGTGACTGTGAGAGAGATTTTACAAAGGTCAGCCACAAGCGACCTAAAAGACTTAATCACTGTCTTACATGCTGTATTAGAAGAGAGTAGAGTTTTATCAGAGGGAAACCGGTTAACTGTACCGGCAAATATCCGCAAGTTGTGATGAAGAAAACAAGAATAAAGGATGAACATTGGGTTGAGGAACAAAACATTATGCTGATGAAGATGTCAAGTCAGCTGACTGGCCTAGTGAGGTTACAATCGACGTTTTCAGATTTTATTAGTTTTTTTTTTTTTTTGGGCACCAAATATTAAATCCTACTTTGTACATGTTGTATACACTTTACACAACGTGATACACAGGCATTTGCACAAATGCATGCACATGCGCTCACACGCATGCATGTGCATCCACATAATTCATGTGCACACACATGCATGCACGCATGCACTCAGTTACTTACACAGGTATGTATGAAATTAAAAAGATGTACTTGATACATTTATTGTTTGTTTCCTGTTCTGAAAAAAAAAAATTCAGAATCTTATTCTAAGGTGCAGAAGTTTAAAAAGTTTATATTTCAGATCATTGACTGTCAGTAACATGTTTATCTCATAGTGGAAACCAAGAAGATCCAGGTTTGTGGTTCCAGTCTCATATAGGATGTGATATTTTTTCTACCTGTATTATGGCACTACGGCACAACGACATTTATGTTAATCAAAAAAACTATTCCTTTGAATGAGACAGTAAGCATATATCCAGTCCATGATGCCATATAATATGTTAGTTCGTTTTTTGTTTTTGTTGGAAGAACCACTCGCAACAATAGACTGATAGCTGGCGCGCACGCGCACGCACGCACGCACGCACGCACACACGCACGCACACACGCCACACACACAACACCAACACACACACACACACATCAAAATTATAAAAGAAACAGATAGCTTGTGCCAAAGTTGGGTTAAGTGCTGTCCATGGGAAGAGCAGCCCAGTGTTTACACAGAAAGGGGATGTGGCAGTAAAAGTTACTCAATACAGCCATTGATTATTCAGTCCCTGATTTGGACTCAAGGTCCCAAGATCAAAGAAAATTCTTTTTTGTTGTTGTTTTGTTAAGATAGAGTTAGCAGTCATTGCTTTCTGATACATTTGAATGAGAAAGTGAGGATGATGTAGCATTGGTTTACTAATCGAGTCAAAAGGCGAACCTGTGGGTTGACAAGGCTTTGTTTTCATGAGTGTTCCAAGCCTGAGAGCTTTTGGAGTGACTTTGACTGGAACTTTAAAGTCCAGCCAGGGTTGCTGTAGGGAGAAGTCTCTACCTTGTGTTTGTGGTGGCCCTGGCCTGCTTGTGTCGCTGTCAGCCCAATCATTGCCTGGTCACATGCAGTTCTCATGGTCACAGCTGTGGTTGAATATGGCCAGTGACTGGTATTTTGTGGGTGTCGAATTTTTCAGACTTTGGTCAAAGAGGTGTCATTCTGTGTAACTGTTACTAGTGTACTACAAAAAAAGAAAAAAAAGGGCTAGTCAGTAAGCCATGATATCCAGTTAACTGGAGGAGATCTGAGTTTGGCCTTCATCTTGTTATGTTTCTCACCCAAGTGGCAGGTCAGATCTTGACCGGGGATGTGTTTATCTGTGTGACTGGGGAGTGTGCTGCATGGTCACTGTAACCTCTGTGTGGGCCAGGACCACATGCCCACCTGGTTAGTGTTAAGGTCAGGTAGTGATGTGAGCTGTGTAGCTGGGGGGGGGGGGGGGGGGGGGGGGGGGGTTAGCAGCCCCCAGGCTCCTTTGCCTAAAAAATAAAGTTGGTTGGTTGTCTGCTGTTGAGGAATGTGTGACATTGTCAGGTCTTTACAAAAGTGTGTGTGGCTTTGTATGTGTGTGTGTGTGTGTGTGTATGTATGTATGTATGTACCTCCCATGTAGCTTTCATTGAAGGTGTTTCATATTTCAGTGTGAATGCGCTGTCTTTTTGATCCACATCCACCACGTTCTCCCCCATCCCCATTCCTTCCCTTTCTTTAATTTTGAAGCAGGTCATTGGTTAGTCATTGTCATTATGAGAGAAAAAATTGTTAACATGCATTTTTTTTCTTCAGAGTAGAGAGAGCTAAAAGCTGTACCTCATTGTAAATATCCAGATGTGTTTGTGTTTACAAATGAAACTAAGAGACTGTGTTGTGTGTGGTGTGTGTATGTGTCTGTGTGTGTGTGTGTGTATGTGTGTTTGGGTGTGCGTGTGCGTGCGTGCAGTTTGAGTGAGGAGTAGATGTTCTGTGTGTGTGTGTGTGTATACACACACACTGTAGTCTCTTATTCCTTCCATTTCTCGCTGCTGTCATTGCTGGCGCATTGACTCTGGCCATGTGTCCCTGGATCACTCAGGTGTGGTGACCTCATTTACAGATTACAGTTGGTTTTGTTAGCTGGGCTGGTGGTGTTAGCTGACTTGTCAACTCTTTACTTAGCCCCTGAAAACACCCTACATTGACAATCTGCATCTGAATCTCTATATTCAGTCTTGTTGACAACTCCCAAGGGGATTTCTTTATCATGTACACACTTTATTTACTAGTATGGTGATGATCTATGGGCCTATGGTACATACAAGTTAGAAGTTGAAATAGGGAGCGAAAAAAGAGGGGTTAGTACTAGTATGGCAAAATCAAACATATATGTTTGTGATAGTTAAAGTTTTAAAAACTAGTTTGTACATATACAGAATGATACAAGCACACACGCGTGCGCGCACACATGCACGCACGCACGCACGCACACGCACACACACACACACACACACACACAGAGTTAGTTTTTTATACTGTAACTGTCACATGTTTGATCTTAGTTTGTGTGTGTGTGTGCGTGTGTGTGTGTGTGGTGTGTGTGTGTGTGTGTGTGTGTGTGTGTGTGTATGAATGTGTTTAACAAATTAGTCATGGAGCAAAACAAATACAGGCCAACTATAAATATACGTTTTTTTTTTTTTTTTTCCGTTTATTTGTGGCGATCTTGTTAATGTGAAGAACCAAGTGCGAAAAGTAGTAGTGAGGCAGGAAACATCAAATAGTTGATAGAAAATCATAGAAAAGCTGTTGTATGATACAATCAAGCATGAAATAATTACTGATATTTTGTTTTCCCAGTATATCAACTCAACGCTGCCTTCGCGATCAATTCTGTCTGGGAATACAAGTACAGCTTAAAATGTTGCTTAGAAAAAGTAAAACTTTAAATGCCAGCCAATTTAGATTCATCCTTAGTATAATTAGTAAGAGTTTGAGTCTAGATATGTAGGATAGAACATGAATGAAAGACCAGCGATTTAGCATGTATGGTACTACAACACATGCCTACAGCAACGACAAGTTGATATAAAGATGAGATCATTACTTAGAGTAGGCTCTGACCAGGAAATATGTATACATGCTGATGAGGATCAATATTTCTTTTATGTATTAGTTACATTAGTATAAACATTTTTATACATTTTTTTCTTTTTTATCAAGCTGATGAGTAATGTGTAATTGAAGCTATATGTGTATAAAGAACCTGTGATAAATAATAGTGATGTTAACAAAAAGAAAAAAGCATAACTTAAAATGCAGTCAGGTGATTGAAGCCTTAACAAATAACATTTTACCCAGCCAGACTACATTTATGCATGATTGTTACGGACAGTCCAAGTTTGGTGTTGTATGTGATAGATACTGTGACTGTCCAGTAACAGACACTGGGTATCTATTCTGCTGTGTCTGTTTCTGAACTTACCTTTTTATTTTATTTCCGTTTTGATTTGTTTATTTTTCTTTTTGGGGTGTGAGGCGTAGGGGAGTGATGTTTTTGTGGCACTAATTCAATTTTGATTCTTTACACATTTGAGTGAAATGAGGGTGATGAATTTAGTGGCATGGCAGGCGCATTTAGTGCAGGCTAGTTAAAATTTCTGTGTGTAATAGATGGTAGCAGATTAACTATAATATCATGATATTGTTCTGTAATTGTAAAGATGAGTATGCAGTATACTTTTTTTTTTTTTAAACCCGATTTTCTTTTTAGGGATAACCCTGAAACTACGAAAGGGCCTTGTGTGGTCAGCCAGGCTATAAACTGATGTCATGGTGGAACAGAATGGCTGCTGTTTCAGTTTTAGAGTGATAGAAGTGCAAAGTGATTTCTTTAAACTTGTTTACCATCACAGGAAAGATGATCATTCCAAAAATTGGCTTGAGCCTTACACATTTTGTTAGAAAGGAATGTGTAGTACAGCGATTGCCCTTGTACTTTGAGTACAAAACGGCTTTAGAAAAAAATTGTTTTCATGAAGAAAATGAACACGTGCAAACAACACATGCACACATGTGTGCATGCATGCACGCATGCAGACAATGCACACACACACGCACATGCACTCTCTCTCCCTCTCTCCCTCTCTCTCTCACTCTCTCTCTCTCTCTTTCTCTCTCTCTCTCTCTCTCTCTCTCTCTCTCTCTCTCTGTATATATATATCTATATATATACACACACACATACATACAAAATTCTATATGAGATAAACAAATGATTAGTTGGACTGCAAGGAAGTCATTGATAATTTAGTGATTTGAATGTCTTCAAGTTGTTAAAGTGAACAGAGGTGAGAGCGTGTGTGTGTGTGTGTGTGCCGAGTGTGTGTGTGCAGAGTGTTTGTGTGCACATTTTGTGTGTGTGTGTGTGTGTGTTTGTGTGCATATATACAGTTACATTTAATGCACAGTGCTATTTACAGACAGGAGTAAAGAAACAAACAAGACTGAGGCAGGCGTGGTCAGCGACAGATTGATGAATTCTAAACTTCTCTGTGAACTCGCACTGTCCAAACACACAGGACTTGAGTGAGACTGGCTATGGTGTTGCTAATCGAATCAGTAATGTGCTTCTTGGAACTGGAAGACAGAAGCAGTGTTTTGTCACGAGCATTAAGAGGATGAAAGAAAGACTCATCAAACTGTCATGCAGTGATAACACACAGGCTACAGCTTACAAGCACAGCTACAAGACAGCACAAACAGGCCAACGGTTCCGTGCATGTAGGTGTCAGTGTGCTGCTGCACGCATTGTCAGTGTGCCTCTGACATGGGATCGAATCAATGTGCCCAAGAGCACTGAGCAGGCAAGACAGCGCGCACACTGACATGACCTGCCGTGCTTGTGTGATCCCCAAGCGGCTGCAGCTGCAAACAGACTGGAGTTTTATCAATAGCTGATTGAGAGTGTGGTGAGCAGTCCCTAACCAGCCTCACAAATGTGCATGTTTTATTTCATAAATAAAAGAAAGAAGAAAAAATGTCTGAATCAAACGTGGATGGCCATGTTTTCACCTTAGATCTGATCATTGTTTCTTTCTTTTTTTTTTTGTATTCTGTTTTGTATTAATCATAGGCTGGTTCACTGACAACTTTTTTCCCTTTCAGGTCTATAGAATTACCCATTTGCACTCACTGTTATTGGTCTGCAGTGTATTCATGCAACAGTTCCTAAGTTTAGTGTTTTAACCTGAGAGAGGGTTCAAAACCAGTGGAAATTTGCAGTCAGATGTGCCTTTTGATTATATGGGTAGAAGTGCTGAACTACATTGTTGTGTTAGTGGGTAGTGTAATGTCCTTCTCCCGCCATCATGTCTTCACTTCTCTAATCCCCTTCATTCCACACACAGAAAAACTCACACCTTTCCCCATGCCATTTACCTTCTCCACTCTCCCCAAACCCCCCATAACACACGCGCACACACACACACACACACACACACACACACACACACACACACACACACACACACACACACACACATACAATACAACACACACACACCCTTCTATGCCCCCCTCCCCCTCCCTCTCTAAACCCCTTCCCACCCCTCTAGTCTTTCTCTGCAGAATAGTCTTGTTTTCCAACCCCAGTCACACAGGTGTGTGTGTGTGTGTGTGTGTGTGTGTGTGTGTGTGTGTGTGTGTGTGTGTGTGTGTGTGTTTGATGTATTCCAGTCCTTGTAATGTGACAATACTACCATTGTATGGTTTACTAAATGAAGATAGTTTAAGGGTGTGTGGCTTACAACTTCATTGTGAGATATAGTTTAAAGATGTATGCACATGGTACATATATACATAATGTACAATACTACAAACTTGCTGTTTTATTCTCTCTCTCTCTCTCTCTCTCTCTCTCTCTCTCTCTCTCTCTCTCTCTCTCTCTCTCTCTCTCTCTCGTGCGCGTGTGCACACACACACCACACACACCACATCATGAAGCAGTCAGATTAGTAAATCTAAGCAGACAGCATGAAAGCAGTCAACTCTATAAAATTCATTTACTTTAATCTTTCTTTAGATATGATGTGGTTAAAACTTGCAGTGCCCCCCCCCCCCCCTCCCCCCCCCCCTCCACCATGTGAAGATTGAAGGTGGCTGGAAGACGGGGGTGGGGGATGGGGGTGGGTGTTCTCTCAGTATGAATTGTTTTCTTACCTATTGGAAAATCCTGTAATAATTCTTTTTTTTTTTTTCATCACTCTTTGACAGCGTTGTTTTTATGTGTTTGTCAGCATGTTTTGTTTTTTTCTTAAACTAAATTTGTGATCAGTCACCTCTTCATTCTTGAATTATGTTTTTTTTTTTTTACTTTTTTTTGTGTGTGTTTGCTCCCACTCCCACCCCACTCCATCCTTCAGAGTGTGAAGGAAAGTTGTGTTTTAATATGAATTATTTTCTCACCTTCCAGAAATTCTGTGCTTGCAGTTTCCTGTTTTCTGTCACTCATCTTGTTTTGTGTGTGTGTGTGTGTGTGTTTTATGCTTTAGTCTGCTCTAATGCTAATGATGCGGCTTTTATATGAAAGGAAAACGATTTATGTCTTACAAATCATGAAAAATATTTCAGTGTAACAAAAGAAAATTTTTGTTGCATTGAATGAGAGATATTTTATTATAACATTCTCAATGCTTTTAATTGAAAGGAAAACTGATCGTGAAAAATGTAGGGGAAGGGCTGCATAGTTTTATCAAAAGAGATATATCGGAGTTAAATGTTATGAATTGCTTTGTTGCTGTTTTTTGACAGGAGGACAGCTTTTTTTCGGTTGGATGGTTTTGTGTGCTTCATTTTCTTTTTTACAGTATTGTTGGTTTGTTTTGTTTTAATGGTGACATACCTGACAGGGTCAGCACAGTAGTCATGAAACCCAAACTTACAAGATTTCCAGTAGGATTGCTCAGATTTTCTTTTCAGGTGTACAAGAGTGCTGATGTGATTTTTGATGCCTTACAGGTGGTGCAGCAGCAGCAAGTGGCCAGAAACACTCAAGAATCCGGAGGCACAATTCTCTTCAACCCGAATACCAACACACGAATAGTGTACCGCGTCATCTACCCATCAGAACTACACAAAGGCCAGCAAACTGTGCTTCATGTTACGCCAAAGGGAACCACCACTTCCAGTGTACCTATACAGGAAGCTGTTCAGTTGCCTAAGCGTCCGTATCGTAAACGTGGGAAAGATGAGGAGGAGGACAAGATGGACGGTCCAGAAATGTCCAAGGAAGAGAAAGAAGAAAGGAAAAAACACAGACCAAGGACTAGGTCGGGGCGGGTGTCCAAACCACCCAAACACATGGTCAAAGACTACAAACATATTCATGTGTTGGACTGGGATGAGGATTATGATGATTCTGACGGGGGATATTCCGACTACAAGGGCAGCGATGAGGACGGGAATAGGAACAAGGACAAAGACAAAGAATCCACCCCAGACTTGTACTCAGGTAAGTGAACTAGAAAATTGTTATTTTAGATGTGTCCGCAGTAACTTACCATAACTGGTTTGTTTTAAAAAGTGTTGATCAATACCAAATACTGGTGAGATTTTGACATGACCATCTAGTAGTACAGAATTATTCCTTACCCCCACTCCCTTCTCCACTCGCTTACACCCTCCCTTCACCCTCCAAACTCTTATTCACCCAGCCCCAACCCAGATGCAAAATTATAATGAGGCTCCGATGGCTACCTTCAGCTTTGTTGCCAAGTTTTCCATGAACTCTCTGTCTCTCTGTCTCTCTCTCTCTCTCTCTCTCTCTCTGTCTCTCTCAAATACACACACACACACACACACACACACACACACACACACACACACACACACACACACACACACACACACACTTAGAGTTATAAATCTTGATGAACTGACTTTCCTTGGATACAGTGTTGAAAACTTGTACTCTAAATGATTTTTAAAAGATTATGCTTCCTCTTTTGATACAGTTGGTGTGACCGAAACATTTGTTGATAACACTTTTGACTCTAATACCAGTTTTCATTATATAAAGTTTGCTGCTTCAGCTAGAAATTTGTCTCAACATTGTTGAAGGATTTGTGACAGTCTTTTTTTTTTTCTCTTTTTGATTGATACTACTGTAGGTGGTGATTCTGTGACTGTCAACCCTGATGATGTACCTGAGCCTTGTTCAGTTGCTGTTTTATGAAATCGGAAATTCTTGTCTGCTTTTCCGGTTGACCTTGTTTATGTGTGTGTGTGTGAAAGTAATTTTGCTGGAATGATTTAATCAAGTACTAATGATGCATGCAGTGGAAAACATAACAAATGAAGGTCTTTTGTATTCTACTGACAAAAGCACTTTTTTTTTTTTTTAATTTAGAGCTCCTGATTATGTGCTGTTGAAAGGGATACACTCCCCCTCTCTGGCTTTTGGACATAAAGGGTATTTTTACCCTCAGCTCAGCTTTTTAAAGGGTACCAGCATTTGGGAAATGTTTTCCCCTCAGATCAGCCGTTAACCAGGGCTGAAGGCAGATTTTCATCCAATTCTTAAACACACACATTCACTGGAAAGGAGGGGGGGGGACAGAGAGAGAGAGAGAGAGTGCATGTGTGAACTAAAGTTGTTTGGGGGGGGGGGGGGGGGGGACAGAGAGAGAGTGCATGTGTGAACTAAAGTTGTTTAAAAAGGGAAACGAAGGAGTTGGCATCATATACTGTACCATGTCAAACTCTCACAAGCTATGGCCATTGGAAAGCTCTGCTGGCCACATTTTCATGTCTTATGCAGCAATAAGGCATCCGCTCACTGCCTTCCACTCTGAGAGGTGACATGAGGTTACTTCACTTCTTCCTCATTCTGTGGTCAGATGCATTGCTGATCACACCTGTCACTGTTTAAGGTCTGTCTCTCCTATCTGCTTTGACTGCAGCGCATGTTGCTGTCATTTTCCTTTGCATGTTGTGATTTTCGTTAAGCTCCTTGTATTGGCACTATAATGGCAGTGAATTGATATTAAATCAGAGTGAGGGAAACTGAAAAAATGCAGAGGAGTCAATGATTGCTGTGTTAAAGTGACATCTGAACAAAAGAGGCTGTCAGCTGCTGTGGAAAGCATGTCATATGACTGGATGAACTGTACGACAGAACAACAGAGGGAAAGGAGAAGGTAGAGAATGACAACAAAGTAATCAGATTTGAGCTGCAAATAACAAAGATGAGATTGACAGACTGGAAAGCTTGTCAAGTCAAGAGAGTCTGCATTTTTATTTTCATATCCAACCCAGCCCTGCCGCCAGTAGAAAAAAAAGACCGTGACACTGTGCAAGGTATTTTATGCGTGAAACAATGTTGAAGGAATCCAAATATGGAAACAGGAAGACATAATGCATGCTCCTGGAGTTGGCCACACGGAAACAGGTGAAGCAAAAACAACTGTCATTAAATTGTGACAGTAGCAGAACAAAATGAAACTAACCCATTTATGATTAAGACCTTTACTTTGTGTTAGGCTAGTAAACAATTTCACAAATAGGCAGGCAGAGATATGGCAAAGGCAAAGCGAGTGAGAAAGGCAGCCTATTTTGTGAGAAGCTAGTTGACTGTCCGGCCACATAGATCTGGCCACACAGACCTGACATTCACTGATTGCAGTGACAGGTGACACAAGGTGACACAAACACTTAAAATGCTGACACAAGCAAAAAGTCAAGCAGCCGACAGGTGTTGGTGGCACTGAGGATGACCCTGGCGTGATCATGATGTAAGGCTAGGCAGTAGCCAGTCAAGTGTAGTAGCAGTGGTAGCGATGGGTGCAGAAGGAGGGTATCAGCTTTTTGGCTGGTGGCAGTGACACTGGGTTTTCTCCTCATTGTCATCATGATGCCAGAGCAAGTGGCAACCAGTCAGCAGACCAGTCGAGACCCAAAAGGGCATCATGTGACCTTTCACCCTCCAGCCAAGCACCTTCTTCAGTGTGAGAGCAGAATAGCACAGGTAGACCTCGTGACCTTTCACATAGTTGTTGCAAGAGTTCCCCGGCCAGTTCATTGGTTCATGTCACCAGGTGACAGGGAACATTTGCCAGTGTGTGGGCGATGTGACAGGCAGAATACTCCTTCCTGGCAGACAACAGTGGGTCACAGGAGGGAGTGACCACACACAGTGCTAAGGGAGGGAGTAGGTTGGCCAGACAAACTAGATTGAACTCACGCGGCAGTGATCCATAACTCAAAATGGGACAGGGTATACCATCATGACAAAGAAATAACATTACTTAATTATTGAAACTTTTTACAGTTAATTTAGGGATGAATTGTCTATTAATTATGCAAACAAAATTGATCTTGTTTGTTCAATCGAAACTTTTCTTGACAAGAAATTTGATTACTCTGACCATTGAATTTCACAGTTTTGTGCACTGGCTAAAAAATTGTCATAGTAACCTCAAAAGTCTGGAGGTATATTATTAATGGAAAGGAAAAGTCAATGAGAAGTTTGTTACAAAGATCAACATGAATTCGATAACAGGGTGATCTTAGATTATACAAAGCACTGTTAAATACAATAATAGAAATTGTCAAAATTGCCTGTAGTGTTATGTGGTTTCAGAGGAAGTCTTGTTTTCACTGTGCGATCATAGATGTAGTTTTTAAACTGGTTGTCAGTTTTAGGGAAATAACTGAAAATAATTTCCTAAAGATCCTGTTATGTGGTGAATTCAACAAAGGCCCAAACAGGCTGTCAACAAGCCAAGTCTAAGAACATGGTTAAATTTGTTTTTAGTGATATTGTTGTTGATGATGATGAGGTGATGATAGGGAAGATGATAATGGCAATAAGATTTATAAGTTTTACAGGTTCATACATGTTTTTGAAAGTGCTTAAGGTACTTAAGGTACTTGAATTCTGAGGACCCCCTTTCAAGGACTAAAAAATCCAAGAAATATGGACTTTTAACACAGGTCTGTGAAGTATTAAACTCCAGAGTGCTTAGAAGTCCTTGAAAATGAGGATTTTTTATAGAGTAGCTTATCTTTTGATGGGAAAATCAAAATACTGTACAAAGAATTAGTTACACACACACACACACACACACATGCACGCACACACGCATGCACGCACGCGCACACACGCACGCACGCACGCACTCACTCACTCACTCACTCACTCATAAAACAATAATTATTATGGTTTTGTTTTATCATCTGTCAAAAATGCCTTGTTCCCTGTTATCTGTTACAGACAGATTCTGGTAAAGTGGTAGTATGAAGCAACTAAAGTGTGCATAAAGGCTTGTATTTTCCTACATTAAAAAGTCCTTGATTTTTACATTAAAACTCCTTGAATAGTGATGAAAAGTACTTAATTTTTTTATGTGGAAGTCTGTATAAACCTTGCTTTATTTAGTTTGGCGAATGAGAAAATAAATTTAACAAAAATTTGCGTGCATTATTCTAAGGACTTAATTGTGAATAAGCATGGCAAATCTTTTAGATCATGTCATTTACATTTGATCTTGGAATCTTGAATGGGATATTTTGGGACAGTTCAAAAGGCATAGATGCAAAACCTGATTTTTCTGGAATTTACCTAATTTATTAATTATTCCGGAAATCCTGAATGTAGTGACAAAAGAAAATTTCTAATTTTGATTTAAAATATGGGATGTAGGAGGTCTTTCTTTGCAGAGGGATGGTAAAGCACTGCAGAAGAAATTGAAGAATGTGGCAAAAGTGCAGAGTTGGATAGAATAATTGGAGAAATGTTAAAAAATGCTAACTCTTTTATTTTTAATTTCATGATAGCATTGCTTAACTTGCTGTTTGAAAAAGAAATATTTCTTTTGGACTGATCAAAGTCCATAATGGCTCCCCTTCATAAGAAACAAGATAACAAACCTGATAAGTATAGAGGGGATGCGTTGTCAAGTTTTCAAAATATATATGAATTGTACTTAAAACACATGTTAGAGCAAAGTAGACCAGGGAGTTTTTTAAGTAAAATTTTCACATGTACAGATTCTATTTAAAACATGCAGTGCAACCTCTCAATACCACAGTAGTTTTCAAAAATATGTCCCAGTGTGACCCCTCAATAGTTATCAGGGTTGCTACTATCATCCATCTTATGAATGGGATCTACTGTGGATTTTGACCGTGTGTCAGGAAAGATCCCCTTCTTAAACAGGGAGTTGAACAGTTAATCAAGAAATCATAAAGAAAACTTAACCATGAAATATTGGGTTTGCGGATTTGAACATGTAAAAGACTGGCTGCAAGTGAGGAGAAAATAACAGAAAAGGTTTGATGTTCATTTGGAAACAGTACCATGGATCACATATTTACACTAATTGTCTGTGTAGGAAAATGTGTTAAAAGATGTCAAAATTGTATGTTGCCATTGTTGATTTCGAGAAGGCTTTTAATTCTGTGAATAGAATGTTTTGTGGAATGTTCTGAGGAATAATGGTGTAAATGGAGAATTGTATTCATATGTAGCTGTTGAGGAATGTGTGACTCTGTCCTCGTATTTGTTCCTGAAAGAGGTATTTATCCAGATTATTTCAATTGCCCCATTGTGTGAAATGATTATGTCTGCTCAAATCCCTATTGTTTTCTTTTTGTGATAGAAATATCAGTTGGAGGGAAACAAAATTATGTTACCAGAGCTACTGAACTTTTTTTTTTTTAATGCTGTAGGCAAAGATTTTGTTCATGGCAGTTTTTTCATTTGCATTCTTATAATAATTTTTACATGTAATGTGTTACGCAATTATAGACAGTCATGAATGTAAGACCTCTTTGGTAATTTTATTTTACAAACATAACTTGCATTTGGTAAAATCTTTTTTTTTGCATTATTGATGGCATTCAGTATCTTTTTTGTTTGTCACAATAATTTTGTGAGAACCTATAGAATGTAGATGTTCGACATTACTTGCACAGGTTACTATTTTGTAGTTGTCAGGTTCCTGTGTTTGACAACTTCTTGTACTGGTTATGTGTTTTTGTCGTTGTCAAATGCATTTCAAACTTGACTAAATATTGTTCAGGTGTATTCTGTGCATGAAGTTGTCCATTTTGGATCACTTTTGCCAGAAAAATTGTGTTTTCATAACAAAGTATGAAAGATTAAAATCTTCAGGGAGAGGGCATGTATGTAAGGTATTGCAACTATACACACTTGACAAGTCTATTTAACTTCAGTAAAATGTGCTCAATAGAAGATGATTGGAATGATGCTGAGTCATTTGTATGATACTGGTTTGAATTAAGAGCTTATGATGGAATTTTTTTTTTTTTTTTTTGCTGTCCCATCTTCTGTGTCACCTCAGTGGCATTGCACCCATGCTTCTCATTCTGACGCCCCATCCACCACCACAGCCCGATCAGTCCCGCCGCAGCCCCGGCATGGGTAATCCACAGGGAACAGTCAGTGTCAAGTTGTCAAGAGGTAACGCACCGGAGGAGACACTGCACTGCTGCTGAGTCACTTTGGTGGTGTTCAGTGGCGCCTGTTTTGATCAAACATACGCAGGACACCACCTACTAAGCCCCTACTAACAACGATAATTGCTTAGTTGCGGAGCCGGCGTGAGTGAGCTCTCCTTCCAGAGGGTGCCACCACATCCATCCAACAACAGCCCCCATGAACTCATCGATACCGGTGACCCTGACAGAACCAAACCAAGGCCACAGACGTGGAGAGGACATCAAAACTGGGGTCACCATGAGAGCAGGGCATAAAAGGCCACAGAATTTGAGACTTTTTTTTAATGCTGATCAATGAGAATGAGGATGATTAAGATGATGTGCACTACGGATTTCCATTCTGGTCTGAGACTGCATGACAGGGGTGTACTCTATGCTTCCTTTCATAATATATCCCGGAGTCAACCAGGCCCGAGAGATACAGACACCTGCAGTGTTGGTCAGGAAATTTGAGCAACACTAGAGACGCATCCATTAAGTGGATGAAACTCGACTGTGTTGTCCCAGTCTTCCCAACTGAGCCCATAGCAAACTCAACTCTTTGGTAGGAGCCGGTCAGAGCAGAAAAATCCCACATAACTCTGATGGGAATTGAACCCATGACCTCCCAGCCGGGAGTCCGTGATGCTAACCACTTTGCCATGATGGCTGGTTTGTGATGCAGTTTTAAGAACCTGAGTCATTTGTATGACACTAATTTGTTGAACAAAGATCTTGTGATGCAATTTTAAGTACAAAGTATTCAGCGTGTTCTGGTATTTAAAGTAATATTCTTAAAAAATGATGAAAATGATTATCTTTTTCTTTAGGATAACTTCACTGACAAGGAATTGAATCATGGAACAAAAAAAGAAAAAAATATATTGAATAAAAGAGCAGCTCAATTTTTCCAACCTGTTGTCTACTCTTTGTGCCCACCTTCTGGTACTAAGACGTGTGTGTGTTTGCGCGCGTGCACACAGTGGGGTTTTTTGTTGTTGTTTTTTTTTTTTTTTTTTTTTTTTTTGATTTTTTAAGGAAATCTGAAGTGAGGTGGGGAGTATTGTCCTTATATATTTCATATTTGTTTGCAGGGTTCCTGCTTTTTTTTCATGAAATAATCTGCAAAAGACAGATAAAGATACACCCCCTACCTCCTCCTTCACCGTTCACCTGCTGTTTCGTTTCCTCTATGATTTGAAAGAAAACAGGCTGAACTTTTTTTTGTTGTCGTTCTTTTTCTTTCTTTCTTTTTGTAATTTCCTTTGTGCCATCATGCTTTCAGGATTATCACCCTCCAGCATGCCCTTGTTTATTCATGAAAATGTTATCTATCTTATGCTTAATTCTCATGTGTTTCTTTCAAGATCTTGAGCTTTGATTCCTCCCGCCCAGCTGCCACCCTCCTGCCACTCAGTTTTGCTTTTAGCATGCTAGTTTGATGTGGCCTTTATGGTTGGCTATAGTAGCTATAAACAGCATTATATAAACAAAATGTTTATATTGTCAGTTGTTTGAGCCTCTCTTTTGGTTATGCTGTGCAGGTTTAGCAATGAGTTCTTCACGCCCCAGGAATCACAAATGTCAGACATGTGAAAAGAGCTACATCGGGGAAGCTGGTCTGGCAAGGCATTATCGTCTCAACCCATCACATGGTTCGTTATCTGCAGATGCTGTGGAAGATGGTGGCAAGTATTCCTCCCTTCATAAATTATCGATCAGATTTAATGTGCATGATGATGTTTCTGTTAGCTGGCACGCAAGTCTCTTCTGAGTGATCAAATAACTTCATGCTGATGACAGGTATTTTTTGATCAAATAACTTCATGCTGATGACAGGTATTTTTTATCTGTGATGTACATTTTTTCCTCTCTTCTTCTTCCTTCTTTCTTTGAATGTCCACCTTCATCGAGTTGAAGATTCTGACACTTTTGTGTGTATGACCGATTTTTATCCAGCCATTAAGGCAGCCATACTCCAACTTTGGGGAAGGTGCATGCTATGTGTAACGTGTCATCCATACCAAGGGCCAACCTGGCCTTCTTTTTCGAAAGTTGGTGATGGGATTTTACGTGTGTGCAAGATGTTGTGCGTGCGTTCACACACGGAACCTGGGTTTATAGTCTCATTGGAAGGACTGTATGGGGAGTGGAGTCAGAACCAATGTTAACTCTGAGGGCAAAATCCCCCTGTACCGAAATTCAAACCCGTAACCTGAGGATCACGAGTCCGGCGCTCTACCGCTCTACTGACTGAGCTATTCTGGCCCCGTCTTTTGTTCATGAAATGTAAGACAGTGTACGCACCAAATGTTTAGCGAATTGTTGCCTTTAAGGTGAGTTTGGTTCAAGTACAACAGCTGGCAAGAAAATCTTAAAACAAAGGTTTTTTTGTTTTCTTTTTTTTTTGGAATTCTTAAAAAGTTCAATGCTTTGGGAAGAAGGGGAGGAGGGGGGAGGGGGGGGGGGGGGGGGAGGCAGAAAACTTTGTTGGACCACTCAAATATTGAAAAACTATTGATAGTGACAAAACTCAAAGTTTGAATAGGATTAAGAGCATAAACTTTTGTATGCTGTTTGGTTTTTGACAGACTAGGGTCTGCAGTATGAGTGGTATAAATCTGTGACTCACTTGATATACTACCTTCATGATTTATTTGGGTTAGAGAGTGCTGTAATTGCCATGATTTTGAATGTACAAAGGGGGGGGGGGGGGGGGGGGTAATCCAGCCTAGGATGGAAAAAGCTTAGAAAATGTTCATTTTCCTGAAATCATGCTCAGCAAGTCTTTTATGTTTAGGTAGTTTCCAGCTTGTGGATCTATAATTGCTGGCAATTAAAGCACAGAGTGAGAGAGATCGAAGGGGGAGTGTTTGTAGAAAGATGAATTGAAAGAGTCGCATTTACAAGAAAAAGAATTAAACAAATAAAAGACGACGCTTGAAGCACCTTTGTGCACTTGTAGGCCTGTCGTCTACTAAATGAACTCCCCAACTGTAAGATTGCAAAAGGCAAGTTTGTTTGACATTGTGTAGAGCATCAGATGAAAAAGTAGAGTTTCCGATGACAATTTGTAAAGGAGCTTAATGAAAAGGAGGACTCGGTCAAGAATAGCTGGAGATAGGCATAATTGGAGGAGACTAATCAAAATGTAGAAAAGTTTGAAAGGTAGTGCAAGAAAATCGATGCCTTGGGTGCCTTTGTGGTTGTTGTTGTGATGTTCTGTGTGGCCAACTGGGGACCTTTTGTTGCCAGTATCAAAAGAAATCTTCATGAAGACAGTATCTTCAAGTCTTATGACTCAGAAAAAAAAACCCTGACTAATATTCTAAGCCATGCAAAATCTTTTAGCCCACAAAGTACAAATAAAGTTCAGTTTTTGAGAATTCCTTACTTTGAATATTTAGAAATGAGAAGAACAAGTTTCAGCGATCATAAACCATCCCAACTGATCCCTTGGATGTCCTGTTTTATTTTTGATGACTTTGCAGTTTGCACTCTTTTTACATTTGAAGCTACCAGAGCTAGTGTACAGCTTCTCTCAAACTTTTTGTGGATAAAATCCGACAGTGGACTGAGGATAAAGTTTTCACTTTTTCAGCAACCAAAACTCAAACTGTCCCGCTTTCACAACTTTCGACAGTACAACTGAAATTGATCTGGAGAAGCCCTCCTTTCTAGCTGTGACGAACATCAAATTTGAGAGAGCTGTCTTCAATCAGAAACTCACCTTCAAAAGTCACATACAGCACTTGAGAATGTCAGATGGCGATGAGCACTTACTCTGTAGTTGCACACATGGCTTGGGGTGCTGATAAGAAACTTCTTCATCATCTTTGTAGGGCTCTGGTTCTTGCCAAATTGAACCAAAGCTGTGTTATTTATGATTCTGAAAGGCCTTATTACCTCAAAACTGGAGTCTGTAGACCACGCAGGGCGCTTTGACACTTTTTGGGGACGTTCCACACTGCACAGTGTACCGTTTGTATGCATTGGCTGGGGAACTGTCCCCTTCCAAACGTCAATGAGTACTTTCGTTGAATTATTGTTTGAATCTCTTCTCTTAACCTCAAACCATGCTTATGATTGTGTTTTTGACCCTAAACCTCAAACCCTGCTTATGATTGTGTTTTTGACCCAAAGTTCCTCAAGTGATTTGAAGACAACACAACTTCCATTCACGGTTTGGAATTCCTGTTCTTCCTCATTTGAACAGTGCAGTAATAGACCATCGCCTAGATTTCCTGTCGACCCACCATGGACCTTCTATACCCTGGACGGAGATCTCCTTTGATCTGACATCATATTAACAAAGATTCCACTAGCTCTCTAGTGCCCTTTTCCCCTCCCTGAACTTTGTTCTAAATTTCTATTCTTTTTAAAGAATGTTTACTGATGGCTTCAAATCTGAAGAGGTTTTGATTTTGCTTTATATTGCTCAACAACTCCCTCACAGAGATGTTCAAAACTTTTTCTCTTAGACAAATTCATCTACACTGCTGAGCTCACATCATTGGTATTGGCACCTCAGATGGTCTCTAAATCAAACCGTAAAGACTTCCTCATTCTCTCTGACTCTGGTTGAACCTGAAGCACCCTCAACTGCTGAAGTTTGAGCTGTACACCACCCAGGTGACAGCGTATCTTTTTCACGGGCTCCTGGTCATGCCAACATTTGAGGTAATAAAGTGCTTTATCAACTTGCCAAGAATGCACAAATAACAAGTTTTAGCAGATTTTCTGCTCTTCACACGGATCCAAAACCTAAAGCTTAGGCATGTGTCAGAGACCTCTGGCAAGAGGAATGAAACTCTTAGATAACAAATTCTTCCAAATCAATCCAGATCTTAGCGTTTTTACCATGTGCCAGTGATGACTGTGAAGTGGGAACGCTTTGTGCCTAATATGCATAGGCCACTCATTTTCACAGACTTGGATTATTTAAAAGGTGAAGAAGTCTTGCACTGCTTTCCATATAATGTACCACTCTCTGTAAAACATATTCTTATAAAGTGTTGAGAATTCCATGATGACAGACATAAACAATTTACAGCAGACTCCATGAAAGCTTTGTTCAGAGATGTCACATCTCGTGTGATTTTTGAGTATCTGAAAAAGGTAAACATTTGCCTTGCGATCTGAAGTTTTGATATGAAAGGAAGATTTTAAACCAAGTCCAGCATGTTTAAAAATTAGAAAGTGTTTTAATGAGTTGTGAGTGTGCAGTAGAATTGGAGGAATGCTGGTCATATTTTCAGTGTGCT
This sequence comes from Conus canariensis, assembly GCA_033310375.1. Taxonomy (NCBI): domain Eukaryota; kingdom Metazoa; phylum Mollusca; class Gastropoda; order Neogastropoda; family Conidae; genus Conus; species Conus canariensis. The sequence continues at coordinate 55,471,737 of CM065723.1, forward strand.
AGTAAATCGCACTGACATCGCAAAATCTCGTGTGAACTTCTGTTCATGAACCTAATTTTTGCTAGAGGGCTCGATCTAGCTGAGGCAGATTGCCATCTAGTACAGACCATGCATCAGTCAGGAATACAGTGTTTGCTGTCCTGCTTAGGATGTTGGCAGCGGAGATCACTGTTTTTAGTTCTGCTCTGGTGATTGGTGCAGAAGCAGCCAGTTCATAGGGCCTCTGACTGCCATCAGCGTGCTAGTTGCATTCTCCAGCTCCTCTCAAGGTTGCTTCTTGGCTGACATTTGTGTAGACATGAGTCCATGTGTTTCATGGGGCTATTTTTCTACAAGCTTGGCTGTTATTAAAAGGCTGTGTAGCTCACTATTTTCATCGTTAATTGTATGGAGGGGCACTGAGGTGTGAATGACAATTGTTGCCAGTCCACTGACCCAGAATGGGTGATGAGAGACAAAGCACACTGTGCCTGCTTAAGCTGGGAATTTGGCTTGATGTTTTCTCTGCGTCACAAAGGTGTCTCTCACGAAGCGGGATCTTTGTAACTTTCGTAAAGGTCTTGCAGGTAGCTGTCAGTGCCAATGCGGTGTGATCAGATGATGCTCAGTACTTGGCTGCCAGAGCCATGGCTCTGCACATGCTGCTGGCCAGTGATGGTATGCCTTTTTGTCTGCTCCATGATTTTGACATCAGTGATGATTCACAGCACCCTGTTCTACTACTCTGTGGTCTGGCCACTGCCCTCCATGGGCTGGAGGTGTACTTCAGGTATGGTTGTTCTGTGCGCTTGTGGGATGTTCTAGTAGATCTCTGCACTGGCACCCCACTGTTTTCCATAGTTTTCTCATGATGTTCTAAGTTCTGCATTCTTCGGTCCCTAGTCTCCATGCTCTGGATAGTTGTGTCTTTGTCACTATCAATACTTGACTTTAAGGCATGTCAGCTGGTCTTCATACTTCAGTGGGGTGCTTCCCAGGGTCAGTCTGCCAGTTTGTGTGTGCATGGAGAGAGAGCAGAATGTGGCTGATGGTCAATTGCTTGGTCCAGGCTGGCTGGTTGTTCAGGGAAAGTTGCATTCTGTAGATAGCTGTTGTTGCATGCTCTTCTAAACTTCTGTGCACGAGAGTGCCATGTTGTCTATTGCATATCAGTGTGCAAGGCTAAGCAGAACTCCTTGTGTAGCTCTTGCATAAAGTCGTTGATGAAAGGGATGAAGAAAGCTCCCCCCTGCACATAAGTTTGAAGAAATAAGGCATTCTGTCACAGACCATTTTTTTCCTTAAAAAAAAAGATTTGATGCCGTCCGAGTGACAACAATCATTATTTAAGTAAATGTCACTCGCATTAATTTTTTCAGTGGAAAATGTTAATCACAATCATTATGTAAGTAAATAAATGTCACTCACATTAATTTTTTCAGTGGAAAATGTTAATCAGTTGTGATTCAAGTACATTATTTCAAAAGAGTGTTGTGTGCATTACAGTAAACTAAAACAGTGGTTGCTTTGACTGATTTCATGAATTTGTATAGATCTTTTTTCTTCATTTTGCAAACCATGTCTCAGTTGTCGACAACAGAATTCCTTGTTGCTCCAGAAGTAATCAAAACATGTTAAATGTATGTTTAGCCCATGCATTTTTCGCTGTGACATAAAAAGCAAAAGAACTGTAGACTGCTTTTTGTTGTTTTATCATTTATGTAAACATGTATGTAAACACATTTATGTAAACACATTTTGCAGCTGTTCTCTGTCAGTTTTTTTGTTTGTTTTTTTTTAAATGAAAGTTTTAACAGTTGGTTCTCCGTTCATTATCCACATTCCAGAGGTAGGATTACTCCAAAACAGACAGCTTCTCTCAAAACATGAAAGGCAACACAGTGTGACCTTGTAAATTTCTGGAGCATGATATTTTGTCACTGACACTTGGGACAGCAGGCTGAGCAGTATATTATACTATATATATGGGGAGTGCAAAGCTGAACTTTTTCAACAACCAGTTGAAAAAAGAGACCCAATATCTACCCATGGGGAAAAGAAAAAGAGTAAGACTGCCAGTGTTGTTCTGCTTGCATGGCAAATCAGTTTGGCTGCCAAAATTCTCAGCAACCATGACACTGTAACTCTTTGTGCTTTTCCTTTTGAAGTCATAGTGTTAAAACAGAATGACAGTGTGAGTGTGTACTCGGTTTCAATGGGCCTGGGGACTTGGGTGCAGTTTGATGCCATTTCTGAGTCACAGCCAGTGGGATATTGATTTTGTCCTCTTTGCCAAGATAAAAAGAGGACATTCAGCATGCTTCATCAGTTTATGTTCAACTTGCAAAGTACTTGACTCACATCCCCTATAGATCTGTGTCCATCTCTGTTAAATATGCATATATACACACAAACATACACTTTCACATGCATACACATGCATGCAAGTGTGGGCATGTGTACTCACCATACACACATGTGCGCGCACACACTACACACACACACACACACACACACACACACACACACACACACACACACACACACACACACACACACACACACACACACACACACACACACAACATGCACACACACACACACACACACACACACACACACACACACACACACACACACACACACACACACACACACATTAAACACACTCTCTCTGTCTCCCTTTATTTTGTTTTTTGTTCTCTGTCTCTCTCTCTCTCTCTCTCTCTCTCTCTCTCTCTCTCTCTCTCACACGCACACGCACACCACACACACACACCAACACACACACACACACACACGCACCACACACACACACACACACACACAACACGAGTGGAGGACGGTTAAGGGAATGGGGATAGGGAATGCAGGAGGATGGGGGCTGGGTAGAAACCTCATCCAGAATAAGTGTAGCATGTGTTGACAGTATAATGGCAAAGCATTGGGAGTCTCATTCATACTGCAAGTGTACATTTTGAGTCTGCTGGTGGTTCATGACATCAGCTGCTACAGTGTGCTTGAGCTGCTGTTTATGCAGCAACACTTGTTGATGGCTGGGTCGGATACCATTGATCGTCTGCTCTTGCAGTGTTTGTTCCATTCTCTATCAGTTGTATGTGTCTGATCTGTCTGTTTCTTTGACTTGATTCCAAAAAAAATTTCTGTTCATAATTCATGTTTGAATCTCTGCCATTTACGCTCGGTTTCCTGTGATTTGCAACATTTGTCTGCCTTTGTTTCTTTCTACTCTCACCCTTTCTTACCCCTTTCATCCCCAGCCATTATTGTTTTTCTGTCTCCCTTGTTTGGTCACTGTCAATGAAAGGTTCATGCTTTCTGAGATCTGTGTTCAGTGGGTTGGACTAAGCGAGAAGTTGAGGAAAAGTAAGCAGATTTCTCTCTCTCTCTCTCTCTCTCTCTCTGTCTCTTGTCTCTGTCTCTGTCTCTCTCTCTCTCTCTCTCTCTCTCTCTCTCTCTCTCTCTCTCTCTCTGTGCATGATTGCATATAAACACACACACATATTCTCTCCTTCCCATTTTCTCACCCCTATATCTTCAGTCCACTTTGACTTCAACTTGGTGACAGCCCTGATATGGCCCTTTGCTTGTAGCTGGGCTACACACACTGTTTCCCTTTCTGCCCCCCCCCCCTCCCCCCCCCCCCACCTGCCCTCCCCAGTCCTCAAACTAACACACATAAACACTCACACTTTGCTCCTTTCCCTCCTCTCTCTCTCTCTCTCTCTCTCTCTCTCTCTCTCTCTCTCCTCTCTCTCTCTCCATCCATCCATGCCTTCAATGAAGTCAAAGAAGTCTGTGCCAGCACAAGTGCAGCTATTCACAATGGAAATCTTCTTCAGGATCCGTGTTGACTGCAGTTGTTGACTGTCATTGAGATCGATCAGTGGCAAAGTGGACTGTTACAGTATATTTGTATCATTTCGTAATTGGTACTGTGATCTAGTCATCATGTCCTGATGAATCATTGTACAACTTGCTATATATTCATTTTGAGACATTGTACACTCACACCTCTCCCCAGTTGCCCTCTTTCCTTCTTCATCAACTCCAGTCTTCACCCACCACGGCCCTCTTTCCCTCTCTCATCCCACCTGAGTCCTTTTTGAGATGGGCCTCAAATAGCTTAACACAATAAATCATTCATAGTTATGCTCGTATTTTGAGTGTGTATGCGTGTCATTGAGTGTGTATGTGTCAGTGTGTGTGTGTGTGTCTGCAGGTTTTCTTTCCTCTCTGCTACCTTTCTACCAGTCTCATCGTACAGGGAGAGGGGATTTCCTGTTAAATATTGATTTCCTGGCCTTGTAGTTGTACAAAGTTGTTAACACATCTTCAGTCCTTCTCAGTTTCAACACATAGGCTTTCTTGCTGTGATGGGAGAGGTGGTTAAGACCCACAAGCTGACTCAGCAAGCAACATCTGCCTGGCTTCTAAGCCCATAAATGATGTTTCTGTATGTCTGAAAGCACACAACCACATATCTGCTCGCACACATATGTGCACACGTACACACAAGCATGCAGATACACACACAGACACACACAGACACACACACACACACACACACACACACACACACACACACACACACCACACACACACACACACTTTATCGAAAATGACACTTGCTACTTGCCCATTATACATATGCTACATGAAAGTTGTGTAGCAGTTTTGTTTTGTTTTTGTTTTGCTTTGGGTTTTGTTTTATGAAAATTGTGTAGCAGTTGTGTTTGTTTTTGTTTTGCTTTGGGTTTTGTTTTTGTTTTGGGGTGAGGGAGAGTTGATGGGAGGATGGCCAGTTGGATAATACACTCGTCAAGTAAGTGAGAGAATCCAGAGTCGGGGATTTGAAGATTGTGTGGGACTGGTTTTTATTTTTCCCCATTTCACAGGATAGTAATTGGAGGACCAAGTATAATAAGTCTTTCAGATAAGATTAAACAATACAAATGTAATAGAAAGATTCTAAAGTTACAAAAACGTATGTAACACACACACAAACACACTCTCACACTAGCACACACACACACACACACACACACACACACACACACACACACACACACACACACGTGTGTGGATTGTCCAATTCACCACTACCATAGTCAAGTATCCTGTCAGGTTTTGCTGGTCTTGAATCTGTACACATTTTGCAGTGTGTGTGTGTGCCCAGTGGTTCAGTATAAGTACTGATGGTAAGGGATTACAATTAGAACAAAGAGATTTGTTCCTTTACAACTGTTCAAGTGATGAACTTAGGAGTCGATGAATTGATTTTCTTTGTATAGGGCTAATCAAGAATGTCATTGACTGCTTTGCCCATATTCAGTTGAGCTGTCCTCTTTCTAGCAGCTGTGCGCGAATATGTAGTATTGTTTGACATTTGAGATACGCCTGCAGTTTCAATTTCTTTTGCTTACAAAGCTTTGAAGCAGGATACATAAGATACAGTGCACTGGTTCACATAAGAAAGAGCAGCTTTTTTTGCAAAGTGTGTCTGTGTCTGTGTGCGTGTGTGTGTGTGCGCGCGCATGTGCATGTGTGTGTTCAGGTTATTTTGCAATATTCATATACATTAGTGTGTGTGAGAAGAGATATACATGGAAAGAAAGGTGACTTTTTTTTTCACATCAGAGCTTGTTATATTTTCAAGATTGTTTCAATTTGTTCTGCTTTCCCTTTTACTTTAATTAGTTTTGTGTGTTACATCTATGGTATTGCATTTAAATTATGTGGCAAAACAAGATTTGGTTTTGCTTGAACCAAGCGAGTAGGGTGTGACTGCCTTCTGCACCCTCCCATCCTAGCTCCCTCACTTTTTCCACTGCCCATTCCAACCACACATACATACACACACCCCTGGTTACCACTTCCCCCATACCCCGGACCCACTCCTCTGCTTTTGTATTCATGGAGACTTACAGTTCCACTCTCTCTCTCTCTCACATATTGTTTACCTCCCGTTGCATCATGAGATCGTTTGACTGGAAAAGCATTCCATCCACCTGTATTATTCAAAGCAGTGTATTCAGAAGATGGTACTTAACTGAAACAGAAAGATGTGAAATGCATTGATGTTGTCTTTTTGTTGGTGTTTTTTTTTAGTTTGTTTGTTTCCTTTGTATTCCTATCATAGTGTGTGTGTGTGTGTGTGTGAGTGTGCACGCATGTGTTTGTGTATGAGTGAGTGAGTGGGTGTGATACCTGATGTTCACGTGAGTTCGTGCTAGTTTATAAGCAGATGGGTGTGGTGCTTTGCTGTGCATTTTTCACCGAGAGAATCTAATATCAGCAGTAAAGAGTATGGGGCAGCTTTTCACATTACAGCTGCAAGAGCATTTTACAAACTGCAGCTTGATAAAAGGTCAAAGTTATTCACAGCTGACTGATGATGGTTGCATGCGTGTTTGCACGTCCTGTTTGGCTGTTGTTCTGTATGGCTTGTGAAAGCAGGTACAGCATACACTGATTTCTAAGGAAACATTTTCTGAGAACGTTCTGAATATTTTTTTGTGAAGTGGATTGATTTGGAGAAAATTCGAAGGGTGTTTTGGGAAGGGACAAGTGGGAGATGGACTGATACATATTTATATAACAGTGAAGTGATTACAGAAATACCAACTCACTGAGAGCAAATCCTTGAATCTCAGTTAGAAACTTGGTTTTAATACACTGCAAAAACGAGTGCACTTTATTTAAACACATGGATCAAATAGATTTTATGGAAAAATCGTGAATTGTTTTTGAGAAGAAAAAGCATTTTATAATTTTCTTTCTCCCCCAAAAAACCTTTCTTTATGGGGATAGCTGCTCATACATTGTGTAGGACAGAATGAACCGATGTCTATGTAATGTGACCATTTCTCTCGTGTGCTTATGCTTTTGGATGCAGTTAATTCTGTCCGCCTTTTTTTTTTATATAGGTTCAAGATTTTTCTTCTTAGGGTGGAGGTGACTTTGAGTAATATAAGTCTAGCTCGAGGGAGACTGCGTAATTAATCATTTCCCATCACTACAGACATTTTTTAAAAAGATTTATACCTCTTAAGTGCAAACATAAAACAAAACGTGTATGTCATGAAAACGTCGGACATTCCTTGCTGTGGAAGGTCTTTGCATCAAAATCATCATCTGTGTTAACAAGAAAAACAACAGAATCATTTACTATCAACTTGCACCTAAAATGAAAGGTGGAAGCAAAAATGTGAAACTTTTCCTTTAGGCTTCCATCACGTACACTCAGCACAGTCAACAGAAGCAGTTGCCTTGCCATCACCTACATCTGACACATCACCTACATCTGACACGTCTTGGAAATGTTAATCCATGCAGTTTATCCCTACTACTGCAGGTCATTTTTGTAATGATGCTGTCAGCTGTTCTATAGATGCAGATTTGTTCATTTCTGCTATATCAGTGTGTTCTATCTATATTTTTTTAAAAATATGATGAATATAGTTAAAGTAAAACAATTTAAGACAGGTTTGACTGATGATGTCACCTGTGGTTTATGAGGTTTAACTGATGATGTCACCGTGTGATTTACGAGTGAGGTATTCCTATGCCATACTTTTGACTAACGAGAGATTACTGAGACGTGCGGTTTCTCATCACAATTCTGTTTTTCACTTTGACAACACACAGACATGTAAACGGTGAGGGGCAACAGGCAGAAAGGGGAGAAAAAAAAAAAAAAAAGGAAAAAGATCAGTAAGAAAAAGCCTGCGAGTTGTTTGGAATTTGATTTGTTCAAAGTATGTTACTGAGACATTAATTTAAAGAATCATCTGTCAGGAAAATATATGTTCAGTGTAGCTGCTGCAAGATCAGTTTCAGTATTACCCATTCTGGTAATTCATCATTGCCAACCATCCTGTGACAGAATGCATGTGTTATTTAAACAGAGAAATAGATGAAATTTTGTGGAATGATGCGTGTAAAACATTTTTAGAACAAACAGGTCTGTATTCCACAGTGTGCATTTTGCCAGCATGTCAACTTTTCTCTTTACTTGTGAACAGAGCCTGAAGGCAATGGTGTGACGACAATGACAGACAATTCACCGGTGCTGATGAACAACGGCTCCACCACCATCACAACAATCCCCAACATGGTGAGCGGTGTCGGTGCTTTAGCAGTCACCAGCAACATGGGCAGCAACACTGGGAACCTGTCTGAGGACAGCAACACCCAGGATTCCATTCCAAGCAGCAGCGGTGCCATATCTCCCATCACCACTAGAACACCTCGCGGGGGAAGAAGAGGTTTTCGAGGTCGAGGGCGGTGGATGTATCATCATCATACTGCACCCGCCAGGAAAAAACAGAAGTTAAAAGAAGTAAGATTGAACTATATGTTTATTTATTTTTTTAGTAATTATATGGGGGGTTTCCAGTTTGTGTAACATTTTTGACAAGTGATTTTATGTTCCTTTAGATGTCTTGTCCTCATCTTGTTCCTTTGGCAGTTAAATGTTTTTGAAACTATAGAATAATGATGGAGGCATTTTATATTTCAAAAATGCTCTTGAAAATCTGGGAAAAGGGGAGAGTTTAATATGAAGCAAGAGTGTCTGCATAAAAATATTGCATGTGTGTGTTGATGAGAAAAGGAAGGGTAGGGGGGCAAGATTACTACTTGCTGTCTTAACAGTTGATTTTGATTGAAGTCAGTGAGCCTTGTGAAAGCAGAATAAAGCAAACTCGCATTCACAAGACTGAAACGTAGGCCAGCCTCACTAGCAGTTTGAGAGAATCCAGTCTTCAAGCCCAAGTTCCCGCCATAGAAGTTGGAGCAAGGGCGTTTGTTGGCTTATTAGCCTAAGACATTCAGATATATTATGAAGTTAAGCATAGTGTACAGCCCTGTCATGCAGTCTCAGACCGGACTAGAACCCTGTAGTGGTATTTTCATCATCCTCACCCTTATTGATGGCAATACAGAAAAAGGTCTCGGATTCTGTGGTTGTTCATGCCCTGCTGCTGTGGTGATCTCAGTTTCAATTTCCTCTCCATGTCAGTGTCCTTGGTGAGTTTTTGTTAGTCAATGATATTAGAGAATTCAAGGGACAGTGGTTGGATGGACATATTGGCGGCCTCTTGGGGGGATGTTCGCACAGTACTTGTTGTCATTTGTAGGAGGCACAGTAGGTGGCGTCCTGTGTATGTTGAATCAGTGCAAGTACAGTTGATCACCACCAGAGTGACTTGGCAGTTGCGCAGTACCATCTCTGGTGGGCTGCCTTGTGACAGCTTGACCTTAAGGACTACTGATGCCAGAGCTGCTGCAGGACTGTCCAAGGTGTGGTCATGGATGGGGGATAGGACAGGGGTGGGTGGGATGGGGGTGATGGTGAGGTGGAATGAATGGCATAGGGGGGATGCCACTGAAGTGGCACAGAAGATGAAACAGCAAAAAAAGGGGGAAACAAACAAAACAAAAAAAATTGTATTTTCTGTCCAGGGTGGACACTGGCAGCCCATTCTGCTGTGTCTGTTGGCCTGTATGGCATTTTAGAGTGTATTTTTTGCCATTTATGTTCCTTTTTTTTGTACAATTTTTTTTGGTAGTCAGTGAAAAAATTAGAGGAATGCCTGTTGGTGTTTAGGTACGATGATAATGATACCATTAGGAAGTGGCTTGCCTTACTGTAGATATGAAAAATGTGCTGTTGAACAGGACATCATGGAAATTATCTCCTTTTTGTTCAGTCCGAAGACCAGTATTTGATATTCAGAAACGAGAGAAGAAACCCTTAAAAAGAACAAAGTATGAAGGAAAATGTACGACTGGCATTTTTATTTTTCTGTAACAGTTGCTGAAGACCATAGAAAACGATGACCTGATGGAGGTTGTGTTACCCCGCCTGGTCAACTTTGTCAGCCTTTGGGAGTTCATGCTTATGAAAGTGGAAACCTTCAATGGGGCACACCCGCGGGCGGACCACATTTACCAGCAGTTCTTAGCCTTGCATAAGCATGTCAAGCAGGTGTGCCAGGAAGGGCTGCAGGTCAAGCAGGACACAGGCCAGCAGAACGGCATCGACACAGAGGACAGTCAGGACAAGGCCTGTCCCCCCATCTTGAAAGTGAGTTGCTGTGTGTTGGTTGGTGCACTGAGAAAATGACCCTTTTCATTATCTTTTTATTTTTAGCAAAATCCGTCAAACTATGTTTTAAAAAATATTAGAGCGCTAGACAAACAGGTGCAGCTGTGGAGAGAAAGAATTACCAAGAGAAACCCAGCAAGTAAGTACCAGATCATACTATTTCCTTTCAATTTGACTTTTGATTGAGATTTCTTGTTTTGAGATAGTCACAAACATTTTTTTACTTGGAGCTGAGGTACCGAGCAGTTACCAAGTTCCAGAGGTAAAGGAATTTGGCAGTTTGCTGCATCCAAAGGTAAGGTTGCCTCGCTCCTCTCTACAAGGTCCAAGGGTAGACAGGCATGAATGTTGAGCGGCCTTGGTTGTATTTGTTGCCCATATTTTGCTATCCATCAGGTTTTCTGCTGTTAATGGGCTTAACCTAGATCATTCTGTTGAAAGGAAAAAGCTACCACAGCTACAAAAGTAGATTCTGTAATTGCTGATCTGCAAATGGTTTTATTCAATGTGCCTGGTAGCTCTTCAGCATTGCTTCAGCATTGTTGTTCTTAATAGCAGTGAGGCTGATTCAGCAGTCAGACAGTCAGCTTTGGCACAGATTTTGACTACATCCAGTATCCATACAAACAGCACTGGGTATGAGTTTAACCTCGTGTTGCTTTATGAAAGAGGATCCAGTGAGAAAAAAATGGTGTGAGGATAATGACAAGATAAGAAAGCTTAGGTAGCCTGCTCATTTTCTTAAAAATGTATGAACAGTTTGAAAGATAGAAGGATGAGTGTGCAGACAGGTGCGTTGGTTGTTAATTGGTTTTGGAAATGTTTTGAATATATTCCCTTTTTTTGTTTTGTGTGTGTGTGTGTTTGTTTCAGAACTTTTTAGCATTAGCAGTGTACCTTGTAACGCATGACTGGGGGTACTTCAGGCACAGATTTTGCTGTTCGACTGGCAGATTTTCACACAGAGGGTTCTTGTGATGCAATGTTTATTTTCAGTTGCGTACAATCGTTTTTCTGCAACTTTTTTCAAAGTTGAAAGTGGTGAACTTTTCAAGAGGTGCTGCCACTGTGTTTTGTTGAGGAACCCTTCAAGTTGAGTATCCAAGTCTCTACAGCGGTTGCAGGAAAGAATCTGGGATTGGATTCAGTTGCTATTGCCCTCTAAAAGATTGCTGGATGCAAGAAAGAGTCAGCCTCTGATATTGTGAAAAAGATTGAATTATTCCTCTTCATCATCATTCTGTTGAAGAGATGGATCGACGAAAATAGCAGTGCTCATACTACCGCAGAGGCCATTGATCTATGAAAATCTTGTATGCAAATTAAATCCCATTCCATCTTTGAAAGAGTTGGTCATCGAGTGCTGGTGGAATGGATGACACAAACATTAACAGATGCACATTAGCGCAGCTGATTCTTCAAGTTGGCTGCCTTAAACAAGTGAAATTAGAATACCAGTGAGGGTGAACCACCACAGTTAAAAAGTAGGGATTGCAAGTGTGTTGCAAGGCCAGTGCAAGAGTGTTGTATACAGAGGAAAGAAGATTTGACAAAGTCCTAGATTAGCAGCAAGATTTGGGGAGAAAGTTCTGTTTTTAGAGCCCCCTCCTCCACTTTGTCCTTACCTTTTGTTCCTTGCATAGAGGAGAGTCTCCATTCATCAAATTGAACGTTTTCTCTCAGAAAGAAAAAATAGGTGGATGGGGGAGGAGGGCTCTAAAATAGGATTTTCCCATTTTTGTTTGCTTCAATTTCTTTTAGTTTGAAAGCAGCTCCCATCAGGGAATGTTTGATACCAATATGTGTTTACTGTGTTCCATGGTGTTGTGTAGCAGAATGGATGAGTGCAGCATTATTGCATGATTAAGAAATTCTTCAGATCTCACTGAATAGTGTTGATTGCAAGCTGTAAAGAGATCTGCTTGAAGTACACGTTGAGCTGTAAGTTACATTGTGGCCCATATTCCATTTCCCCATCTTAGACTTGTCACCAAGTTGTGTTGATTTTACTGTGTGCTTTAAATACACTTGCACCCTGGTTGAGATCAGAGATAACAGCTTAGAAATTTGCTTTAGAAGATCATTGTGCGTGTATATGTGTGTGTGTGTGTGTGTGTGTGTGTGTGTGTGTGTGTGTGTGTGAATGAATAAGATGTCTATCTCTCCTGTCTGTTTATCATTGTAATATTAAAATGTACTGTTGAAATATCTATAGCAACTGTGGGGATTGTTTTAACAAACATTTGTGTGAACCTTGAGTCTGTTTCTTCAATGAGCAGTACAAAAAAGTAGGCTGTTGACTAAAATGGGGTCTGTGTCAGCTGACAAGAGCAAACAGAAGAGAAAGGACTCAACAAGACGCATACGGGGTACCATGTTAGAGGCTGCAAAGATTAGATGTGTGTTTACATTCCAATAAGGTGTTTATTTCTGTGTTCATTCTGCTTTCCCAGCCACTTTTAATGTGAGGATAATTGTTTTCCCAGTGCTTTTCATAAAATGCTGTGTTTCCAAGATGTTACTGTGTGTTGCAGCTGGAGGATGAAGCCATAGCCAAGTCGTTGGGTCTGACCTCCGGCAGCTACGAGGTGAAGGACCTGCCTGTCAGAGAATTCCGCTATAAGTACCTGACCTCAGACCCGAACGGTCCCCCAGGGGTGTCCGCAGAGAAGCGCACCATTCAGGTGGTGAGCCGTGACGAGTTGGTGTCTCAGTCCCCCAGCAAACGATGCAAGACCACCTCTCTCCTCCATCCTTCCAGCGGTGCTCCCTCGGTTGGTGCGACCCTGGCTCCCTCTGCCACTGCTGCCAGTTCCCTGCTGACCTCCATCGTCAGCAACTCTGGGCTGACGGGAGTTAGCCCAAAACAGCAGACCTTCTTCCGCACCGTGGCTGTCCAGCAGCCTCAGAGCAGCTTGCTGCAGACGGTGCGTGTGCAGCAGCCTCAGAACAGCCTGCTGCAGAACGTCTCTGTGCAGCAGCCTCCGTCTGTGGTGCCCACCATGACACTGCCCCCGCAGCAACCTGCAGCAGCTATCTTGCGAACAGTCAGTGTACCGTCCCAACCTCCAACGCACACAGTGCTGAGGACTGTGGCTGTGCCGTCCCAACCCTCTGTGGCACAGACTAGTTTACTGCGGGTTCAGCAGCCGGTAGGGGTGACAGCTCCTGCTAGTAAACACAGCAACGGCTCAGGGGTGATGGGAGTGTCTCTTCTCAACAACTCCAGGCCTGCTGCTGTTCTCTCCCAGCACCCCTCTGTGGCGGTGCTTAAATCGTCTCCCGGACATGGTTCCCACATCTTGGTGGCAGCTCAACCATCCCCGTCAGTGACTGGTCCAAGTGTCAGTGATATCCCCCAATCTCAGGCAGCTCAGGTTGTGTCGGTGCTTCCTTCCAGCATGCACACAACTAACCTCTCCCTCCTCCCCCAGACCCCCGGTGCTATGGGCACAGACTTCACCCCTATGGCCCCTGATGACTTTATGGACAACAGTGACGACAGTCTGGTGAGCTCTGTGTCTGGTCTGTCCTCGGCCAACTCCAGTGGTCTAGTCTCTGCTCATTCGTCACTCCCCAATGGGGACACATCAGAAGTGGGATTCTCTAGTGTTGTGAAAGTGAACGGTGTGTCTAGTAAGTCGGACAGTTTAGACAGTAAAGAGCAGATGCCCTTGCCCCATGATGGTTCCTACATGACATCCATCACCAGTCTTCGTGATGACCCCGAGCAGCTCCCAGTGACTAGTGCAATGGAACCCACTTCCGCCTCCTCCACCACCTCATTACTCATCAAATGTGAAAATGGAGAGCTTTACACCATCGCTAGCACAGGGGAAAGCGTGCCTCTCACCTCTGTAGCTGCAGACTCGGTGTTAGGTTCAGCCGGGGGGATTTCCCCAGCCACCCCAAGTGTCAACGGACTGCTCAATGGCTCTCAGCTAGAGGACCCTCCTATCAAAGTGGAAAAAGACACCTTGGTTGAGGATCAGGGGGTGCTGCTTACCGAGGAGTCAGAAGGGATGAACCAAGAAGACCTCTTACTTGACGGAGAAGAAACGGGCATGGAACTGGAGGAATCGGACACCCAGTCGCTCACAGTGCATCAGAATGCCACTCTGTATCGGACGGACGATGGAATATTCATCATCCAGAACCCTGACGGCACATCTTTCCAGCTGCAGGGATTAGGAGACCAGGGTCTGCCCCTGGAGTCAGTTCAGGAACTGTTGACTCAGATTGGGGCTGTGGACCAGGTTCAGACAGAAATGCAGCAATAATCCATGCCGTCGTCCTTCAATTCACTTGCAGCTTCTTCTTCTCCTGTCTTCTTTGTGTCTATGTCACCTAGTCCTCTGTCTGTCTGTCTCTTTTTCTGTCTGTTCTGTGGAATGAAGCTCGTAAGTTGGTTATCAAGTTGGCTTAAAGTAACGATTCTTAGTGTAAACAAATAGCTGACAGTATAACAAGAAGGGAAAAAAAAAGTAATTTTCTCATGGCAAGGGTATGCAAACAGTATCGTCAGTTGGTTGGTCTTTTCCTGGAATGTGGTTGTAGAAAAAGTCAGTTTTGTTAGAGTTTTGTGAGGCATTATGTGCATACAAAATAATGTAAATAAAATATAAACAGTGAAGTTTCCTTTGGTCATATATGCCATGGGCATTAAATGTTCTTGTGCAGTTGAATTTGCAGGGGAATGGATCCCTTGTGCAGTTGAATTTGCAGAGGAATGGATCCTTTGTGCAGTTGAATTTGCAGAGGAATGGATCCCCTGATTCTTGTCACTAAGGCTTAATGTTCATGTGGAGTATGTGTGGTAAGCTGTGAGAAACATGGCAGATGTCAGAATTTGACCTGAAAAGGGGGGAGAGCAGGGTGGGGATGGGGGTTGGAATAGAAATATCAGACTGTGTCACACTTTTTGTAGAGATGATTATGACATGGTTTCACATCAAATATGAAGACTTGGGTTTGGTTTGGTTTGGTTTGGTTTGTTTTTTTGTATTTTTTTTTTTAGGGATGTGTGGGTTTTTGTTTTAAACTGTTCCCCATCAAGTCCTCCTAGCCCAGTTACCCATCCCGAGCAGTAAAATTTAGACTTTGAGGTTTCATTCCAGCAGCTTGGACAGAAAGGAGAGTTTTGAAATCGGTGAGTTGTTTTTCAGATTTTTTATAGATTCACATTGGATTTCTTAGAATTAGATATGGGCTTTACTACAACAGCTCTTTGAAACTCAGTGGGGAAAATCCCTGAAGTGTGTGACTCATTCATAATGTTAGCCATTGCTCAGAGAAGATCTGTGTCAAGAAAGAAGTTTGTTGGCAGAGGATAGAGTTTGGGGTAGTTTGAAGGATTGTTTCTTGCACAAACGCCTCTGAGACTCTGTGAAAGTTGACAAGCTGGATGCTAGAGAGCACAACAAAGGAAGAAAAGTGTTCTCTGTGATATAAGCTGGAAGTTGTCAGGAACAGCAAGAATTTTTTTTTTTCTTAAATGTTGACAATTATGTTGTGGAGTAATTTGATACCAGAATAGTCAGGAGAGATGCATTCCCCCATCCCCCTCCCAAAGAGTTCATCACTTAAGGCAACTGTCGACAGTGAAACATTCTGTAAAAATGACTGCGCTGTTATTTTGATTTACCAAGAGTTTATCACCCAGAGCAGCTGTGGACAGTTAAAAGATTTCAAACTGGGTTGACCAATAGCATTTTAGTAATCTCAACTTTTCAGTGTTTTCAAATAATAAATCTCTTTTATCATACAGTTTCACATACAAATCAGTATGACTTCATTACAGTTGGGAACAGGCAAGTATTTTAAAGTCAGTGTAGTCGATATGATTTCTAAGTTGATGTAGCAAAATTGCATTCATTCATGTACAAGATCAAGGTGAAACTCTGTATCATGCTTGCTATGAATATTTCCAGTAGATCTGCCTTATCCGTGAAATTTATTGGGATGCTACAATTGTTTCAGACCTGACTGCCATAGCTGATTGATAATATTTGTTCACAGTTCAAACTTCAAGTATAGTTAATCCCCAGCTTCGGAAAAATATAGAAATTAGATTGTCTTTTGCCCCATTTGGTTTTATTTTATTTTGGTTTATATTTTTAGTCGTTAAGAAAGGATTCCAAGAACATAACCAAGAGTTGCTCCCCTTAGCATAATGTGGCCAGAAGACGTCGGAAATATTTTCTATTTTAACAATTTTTTCAGTAGTTTGACAACCCTGGTTGTGTTCTGCCATGTATCCTGGTTGAAGACAAAATTAATACACTGATGTTGTGATGGTGAAAAGGTAATGTATACAGATTCTAGGATGTCCAAAAAGTGTCTATTTCAAGAAAACAGTATTTCTGAAGGCCTGTCCTTTGGCATTGTGTTACTAGTACCTCCCTGAAATGAACCTTTTTGGAGTTTCTTGTATTAATTTTACTGCAAAAGTAGAATTCTCTCTCTCTCTCTCTCTCTCTCTCTCTCTCTCTCTCTCTCCTCTCTCTCTCTCTCCTCTCTCTCTTTAAAGTTTGAATTGAAACTGGTGGGTTTTTTTTTTCATGTTTCACGACTTACTTTGAAGTTGAACTGGCTGCAAAGACTGACATGGCGTACACAGCAGAAATTGCTTTCTGAGTCGTTACCGGTTTTTTTGTTTTTGTTTTTTTTAATGAAGGAATGTGAAGACTTCACTAAAATCCTGAAATGCACCTTTTGATTTAGAGTAAAAATGCTTCCTTGCATTTACACTGACAGTGACAACAGAGAGCGTAAACAGACAGTAGTTTATGCACAGGGCATGGTGTTGACTGATCTTAGTTTTTTGGTCAGCGTTATTGAACTTATTCGGACTGGACGAGTTTCGAGAGCTTTAAGTTTACATTGGGAAGCCAGATGGCAGCTGAGAAATTAGATCTATGTAATATACTGGAACAGTTTTTTTTTAACCTCATGAACTACTCAACTAGTTTAGACATAGTCACTATTGAAATGATCAATCAGTAGGATTCAGTCTTTGTATTGTGAAGCCATTGATGGTCCATGTTGCATTGACATTGGTAAGGAGAGTGAATTGTGATTTTCCTCTGTGTACAGAGGATAGACATGCAGCTACAACAATTGGCGCAGTCATGTATGTGAGACATCTGTTGCATTTTTTCTCCACTTCTTTTTTTTTTCTTTTTGTTGAAATATAAATGAAATAAAGATATCTTGATAACAGTTTTCTTGTTGATTGCATGCTTACTCACAATGGCATTTGCTCACTCTTTCTCTTTTTTTCCTGGGCTGTCTCTGTCTCATACCCCCATTACCATTCTCCTCCTGTACCAAACCCAACATACTTGAACTCTTAGATACAAATGGACTGTTGGTTTACACATTTAGTGACTGAAGACTTCAGTATTGTTGCCAATTGTCATTTCAAAAAGTGTGGGTAGCTTGAAAAAATAGAAGATAGTTTCCCTGCACTTATTTTTCACTTCCACTTAGTTAAGCAAAATAGTTTGAAGGTTGATAGCAATTTCTCTGTGTGTGTGTGTCGCAGTGTGTGTGTGTGTGTGTGTGTGTGGTGTGTGTGTGTGTGTGATTGAAATTGAAGATCTATCTTTCCTTTTATTTCTCAAGAAAGTATTTTTGTTAAAACTTACAGTCAGTGAAGGATGTACAATGACATTCTCTCTCTCTCTTCACCCCCCCCCCCCCCCCCCTCTTTCTTTCTCTTATCGCGTGTGTGTGTGTGTATTTGTTATTTTTCTCATATGTCTGGTGACTTGGAAGACTTGGCAGTGAATTGAATCATTGTACGTAAAGTCATTGTCCTAGCATAGTTTTTCATTAATAAAGATGGATGAAATATATGTCCAGACTGGTTTTGACTATTACTTTTGCCTGATACATTGGTTACCTTTTTTTTCTTCTTTCATGAGTGTAACTGCTAAAAAAAGTTATATCCCAGATAATTTTAATGGACTTAATTCGGCCACTGTCAATGCCCATTGTCAGAAACATTTCTATTCACTCTAGTGTTTGGAAAAAATGATTGTAACATGAAATGGACATGGTCATTAAAATTATGAAAGATTATTCATTTAATTCACTTGTTTGTTTCTTTATTCAGTATCTACAGTAAATGGGAAATTTAAAACATGCTGGTTGTAATGAAAAAGAAGAAATGTAATTCAATGCTGCAAGTGAAGCAAGGTACTGTTGATGTTCTTGTGGCAGTATGGTCATGTTAACTATCATTAATTGTTTGTTTGTTTGTACTGTCTTAAATGTTAAATGTGATTTTTTTTTTTTTTCTCCTGAAGAAGACCCAAGAGGTTAAATGCATCGTGTCTTGTCATGTGCTTTGTTTGTCAATGTCATTGGCGGTAACTAACACCCTCTCTTTCTAAATTTTTTTTTTTTTTTTTTAATCATTAATTAGTTAGGGGTTGGTATTTTCGGTTCATGTGCGACAGCTGGTTCCAAGATAGTGAGTGCATTGGATACGATAGTGATTTAGGTGGAGGGTTTTTTGTTTGTTTGTTCAATCATTGATAATACAGGATTGATTTCTGTCATGTAGATGATTGTCTTTTTTATCAGTAAGATCAAAAAGCCAGTGTATTTTGCCATTCAAGTGATGCACCTCTTCTGCTTCTTCTGATTATGCTCCCTGCCACTTGCCATCTATCCCTTTAAAAAAAAAAAAAGGATCATTAAGAGAACTGGGATAAAAAAAAAAACAACTGTTCTGTCATGAAAGTGGGTGCTGGAGGGAGTTGACAGTTCATTGAAAAAGAAAAGTTGCAACTTGTAGAAAATTGTTTGAAATAATGTTTAATTTGTAAACATGAATATAAGATTGTGTTGAAAAGAAAACTGGTGGGAAAAAAAAGAGAGACCAAGTTTCTATTATAACAAATTTTTATTTCAGATCTTCTGCTTTGTCTCTGCTTTGTCTCTAATTTATTAGTCTGAGAGAGAAAGAAAATATTAATCAGTGTATGAGATCTTTCCTTTTATGTTGCTCAGTGAGAGGTTGAGTTTATCTGAGTTGAGGAAGTGATGATATGAGTCGGATTTGCTGAAGTTGTCTCACTTTCAATTTGTGACAGAGGAATCTGTGTGTGTGTGTGTGTGTGTGTGTGTGTGTGTGTGTGTGGTGTGTGTGTTAGGTCAGAACTGAATGTTCCATGTTGATTAAAAATGCAACGTCAAGAAAATTCTGAAATTTTTTTTCTAAACCAGTGAGATTGTGTTTATAGGTGCTCTTCAGAACAGCAAGATTTTGTTGAGCTACTTTCCAATTCAAAGATAGCTTGGAAAGGATAATTAGTAATTTGTTCCATCTTCTTGTGTAATTTTGTGTGTGTGTGTGTGTGTGTGTGTGTGTGTGTGTGTGTGTGTGTGTTGTGTGTGTGTAGCATGATTTTAAGATACATACTCAGGAAAGAGATAGTTGGATATGTATCACTGTCGCCTTCTTATTTTGGGATTCAAAATCATAGACACATAGTCGCACCATATTTTGATTCTGAAGCTTTTCCGTCAAGAAGTTGCAAAAAGTCTCAAAACTAGGAAAGTAACTTCCTTCAAGCCATAGTTTTTTTTAGATGAGGCAGGACAGTATATTATGTGAAAAAGGATAAAGTACTTGACAAAAAATTATATCAGTATCATTTAGTGTTTTGGTGAAAACTGTGTGAAAACAGCTGGAAATCCAAAAGGTTAGATGAACTTGGCAACAAAGAAATTGGGCACAATTTTGTATGTCAGTTATCATCTTGTCAGCTTGTGTGTGTGTGTGTGTGTGTGTGTGTGTGTGTGTGTGTGTGTGATCAGATGTTGAAGTGTGACACAGGCGGAGCTGAAAAATGGTGACTTCACACAAGTTATCCAGAACGCATAGCAGCAAATGCTGTTGTCATCAACGATGCAAACCTGTAGAGGGCAACCATCATGAGTAGTGCCTGTACAAAAAGCAACTAGATGGATGAGATTAAGAATTTTATAATAAATCATGATTTTTTTTTTCATGGGCATCAGCCTAACACAGTTCAACTTACTCCCTTTGCAATTCAGCTGGTTTATTTGAGCTGCCACTTCATCATATTTATATGACATTGAACAGTAACAATGGTTGAAAAAGGAATGTTTTCACATTTTATTGGACGGTTGATGTACCTAGTAAGCTACTTAGAGACTCGCTGTTTTTTTTGTTGATTGTGGTTTTAAAAGTGAATTGTATGTACATGGGGGGGGGGGGGGGGGGGGGGATATATATATATGCATAGGATTGGAGGGAGGATTGGAGGGATAGCCGCGGTTCAGTTTCAGGACTGGGGACTCCTTTCCTCTTTCACTCCTGCTCCCACTTCTTAAGATAGATTCGGTCTAAAAATAAATAAATAAATAAAGAACAGTTCGAAGATTCATTCAGTTGTACAGTACAGACAATGGTTGTATCTTTTACCTCTGTTTGCTATAATCTCTCTCTCTCTCTCTCTCTCTCTCTCTGCTGATTCAGAAAGAGACTTCTTTCTTTTGTATTATTCCAAGAAATGTCAGTATCTAGACTAGACGACTACAAAATTAAAACCCATGGAGATCAGTAAGGTTTACATTGCAGACTGTCATGTCAAGAGAATAGAATATCCATTAACAGCTGGCAAACACATGTTAAAAGAACATTAAGATAAACCAAGAGTAGCTACTAGCAAGAAAAGGACGGCAGATATAGAGAGAAGTGTACGTGAAAAAATGTGGATACAGTCAAGAAGGGGACAGCATCTTCACATCAAGGGGTTTTGGTGTTAGGAATGACATCATTATCCCCAAATAAGGACTAAAGGTTTATAACCTCGGGACAATGTCACTAAGTGCATGTCCCAGTGTGCAATGATTTTTTTTTATTTCATTTTAATGCAAACGATGCAGTAGTTGCTTAGTACCTGATTCCACTGCTCAGTCCTTTGGTCCAGGATGTCGTGTGTAACATTAGTTTGGAAAATAGTTTTATGTTGTAAGGGTTTTTTTTTTGTTTGTTTGTTTTTCATTAATAAGTGTGTTTGAAATAGTGTTCACTTGCACTCTGGTGGACATAATAAGACTGTTATTTTTACATATTTTCTGCATTTTTTTTTTTTTCTTTTTTAATCATGGCATTGATTATACAGTCTTGACATTTTGAAAGCTAGACGTAGGTTTCCGACTGTCCAGTATAGAATGTTTATATAGTTTCCAGCAGTCCTGTGTAAAATGTCAATGAAATTCCATTTACATTGTTGAACTGTGGAAATTTCACCCCTTTTAAGCATTATGATAGCACTCGCAAACGAGCAGTTTTGACAGTCTTACATGTATACACGGAACAGTTTGGTCACATGGTTTCCAAATAAGACAAGTAGGTGGTGTATTCTCAGGTATCTGTCTGTCCAGTTACTATTGTCACCATTGTCATTATCTACAAAATTGATAGAGTGCCTCAAGGGGGTTCATGATGGTGAAAGTTTGTGGTAGTAATAACGGGAGTTGTGGATGGAGGGGATTGGGGGGGGTGTCAAGTGAAAAGTATGGTTACAAATTGGAAATATTTTTTATTACTTCAGAAACTTCAGCTGAATGAAAACAAGGTGAATGGGCAAGAAAAGACCATTCAAGTCTGACTTTATTGCAAATATCATTCTCTCTCTCTCTCCTCTCTCTCTCTCTCTCTCTCTCTCTTTTCTAACTGTCCCACATATATGCATATTACTTTAACTACAACAGTTCTTGTTATCATATGCAAATACAAAGGTACCTTGGTATCAAATGGAAAGGGGTACAGGCAAAAAAGCTTGCTGCAGTGTCTGATCTTGTTCCTCTTTTCATATGGAGTAGAACTAGAAGCTTTAATTTTGCTCACAGTGGTGTAGTTTTGCTCTTTCCAGTGGACTAGTGCACATGCGTGCAAGACTAGTTTGACTTCCACCATTGGCCAAAGCACGACAACCGGGTTAAGATTACAGTTTAAAGCCCAGTCATGGATATGGGACATCGAGAGGAATGGCACGGTTTAAGTGCAATGAAACCACCAGATAGAGTGTTTCCCTATTGAGGCTTATTCTCATTAATTAAACTCTGTCTGTCTCTGCGTACGCAGGCTGATATTCCTGCGGACACTCCCTGTATAGGCAGGCAAGGATTACTCCCATCTACCCAACAAAGGGAGTGGAGTTCGTGTGTATGGCCGTTTTTCATCCCGCCATTAAGGCAGCCATACTCCAACTTTGGGGAAGGTGCATGCTATGCGTAATGTGTCATCCATACCAACGGCCAAACTGGCCTTCTCTTCTGAAAGTTGGTGATGGGATTAATTAAACAAAGTCGTGCATATGTGGACCTTTTTTTCTGAGACTGGAGGTTTGAGTGAAAGTTAATGACTTGAAGTCATGATACTAGCCTGCCAAAAAGACAGAACAAACAAATGATGCTGCAAAAGCAACACGTTTCAGCCTCTTGGATCTTCAACAGACATAACAAACATACTGATAGAAAAAGATTTTTTTTCAGTGGATTTGGAGTGGATTTTCCCCCACTTATTTGTATGTTTATTTCTAAATCCGTTTTGCTATTCTCCCCAGATTTTTCATCTACCAAAAGAAAATAACTCACCCCACTTCCGGCTTGCCAGTTGAAAAGAGTCTGTGAACACTACCAGCTAAATTCTTTGTTGTTTGTTTAGTTAGTGGTCGAAGCGCATTGTATTTGTATTGTCCATTGTTTAGTGGTCTTTTAATTTAACTTTTATCCGCATTGCTTTTGTATTGTCCATTGTTTAGTGGTCGTTTAATTTAACTTTTATCCTCTTTATTTTTCTCACATGAAATTTACTTTACAATGTTTGACCACTCCCCCGACCCCCAGCCTTTTTTTTTTTTTTTTTTTAATTTTTTAAAGGTATTTATTGAGGGGTTCCACTGAGTTACGTTACAACTGGAACCATGTGGACACAAAAAAGTGCTTCAGGAGAAAGAAATAATTGCTTCAGTTCAACATTTTTTTTTAAGCAACCAGTTTCATCTGTGTCGGCACAACTGAGCTTGATACGAAGGACTTTGTACACCTGACCATTAAACACAACTGACTTTGATGCAACCAAATGGCTGTTAACTATTTACAGAACTAGGCATTGCTGGATACATTCAATTTAAGTATGTACAGTTAGCTTAACAGGGAGAGAAAATGGAAATAAATGTGATATTGTTGGTAATTTTTTTTTTCAAATTCCGGTTAGTTCTGTTTATTTTGAATGTCTGATTGCTATCATAAATTGCTAGAAAAGTTGTCATATTTGTCGTAAAATGGCCACGTTGCCATATCAAACATATCACTACATACACACACTGGCGGAAAAATGCCACCAGCACTGTGGTTTGGTACTGCGTGTTAAATGTATCTATGCTATCCTTTTGAAAGAAGAAAAGAAAAGAAAATGTATGTGGAAAGGGGATTTGGGAGGGTGTTGGGAGAAAAATGGTAACCTTTCACTCTGTGTGTGTGTGTGTGTGTGTGTGTGTGTGTGTGTGTGTGTGTGTGTGTGTGTATGCATGTATATATATACATACATACACATACATACATGATGTATGTTCAATCATTAAGTATGATGGTGTTAAAGTAATGATTCTGGAAAGTAGAACTCACAAATGTGTCTGAAGGTTTCTTGAGGGGAAAGTTATCTTCTTTGTCTCCATTATCCTAGTTTTTTTCCGGAATTGTAAACTGATCAGTTCAAGAACTACCTTGATTTAGCAGTCTTCTGCATGTCATGGTATCATGTATGATGTGCTCCACACTTGTTAGAACTTGTTTGGAGAGCCTGTATTTACTTCTTGATGAGGTGAATGAACTTATCCTGAAGCAAATGAAATAAACATACCTGTTCATGTACACAATGAGTGAATTGAAATGTTTGTTTATAGTTGAGTCCTTGCTATGTCTTTTTTCACTCAGTCCAACTCCCATACAGACCCTCATGGTGGTGTAGATCTCACACCAGTTGTCTAATTCAGTGTTCACATGGGTTCTACAGCAGCTGAAATGCGTTAAGTCCACGTCAGGTTACATTCAAACCTTGTATTCCAAAGTTCACTTCTGGATCCTTGAAATTCTGAACTAGTAATTTTTTCTTTTCTGTCTCTCTGACTAGTCGTCGTTTTTAGCATTCATTTTCCTCTACTCACTACTGGTTTTCAATTCTTTGACTAGTCAAAGGCCTGTTCTCATTTGTTCTGGAAAGCCTTCACGTTTATTCCTCTCAGGTTACAATTTATAACACGCCAGCTTTTTTGCTGTAATCTTGTGCTGTACAGCTTTGTATACTATCGAGCGTGAACATTACATGTCCATTCTGCAGTGTGTTTGCTTATACAGCATTGTGGGGAGGGGTGGGGGGAGGGGGGGTGCTCATATTCCTTTATTTCTTACTAATATTTTTTTAAACGTTTAATGATGAATTAAGCTGAATGGCTGTGGCCCTTGGCACAGCCTACCTTTGTTAGTCCTAAGGATGTCAATAGATCACTATTATATCATGAATGTATTATATTTGGGGGTACCTCGTATAGGACTCAAGCCAGAAATTAGGACAATGAAATGAAATGAAATCTGCAAATCATATTTGAAGGATGTCTTCGATTATTGGCTAACATTTTACTTTCAACGTCATCGTTTTGAGGGCCTGATTTTCTCAGCTCATAGGCGATGGAGGACAGATTGACATGCATGCATAAAAAAACAGTCCCTGTTGGCATATTTCAAATCCTGATTTTGTCGTTATCAGGACCATCTTTCCCTTAGCAGTTTTGTCTCTGTGGTCTCTAATTCGATACATTGGCAGGCAAAAATAATGTTGAGAAATTAAAGGGGAAGTGGTTTTGGTGTGATGAGTGCAATGATCTTTTGAGAACAAGTCTCGTTAAAGAAGATCATGCACATCTGTCGTTTGTATTGATGTTGCTGTACAAGGTGTCATCCCTGTGACCTTTTTTTGTTTGTTTTAAACAGACAGGTTACATATTTATATCCACTGTGCAACAAATTTGACCTTGCATGTAAACTGATGATTCATGAGTCTGACCAGTCACTTTTCTTTCGATATAACTATTATAAGTATAGAAGGTGAAATTCTGAGGTAATGGCAATCAGCAACGTCTGTATCTTATTGCAAGAGACAGTGCCAGTTGTGATGATGATGATGTGTTCTGATGATGGTGGCGGTGGTGATGGTGTAAAAAAAAAGCAAGTCTTTGACATACCTGACTGTGCTTGAATTCTGATGTTTGTAGTTAGACAATCTCCTCAACTGATGTTACTGTTTGCCATTGCATAAGCATATGTTTATGGACCTGTGTTCTTACTATATCTGGGACAAAAGGTCCGGGAGACATACCTAAGTGAGCCCTTCTTTTTTCTTTTTTTTTAAGACGTGATTTTGACTTTTTTGTTTAGTTGAGATGCCCATTCCAAATCACCAATGGTATCATTTAGGCATTGTCATTTTGCCTAATCCGTGTTGTACATCTTGATCAGCTAATACAGTGACAAAGTCAGACCTGACCCAAAACTACATTCACAAATGGCAACAGCTCTGCAGCAGACATGAATATGTTACCGGCCAGAACAGAATGCCACCCAGGGTGACACTGGGTGCCAGAGTGACATTCAGCACGGCAACACACAGTAACTGGGCAGGCAGGGATGTCCTCAGTCACACACGAGGGCTGGGAAGTGGTTACCACGTCCAGAACTTCATGTTGTTCCTCAAATCCCCTGAAAGTCCCCTGGCACAAGCATAAGCACCAGCTACTAGATGGAACTGCTGTAAACAATCGCCTCGGTGCTCTAGAAGCAGGACATGTATACCTGGAGCAGAGGGTAAAGATAACCTATACGGAAACTTAAGTAAGTTATTGGGATGTCATTACCTCCTTCATTATGAGACCGTTGGTTGGAGAGGAGATGGACACCTAATGTTCTTCCATTGCCCATTGAACTTAAGTTTTGAACCACCAACTTCTATGGAACAGTGATTTGTATCACGGGCTTACGATCTTGAAGGCAATAGATTCGAATCCCATCACAGGCATTAATGTGTGGCTTTTTTTTCTCAGCTAGCTTCAGCGCAGGAATGAATGAATTATGGGTTCAAATGAGAAGACTGGAATTGTTCAGCTAAGTTAAAACCGTTTCAGGGATGCACCTCTGTGAGTGGCATAAACTGCAGGCTGGGCCTGGTTGATCCCAGGACATAGTATTATGAAAAGGAGCATAGGGTACAGCCCTGTCGTATGTTCTCAGATCAGAAAGGAATTCTTTAGCGTCAACTTCCTCATCCTCGTCGATCATCATGGACAAAACTCAGATTTCTTACCCCTTCATACCTTGCTTTCATGGTGGTCTCAGTTTTGATTTCCCCTCCATGTGGTGGCGGTGAGTGCATTCAACGTCATCTGTATCATTAGGTTCATGGGGATTGCCTCTGGATGGACATGTCGGCACTTTAGGGAGGGAGATGCTCACTTACGGTGGTTCTGCAATTAAGCATTTAGGTCATCGAAAGTTGTTTTTTTTTGTGGGTGGTGTTCTGCACATGGTTCAGACTAGGCACCACTAAATACGACCAAAGTATTGGCGGCTAAGCAGTGTTTCCTCTGGTGGTTTGTCTCTTGAATATGTATTATCAGACCTGTTTACCCATACGATTTTGCAGTTCTTTGTGCGCATGTTTCGCGAATACAGGATGAGTATGATGTACAACAATAGCAACAACAACAACGTCTCCGGAGTGCGTGGAATCTGAATACGAGGTTCTTGAGCAGTAGTTGCACTTCCGAAATTTAAACATGATGCTGGGGAGTTTTGACCAAGGAACAAACACTCTTGCTAACTCTCGCGCTCAAAATTGCATCTGCTTGTGTCTGCATCTTTTAAAAACATGGTGATACGTAGGAACAGTTGCGACGACTACAGACTCTGAAATGGGGGGGGGGGGGGGGGGGGGCGGCATGAATTTGTGGCGAAGTGTGTTGATGAGTCAGATTTGAAAGTAAGTTTGTTACATGAGCAGGTATCTTTACCCTCTGCTGCGTGATAGGTGGTGGCAGATTCCCCCCCCCCCCCCCCCCCTCCGCCTTCCACTGTTTACCAAAATGTGGAAGATGAAACCTACCATCCCCATCTTCTCCCCTACTCCCTCTGCTTTTACAAAAATTTGGAAGATGGACACCCCCACACGCACCCTTTTTTTTGGGGGGAAGGGGGGGGGGGGGGCGGGCGGGCTGGAAGATAAATGGGGACTGCCACTGAAGGGACATGGTGGCGCCATAGGGAGGGGTATGTTCACTCACTGTGGCTCTGTGTGCCTGGTTTGATCTCATCATTGCATAAGATATTCAGTTGATAGGCCCACTTACAATTACTTCCGGAAGAGACAACATTAATGTCGATTCTCTTTTCCTATGGTTAAGAATAGTTCGCTTGCATCTGTATATATATATATGTGTGTGTGTTCGTGCGTGCAGAAGAGCATAAAAAGCCAACTCTGGATGGTGCTGTAGTTCCCTTCATTTGTAAGCTATACCTGAACAACGATTAAGTGTGTTCGTGCGTGCAGAAGAGACGCACGAAGAGCATAAAAAGCCAACTCTGGATGGTGCTGTAGTTCCCTTCATTTGGAAGCTATACCTGAACAACGATTAAATGTAGAGCTGCAAGTCACCGTTTTCAGTGCCTCGGTTCTGATAACACCCTAGCTAATTCCTCTTCTCTTTTCTCCACCTCTGCCTACCTGATGTTTCTAATCACGCTAACTTCTGTGTGGAAGCAATCATTCTCAGTCTTTGGCTCTGCATTTCGGAACCCCTGCCTCTTAGTAGTTGCTTTCTAGTAGGCCAAGTGCTGCTTGTAATTGCGATGCTCGCTTTGGAAGTCTATCCTTGGAAGCTCACAAGTTTAATGCCGAAGTCGGCCTATGGGCTAAATGCGCATTATCATTAAATATGACGTAACGCATGACGTCATAGTTTAAACATAATTTTCAGTGGATGCAACCAGAAAGAGCCTGAAAATGTGTGTGTGTGTGTGTTCCATAAAGATCCATAGTATTGTTGAAACGAGTTTAATTTGACTCGTAGAACACACTCTTATCTAGCAATATTTAACAGGATAATCATATGTGACATTTTGCTTTGATACATAGTAATGTGTTTCAGTGATAGAATTGGCATTGTATGGTCTGATCTTGATCAGATATAATTTGAATATATATATATATATATATATCATACAGCCTCGTTCTCATTCAACGCCTTCTTCCTTGCGCTGAACCCTGTGAAGTGATCTGAAGCGATCAAAGCTAAGTGAATTTTCGTTGTTTTATTCGTTTATGTCTCACCTGATGAAGACCTAAGAGGTCGAAACGCGTTGTGTTTCGTCTTGTGACTCGTTTGTCCACGTTCTCTGGGCGGTTCGCTAACATTTATTTAAGATTTGTTTAGATTTCCGCCTGCAGTCCTCTCGCTTTGCAACTTCACCATTGACACACACGCATACAGATACGCATACACTTCGACACGTACGCGTGAAAATGCCCACACACGACGACCGAAAATTTATTACTTCTCTCTCTCTCTCTCTCTCTCTCTCTCTCTTAACACACGCGAGCCAGTCAAATATGAGAAGGCTGACGTGTGGCAATATCCAATCATTCGGTTGTGTTGAGACTGATTCGCCAATGAACCGCAAACTTAATCGTCTTCCGTATTACAGTCATTGATTCGCCCTCACCTACTTCTATGACATTTTACGATTCACCGTCTTGCATACCCAAAGGACAGTCTGAAGCAGGCTGTATGACAGTTTTACAGTTCACCACCACTGAGACAATACTGGGATGCATAATATTATGACATCGGCAGTGACCACAATGATTGAGTTGTACAAAGGGGAGCTGACAGGGTGTGGGGCGGGGGGGGGGGGGGGGGGGGTGACAAGCTTGTGAAATTTGGTGGCGAGAAATGAAATAAAAGTCGCCTGCAAATATTTAAATCCAGGTGACTTTGCACACCTTATATATGGCGACGGTACAGAGGTGAGTAGCAATAATGTTGATTGAATGTTGAACGCCGCCGTTGCGAAGGACAAGTTTGCTGTCTTCAAAATGTAGGCCAAATCTTCTCTGAAGAATGTTGAAAGTTTCTCCACCCTCGTCCAGCACCCCCATCCACTCTCCACCCCCGTATACACGCGCGCGCGCGCGCACACACACGCACACACAACCATCGACATAGAAGCCGTATATGTCGATCACACACACACACACCACACACACACACACACACACACCTTCTCCCGCTCACTGTCCCACCCAGGTCAAATAACAGAACAAAATACGACAAAGGAAAGGGGAGAACACTGGGCTGGCTGTGCTGGTTTGTTTTAAGATCTCCGGTTCGTCCGGTCAAGCTGCCGTAACTTTCCCGACGGTGTCAACAGTTTTGACCTTTCAGCGATCCTACTTGAGCAAGTGGTCATACAGGTTACAAACTAAAAAGATCTACAGGAAAGCTCCCGTTTGAAACATGCCTCAACTACTTGACACGCGGAGGCGGGAACTTGAGGCAATCCAAGTCGAGACGACACGGAAAGAAAGTGGCAGTGGCTGCGTTGCCACAGGTAAAAGAAGATCGAAAGAAGTTAAACGAATGAAACAAGAGAAGATAATCAATTGACAGAAAGCAGCTGCACACGGCAGTTGCTTGACGGTGGCGTATATTAACGGTGGGCTGTGCAGTCATGAAAATACAGGCTGCTACACCCATGGGAAAGCTCCCCTGGAGGTTCTTTTAGTGGCACATCAAGTGACCATTACACAATGGCACCTACCAAGGAGCAGTTATGTCCCTTTACGTGGTAATGGCATCCCCTGTGCGTGCCTGCACCCAATGTGAACACAGCGCAGGCTTCCAAGGGTGGTGCAGGATTGCTCACAGCTGGTTTGGCAGTTGTGGACAGTACTTCTCTGGGTCCTACTCGCACCTTGGGGTGTATCTTTTTCTTTCGAGTACTCGTCGAGTTTTCGTCAAAAGATTAATTTATGCTACGCTGTCATTGCCAACTGATAGTATTTGAAGAAGTGTTTTTCCTAACAGTGAAGAGCTTGTTAGCATGGGTTTGGATGGCTTATGCTAGGATTTCGAACATTTGCTTTTTTGTTTGTTTTGTTTCTTTGTTTTTTAGGTTTATGTTCATCTCGCTGGTGTTTCTGACCATACTGAGAAGGCTGAATCATCATCGATCAGGGCGTCTGCAAAGCAGTAAGCCAGTTGCTCTTTGGTCCCCGCTCAAGTTTTCAAAGCGTGGGCCTATGTAACAATGCGCACTAAATGAATGGGTGTGTATTCCATTAATGTCATACGATCAATGAAGCACACTGTGAGACAATCGTAAAAGGCAGACAAAATTATGTCTTCGATCAGCTTATGTGCTAGATCACGGCTGCTCATGCCGCGCCGATGATGCAAGGGAGAAAATCTCATCATTGATTGGTTTGAGGTGAGAAGAGTTATCTCCTCAAAGTGTGCATGTTGTAAGGTCACCTGTAATTAATTTTGCATACCGGCTATGCGTGATGCCGCGGAGAAGAATAAAGATTAATATAAGTAAAATTAAATGAGTAATACAGGAACAGCAACTGCGAAATAGTACCTAAATGACAAAATGAAAGAAATAAAAATTGAATTATGTTCGCGCTATTTCAAATCTCCAGTAATTGGCCTAACCTGGCTACCAGCAGCGTTAGGCAACCCGAGGATCAATCCCGATCGGCGAAGTTCTAACCTTCAACAATCTTAGTTGTGCAAATGGTCCTGGGGAAGGTGAGGGGGATGGAGGGGTTGTATGGTGTGTTGGGAGAACTCCCTCTCGAAGGATGCCATGCAAGGAGCTTCAACGGCAGAATTGGTAGAAAGGCATAACGTCATGAAAAGGATATTGGCGAGCACCAACGCAACCACTCGTATAATGTCAGTAGAAGAATACACGTCTCATAATCTAACATATAAAGTGCGTTTTCCCTGTCTGTCTGTCTTCTTTTCTGTGTGTCTCTGCTTGTCCATTTGTATGTCTGTCTGCGTCTAGTGCAATCTGTCTTCGATGTTGGTTATGCAAATCCACAGTTTTC
The DNA here is from genome assembly GCA_033310375.1 of Conus canariensis. Classification (NCBI taxonomy): domain Eukaryota; kingdom Metazoa; phylum Mollusca; class Gastropoda; order Neogastropoda; family Conidae; genus Conus; species Conus canariensis. Next base: position 55,503,062 of record CM065723.1, read on the forward strand.
GTCTGATTTTCTCCATATTCGGCATGGTGATTAATCCACTTGCTCCAAGAGGAATCATTTTTGTGCAAGAAACTTGCAGTTTTAGTGTGACCATGTGGCGGAACTAAACGGAATAGCTTGGTTGGGAGAGAGTTTGAAGATGTAAAGGCCCCTAGTTCGCTCTCGGATTCAGACACTTCTTTTTTTTTCTTTTTTCTGTTTGTTGCTGTTGTTTCTTGTCTGTTTGTGTTTTTCCTTCGTTGTGTTTTTCCTTCGAGCGATTCAAAGCGGCAAAGCAGGGAAGAAGGGAGAAAGGGGACGGGGGAAGGGGGGGGGGAGGGGAAGGGTGAACAGGGGAAGGGGAGGACAGAAGTGGGAGGACGGGGAGATGAGGGATAGGACAAATGGGAGGAGGAAGAGGAGGAGCAGATATGAGAAGGGAAGGATGGGAAGACGCAGTGGGAGCGGGTACGGAGGGGGGGGGGGGGGGGGGATATTGTGGTGGATGTCTGGTCAGTTACATGAAAAGTGTGCGAGCGCGCACACACGTATATGTGTGTGTGTGCGCGAGCGCACGCGTGCGTGCGTGCACGCTCGCGCGCGCATGGAGACAAAGAAAAACTGTGTGATACCGACTGCCAGTGCTGCAGGTGTGTGCGTGTATTAGGGGTAGTAAGCTCGGTAGGCAGCATACTACCGATAAAAGTAATAGTAGGACGCCATTAGTCGCAGTACTTTTGTTTTACATCTTTAACATAAGACAAAATAAGATACAGAGGGAGTCTGTGCATGCATATTTATGTCAAAACACGCTTTTAGTGTGTGTGTGTGTGTGTGTGTGTGTGCGCGCGCGCACGCGCGTGCATGTGTGTGCATGTATGTGTGTGCATGCAGATGTGTGGACGTGCGCACATTTTGTCCGCGCCATCTCTCGTCTGCAGGAGTAGCTCTTTAAACCTTGTCCATTGTTTCTACGTCTGTCCCCATTCGCTCATGCAATTCACTATAAATGTGTTCTCGTCCGTCTATATCTCCACTTCGGCTGCGATATGCATTCACCCATGTCGACTGAAATCAAACACTTACGCAGTTCGTTGCTAGCAAGGGTTTGAGATATTTTCAGCAATATTTTGAATATCACAATCGTCGTCCCCTTTGCGTCCTTTCCCTAAAGCCTCTCCTTATGTTTACATATTCAACTGGCATTCTGGTGAGAAAAAACAAACAAACCAACACACACACACAAAAACGAATACTTGCGGACAAAGGTTGTAAACGGCGTTTAATCTGAGACTTCATCTAAGCACAGCAAATACAGAATTGCATTAAAATCTGCAGGAACCCAGTTTTCATCGTCTCAACACAAGAGGCATAAATACTTCAAGTTCACAAGTCCCAAAAGAAGGACATATAAGACCCCTCCTGTCTCGGTCTGCGGAACTGTAACCACGGACCCCTAGGGCCACGGAGGCCTATACTGCAGTGAATGCCACACCAGATGTCAGCACCTCTGATAGTTGTGGGCAAGTGTGGGCTGGGTTGCAGTAAAGCCTTTTACAGTCCAATCGGCGAAGTTGTCCGTTTCCCTCTTTCTCTGTGACGGTGTCTACTCCATCTTCTCTCCCTCTACGCTCTTCCTTTGAGAATGGATGGTCACCGAGTGGAACGCTCACTCTTGCTGGTTCTGAAAACTAAGCAATTATTGTCGTCAGCGTGGAGCTTAGTAGGTGGTGTCCTGCGTATGTAAAATCGGAACTGGTACTTCAGAATACCACCGAAATGACACGCTAGCAGTGCAATGTCTCCTCTGGTGAGTTGACCTATGGCGACTTGACACTGATTCTTATTGTGGAATGCCGGTGCCGGGGCTGTGGTGGGACAACTAAGGTGTGACTGGATTCAGAGTCGGAATGAGCGGCGTGAGGGTAATGCCACTGGAGTGGAGGAGAAAATAAGGTAGGGAAAAAAAAAGGTCATAGAGCGTCCGTTTGATCCGCATAAAAAAGACGGGGGTGGGGTGGGTGGGAAGGGGGTCTCAACACTTACAACAAAATGCCCGCAAATAACGTTTTAGTGATACAAATACTATATAATAGCATTTTTTGCTGAGCCCCCCCCCCCCCCCCCCCCTTCTTTTCTTTTTTTCTTGTATCTTCCATGCACGAATCCCGACCGTATTTAAACCCCCCCCTCCTTTCTCCCCCTCCCTCCTCCCCCCCCCCCCACCCCCCCCCCCCCCCCCCCCCCCCCCCCCCCCCCCCCCCCCCCCCCCCCTTTTTTTTTTTTTTAGACCAATTTCCACAGTCCAGGCACTTCCAAATTGAACCTTGAGGTATGAGGAGGTTTTGCATGTTCCACTGAAGTACAATGATTACGTTAGACTCATCTATCCTTTCATTCACACATATCATGCGTGTGGCAGATTTATCTTTCACTGCACATTTTTGCAAAGCGATCTTCCTTCCGGATTGGAACAGCCACAATCTAGCTTTGAAACTTTTTCCTGGATGCACGTAGTTTTCAGGGGTTAGATGAACAGACTGTAGGTTGGGATGACTCAGAAGACAACTGAGCTAGGTTATGGCTATGCCATGATGGTTGTATTGTGCAGAAATGCGGTACTGATCTGGAGAAACGAAAACGAAATTAAGTATTGAAACCAGATAATCACAATCTTAACTTAGTGTTTTCACATCTTGTGCTGGGGGATGATTATAAAAAAATGACTGAACAGTGAAAACCAGCGTGCAAAACAAGTCTCCCTTCCCCTCCCGCCTAAAGCACAGTTTTACTATAGAAAAGAATTTAGAGGCCAAATCACTGCAACTGTCAAAAAGTCAAACAGAGTTTCTGGAATGAAATCATATTCTTTTTGCTTCAAAACCAATGACACTATTGATACTTCTTTGTAAAAATTAAGTTGGACCAATTTCAGAACATAACAGCATGGTTTGGTCTTCAGTTTTACGAAGTACATGACACGCACAGAAAAACTGAAGATTCACACACACACACACGCACGCACGCACGCACACACGCACGCACGCACGCACATGCGCGCGCGCGATTGGACTGAGTAATTTAATCACCAAATAGATCATGATCAGTATGTTGAATCATATTTACTTTGTCTGTTTTTAACAAACTCATCATTCAACAATATGACTATGTACTGCACACATACACACACCACACACACACACACACACACACACACACACACACACACACACACACACACACACACACACGCACGCACGCACGCACGCACACACACACACTGGTCTGCTCACATAGACAAGATCGCCAAGAAGGCAAACGCCAGCCTGGGTATGCTTCGTAGGAACCTACGCTCTTGTTCTGAAGCCTGCCGCAAAACAGCGTATGTCTCTCTTGTCAGGTCCCTTGAGTACAGCTCCACTGTCTGGGACCCATATACGCAAAGCGAAATTGACAGGATAGAAGGCATCCAACGCAGAGCAGCCAGATACATCAAGCGAGATTACCGGTCCCGAAACCCAGGCTGTGTCACAGCTATGCTACAGGACATTGGCTTCCCTTCGCTGCAGGAAAGAAGACGACAACACCGGCTCACCGTCTTATTTAAGATCATCGAAGGACATCTTCCTGGCATAGAGGCGGATAAATACCTGGCGCCTGTCCGGAGCAAAAGACTTATAAGACCCACAAGAGCGGAAAATCAAGAAAGGAAAAACATAGTGGAGCAACACGCAAGGAACCACCAGCGCCGCTTTAACATCCAGCATACTGCAACACTAGTCTTCAAAAGCAGCTTTTCCCCACGAACCATCAGGGAATGGAACAACCTAGACAACAGTGTTATTTCCGCAGGGACTGTGGAGGAATTCAAGAACCTCCTCCACCCCCACCCCCCCCAAAGAGAAGTAAACAAACACCTCCCAACCCCCCTCCCCCACCTCCCTCTCCCTCTTCCTCCTCCTCCTCTACCCCCCCCCCCCCCCCCTCTCCCTTCCCTTTTCCCCTCTTCCACGACTGTTGCAGAGGGTTGGCATCATGTCAGTGCACGCTGAACGTGCGCTGGCTGGCCAGGCCACCAAACATGTGGGATTGTGTGTGTGTGTGTGTGTGTGTGTGTGTGTGTGTGTGTGTGTGTGTGTGTGTGTGTGTGTGTGTGTGTGTGCTCTCCCCAAGTTCTTCCGTCGATGTAATGCCACAGTGTGGCCCTATCGACTATACACCAAGATCAAGATCAAGATGATACACGCATGCACGCACGCACGCACGCATGCACGCACGCACGCACACACGCACGCACCCACGCACACACACACACACACACACACACACACACACACACACACACACACACACACACACACACACAGAGGCACGCACGCACGCACGCACGCACACACACACACACACACAAATACGCGCGCGCGCTATTGCGCGTGCTCGACTTTATTTTTTTCCTTTTGCATAACAAAACGGCTGGCGTGGCGGCACACAAAAGAAAGTGTAATTAACTTACGATACTGATCATACAACCCACTTGCTTCCACATAATCAAATGTACAAGAATTGATTCTGTAAAGATGCATTCTTGAAAAGAGTTTCTGCGAAGCACGCACTTTAAAGTCTTTACCACCGGATCCTGTGAATTACCACCCACTCAACAGTTATCACTCAGCAGTAAGCTTTATTTTCTTTTTTTGACGAGCACATTTTACCGTATCCCAGGAGGAAATGGGGTTGTTTCCCTTACACAGCTACTTTTTAACACGCATGCTCAGATAGATATCGGAAGTAGTTTTCTGCTGCATGCTCATAAAGCAGTTTTGAACTACCGAGTCCTAGACACCAAATAGATTCTTGTGTTCTTCTGTCTGAGGAGCATCAGATATGAGTTCCATTGGTACAGGGGTATGTAAGCTTTATTGAACGTATATCCAATGTCAACTTTTTGACAAGTATTAGGTTTTGTCTGTGCTAATGAATGATGGAAATGGTAACTAATCACTCGCTTAGTCGCTCGTCACTGGCAAATTCTGAAGCGACAAGGGTTAAAGCAATTTTATCTTGAGTAATAACCCACGCACAGGAGGAGACGCAAGGGTTGTCAGTAAAACTTCAGATCTAGAGGGAAAATGTTTGGCTGTTAGGCAAATTTTGCTTGTTAATTCCTACACCGTTGACATAATCCAGAGTGTAGTTATTTCTGGCTTCAACTTGACTCAAATTCTGTAGTCCACCATGATAATTGATAGGCATCCTTCTTCTTTCATAGCTGTCCACTTTCAACCAGTTGATTCAGACACTAAAAAACATGACACCTTGGTTTATGTGTTACGTGATTTGTTTGGAGAAACATCCGTTCAGATCGTGATTGCTACAAAGTTGGCGTTTTTGTCATCATTGATTGAGAAAATAGAATTTATCATCAGCATTGCCCCCAAACTGCAAGTACATTTTATCAAGTGTAACGTAGTAACTATTTTATACAATGAGAATTAGGTTTGGATAGTATTACTAAGTTTTAGGACACTTTGCTTTCTTAGAACTGCAGTCAATGAAGTTTACAATTTTTAGACACCAACAGAATTCAGGCACAGTAGGTTGATGTGGTTGGTAAAAGAACGATGCTAGAAGAGGAGTTGCTTAATTGTAAGCACGCATACATGCACGTTTCTAACTCCACAGCTCTTGTGGTAGCAGACCAGGAGGTAGTTTAGTTACCTTTTAGTTTTACAATGCGCGTTACCTACAGTGGGTGTGTTTTAATGAGGGTCCATTATTTTCACCATAGCTTGTGGGCCAGACAGGTGCATGTTACTCTGTGAATTAATTATATTTTATAAAAAGAGATCTTTTCAATCAAAATGGTCAGAAATTTTAGAATGCCATCTCACCTATTTGACATTTATATAAGTTATAAGAGCAGATTCACAGTATTTGTGAACACCTGCAGATGACAAAATAATGAACTTTGGAATTACGCTTTACAGTGTGTGTTTTTTTTTTTTCTTCTTTCATTGGTGAATCAGATGAAATAAATACACAACCTGCGTTCATGTGTGAGATACGGATGTTACTACCAGTGCTCTAAGTTCATATAAAAAATGAAATTAATCAAACGTTTCATATGAACATCACCAAAATCTGAACCTTCCAGTTTTGGTGATGTTCTCATACTACTTTGAGTATTTCATTTTTCATGTTTGACATAGAGCATTGATGATATTAAGATCACTATCTCACACAAGAACACAAATTATGTAAATATCAGTTTTTATTTCATGTAGTCCACATATACTGAAGTTACGTAACTTCAACATTCACAGCTTTGATGATCATAGGTGCCCCTAAATACAATAAAACTGATGTATAAGTTTTTGTATGTTAATCACTAAATTTGTAAATATAATATTTGCTAGTAACAACTCCATCCATGCAGTGTAAGTCTTACACCCATACATCGTAAAGAAGGAAAACACTGTTAAATCGTGTCCAGGTATAGACTAGGCTTAAAGACAGCCTCTAGTGTGCTCTGTGGAAAGAGTCCCACTATCACCACCCCCCACCCCCCTTTTTTTGTTGTTGATGCTTTCTATATTGAGGGCACTGAGCAGCATTTACTATGTTTCGCTATTTTCCGATACTGGAAGCAGTCTGGAAGCAGAGTCTTTACATCAGACTTGCTACACTTGCTGTGCCAGGAACTTCCAGGAACTACAAACTTCCATTACAATTTTGTGTGGGCTGGAGGGAGCTGAAGAAGACACAGTATCAGTTTCAGAACTCACATCTTGGCATCTGCTGTACAGTCTAGATTACACAGCAGAGTCATCTGTCATTTACTGATTGTTTTGATGGAGGTATGACTTCATTTTGAGCACATCTGGTCAGTAAGCGTAATTTAGACCAGGGGACCACAAAAAAAAAAAAAAAAAAAAAATGGTTACACAAAAAAGACTGCACAAAATTCACACAACCCAAGTACACTCTTGGACTTAATGGAAAGAATCCACAGTCGTGAAAATGTTTTTGTTTATTCATCTTTCATGGCTGTACTTAAGTGTATTTTTTTTATCACAAGTCTACGTAAGTAATAACCAAACTCTTTCTCCATTGTGGCTGTACGTGTCTTAAGTATTTTTTCTCACAAGTCCAAGTGATTAGTAACCAAACTCTTTCTTCATGCATATTCTTTTACCGATTGGTTGAAAAGAACTTCAGAATAAATGAAAGAAGATAATTTGTGATGAGGGTCAGCAACAGAATCTAGGATAAAAAGACACAAAACATTAAACTGAGAGACACATGATATGTAGAAACAGGCACAGAACTGAAGCGCAAGAATTACTGTAGATCTGAGAGGCCCAGGAAACACAAATCAATTGATAAGATAGGGATCAAGTAAACATTTTGTTGTTGTTGTAAAATAGATTTTGTAAAGCTTTTCCATAGATCAACTTCCACAGTTCTAGGAATTGATCAAAGCTCTAGATGATGAAACTTACAGTGGCTAATATTAGAGTAACAATAAAATAGCACCAGTTGATTGTATGTATGCAAGTATTGTTATTGTACATTTGTGTGCATTGTATCAAACAGTAATACTCTGCATTGATAATGAGACTAAGCATAATAAGTATGTTTTGTTTGTGAAATTACTATGTACATTCAATGCTGATTAGTATGGCTTTCAAGGGTTTTTTTTTTTTTTCCTTCAATGTAAATTGTTTCAAGAGGAGTCTGTTTGGCACATATCTTATGTATAATTGGTAATGTTTTACTTATTTCAGTATGATCTTTCGGCATCACATTTCTCACCAGATGGCAGAGTGTTCCAGGTGGAATATGCTCAAAAAGCTGTAGAAAACAGTGGGTAAGTACAATAGATTATGTGAATGTTGAAAGAGTCTGAGTTTAGATGGAATCGTGCCGCACTGAAAAAAAACACAAGACAGGCATCCCAGATAGGCATAACTCCCACCCTCCCTACCAACCCCTCCTATCCTTCCTCCAGTTTTTTAAATATTGTGGCAAAGTTATTTTCTTGGACACAGAACGATTGTACAACCTGAGTGACTTAGTTATACAATAGTTACTGTTGTTTAGTGTTAGTAATTGAAGGAAAAAGAATGAGGAAGGTTTTTGGGATGTAATTGTTAACAAAAAAAGTTTACTGCTGATCATGAAAGATAACATTATGAGTGCAGTTACAGTTAAATCAGTAGGCTGCTGGTACAGATTCATACAAGCATTGATTGGCTTGTATAGAAGTGTCTTTTAGCTGGCCTGTGGATATCACATTGTTAGACAGCAAGCAGTCATTTTGTTCTGCTGTCAGTCTCCTAGACAGATCTTTCCCTGCTGCATGTGTCATGTATAAAGTTTGGAGATGTTAAAAGTTTGGTGTGGCCAAACACTCATATCTTGATGAGGGCAATTATAGCTCAGTATTATTTTCATATGACAATTTACAGTGCCAGATTAACTTCAGTACCAGGTTGTGTCTACAAGACTGTCCTGTCTGTCATGTGGTATTTTAATTTTACTAAATCAGCATCTTTATGACTGTTTTCGTCTAAGTGTTGTGAAGGACAGGTTGGCTGAGAGTGGGGAAGGTGAGAGGGGTTGCTTCCAGAAAGATGTTTGCTTGTGTTTGTTGTCTGCTCGGACCTTGTTGACGAAACATAGGCACAGCCTACTGGGAAAATCTGAAATGCGATCAGTGTACTGTCACCAGTATTATGTTTTGCTTACAAGTTCAAGGAAGTTATGGATAAGAGAAAGAATTAAAAGAAAAGTCCCTCCAGTTTTTTTGTTTTCAATTGGCTAAAATATTATGCTGACTGGTGCTGTAGGCAATCATTTAAAAAGTATTGTTTTGATTTTGACTTCTTTTTTTTTTAACAGAATCTCTTCCCATTCACTGTTAAAGGATCTAATTCTAAGCTTGATCAGTTTTTCTCTGCACTTTGTCTTAACCCATTTCCCCATTTTTGCCATACCTATCTTTTCCTTCCATTCATACCTTAACGACCTGAAGGTGAAATGAGTAATCTGTTTACCTTGTTTAACAGATTGATGACAATACCTTATAACAATTTAGTTACAAGTGTATTTTTCTTGATAGTGTGATAATTTGTATAGGAAGTTTCATCTTCAAGAAGAGTGTTATTAGTTGTATATGTTTTTTTGATAGTGTCATAACTTGTATAAAAAATTTTATCTTCAACTCAAGGTGAGTGTTATTGGCATGTAGCCATGTGGCTTTGAAAATGTAATTGAGTGTGTGTGTGTGTGTGTGTGTGTGTGTGTGTGTGTGTGTGTGTGTGTGTGTGTGTGTGTGTGTGCTTTTTTAGGTTTCTTGGTCATCAATGTTTTGAATGATAGTGCATAATTTGATCTTTGGCCCAATTAGTTCTAGAAAGTAGAGAGTGCAATATGACTATTTAAACTTTTGTTTTTGAAAATATGATTTTGTTTGAAAGAGATAGCTTTTAAGACAGTTGAGCTGGATACTAGTGTAAGTCCTTTGTCTATAACTGAGAAATAAGTTGAGCAGTTTTTTATTTTATGTTTCAGGATTGCCTATGGAATCTGTACATAAACAATACTTAGTTTGATACAAGACTGATCAAATGTACCCCCCCTCCCTCCCAATCCCTCCCCTTCACCCCACGCCATCCCCCACCTCCCCCCCCCCCCAAAAAAAAAAAAAAAAGAAAAAAAAAAAGTCAGTGAAATGAATATTTAAAATAGGGTTTGCAAGCTATTGAAAATGATGTCAGAATAGCAATACAATTTTCATTTGTGCAGATGATGAGTTAAAGCTGCAAGGTGTACTGCCAGCTTCTTGGAGGTTGTTTTTAGTATTATTCCAGTGGTGTTTGTTTTATCTGTGTGACCAGAACTGCCATAGGCATCCGGGGTAAGGATGGTGTGGTGATGGGCGTGGAGAAATTGGTGACATCCAAGTTGTACGAGCAGGGAGCCAACAAACGTCTCTTCAACATTGACCGACACATTGGAGGGGTAAACTGCCTGTTGTGTGTATGGATGTGTGTGGTGTCCATCTGGGTTGATGGTTTTGTGTTGGGTGGATTTGTGGATACTTTGTTGCTGATTCACTCATTGGTTGATTTCAACTTTTTCATTCCTTAATTCAGAGGCATTTCATGTTTATTGATGGGGTGTAAATTTCCATCCTAAAATTTACAATTTTTGGTAAGTCCATAATGTATTTAATTTTACAATTTCATTGCCAGATGTGCGATCAGTGCATGAAGCAGAAAGCCAGCTGTGCAACAGTGTGCAGCAGCAAAAACCAGCTGTGTAGCAAGAGAATCTTAGATAAAGTTACCCTTCTTTCCTTTGTTCTTTCTTTCTTTTTTGTCTTCTTGTCTTTTCTCTCTCTGTCTCTCTGTCTCTCTCTTTCTCTCGCTGTCTCTCTCTCTCTCTCTTTCCCTCCCCCCCCTCTCTCTCTCTCTGTCTCTATTGATAAGGGAAATTTTAAGTTGCTTCTGTATAAGCTGCATCTGACTCTTTTTTTTTTTCTTCCCCTGAGTTTCTCCGTTTTCCCCCTCACCCCTTGCTCTTGGAGTATGGTAATCTACGTTAGGGTCAGACCTTAGTTGGCCGACTTTTTAACTCTTTTCTTTTTAACATTTACTTCAGTACCTCCTGCGTATGTTCTAATTTCATCCACATTGCTGTCACGCACCAAAACTTTGCTATGCATTACCTGTTGTTGAAGGTGTTCAGCTCACAACTAAACCTGCCCCCCCCCCCCCCCTCCCTCTTGCTCTCTCACTATCTCTTTGTCTCTCTCTCTCCCCTTGCTCACCTTTGTTTCAGAACTGTCTTTACTTCTCCACTCCTGTCTTTATCTTTTTCTACATTGCCACTTTTATGTTGACAGCTGTCTGGGTAGTATCATTTTGTGGTATTGTTATGTCTGTTATTTATGACATCCGAAGAAATCAGATGAAAATTGATTGTCAGTTTAAAATTGCCTAGTAAAGATGTGTTAACTTGCTGATTGTTTTGTTTATTTTTATTTTGCTTCACTTTTGGTAATGCTACAGTCTGTTTCAGTCTCTCTGTGTGTATGACTAGTGTTCAGCTGCATATTTTTCACCCTGTTTTTTTTTCTTCTTAAATTCAGGCTGTAGCTGGTTTGCTAGCAGACGCACGCCAGTTAGTGGAACGAGCAAAAGAAGAATCGGCCAACTACAGATACAACTACGGCAGTGCTATCCCTCTCAAGGTTAAGTTCTTTGCTGTTTCTCGTATGTGATGTGTTTTTTGATAGACAGTTGTCATGGACATATGTCAGACTTCTATTGTTTTACATTTTGCATGTTTTTGGTTTTGTTTGTGTGTTTATTTCAGATAGTCTGGTAAGAGCTTCTTGATTGTTGCTTACATTCAGTATCATCCACCTGTCAAAAATAAGTTGTGACCAGCCGCAGTGAAGTGATCAGCGTCGCGGACTCCCGGCTCGGAGGTCATGGGTTTGATTCCCATCAGTCCTGTGATTTTTCTGCCCTGACCAGCTCCAACCCAGAGTTGAGTTTGCTGCAGGCTCAGTTGGGAAGACTGGGACCACACAGTGGAATTTTATCCACTGAATAGATGCGTCTCTGAGAGAGTTGCCTAAATTTCTTGACCAACACTGCAGGTGTCTGTATCTCTCGGGCCTGGTTGACACTGACTGGGATACATAATGAAAGTAAGGGTAGAGCACAGCCTTGTCCTGCAATCTCTGACCGGAATGGAAATCCGTAGCATCATCTTCATCATTCTGATTCTCATCAATCGGTGCTGAAAAAAAGTCTCAAATTCTGTGGCCCTTCATGCCCTGCTCTCATGGTGACATCAGTTTTGATATCCTCTCTACATCTATGGCCTTGGTTTGATTCTGTCGGGGTCACTGCTTTTGACAAATTCATGGGGGCTGTCATTGGATGGACATAGTGATGCGACTAAGCAATTATTGTCATCAGTAGGGGGCTTAGTAGGTGGTGTCTTCTGTATGTTGGATCAGAACAGATACTACTGAACACCACCGAAGCGACTCAGCAGCAGTGCAGTGTCTCATCTGGTGGGTTGCCTCTTGACATTGACTGTTTGCTGTGGATTGCCAGTGCCGGGGCTGTGGCAGGCTTGGTCGGGCTGTGGGTGTGGTCGGGGGGCTCGGAATAATCAGCGTGGGTGTAATGCTACTGAGGTGGCACAGAAGATGAGATAGGAAAAAAAAAAGTTGTGAAAAGTCAGAAAGTTCATGATATTGTATGAAATTTTTATATATAACAATGCAATCATTTTGCAACAATCTACTGGCCTGCCTGTAAGCAATAATGTATGTATCATTTTGACAGTGTAATTGCACCAGACTTTAATATATGTGCTTCAGTAACCCAGATTGTCCTCTAAAGGGGACACAGAAAATGAGGACCAGTGTACCCTGCAGAATTGGAAAGTGAGAGTCAGTATTAAGTGAGAGTCAGTATTATGTTGTACCCTGAACACTGGGTTGTGGGAGTCAAATTTGAAATCTGGGTTGATCAGTCGACACATTTATGCATTCTTCCTCTTTTTTCTTTGTTTGTTTTTTTGTTTGTCTAATCTGATTGACTGAAATCTCTAATATGTGATAATGTGCATGTTGTGATCATTTGTATTCTCGCTCTTTGGTAACTACTTCAGTGACCTAGCCTGCTTTGGTCCATGTGAGACCAACTAGTCTTTGTCCTTTTTATCTCTTTACAGTGTGCAAACGAAAGTTATGAAATGGCTTAACGTCCGTCAGATTCATTTGTTCTGTTCATTTGATTGAGCACATTGAAAATACATATTTCTTAGCCTCCGAGTTGATTTCATTTCATTTAATTACTTTCCCTTTTTTTTTTTTTTTTGTTTTGTTACAGCATATGACAGACAGAGTATCTGGCTACGTCCATGCTTATACTTTGCATAGTGCAGTGAGGCCTTTCGGCACCAGTATGATTGTTGCGTCGTACGATGCTGATGGTCCACAGATGTACCTCGTCGAGCCGTCGGGTGTATCATGGGTAGGTCACCAGTTTTCAGCCTCAACTGATGTTGTTCCTCAGAGCCTGTCAGTAACTGCCTCCAGAAAGATGGGGGTTGTGGGGGGGGGGGGGGGGGGGGGGGGGGGGGGAATGGAGTCATAAGTAAGAGGTATTGAGTCTTGATGATTTGGAGATAAATCAAGGATTTACAAACAAAAGCGTTGCACGAAAAAAATTGTTCAAGGGGAGGAGGTTGTCAGAGTTTACTTTGCCAAAATCACTGAAAAGTTGTTCTTGCTCAGCTCAATGGATCTTCTTTCTAACAATCTTGTTTACCCTCTTCGGCCTGCCAGCCGCTCTGACTATAGCATGGAAAGTACTCCCCTAAATCTGCAGTGACTTGCTGACTGTCCTTGACAGCAACAGTATATATCACCTCTCCCTGTGGTAGACCTCTCTGCAGCTTTTGATACCATTCTGTCCTTGTCTCCCTTTTGCATATCTCTTTTGGTCTTTCTGCTACAGTTATCTCTGCTAGACCTCTCTGCAGCTGTTGATACCATCAATCATTCTGTTCTTCTCTCATCTGCATAACTATTTTAGTCTCTCTGATTTCACTCCTGTTTCATCAGTCATCACCAGGTTGTGTGTGTCCAGACCTGCCAACCATTACGCATTTCGTGTAATTTATTATGCCCAAGTGATAATTCTTACGCCCTTATGCATTTAGCCAAAAAATTATGCATTGAAAGTTTTCAACAAAAAAAAAAAAAAACGGACGAAAAAATCGTTCTTATGTACAGAAACACACGGCGCCGTGCGTATAACCAGTAATCTTCAAGAAGCGTTTCCGGTCATGCGCAGTTCGTTTCACCATCTTTACCATTCAGCGAACTTGGTGTCCTTTAGAAGTTTTAGGTATGAAAATGTCGAAACGTGGAGTAGAAAGTTCTGGACAAGATGCGAAAAAGAAAAAGCTTGGGTCAAAAGTTCTGAAAAGAATGCTTAGAAAAGTTCCCCTGCATACGACCTTCGGCTAAAGGTGTAAATTGTGCACGGAGTACCACTTGCGAGTCGGACTTCACAATTTCCCATGGCGGAATGGTGGATGTGAAGCGTCACCTTGAGTCACGCAAGCACATCGATTCCTCTAACGCGCCGAATTCTTCCAGCATCACACAGTTTTTTCAGACTGTAGACACCTCAAAAGAGGATGAAATGAGGAAAAGGGTAATTCGGGCTGAAGCATTGGTGGCCGGATTTTTCGTCAAGCACAACATCGCTCTTAGCGCAGCCGACCATGCATCCCAGCTTTTTAAAGAAGCGTTCTCAGATTCGGAGATTGCCAAACTGTTCAAGAGCGGTCGAACAAAGACAACACACATTGTGAGGACCCTTGCCGTGGAAGACCAAACTGCTGCTGCATCTCGACTGCAGAATGGACCGTTTGTGTTGGGGACTGATGGAAGTCAGGAAGGGGGGAGGGGGCAGGGGGGAGGGGGTGGGGGGGGGAGTACAGATTCTTTCCTGGGGTGGTGCGATACTTAAAAAAATGACACAATCGCCACTGAGCTGATAGCCAACCCCACATGCACAGAGTCAGCAACAGGGGAGAACATTTTTGAGGTTGTTTCTGGCGCACTATCAAGCCTTGGTGTGCCATGCCATGATGGTGTAGGGGATTTGTGTGTGTTTCCAGTGTATTCTACATTTTCATAATTTGTAAAGATTTCTTGTGACACTTAAAAGAAAAGCTTGTTTTTGAAGAAAAGTAAAGTTCACAAAAATTGTGCGAACAATTTCATCGCATCGTGTTTGTTTGAAAAAAGGTAAGTGTCGCACTTGATTACTCTTAGTTCTCAGAAATTACACATTTCTGCCTCACTGAGCTTCAATTCTTACTCATTGGTGTCTTAGGGGGTTGGCAGGTCTGTGTGCCAATGGTCCTACTTCAGCACAGCTCCATTACTGTCTGATTTTCCCCCAGAGCTCAGTGCTTGGACCAGTCCTTTTCATTTTTCTTATACTTACCAGTCTCAGCCATTGTAAAGCAGCATTCTGTTTTCCATCTCAGTTTCTCTGATAACAATCAGCTTTATATTTCTGGACCTCTGATCTTCAGACAGTGATTGTAAGCACTAAAAAAAAAAAAAAAATGGATGGCAGGCGACAAACTTACACTGAACAGAGACAAAAGTGAAATGATGTTGATCTGTCGACCAGTGTTCGAACATCTTTCGATTCCATCATTTTTGGCTTCATTGACTCGTCAGTCTTTTTTTTTTTCCCCTGCTCATACCTTGGTGTGACACTGGATCAGACTCTTTCAGCAACATGTTGCTTATGTCGCTCGGTTTTGTTTTCTTGAACTCCATTGCATTGCTTCCATCTGTCACCTCCTTTTTAAAGATGCTTCTAAAAGCCTTGTTTGTATGTATATGCTTTCGTCTGGATTATTGTAATGCTGTTTTATCTAGCTCCCCACGTCGTCTCATAAAGAAATTTCAGAGGGCCCCAAATCATGCTGCCTTACACACCTTTCACTGATCTACATGTGACCGACCATATTTCTACTTTATTACATTCTTTTGACTGGCTCAGCAAAGGATCTCCTACAAAGTTGCCTCTCTCTGCTATAAATCTTTTCAATCCTCCGGTCCTCAATAACTGCCAGATCTTTGCACTTGTAAACCCCTTCACATAAACTCTGTTCGTCTTCCAATACGCGTTTCCTCCACACTCCCTTTCTTCTACTAAAACATTTGGTCAGCGATCCTGTGCCTCTTGAGCCCCTTTTATGTGGAACAATCTCCCACATCAACTCAGATACTCAAACCTGAAAACTTCTCTTTTCCTATCTGATTGATATATACAAATAAGGTGATGATGCTATTTTCAGAAATGTTCTGTGTCTTTGAATGCCTGTTTATTTATCTGATTTTTTTTTTTTTTTTTTTTTTTAATGTTTGATACATGGGTGAAAAGCGGAAAAGTAGGAAAGGTCGAAGCTGGGGGGGTGGCGCGCATGATGTGAAGTGAGCTTGTGACTGCAGAGTGCATTTTCCTGTATTGTCTGCCATTCTAATGTATTTGGCTTGTAATTTGGTGTGTAGATTAGGCATATGAATGTTCTTAATAACAATGATAATTCTTATGGAGCAAGCATGTGACTGCTGGATGCATTATTGTGAATTGCCTGTTCTGATTTATTTGGTTTGTACTTAGGTGTGTGTTCTTGTCTGTTGTAAACTCCAAAAGCATTCAATTGCTCTTAATGATAATGATAATATCTACCATATCTTGAAACCGGACATACCTTGGCTGTGTGTGTGACAGGGTTACTATGGGTGTGCCATTGGAAAGGCGAAGCAGACAGCAAAGACAGAGATAGAGAAGTTGAAGATGAAAGACATGACCATGCAGGAACTGGTGAAGGAAGTGGCCAGAATGTGAGTGTTACCCTCGTGGGGGTGGGAGGTGGGGGAGGAGGGAGTGTGTGTGTGTGTGGGGGGGGGGGTGGTGGGTGGTTATCCAAACAACTGAAAGCAGAATGCATCTCCCGGGTGCTGAGCCTTTCCATGCCTGACTAAACATTGCCTTTTGTTTCAGGTACAGTTGGGACTCAATGTTGAATTTGAAGCTTTTTTTTTTTTTTTCAAACCTTTTACCTTTTTTTAACATAAAAAAAATTTAAATACCAAGTTAACATTTAAGATCAAAATTGGGGTATCATGAAAAGAAATTAAAAAAAAGAAAAGACACTTGTGACTCCAGATCGCACCACTTTTTTTGTTGAAAAAATATAGCCATGCATAGTTTGATGTGTATTTGTCTATGTGTTAGTTATGTGGTCACTCGCTTAAACTGAAGAGATCTGAACTTCAGTCATAATGTTTACAAGAAGTTTGCCACAACCTGGTCAGCTGTATCAGTGCCACTAATGTTTGAATAGATTTCAAATTCATAAGTATAGTCAACAGTATTGTGTGTCAGTATAGCTGTATTTGTTCCCCCTCTAGTTCCACAACTTTAAAAAGAGGTGTTAAAACCTCCAGTAACATTGCTTGGGGATGTTTCTTTTTTTTTAATTGTTTTTTTTTTTTTATGGACCTCCCCCCCCCCCCCCCCTCCCCTTTTCTTCCTCCCACTCTGCAAGCGATACTGAATGGCAGTGCCCGTGTCATCGCCCTCTTTCAGTTCTTTCTTATGACCACAAACTATTTTGCGTTTGAGGCTGGATAGAACTGCTATAGTAATTATGCGAAAATTACTTGGAATCATTTGGAACGGGGGGGGGGGGGGGGGGGGGGGGGAGTGGGAGGAGGGGGAAAGAGGGGTTAGCCCTAATAAATCTTTATACATAACTTTGTGCAGCATCTACGTAGTGCATGACGAAGTGAAGGACAAGTCCTTTGAGCTGGAGCTTAGCTGGGTCGGAGAAGGTAAGATGCTGTTCCATTGACAGGTGCTTCTTGTCTGTGATTTATGTTATCTCTTTATGCTGTTTTTGCATCTTGGCATCCTTTTTTTTTTTTCCAGATCACCCCCCCCCCCCCCCCCCCCCCCCCCCCCCCCCCCCCCCCCCCCCCCAGAAAAGAAAAGTGGATGGAAATGGTCCAAAAATTGCTTTCTGAAGTGGATGAAGTATTGCAAAAGGAATAATGCTAGGGGTTTTTTTTTTTTTTTTTTTCAACAATACCGTTTGTTGTTTTGTTTTTTTTAAAGGTGGTTGTGGAAAGGGAGCATAATGTTGAAATTGGATAAAACCAATTTGTTTACGAATAGCGATAAGTTTTTGCAGTTCTGCTGTTTGATTAGTTGCTGTTCTCACTTTCTGAGCTGGTAGGTTTTCATGGATTTATGACTCTGTTTCAAACAGCTATTCATAACTGAACAAACTTTTAGTTTGTGTAATAGATTGTGTCTACAATGATCCAAGATTATTTCTTTATTGAACACATCAATTTAAAGTTTCTTGCTTAACTGAACACAGTGATGTGTAATAGATTGTGTCTGCAATGATCCAAGATTATTTCTTTATTGAACACATCGATTTAAGTTTCTTGCTGAATTGAACACAGTGATCCATTATATTGTTTGCACAGATGGCTGTGTTGCAATGATCCAGATTGTCTTAAATCTTAAACTGAATTTTCGCCAGATTGTCTTAAATCTTAAACTGAATTTTCGCAAGGGAGAGAAGTCAGTCCCCATTTTCTGCAAAATACTGGGATAATCATAAGGCGTACTGAGCTTGAGCAGGTTCTTTATCCCTCACACCTCGCTAAAACCTAAAGCTCAGGCTCACGACAGAGACTTTAGGCAAGAGGAATGGAACATGCAGATGGATAACAAACTCTTGCTAATCTGTCCAGACCTTACGGAGTGTTTACAATGTGCCACTGGGGGCTGTAAACAAGGAACTGTTTTGTGCCATTTGAACACAGGTGGCTGCTTTTGTACATGTATTAAAGGCTAGAGTGCTAGGACTTACATGATGTCGAACATAAACACTTTACAAGAATCCATCAAAATCTTAATTCACAGATGTCCTACCTGATGTGGTTTCTAAGTTCTTGAAAGAGATTTAAATGATTTTCATCTGATGTAAGATTTTATAGAAGAAAGGTTTTGAAGCAATTTCAGCATGTTTTTAGAACATCCCTTTTAATGACTTTTGTGTATTGGATGTTTTTTCTCCCCATTAAACGTAAGTGGAGAGAGTGATTATCATGAGGAGACAGTCTTGATAGTCCTTGGCGGTGAGCTGGGCTTTAAACAAAATGAACTGAAATCTATCACTCCTTGAATTTTTATAGAATTTTTCTTTTACATGGCTTGGCAATGTTTTTAGAAATTTTTCTTTTACATGGCTTGGCAATGTTTTTAGAAATTCTCAGGTTTTTTCAGTTTTCCTTGACCAGTATGAACCCTGTCCACAAATGATTATCGGATTGAGCTTGCCAACATTATTGATTCATGAAAACAAATGCCATTTTTCATTAAATCTGTAGTTTTTTGGGGGATGAAATCCCCCCAAATTGGTTTGAAATGTAAAGCTCCCCCAACCCCCCCACTCTTGCCCTTCCTCCCCCACTTCTCTCCATGTTAACTGCTCTTGAAATCGTGGAAAACCCTTTCCTGAGACAGACTTGTGTTGTACAGCCACAGGAGGCAGACACCAGCTGGTGCCCAAAGATGTTCATGTTGCTGCTGAGAAGTATGCCAAGGTCAGTCTCTCAGTCTGTACACTATTTGTTTTTTAACCTCAATAAGTAATTTGTAATATTGATGAATTGTTATGTTCCTGAATTAAAATGAGGCGAGGATTTAGGAGAGTAGGTGGAATATATTCATATTCCTTTTGCTGTGTTATATGGAATTTTTGTGCATGGGTATGTAATTTTATGGCTGTGTGTGCATGTTTGTAGGGAAAATGAAATTAAGAGAGAACATGAAGACAGCAGTCAGCTTGAACTGCACACAATGTAGACCTCTTGTCTCTTTGTGCACACACACACACACACGCAAACACACACACAGATGAATTATTCAGTTTAATTACACATACTATACCGTGGCTCACTAATGCAATAAGCGGCAGCAATTTGCTATCCCTGCCTCGTATACAATAAAGTCCGTACGGACAACAAAACCCCTGAAAGGGCCTCGTGCCTTGCGCATGCTGAGATCAATCCTCTTTTCTCTGCAGCCATTTTCCCGTTAAGCCTCGTGTACACGAGCAGCTAAGTATTTTTTTTGCTTTTCTCGCAATCGATCGATTGTTGTTGCTGTTCTTGGTGTCCTTGCTTATGTTTTCACTTAAGGGAGAAACGTACGTGAAGCGTTTGGGTGGTAAGGCAAGAGTTAAGAAGGTTTCGTCATTCGATTCCCGCATCTCGCCGGCAGGCTCTTTGTCTCTAGCCGCGCCAAACCCCCCCCCCCCCCCCTTCAGCGTCACTTTCTCTCTATTCTTCTTCTTCTTCCTCTTCTTCTTCTTTCCCCAAGGGTTCACTTCAACTCAGCTGCGGTTCTGTTGTGACAGCGAGCTCTTCCTCGCATCCCATAATTCGTGACGGTGATCGGCTCAGCTGCGGTTCTGTCGATCCCGTCCCTTTGTCCCCTAACGGCGAGCGACTCAGCTGCGGTTCTGTCGTTCCCGTTACTGCATCTTGTGTTCAGTTCAGCTGCGGTTTTACTGATCACAGTTCGGCCTCCATGGCAGAACCGAAGATGCTCGAGCCCTCGACAACGGAGGCTCAGGGGTGGGGCAATGAGACGGCCCTCTCGTCTACCTCTCCCTCTCGATCGGTAGGCGATGCAAGGGAAGCAACTCCCTCTCAGGGGCTCGATTCTCGTTCGGCCCCGGTTGTTTCCCTTCCCCCACCTCATGTGTCTGCCACTCCTTTTGGGCAGAACACTTGGGTTTCGCCCTCATTTCCGGGCGTCCCTCAGGGGACCGGCGCTGTAGGCCCCCCATTTAATGGGGTGGGCCAGCAGCCACAACCTCAGCCCCCTTATCATGGGGTCAGGGCCCTTTGCCTTGGGCGCCATGGGCCCAATGGCAGTATCCCCCGACCATGGGCTTTCCACAGCCCCCTGCTCCGGGGTTCCCCTGGTGGCCGGGTTTTATGCCCAGCGCTCCACCAGCGCAGGTCTCTTCCTCCCAGGCCCCTTCGGCCCATCCGGCGGCCGATCCCTCCCCAGGGGGGTCTGGAGAGTCAGCCAGCCCAGGCCACCCTGGGCTTTCGCCGCGCACCTCCTCGCCAAGGGCAGTCACCCCCTCGGTCTGTGGCTCCGACCTGGCGGATTCGGAGTCAGAGGACGAGGGCCATTCGTCTGGCTCTTATTCCTTCTGGGACTCTGTGGCCTTTCTGGCTTCCCTTGTCCCGGAGGCGGTGTCGTCCTCTCAGGAGGTCAGGGCCCCCTGCCCTTCGGCAGCGGAACTTGCCCTGGGGTCTCACCCACTGGCGGCTATGCCCTCCTCTCTCCTAAAGGAGTCAGTCATGGTAGCTGACTGCATGAGGAGGGCCCAACTAAAGGTCAGGGGCACGGAGGCGCAGGACATCACGCCTGGTTCTGTCCCTGACTTTCCGGGCGCACTGGCGTGCGGGAAATATCTCAAACCAGAGAGGCTTCCATTTGCCAAGAAGGCTTTCTTGGCAAATGACGCTATCCCAGAAGCCACTCTCCCCCTCTCCCAGGAGGACCTCCTCCTGGTCCAGGAGAGGTCTAAGTCACACGCTCGGCAGGTGTCCCTTTCAGAGCGCTGCCTTGCCGAGTGGGAAGAGTCGGCAAGGAGGGGTTTGGAATCCATCTCGGTTATGGATTCCTTCCTAGGGGGACTAGTGTCTGCCCTGAAGGACCCTGATTCAGAGTCCTTCGCTTTACGCCAGTCCGCGGACTCTTCGGCAGTGGTGGCCTGTATTCAGGCCATGGCTGATGGACTGAAGTATTCGGCCGGGGCCTTCGCTAGGCTTCATCTGAACTCGGTCCTAGCGAGAAGAGATGCCGTCCTATTGGCTTCTTCTGTGGCCCGCTCCGCCTCTGCCCGCGCCTCTCTCAGAGCCCTGCCAGTCAAGTCGGGGTCTCTTTTCGGAAATCATGTTCAGGCGACCATTAAGAGCCAGGCCGAGATTAGGCGTGACCTCGCCTTTCACTCTGGCCCCCTCCCCCCCGCCCGGGTTCAAAACGCAAGGCGCCAGCGCCTTTCTCATCACCGGGTCCCTCTCAGCCCAAGGGACGAAGGTCATTTGGTCCCCGGGGGGTCCGAGGCAAGCAACCCAGCAGGGGTCGGCCTCAGGCACGGCCGGCGGGTCCGAAAGCTTCCACGTCTCAGTCGCCCCACCCCCAATGACTTACCCCCGACCTGGGTACTTCACCCCAGGGCGGTCCTGTGGGCAGTCTGTCCAGGCACCTCAGTGCCTGGGAGCGGCTTCCCGCAAGCCCTTGGGCTCTGCGGGTGATCAGGTCGGGGTTTCGTCTTCCTTGGGGTACAGTAAAGGCTCCGCTCACTCCTTTCCCTCCTCCTTTCGCTCCTCCTCGGGATCCAGCGGCCTCTCAGGCCTTGGATCAGGAGGTCCTTTCGCTGTTAGCCAAGGGAGCCACAGAGGAAGTCCTCTTCCATTCCTCTCCGGGCTTTTATGGCCGCATTTTTGTGGTCCCCAAAGCTTCTGGAGGATGGAGACCTGTCCTAGACCTCTCGCCATTGAACAGGTTTCTTCTCGTCCTCCGTTTTCGGATGGAAACCCCCATGTCAGTCCGCGATGCCATACACCCCGGCGACTGGGCGGTATCCATCGACCTGAAAGATGCATACTTCCATCTCTTGATCCACCCAAGGGACAGGAAGTTCCTCCGCTTCGTATGGGGAAGCCGCGTTTTTCAGTTCAGGGCTCTTCCCTTTGGGCTAGCCCCGGCCCCTTGGGTTTTCACGAAGGTGGTCCGGGAACTTTGCATGCACGTTCGGGAGAGAGGAATTCGTCTGAAGGCCTATCTCGACGATTGGCTTCTCCTTGCCTCCTCCAGCACTCTGTGCTCCCAGCAAACTCTCCAGGTTCTAAACCTCTGTCAGCAGCAGGGATTTGTTCGCAACGAGGAGAAATCCGATCTCATCCCGGCGCAGCAGTTTCAGTTCCTGGGCATGTCCTTCAACACCACCAACTGGTTGGTCTCTCCAACCCCCCCAACGTCTTGTTCGCCTCCAGCATCTCTTGGCCCTTCTCCTCTCCTTGGATCAGGCTCCAGCCAGAAAGCTGGCCTCCCTTCTGGGTCTGATGGAGTCCTTGGCCCCCTTAGTGCCCCTCGGACGACTGCACAAACGCCGGTTCCAACGCCTCTTTCGCAAGCGTTGGTCTCAGGCGTTGCAGTCGTGGGACCTTCCGGTTCCCCTCGGCCAGTGGTTCCAATCATCGGTGACCCAATGGCACTCCCAGTCCTGGCTGACTCAGGGAGTCTCCATCACGCCCCCTCCTCCACAGGAAGACCTGTTCACGGACGCGTCCCAGTCCGGGTGGGGTGCCCATGTCAGCTCTCTGACGGCGGCCGGACAATGGTCCCCGGAGATGGGGTCCTTGCACATCAATCGGCTGGAGCTGGAAGCCGTGTTCCAAGCCCTCAAGGAGTTTCTTCCCTTCCTGAAGGGAAAACACGTTCTCCTCAACACCGACAACACGACTGTGGCGTGTTACATAAACAAACAAGGGGGGGCGCGTTCTCACTCCCTGTCCTTGAGAGCGGAACAGCTTCTACTTTGGTGCGAGGCACATTCCATCCGGATCTCGGCCAAGCACGTTCCCGGGAAAATCAACATTCTTGCGGACTCTCTCAGCAGGTCGCACATGGTTCTTCCCTCGGAGTGGACTCTCGTCCACTCAGTCCTGGAACCTCTCTGGACTGTGTGGTTCAAACCACAGGTAGATCTGTTCGCCACCCGGTTCAACCACCGTCTCCAGCTGTATGTCTCTCCAGTCCCGGATCCGGCAGCGTGGGCTGTGGACGCCCTATCCATCCCTTGGTCCAGACTGATGGGCTATGCCTTTCCCCCATTCCCCATTCTGGGAAAGGTTCTCCGCAAAGCAAGGGAGGACGCAGCCACGCTGATTCTGGTGGCTCCGGCCCAAGCGTGGTTTCCAGAACTGTTACACCGGTCTCACGTGCCTCCGATACCGCTCGCCTTAAAAGCAAAGTCCCTGCTTCAGCCACGGTCAGGCATTCCACACGGCAACCCAGACGTGCTGCATCTTCACGCCTGGCTACTGTGCGGGACGCGCTGTCTTCACAAGGCGCCTCCCCAGCGGTAATCGGACTTGTGGAACACGCCCACAGGCCAGGCACCCAAAGTGTCTACAGTGTCCACTGGAATGGCTGGCTCTCTTGGTGCTCCAACCACGCAGTATCCCCTCATTCTCCCTCTCAATGTCAGTTGGCGAACTATCTAGCTTTTCTTTCATCTGAGAAAAAACTTTCTGCCTCCTCTGTTAAAGTTCACAGGGCGGCTATTTGCACCACTATCCGCCAGTTAGGGGGCCCCTCCTTCGTGGACGACCCTCTTCTGCGGGATCTGGTCAGAGGAGCAGCCCTACAGGAGGCCCGATGCCCCCGCCGTACCCCGGCGTGGGATCTTTTCTTAGTTCTCTCCTCCCTCAGGCTCCCCCCTTACGAGCCCATCCGGGAGTGTTCTCTGAAGTTTCTTTCCTTCAAAACAGCCTTTCTCATTTCCCTGGCCTCAGGGAGGCGCTGCAGTGAAGTCCACGCCCTTAGTGGCCTGCCCGGGGACGTCGCCTCCGAACCGGATGGCTCGATGTCTCTTCGCCTCCTCCCTTAATTTTTAGCGAAGAACCAGTTGCCAGGTTCTCCATCCCCGACTATCTCCATTCTTCCTCTCACTTCTATTCTCGCCCCGGACGATGAAGACCGCACTCTCTATCCGGTGCGCGCTCTGCGGGAGTATAGGAAACGCACGAAATCTTCTCGCTCCAAGCAGCACCACCTGTTTCTCTCTTACAACGAAGGTTATAAGGAGGACATCAGACGCTCTTCAATCTCTCGATGGCTGAGAGAAGTGATTAAAGCTGCGTACGCGAGACCTGAAGGGGATTTGGCTGTTTTCTCACCAAGACCTCATGAGATTAGGGCATGGGCGTCTTCGCTGGCAGTAGCTCATAAGGCCAGCATTCAGAGTGTGTTAGATGCTGCATATTGGCGTTCTCCTGGCACCATCATCCATTTCTATCTGCGCGACGTTTCTCGTCTGCGCGATGATGGGTCTAGGGGCATCGCATCAGCTGTGGTGGCTCAACACTCCATCTCCGCCACACGCTCTGGCTCTTCCACACGCTCCGGCTCTTCTCGCTCCTCCAGACGGTAACCAGGTGAGCCCTCCTTCCAGGTAGTGCGACTCTGCATTAGTGAGCCACGGTATAGTATGTGTAATTAAAAGGAAATTTTTATTCTAAAATTACGTTTAATCTAACATACTTACCGTGGCTCACGCAGAGACCCTCCCTACCTCCCCGCCTTCCTGGTTCCATTAGGAGTTATCAGTCAAGGTTTAATATACCTCGAAAAGAGGATTGATCTGAGCATGCGCAAGGCACGAGGCCCTTTCAGGGGTTTTGTTGTCCGTACGGACTTTATTGTATACGAGGCAGGGATAGCAAATTGCTGCCGCTTATTGCATTAGTGAGCCACGGTAAGTATGTTAGATTAAACGTAATTTTAGAATAAAAATTTCCTTTTATCACAGTCATAAACATTTCTCTTTGCAAATAATGGGATTGTAAGTTGATGGAGGAAGCTGCCTTTGCTAAGTAAACGTACAAGCAGTTTAATTTTGTGGTTGCTGTTGACAAATACATGGGCCCCAAGGAACTGTGAGTGTGTCGAGACATGAGGCACATAGGAACTCTCTCACTCTGGCACACAACTCTGGCTCACGAAGGCACACAACTTGCCTTGGAAACGAAATCAGTGGAAAAGTTTATCTGTTATGTCATTAGCTTGAGGCATAAAAGTTAAATGTCAGATTACGGTACACTTTAAAAAGGAGTAGATTACACTATGAATAGTTTGTGTGTGTGAGAGCTAGCTTTTAATTACACAAACATGCAAACTGAATCTTGGGTGACCGTTATGTATTTTATGTATTTCTCTTTGCAGGAAGCTCTTGAGGAATCTGATGATTCAGATGAGGAGGACCTATAGTAGCAGCATTTTATGATCACATTTTTTTTTTTTCTTCTCAGTTCTGACAGACGTCATTTATCATGTCAGCGGGCAGGTGAAGTGAAGAAGGACATTAACTGAGTGGCAAATTGTTCACATCATATTTTGAGCAGGTCTGTTATGGGTGTTGCGTAAATTGAAATTTGTGAAATGATGCTGCCAGTAGTTTCTTTTATAATGATTTTATCTTCTCAGAGTTAGGTGGAATTCTTAAAGCATCACTCTTGAAATACATTGATTTACCACCTACTCACCTTTGCTTTCATGCAGCTGCATTCCAGTTTGAGAATGATACATGGAAAGAAAAGTACTGATTAGGTGGGGATCTCTTTTGGTGGGGAAGGGGGGGGGGGGGAGGGAATGGGTATGCTACAGATTACATTACAGTTCCTTGTTCTCTTGATGTTCATTCACTGGAAGGCGGACTAACCAAAAACAAACCCTTATGGTATTTGAACAAGATTTTTATAGGATTTTTTTTTTTTTTTACGCAATTGGCTAGAGGAGTTCATACCAATTGGTTGGTATCTTTTTTTCTTTGTTAGTCTCTCATATTTGTTTGTTCATCTTTTGATCAAGTGTGATCGAGTTATAAAATAAATGACCGTGAATATTATGGGGTTTTTTTGTAAATATTTTTTCTGCATGTTTGTTGTGTATGTTGAATATGTGGCGAGTTCTTTTGGTTGGTCTTTCATGCGGCTTTGTCCAGGGTAAGAAGTCATTAGGTATACCAAGTATACCTAATCATCGGTCTTTTCTTTCCCATGTCCAAACTTTATCAACATGCACGCTTCAAAAGCAGATTGTCAAATTTTATCACCTGATGGTTTAACAATCGGTGTAGCACAAACTATCGGTGTAGTGTAAATATATGGGAATTATCTTAAAAATTTATAAAAAAAAAAAAAAAAGGGGGGGGGGGGGGGAACAGGTTTTCACACTAACTTTTCCCATTTTTTTATGTACTTTCAAACATACACCTGTCTCTGCTCTAAACAAATTGGTGAAAAGAAATTTTATTTTTCAAATTGGTATCCTTGTTATTAATCATGTCGTAACAGTGTCATAAAAGACGTTTTGATTTTATTGAGGATCCAGCATAAAACTGAATATAGCCGATCTACTCCCCTCTATTTGTGATTTCTATTAAGTAGTATTTATTTATTCATTTCATTTTGTTTTTTGACCATTCAAACATGATGCACTCATTCTTGCATACGTGTGTGACCAGAGTTCTCTATTATAAAATCCTGCAAACATGTGACTTGGTCACACGATTTTTGCAGCAATATGTAAGAATAACGCACACATCTTGGCCTTCGATTAGAATAATGCACATTCGCACACAAAATATTGTGAACTGTTTAATCTTCTTGCAATTTTCTTTCTTTTTTCTTCTTTTTTTTGTTTTGGCAAAAGAACCAGAATAGCTTTGTAGTATTACTTAAAAGTACATTCACAAAAATATCCCCCACCTTTTCTGCACTCCCCCCCAAAAAAGATAAACAGAGAACACATGTTGCTAATATCTGCTAGTTTATGAAGTAGTGAACACTATGGCGGCGAGAAGCTCACACCATCAACTACTAGGAACAAATGTGGTTGATCCATCACACACAAGCCCTCCCTACACCTCCAACACTTTGTCTCCATTCAAAAAGAGGAATCAAAGATTGCTGCTGCAAATGAAGAAAAAGCATATTTAGAATATGAACAATTAAATCAATAACTTAACCCAGATCCACTCTCTCCAAATACAGAAACATTTGAAGATATAATGTGCACACAAAAACCACTCTTATAAAATGCGGCGAAATCTTATGGGTGAACAGGTCTGCAGAAATTATGCTCAACCTGAAAAAAAATTCAGAGCAATACAAAACAATTTAGATTGAGTAAAACTTATCCGAAAACATGATCAATACATGTATACTTTACAACAAAAAAAACCTTCAAAAGAAAAAAAAAAAGACTACATGAAATAAGGTTTTAAACAGTTTCAAAATACATATTTGCTCCTCTCTCTTCGGACAGAGGCCCTCTTTCGCTGGTGTCACGCACAGGGAATCGTCCTGCACACGAGAAACATAGCGGGGACCCGCAGTATCCTGGCAGACTCCCTCATCTGGTCCAGTCCTACACACAGAATGGACCCTCAGCAGGCTAACCCTGACCACGGTGGGGAACATTGGTTCAGGCCCATGGTCGACCTCTTTGCCACTCGATCCAACAATTGTCTGCCAGTGTATGCCTCTCCCGGCCCCTATCCCCAAGCATATGCAGTTGATGCTCTCTCCCTCCCTCGTGGGATCGCTCAGAGCCAGCACTGAGCCTTTTCCTATGGGAGAGACGGTCAGATCGTCCTACACCCAGGCGTATAAGGATCTGCCCGTCTTATCTCCTTGGGCCCATGAGGTCAGGGCGCTGGCCACTTCCACAGCGACCCAGCACTCTGCCCTCTTGCGCCACCTCCTGGAGGCAGCCTACTGGCGTGCAGAAAACCCCTTCATAAACCTTCAGGGATATCCGCATGACCAGGGCTGATGGTTCTAGGGACTCCTTTTGCGGCTAACACAGCCATATCAATTTCTCTGCTAACCCCAAGAACCACTAGGGCACTAAGCCCTCCTCCAATTCCTTTAAATTCTGCTATGGTCTGACATGGTAAAGTATATGACGCCAAAATGGGGAGTTTGTATTATACTCCCTGTTTGGCTAGTATACTTACCATGTCAGACTCTAATGCCCACCCTGCCTTCCCGCTAGCGCTAGGGTTCTCGGGGTTACCTTGCGCACAGGCCTCGTTGAATGAGGAACAGGAAGTTTACACCGGCTTCTTCCCTGGCGGAAGTAGGGTGGGTGTCACGTGATGGTCTTAATACTGCATTAGCCACAAAAAATTCGGCCTGGCAGAGCTAACTAACTGCCGTTGAATGCTATGGTCTGACATGGTAAGTATACTAGCCAAACAGGGAGTATAATACAGACTCCCCATTTCTGTGATCTGTAAAAAGGCTGTAAACAGATGAAACACCACTAGCATGACCACAAAGACAGGTTGTTGTTTTTTTGTTTTTTTTTAGGCTGTAAATTTACCCATCATTCAAAAGACTTCACCATGAAGTGTTTGTAAAACATTCAGTAAATGACTGTACAATAAAACACACACACCCTCTCCAAAAAAAAAAAAAAAAAAAAGAAAAATTGAAAGGGGGGGGGGGGGGGGGGGAGTACAAACTATTATCTGACCATTGGATACTCTAACCTGAAAAAAAACTTTTTTTCAAGAGTAAGGAATCACAAAAGTCATCCTAGTGAACTCAGAAGAGAAAACACAATAACAATAATATTGATTTATTATTTAAAGTATACTCTCTCTCCAACTCAGCTGATGCTGGAATGCTTTTATTCCCGCCACCCCCTCCTCCACCACAAGAAAAAAAAGGCAAGAAGTGCATGCAGCCTTACTATGTAATACCAGACCAACATAAAACTCCATAGAATCAGTCATGGGGAAACCAAATTCTTTAGCCCTTCCTACCCTGCTTAGTGTTATCTCGGTCGCAATTTCCTCTTCTAACCCATGCTTATGGTGAGTTAGTTCAAAATCTTTGGTGTTGCCAAGTTCATAGATGTGGTGGTGCCTTTCTGAACGACAGCTCACTCACACTGACTCAGTGATTAATTTTATCATTCATATTATGAGGTGTCCTTCATGTGTTGGATCAGAACAGGCACCACTGAACACTACGAAAGTGACTTGGAAACGATGCAGTGTCTCCCCTGGTGGGTTGTTTGATGGCAGCCTAGTACCGATTGCTTCCTGTGGATTGACTGCTGGGACTTCACTTGAATTCTGTGGTTGTGGCTCTGTTTGGAGACGCCATAATGAGTAGTGGACTGGACTAAAGCCAAAGAATGGGCATGAGTGATGAAGTAGAAAAGAGGGGATTTAATACACACACACACACACACGTCCACAAAACTGATGGCATTTCACAAAGTGTGTTAAAGTCCTCAATATCGACCAAGCACATGTAAAGCAGTATGAATTCTTCAAGTTTGATGTCAGCATATTCTTAAAATGTTACACCCCCCCCCCCCCCCCCCCCCCCCCCCCCCCCCCCCCCCCAAAAAAAAAAGAAGAGAAAAACTGGACTATTATGAAAACAAAATGACTCGGAGAAAAATGGTTTTGCAAAAACACACAAGTATTTACCTCCAGGTAGATCAGAAAAAATGAAAAAGGTTAAAAAAAAAAAAAAAAAAAGGGCCAGCAAACATACATCATATCAGAAATGACTGCATGATAACAACAGCTTTCTTGATAAGAAGGCAATGTTGTTTACTCCATCAGACTGACTCTGCAACCATGTAAGAACTGTTATCAGCAGTGTCCTGCTTATGCTGGATCAGAATGGGTACCAGTGCAAACTACTGAAGTGACTCGGCGGCAGTTCAGTGTTTCCCCTGTCAGATTTTTATGAGAAGACAGGTTGGAAATGGTCAAGAGACTTTGAACGAACAATAACTATTATTATCCGAACTGCCAATTTTTTTTCTTTCAATGAACAAGTGTTGGAAAATTATTTTATCTGCATGATTCCATTCAAGAATATAGGCACAACATTCACACCTCTTTTAAAAACAAAAAAAAATCTTTAAGAAAGGGGTTGGTTAATCGGGGGACGGAATTCTTCAAGATTTTTTTCCTGAAATCCTTTCTATCTGAACACCCCACCCACCCCCCCTCCCTCCCTCCCCCACCCCGAACATTTTTTTTCTTTAAAATAAACTCGGGTAAACAAATTTTTTTTTTTCTGGTCGAAGAAAGTTGAAAACACTGACAGTCAGTTCTTATTCATTCTAGGTAGATAACAGGCATTCCTGTGCGTGTTCCTTAATGTTCGTACAAAATGATTCACCTTTTCATTAGATTTGAAGACTTTTTTTTTCAGCCGTTTCTGAAGCCTTCACACCCCAAACTGCCTCACAATGCACCAGATTTCTTTTGGGGGAGTATACCCCTAAATCTCCACATACTTTCCTCCCTTTTTTTGTACTCCCAGTTCTTATAGAACAGGGAGTACTTTAGAATGGGAACGAAGAAATGCTGTGTGTCTGTGGTCAAAATGTGTTCCACTCGCCCCAGACAAAACTACTGGGCCGATCTTTCTGAAAATTTGTAGGTATGTTCATTATGGGCCATGGATGATGCCCGATGTTTTAGTTTACCGCTATAGCTGTTACTAACGGCTGTAACAGCCTATAACGGTTTTTCTTCTTTATGGAATATCTCAGAAAGTACTTGGCCAATTTATAAGCGGTTTGGATGATCTTGTGACAAATCGGAGCCTCTGTCCATATGTAAGTGATGTAATGCTGAAAATGGATTAAACAACCGTTAAAAACCGTTATTTCTTATATATAGGTGGATTTTAATTAAATTTGGTATATAGAAAGGTTATCACACACAAATAGCACTTCTAGTGTTTCAAAATTTGACCGTTAAAAACCATTATTCTTGACATATTGTCCGATTTGGATGAAATTTGATACGTACACAGGCTTTAGCCCAGTGAGGACTAAAATACCGGTTTCAAAAGTGTATATTGGTTATATAACCGTTAAACCGTTATTTTGCCGTTATTTTTTTTATATATTGGTGGGTTTTAATGAAATTTTGTATATAGAGAGGTTATCACACACAAATGGCACTTCCATGTAGTGTTTCAAAATCTGACCGTTAAAAACTGTTATTCTTGACATATTGTCCGATTTGGATGAAGTTTGGTATGTACACGGGCTTTAGCCCAGTGAGGACTAAAATACCAGTTTCAAAAGTGTACATCGGTTAAATAACCGTTAAAACTGTTATTTTGCCTTTATTTCTTATCTCGCAAAGCACTTGGCCGATTTATAAGCGGTTTGGAAAACTGGGAGTACGTTTATATGCTTCCCATCTTGTTTTTCTTTGCACCAGTTCCCACCCCGATTAATGCCTTGCACACACACACACACAAAGAGGAATAGAAAGGGTCAAGAGACCAGTGACCAAAACAAGAGCCTCTGCCGGGGGCTTGATTATTTCATAACAGATTTTGAATGGCGCCAGAATCTTGATACCAATACCTTAAGCCATATATAGAATGCTGAATGGCTGAAAACTGTGTGTGAGAAGATATCGCTTCAACTGCCAGTTGCAGCGCACACGGCAATCGGCACAGTGAGCAGCCTAGTTTGGAACAGGAAAATCTAAACTTCACCGAGATACGCACGCATACACACACACACACACACACACACACACACACACACACACACACACAAATTCCCACACACACTCCAGAGCTGCACCTATCCAGCTCTATCAAAAAATACATATATAGCAGCGATGAAAACTGGAAATGATGACAGGCAACCATATTAAATCTAGAATAAGACAAGGGCGACAGAGGAAACAGACTTTTGAACAGAAAGGGTGTACTGGATACAGGGGTGGGCGAGGTAGCGGGATGATACATACCACTTTTCATTCATTGCTGGTATTGGAGTATTTCAAGTAAATATAATTGCAGAGGTATGGGTAGAACTTCACAGCAATACACTGCATACAGTTTGATTGGAATATTTCAAGTAAATGTAATTGCAGAGATATGGGTAGAACTTCACAGCAATACACTGCATACAGTTTGATTGGAAACAACCTACCCATGATGTAGTTGTAGCACAAATAAATGTACAGACAGATTCCATCTACCTTAGCATATACATCTGTGCAGTAGATAAACTGACAGATAAATAAAGATGCGTATCATGTCCCCATTTGTAGGAAAAGACTAGGGAAAAGCAAATGTTGAAGAAACTGATTAGGAACAATGTACCTGCTGGTTGTAGCAACTGACTAAAATCTACTATACTGTCACATTTTGAAGACTGCATGAAAGTCGAACAACCCACTACCCAAGATTGCTTTCTTCACTGACTGCAGATCCCTGCTGCAGGGACTTTTGAGCAATAGAAGTGAACAGCAGCTGAAAAACATCAATGATTTTTCAAGACAATCCACCATTGTACTCCAGTTGATTCCACTCCACTGTGGGATCACCGGGAATGAGAAGGCTGACGCTCTGTCCAAGGCAGGCAGCAATATGGAGCAATTCAGCCACCCGGTGACCTACAGAAAGGCCAAAACTATCATTCACAATCAATATCAAAACCAGTAGAAGAGAAAGCTGGGTGCAGACAGTGGTGCTGATCCAATCCATCAGCTCCAGAGATGCCAGGACACAATCCTCTTCAGACTGAGAACTGGCCACTGCCGACTGCTGAGCCACCTCGGCCGAATTAAAGATTGCCTATACAGATGCCGCGTGGCACTGGATCTCATACCCCAGAACACATCCTCCAACACTGTTCAGCCCATGATGATCTACAGTGTCAAACCTGGCCAGAGGGTGCAGAACTGTAGTCGCAACTTTGGGGCAGCCATCGAGGCCTCAAGAGGACTGTGGGTTTCATCATGGCGACAGGATTGGTGATCTGATGCGACCAAAAAAAAAAAATCAACTGCAGAAAAATAAGAATAAGAGTGCATGCTACAACCAAGCTTTACACTATCATTACCTAACCAACTTGTTGATTATAGTGACTGACTAGATTCTGCAATCCTATGGCACTTGGAAGACTGCATGCTGAAAGTAAGCTGATCACAATCTGTCATTTAATGCGTTGGGGATATTGGGAAAAAAAAGTTGAGGGTTTAAAACTAACACACAAAACTTATTGAAATGTACATACTCATACTAGCAAGTGTTTTGGTCTTTGCATACAAACATGATTGTGTATGTGAAGTGACCAATGTCATCAACAAGCAGAAACTTCAAGAAACACAAGAGCGGAAATTTAATCATGAAAGACATGATACGCCTTAATCAAAATCCTGAACTTTTCCTCCAATGTTCTCTCCATTTGGGTATTAAAGATTCTCCCATTACATGTCAACCAAGTCCAGGAGCCCCCCGCCTCAACTGTCGTTTGTTTCATTTCAAATTTTCATTAATAATCATGAATTTATTTCACTGGTATATGAATTCATTCGTTTAGTTACGCATCTGTTTACTCATACTATCCTCTCTGTACCTTGGCCTCATGACAAAGCTGATTCCATGTAACACACAGAGCAACATCTTCTTGTCCAACTAAAACATACTGAAACAGCAGAATTTTTCAACCAATTTTAATTGGCGGAAATGCCACAAGATGCTTCGCAGCCAAACCCCTCATGAGGACAGCACCGATAAGACCACACCAAAACCATCACATGAAGCAAAGCGTCAGTTCACCTGCAGCAATAATCTCACTTGTAACAAAATATT
Source organism: Conus canariensis (assembly GCA_033310375.1). Taxonomy (NCBI): domain Eukaryota; kingdom Metazoa; phylum Mollusca; class Gastropoda; order Neogastropoda; family Conidae; genus Conus; species Conus canariensis. Next base: position 55,537,176 of record CM065723.1, read on the forward strand.
GTTAAGCTGCACCAACAATCTGACTGGTAACAGGAGTCTGTTCACTTTTAACAACACTCCACAACACTGATAAAACACTTTGAATAAATGGGAAAAAATGTTTTTCTTATTTGGCAGTTTCAGTGAAAGCAAAGCCATCAATGTATGCATTTGAACACAACAGCAAGCCTGATGAATAACAATGTGAATGCATGGACGCACGTGTACTCATATCATATACCCACACATGCAGACTTATACACTCAAAGAAGACAGAGAATTAAATTTAACTTTACCTGACTGCCAAGCAAACGTACAAAACGAATGATTAAACAGAAGCGACATGTTCCAACCCTAAGGTTTTCTACAGGCAAGAAGAAAAAGAGTCCAGCTTTCTCTGGCACTGGCAGTCACTGCTGTCGGTCAACACAAGATGTCCCTCATGGCATGGGATCAAGTATCACTGAACTGAGAGTTGTCAGCAACACAAGCTTCCAATTCCATCCAAGGTTCATGCTGCAGCATGGAAAATGGAGCAACTGCTGCTATGATCCCAACAAAAAGCTGCTATGATTAAAAAAACAACAACAAACAAACAAAACAGGTTGAGAAGACACATTCACTGATTCAGTAATGGGTTCTACTTGCCTCAGTAAATCTGTGTTCTCTTGACCAAAAGTTCTTTGTTTTTCTGATTTGTTTTTTTTTCTTAACTAGTATCACTTTTTTCAATATTATTGAAGATGTGATCTATTGGGTATATTATAATTTTTCTTATTTGTACGTTCACTTTAGCAACAACGACCAATATTACCATGGAATCTGTCCTTGTCATTTTCATATCAACCCCAGCTGACTATGTAAAGAGCAGGGGAGAAAGGAGGAAAGGGACGGGGATGTGGGACAGGAGTAGGGGAAAGGGGAGGGGGGTGCTCTCTATGACTCCTGCTTTCTCTTATCATGGAAACAGAAGCCGACCTTCACCACTCAAGGTAGCAGCTACAATGCATGTTCTTACCATTCAAAGTGGCACAGACGCATTTTTCTTGCAGTTTCTGACAGCTGTTGATTGTCTGTCATGAGCATCTGCTTTTTGAGGTTGGCAATGAAACAATACAGAATGAATTAATTAATACAGATATTTTCTGTTGTGGTCTAGTCCATCTTGCCAAACACCCATCCCCCTTCCAAACCACATGATTATTTTAAACTACTACAAACTTTGATCCGATTGAGCTTGGTCTGCACCACATGAATGATTCAAAACTATTCCAATACTTGGAATAAAAAATGTTCAACAGCAAAAATTTTTTCCCAAACAGAAATTTCCAAGTTACTATGTGTCTGGCTACATGTGTTGAAGAGGAGACATTGAGGACTTCTGAGGATCAAGAGATGGAGGGAGGCATCAGGGGGCAAAATAGTTCCCCAGAAACATGCATATCACCCCGTATCACCTCCCATCCCCCCTCCTCCTCCTACAACAAAACATCACCATCACCACCACCAAGCAATCCAAAGTAGCACATCAAAGAACATGTGTTTTCTATACAAACTGACGTATAGTTAACTTCACAGGAAAGAAAGGTATGAGATTTTTTTCTTCTTGCTAAAAATTATGTAACAAGGTTGATGATATACGAAATACACCACCAACCTTTGTGAACATCACTGACAACAATACAGACTGACAGTGGTGCGCAAATAACCCAAATGACAACCCATTCTTTATGTTAATGTTGTCTCTCTGTACATAATAAGAAAAAAAAAAAAACACCTGCAAATGAACATCTACTACGTGTATAAATGATAAGTCAATCCCTCTCTCTCCCCTACTTCATTTTCATACATCATCTATCTAAAGGACATAGGATTTACCTGTAAATGTTTTAAAGAGTCGATCTCTTTGGCACATTAAAAATGTGCCTACAAAAACAATTTTTCATAAATCAAAAGAATAAGATTCAATGAAGACAGAAGACAGTCACCTATTTACAAAGCACTCTTGCCTTACAGAAGCTTTTTGGCTCAATCGCATCCAGTAATTTTAACTAAAGGTGGCCTCACAAACACTGTGGTTTAAAGGGTCCTTCACACAGCCAGTCTGAAGGGGACGTCAGAGGCCCAGGATATGGCGGGTGAAGGAAAACAGCATGATGAGGTGACCAGGCAGGTAGGTGATGGTGACATAACTCACCATGAGCAGCATCGCCACCAGCAGAGAGACTGCATCATCAGTTAAGGTTGAACAAAACTGACGAAAGTAAGTAATGTTGCTTATAGCCCAGCCAACCACGAAGGGCCACCATATCAGAGCTGTCACCATGTTGAAGTCAACTCACAAGTCATTATTTAAAAAAAAAAAACTCATTCACACAACCCTTCAAAACACGCCTTCTAAAAACACACAGAAAATTTTGTTAAAAATCTTTCCGCTGTAAAATCTTAGATCAGATGAAAAATGTTGAATCTCATTCAGAAATTCAAAATCACAATTGGACTGTCAATGTTAAAAGCTAAAATACCATACCTGTAAATGTGGATTATAATTAAGTTTATTAGTTTATGACAAAATCATCAACATCCCTTTTATTTTCAAAAAGTAGAAAACAACAAAAAAAACCAGGGCTGACAAATTACAAAAGGAGAAAGATGGGCAGAGAGAGACCTGATGTTAAAAAGACACTTTTTGCTAGCCAGCACAGTGCAACGGTCATTGTTGCAGGCTTGTGGGTTACAGGTTGTGGGTTTGATTCTCATCAGCTGCGTTTATATGACAGATTTTGCACTCGGGCGAATTCCTATCAGTGTGCTGCTAAATGGGCTGAAATAAACGGTTGAAGCACACAGTCGAGTTCCATCTGCAAAACGAACACATCTCTGATAGTATTGCTCAGAGTACACGACCTATCGTGCAAGTAGTCTGTGTGGCTTGGGTGTAGATGTGTCAGGATACATCATGAAAAGAAGAACACAGAACAGCGCTGTCATGATTTAGTCTCCTGTCAGAATGGAACTCCACAGCACAATCTTCATCATCCTCATTCTCATGAATCATCCTCTACATTAACAACAACAAGTTCAAATCCTGCAACTCTTGACGCCACACCCTTGTGATGACTTCCAGTTTCCTCTCCACCTCCATACCCTCACTTAGTTTGTGATAATGCTGTCACCGTAAGTCGCTTTGAAACTGGCAAGTTCATGCAGACTGTTGTTCGACAGATTGTAGAGGATCCCTCTGGAGGCAGAGGCTCACTCTTGCTGGAGGGGTGAGAGTGGGGGGGGGGGGGGCTTAGCAGGTGGTGTGCTACGCATGCTGAATCAGAGCAGGCACCGAAGTGACTCGAGAGAATGCAATGTCTCCTCTGGGAAAGTTGCTTCACATAGACTTGATACTGATCATTCTCTGAGAGTTACAGGTAGTATGGCTGGGATGGTACACACCTGGATGAGGTGGTATGTGAGGCAGAATGAACAGCATGTGAGAAATCCCACTGTGTGTGATATTGGGGAAGAGACAGCACACACACACATGCACACACACAAAGAAACTTCTTATACTTTATGCTTATTTTTGCCAGTAGACAAAATCATGTAGAGAAGATTTAAGATAAACAAATTAACTGAGAAAAAGTACAATCTTTATAACTCAAGAACACTGTGATCGTGTCATTTTGAAGCTGCATGAGTACAACTGCTCATTAAGACCAACTCAATGCTGTTTCAAAAAAGAAATAATAAAAAGACATATCCCCTGACCTTCGACACTTGAAACCATTCCCCAAACTCCTCTGTAAGTTCCCTCCCCCTCCAGATCCATCCCCACCCTACACACCAAAAGAAAATGTGCAAAAAGACATTGTTACATAAACCTGTTCAGTCACTTACATACATCTGCTGAGCAACTAAAATCATGAAATTTAATACAGGTGTGGTTTGTGTGGATCAGTGCGTGTGTGTTGGGGGTGGGTGGTGGGTGGGAGGAGAGGGGGCAGCCGGAGGAGGGTAGGGAGGGTGGCAGGAGAGGGGGCAGCCGGAGGAGGGTAGGGAGGGTGGCAGGAGATAGAGTAATACAGATCAGGTCCACATGACACAGAAAACGGGATAAGAATAATGAAGGAACTAATCAATAGTGCACAGCCACAGCAAAGATCAAGAGCAATGACAAAGCACAAAATCCACACCTTGTGATAAGATAGCAAAGGGCATGAAGCCTGCAAGTTCTCACAACACCATTTTGAATGTCCTTAAGAATTGCTCCAGTCCATGTGTCTGTAAGTGTATTAAGTGCGTATGCACACACTCTCTCAAGACACACAAGATGTGTGTGTCCACCTGTGGACAACTCTGTGTGTGCGTGTGCGTTAGCGTGTGTGTGGTGTGTGTGTGTGTGTGTGTGTGTGTGCATGTGTGTGTGTGCGAGTGTGTGTGTGCGAGTGTGTGCCAGGGTGTGTGTGACTCTGTGTCTGTTGGTGTGTGTGGAACACCTGCTTATGACATTGTAATATACGTCATTTTCATACACCAAACAAAAATGGATAGCGTTCATTCATTACATGAATTTTCTCAGGAATTTCACAGGGAAGGGTGCACAAACAGTGGTTAGATTTACAAGTTATGTGGACAATTTTTTCACTCAAGATCTCTATAAAACAAAAAAAAAGATTTTGTTCCTTTGCCCAGAATCTATGCTACATAAAAAATTGGAAGCATTGGCTCTTTGATGAATATGACATATGCACTTGGGTTAAATGCAGTAATGTGTCACATTCATTAGTCTGTACCTTTTGTGTCAGCCAACTTAATGCCAATGAGGCACTAAACTCCAACTTCACAAAGCACATACAAGCTCTCAGACACTTCTCTGACTGATAATGACTGCACACTGTTGGCTTCTAGAACACAGACTATTTTTAGAACCATTCTCTACCTGGTTCCAGCAATCTGCATCATTCCTTCCCTTCAGCTCTCAAGACTATAGATTCTGATGTGAAATATAAGTGCAAGCTGTTGGGACATAAAACTAAACATATACATGAACCAGTTAAAATTGTCAAGGTGATCATCTGTGATGACTAGAAGTCCTTACGTACTGCGACATTGCAGTTCATACAACTAAAAGCCCCATCACACAAACTATGCGCATGACATAGCTTGCCAAGTGACATACTACTGCACGCACCAAATCCTGCCTTCTTTAACACACACACAAACATGTACACCAAAGTGCATATGAATATTTACACACCTTACTCACACACACATCCATTCACACAATATGTTTCAGATTATATCCTTTCAGTCACACACACATTCCCAATAGATACCAGATGATGTTCATAAACAATAAAATACAAACACAATAATTCTTAAGCATGTATGTGCACCATCTTGATTTTAAAATGGCTTTCACATCTATGGGCAATCAAGTAACTGATTTTCCGTACTGACCTACGGTCAGAAGAAAACTTTCCAATCATGAACTCTCTCCAGACTGAAGAATCAGTCATAAGCCTTAACTGATTAGTTAAACTGCTGCACTGCCATGCAAGATAATGGTGCCAACCAGAAACCTTCAATGGGACACCTAGTGCATGAGAAGCCAACCAGCAGACTCCGACTAGAATACACGTCTAGAGGCCAGTGCTGCACTATTTTTTTTTTAGCTTTTTAGCCCATACTGGTGTACATGAGTACGTGAGTAGGGCTGTGCTCAGTCAGTCACTGTGTATGAATGGGAGGGGAGAGAGAGAGAGAGAGAGAGAGAGAGAGAGAGAGAGAGAGAAACAGACAGACAGACAGAGATAATGATAACAATAATGATAATGATACTTTCATCAAGAAAAGGCCACAGCCCCATTTGAAGGGGGTGAGTAATAAAAAGCATAATTAAACAAGGTATTTTATCACAAAAATAAGCACAGAGAGAGAGAGAACGCTGAAAATGAAACTTGGAACTGGAGGATGGAGGTGGGAAGAGGACGGGAGGGGGAGGGGAGACAGTCTGTGAACCCGACTGTGAGGACAAAAATACCGCTGCTGTGGAAGAGAGACAGACAGAAACACACCTTGGGGAGAGAGGGGGGGACTGCAATGAGGAACATTATGGACCTGGCAAATCCAAGTTAAAATGCTAATGAATACATTAACCCTTACACCGCCAAGGTCGCCTTTTGGCGAAGACAGGGCTGAGTGCCGAAGTCGCCATTTGGTGACAAAGTAGGGTGACCTAAGTCCCGATACTCTCACTCTCGAACTTAATGAGATAGAAAGCCAGCGATAACAGTCATAGTTCCGGTATTCACTGACGCATGCCTCACAGCCTTTAGCTAGAGCGGTGTTCAGTCAGGTGTTTTATCCATTTCTGTTGATAAGTTTTTCATTCATTATGGCCTTACAACCAAGCACTTCAGGTACTCGGCCTCATCGTACATTTACTACTGATCAGGTGCTGGAAACGTTGAGTAGACGGTCAATTGATCCTGATTCGGATGAAGAACACCCAGATGGTGACCAGGATATATTGTCGGACAATGAAAGCTCAACTGAGTTGGAAGAAAGCGTGGCTGACCCAGCTGGACGTGTGGCAAGGAGAAGTGGGCAAGGCGCAGGCAGGCAGACTGTGGGCTCGCGTGCAGTTGGCGACGAGCCAACGCAGACTGACACCGATAGCAGTGTGAGTGAGACGACTGAAAGTGTAACGGTCAGGGGTCAAACAACATGGAGGGCTCAGAGGCAACTGACTGCGAGCACATCTGGTGTACAAAGGCGGCAAGGTCGAAGGGGGCGTGGCAGAGTGACACGTGGCAGAGGTGTGCAACTATGGCAAACTAGGCCAGCCAGAGACGACCAGTTTGACTCGTACGCCCCAGGAGAACGGCTTCCCAGGTTCCAGAGGCCAACAGGCAAATGAATGACTGTTTTCATAAAAATTATTGCTTTCAAAAGTAAAAATGAAAGATAGATATGTGTGTGTGTGTGTGTGTGTGTGTGTGTGTGTGTGTGTGTGTTCCCTTTTTCTTCTTTCATATGTGTACCAGTGGGGCATAAGTTGTGTGTGTGTGTGTGTGTGTGTGTGTGTGTGTGTGTGTGTGTGTGTATGTGTGTGTGTGTGTGTGTGTGTGTGTGTGCTATTCCCTTCTGGTGTAAGAAGTGTGGTGTGTGAGTGTGTGCGTGTGTGAACGTGTTGTGTTGTAGTGTGTGTGTGTGTGTGTGTGTGTGTGTGTGTGTGTGTGTGTGTGTGTGTGTGTGTGTGTGGATGAGAGAGAGAGAGAGAGTGTGTGTGTGTTTGATATATGTGTGTGTGTGTGTGTGTGTGTGTGTGTGTGTGTGTGTGTGTGCTATTCCCTCTTTGTGTAAGAAGTGGTGTGTGTGTGTGTGTGTGTGTGTGTGTGTGTGTGTGTGTGTTTGCTATTCCCTCTTTGTGTAAGAAGTGGTGTGTGTGTGTGTGTGTGTGTGTGTGTGTGTGTGTGTGTGTGTGTGTGTGTGTGCTATTCCCTCTTTGTGTAAGAAGTGGTGTGTGTGTGTGTGTGTGTGTGTGTGTGTGTGTGTGTGTGTGTGAGAGAGAGCATGTTGTGTTGTGGTGTGTGTGTGTGTGTGTGTGTGTGTGTGTGTGTGTGATGTGTGTGTGTGCGTGTGTGTGTGTGTGTGTGTGTGTGTGTGTGTGTGTGTGTGTGTGTGTGTGGAGAGAGAGAGAGAGAGAGAGAGAGGAGAGAGAGAGAGAGAGAGATTGCTTTTCTGCATCACAGCACAGATAGTAGGAATAGTGTCATTTGTAGTTGTAGAATTCTTTTTTTTTTCATTCCGTCTGAAAATTGAACCCTGGACACACTCACAAACTTGATACTTGCTTGTCTATTGTGCACTGCCATCACCAGTTTTCTGATTTGGAGTACATGGTTTTGAGGCTGTATTTTTCATTCTTCTGATGGATATTACATACTTTCTGGTCTGCATTTGGTGAGTGGAGTATTTTTCCTTCCTTGTTCAGAGTTTGTTGGCATGCTTACTTCTTTTTCATGTTGAGATGAAAGATAACATTCAAAATTTTATTTTGCATTTTTTTTTATACTTGAAATTACTAAAACAAAATTTGAAATTGTTCATGACTTACCATTACTAATATATTATAATATTACAAAAATACACTTTTTCTTTTCCATTAAAAAAAAAAAAAAAAAACAGAATGAAAATTGTATTTCTAGTTCCTGAGATATCTGCGTTTCACACATGCTGGTATGAAATTATAGTTTTTTGCAAAAAATGGCTGACGATGGGGATTCACGCAAAACAGAATGTCTGGCTGTGAAAGGGTTATTTATACATATGTATGCAAACAATCATGATTATTTATATAGAAATATGCATTTTCACACATACCTACTCATATCAAGCACTATTCCCTAAAGCACAAACCTGTTCTTGAAAGGTCAAAGTATTACACACTCAGACACAGACACGTTAAACAGCACACACTCCCCTTCTGGAAAGGATACTCAACACTCTCTCCTCCCCAGGCTCCAACATGGAGATACAGGTGTGAATGGCGAACTGAAAGTAACACCATCGCACGAACATCCAGGCACGTTTCATCAAGCTAAAACCAGGAATCATGGTGATGATGTCAGGGCGACGCGTGGCTTGATTCTTTTCTGTTCTGTTACAAACAAACAAAAAAGGTGGTTTAGGACATGTTGATTACAAAGATGGGTTCAGTATGTATCAGTCAACAGAGTTCATGGTATGCACAGAAGAAATCCTCACTATGGCCTACGCTCTTGACTAGTGTTGTGATAATTACCATGAACACTGTTACTGTCGGTAAGTATCTACTGTATTACAAAGATGGTAGTTTCCAGCCTGAAACATGTGCACATACACATGCAGAAGTACAGTCAACCGTTCAGTCGTTGAGACTGTGCAGACTGTGAGATAGAAAGGGTAGAGAGAGATCCTGTGTGAAACTGAGACAAATATTGAAAGGAAGACTAAATTATGCAAATACACGATAGTGACAAAGACCATACTATGCAAGTACAAGACAGAGACAAATACTATGTTAGGCAACTACCAGATAGAAACAAAGACTATTATCATGCAAATACAAGACAGAGACAAATAAAAACGATATTGAAATAAAGACTACATTATGCAAACACAACACAGAGGCAGACTATATTATGCAAATTTATATAAGACAGAGACAAAGACTATATTATGCAAATACCAGATAGAAACAATGCCTATTATCATGCAAAAACAAGACAGAGACAAATAACAACTATATAATAGAAATATAAACTACGGAAAAGAAATCTGGACATAAACAAGTCATAGAGGATGATGGAGTCAGACAGTGAAGTGGAGAACTGTGAAAAAAAAAATGGAGAGATCAAAGTTTAAACAGCATTGGTGATTCATTCATTTACAAATCATCTCAGTTCAAGAAGTATGTTTTATCCTTGACACCCCCATGTTATCAAGCAAACAAAGATAAAGGCTATATTATGTCATTAACCCCTGTCCCTCATACAGGCAAAAAGCCACATCTTAGTGGGTCAGATGATAAAAAAAAAAGATTATAAACTGCAAAAGAAACAAACTGCAAAAGCAAATCATGACATGGCTGCTAAACTATCAACATCCTTATAGCAGATGAACGTAAGGTGCTCTAAGAGCACTGGGTTATTCCCCTTTATTTCTCACTCCCAATTAAAAAAAAAAAAAGAAAAAGAAAAAGAAATCCTGATAAATATCATTAACAAATGCCACAAAATTATATGTTGAAAAGTCACTTGGGTGAACACATACAGCAGACTGGTCAGCAAGTGCCCACTCTGGGCACTGTGTACAATTTTCACTACCTAGGGGCCAGATTATAGAATAAAGCTGGCATGTCATGATTTGTGATTAAGGATAAAAAAAAATTAAATTTTAAACAAGGTGTGTTCCACAAATATAGGAGAATGGTCCATTAACACAGATAAACAGTAGACAACAGTAAAGAAAGCACAAAAATTGTAAAAAGGAGTGAAAAGAAACAAGCACAGAACTACTGGAAGGTGAAGGAGCTATTTGTACTGAGAAAGCCCTCAGCATCCCTATAGGGACATAAAAATCAATGTGATGTCTGATGAAGGATAATTATCTTATTAACACTTGGTGGGATTCAGACTGCCAAACTAAAACTGGGTTCATGTGATTAGACTGGCAGTGTACACTTCAATCAATGGCAAATCTATTAATTTCAGCTCAACAATTTTCTTTTTTCTGCATTTCTGACAATATCAATCTTGACCTCAACCAAATGGGAGCTGGGAGTCAATATAGAATAGGTCCTTCCCTCCCTAGAAAAAAAAAAGACTCAGTGTAAAGTTCTTGGAAGAGAAATTTATACACAAAATGGTGCATGCCATCTGTATGACCAGAAACGGAATACAGTTAAAGGAGACTAAGCATCTAGGTGTCGCCATCTCATATGATCATAGATGGGATGCCGATGTCTAACCAGCAAGGCTCTTGGCTTTCCTTGTGGCTATAGGTCAAGTTCAGTTATCGCAATGTTAACACAAAAGAAAATATCAGCATGGCCACCCTTGTATGATCATAACTAGAAAAGTAGAGTATGCCTTGACTGTCTGGGATACTTACATGACAAAAGACAACAGCAAAGTTGGAAAATTACATTTACAGTGCCAAGTAACCTGCTGAATGGTGAATCGCCACCATCAAACATTAAATGTGGGAATGTATTCACTCATCTACACTGGAATTCATTGAAAGATCCGAGATCCTCAACAAGGCTAGCAACATTTTCCAAATTCCAGTCCTGCATTGAGAAATTGCCATCAGACACACACTGTCATAACCAGAGGCAGTGTTACTGCACTCAGAAAATAAGAAATCTTAAACCAGGCTGAGTAGAGTAAACAGTAAATAACAAATAAATACTGAAGTAGGGCAACTCTTGCTCCCTTGATGAAATAAACACACGCCTATAACTCCAAATAAATTATGCTTGCCACACCGAACCACCTTGCAGAAATGACAACACAGAGCCTACAGAACAAGCAAGGAAACATCCTCTTGGTGCAATTTAGTCGTTAAATGGCAGCAACAAAAAATTTTTTTATGGCAGTGAGAAAGGCCAGAAACAGATACGTACTGCATGGACTTTTTCACTACCTTCTCCTTGGCTGATAAACTTTCTCATAAACGAAATCTAGCACCTGCAGTCCATGTGAAGATTTTTGACAATATCCAATTTACAAGCATGTACTCTTCCACATTTAGGATGAAAATGCAAATTTCTCAAAGCTGTATACCCACAGGTAAATGCAAGGTTGAGAAAACTACTTTTCCGTACCTCAAGAAGAGAAGAAAACATTGTGGAGGAGGGGTGGAGGAGGGCATTTCGGAGGGGGGGGGGGGGGGGAATACAGCCAGATATCCAGATATTCTACTCTTTGAAAGCACTGCCAGACACTCTACGGAGGGTATGTCTTCTGAACGACTGGTAGCTCATAATCTTCGCACACATTTTGCCCATCATCCATCTTACCAACCCCCCCCCCCCCCCCCCCCCCCCCCCCCCCCCCCCCCCCCCCCCCCCCCCCCCCCCCCCCCCCCCCCCCCCCCCCGCGCAACCTCCACCCCTCTTCCGCCCCAGCCCCGTCCCACTCCCCTACCCCACCTCCGCATACACACATTCAAATCGTTGACAAGATGAATATCATGACGAAAGAAGTAAATGGAGATCAATAATTACCACGAATGAGCTATCACGTTCATCCTGTAGTGTAACAGAAAATAATCAGTTAACAACGACGACAACAAAACCCTCAACGAGCAATTAAGAATGCTTCTTTCATCTTCTCTTACGCAAGTTACGGAGTTAAATGTGGTTCCCCAATGAAGACCTAGAAGACAGCTGCTACTGTGTTAGAGTACAAACGGACATTCATTTTGTTTTCAAAAACTAACCTTGGAATAACATACAATACAGTGCTCTCGCAAATTCACTCTATGTAGGTCAAACTGAACTCACACGGCGATGTAGCAAGCTTTTGTGAGCAACAAAACGGTGTGCTGAGCACAATGGGCAGTAACTCTCCCTTCCTCTCGTTTGCCTGAGGTCACACGCCCCAATTAAGAAAATAATCACAACGCTGCACAAACCATACACACGTTTTTGTTGCTGTCGTCGTCGTCGTCGTCGTCGTTGATGTTGTTGTTGTTTATTTGTTGCTGTTGTTTGCCTTTTTGATTCGATCAATATCCACCAGCATGATAGTTTTGACAGTGTGTGAAAGGGAAGAAATGAAAGAAAAACGGAAGAGAGGTAAAAAATCAGATTTAATCAATACATCTTGTGTCAGTAAGATTTTTATTTTCATTCATTTTTTTATTTGTTTATCAGCCTGAAGCTCCTAAGGACAAGTTGTTCCCACACTGTATGCACACGATCAATCTAGTATGCCTGCTTTATATGCATCAAAAACTTACTCACGGTTCTGACACGTTCAATTCCAGGTGTGCTACCTGAGCACCTGACCGGTTTTGATGGCATAGGTGTATGAAATAATTATACCTTTTTTTTTTTTTTCTTTTTAATGGTACTTTTCCAGAACCGGATGTGGCGTGCGATTTTAGTACAGATTTGGTTTTGTGGATTTGGTTTTGTGACAAGAGTAATTGGAAAGATTTTCAGAGATCACACAAGCTGTCCAATTTAAGCGATTCGAGGCAAATTATCACCACTGGAATGATTACTTTCGTCTTATGAAGTAACTTAGGGTCAAGGTTCTGGAGAATCGGCTTTAAAATGTTTGCATAAGTATCCCTGACCTCCACAAAACAAATACATATAAATAATGTATATATACATATATGCTTAGTGCACGTATTGACTTACATGCACAGTTTGTTGAATCCACAACAATGTACAACTGTCAGTCCAGAACTGATGCAACGGGTTATCTATTTAAAAAACTAAAATATCACACAACTCCTCTCTCTCTCTCTCTCTCTCTCTCTCTCTCTCTCTTCTCTCTCTCTTCTCTCTCTCTCTTATCCTCGTAATAAAGATTTTGTCTTGTCTTGTCTTGTCTTGTCTCTCTCTTTTCTCTCTCTCTCTCTCTCTCTCTCTCTCTCTCTCTCTCTCTCCCTCTCTCTCCGGACGACCTTGAGGGACGGTCCAGACGCAACAACCTCATCTTTTACGGCCTGCCACGGAAAGACAACGAGACTCCGATGGACTGTGAAGGTACGGTGAAGGACTTGATCAAAAATAAGTTAGAAATTTCTGAGGACGTACAGTTTGACAGGGTTCACCGGATCAACTCCAAGCCTGACTCACCAGTTATTGCCCGGTGTGTCTTCTATAAACAGAAGACATCTGTGCTAAAAGCTAAGGGCAAACTACAAGGGACAAAGGTTTTCGTTGGAGAGGACTTCTCTGCTTCAGTAAGAGAGATTAGGAGACGGTTAACACCACATCTAAAGAAAGCAAGGTCAGAGGGTAAGAGAGCCTCGATGGTGTTTAACCACCTTCTGATCGATGGGAAGAAGTTCACTGTGGACCGCGATGACAAACTGGTTGACCTGAGATAGGGTGACGGCCGGCCCACAATTCATCTGGGTAATTTTACTGTGTTTGTAAATGGAACAAACTTTGGGACGACACCGGTTTTGTTGCCACAGTGCGGTGTGGCTGACACGCTGCCAGCACGTGCTATCCATGAGACAGGTAACAACGCGGTGTGTTCTGTCCTTCGTTCAACCGTTGCCCAGGTTGAAAATGTAAATAGTGTTTCAAATGTTTCTGAATCTGTGTCACAAAACCCGTCTGACTTGTTTTCCGAAGATGTGTGTACTGTGTCACCTGATCGTGTTGATAGGAATGTGTTAAATTCTTCTTCTCTTGTCAATAAATCGAAAGATTTTTCTTTTCTTCACTGGAATGTAAATGGTTTATTCTCTAAACTATCTGACAAAGATTTTATTTCATTTGTTACTTCTTTTGATTTTGTATGCTTGAGTGAAACGTTTATGGAAGATTTCCAATCGTCTGTTTTTGTTGGTTATGAAAAATTGTGTAAACCAGCCGTAAAACTTACGTCTCGTGGAAGGCGATCTGGGGGCTTAGTATGTCTGATTAGAAAAGAATTCTGTTCACTCATAAAGCCTCTGGAGATTCAGTCAGACATTTTTTGCTCTTTCATTATTAATAAATCTATTTTGGGTACAATTAAAGATGTCTTGTATGTGTGTTCATATGTACCGCCAGAAGGTTCGCCATATTACTATTTCACTGATCATGACAATGGTATTGCTTTACTTGAAGATTTTATATGTGACTGCTTGCTTTCTGTTGGTGACGTTTATATAATGTTAAGTGGGGATATGAATGGTCGTACTTCCAACATTTCTCAAGACTTAGATGAAACTGTATTTTCTTTTGAAAACCAATATCTGAGTGGTCCATTACACGTGGGCAGAAATTCAGAAGATAACGTGTTAAATAGTTATGGTAAGATGTTACTAAATATGTGCACTGCATTGGATTTGTGCATTTTAAATGGTTTGTGTCAGGGCGACCTCAAAGGTTGCTACACATACATCTCTGAGTGTGGCAGCAGTGTGAATGATTATTTTATAATGTCGTGTGATATGTTTGCAACACTTCTCAATGATTGTAAGTTATGGGTGGGTGAACGTGTTGATTCTGACCACATGCCTTTGGTATTATGTATTAATTTACACAGCTTAACCCCGCCCTCTGTGAAAGAACATAATGTTGTCAATTTGGTTGAAAAGTATTGCTGGAATGATATTCATGTGGATTTGTTTCATAATGCAATGGATTCACCAGAATTTCAGCAAAGGATACACATGGCAATCAGTCTCATTGAGGTTAATGTTGATGAAGCTTTACTTGTTTTTAACAGCTGTCTAAAAGTCGCTGCTGAATGTATGAGGAAGATGATTAATGTAAATGAAAAAGAAGTTGGCGAAGACTGGTACGATAAGGAATGTCTTTTAAGTAAAAGAAATGCACGTAAATTGTTAATTAAATACCGTCAAACTTTATCTGTACCTGATCACGTTGAGTACTGTAATGCCAGACGCGATTATAAACATCTTTTGAAGAAAAAAGAGAAAGCATTTAACAGAATTATGTTAGATAAATTAGTCGCCTCCATTAAGTGCCAAAAGGAGTTTTGGGAGACAATGCGCAAAATTCAGAAAAGACGAATTCACCCCCAAAATAATATCAGTCTGGAAAATTGGTTTCAACATTTTAAGAAATTGCTTGAAAGAAATGATGACATTGACAACGATATAGGGCAAGTAGATGGGAGTGATAACGACGACGACAATCAAAGTCATTTAAATCGCCCTATATCGAAAGAAGAAATCATTTTTGCTTTAAGTAAACTGAGAAATCGAAAAGCTGCCGGTCCAGATGGGATCATTGGTGAAATGATAAAAAATGCATGCAAATCCGATCTGGTGATGAACTTTTTCACAAAATTCCTGAATACTCTATTTGATAAGGGTGTGTTTCCTAAAAGTTGGGTCGAATCTATTGTTCTCCCATTATATAAAAAAGGTGACGTTAATAATCCAGACAACTACAGAGGGATCTCGCTGTGCAATATCGGCAGTAAATTATATAGTGCTATTATTAATAGGAGACTTCAAGAATGGGTCGAAGAGAATAATATTACAGGCGAATTTCAAGCTGGATTTAAACGAAATTATTCGACTATAGATCATATGTTTACTTTGATGGCCTTTGTTCAAAAACAGTTTTGTCTAAATCGAAAATTATATGTGGCTTTTATTGATTTTGAAAAAGCATTTGACTCTGTCAACAGGAGTGTTTTGTGGCCAATTTTGGTGAAGCATGGAATCCGAGGTAAATTATATAAATGTGTTTTGAGCATGTATGACTCTGTGAAAGCGAGAGTGAGATGTGGATCATCTCTAACAGACTACATAAACTGTACATTGGGAGTTAAACAAGGGGATGTCTGTAGTCCCATTCTTTTTTCT
>CM065723.1:55560716-55603216 GCA_033310375.1 Conus canariensis
CATTTTCACAGTTCCTGACGATCGCCATTTCAGGTCCATTTTCACAGTTCCTGACAATCGCCATTTCAGGTCCATTTTCACAATTCCTGGCAATCGCCATTTCAGGTCCATTTTCACAATTCCTGGCAATCGCCATTTCAGGTCCATTTTCACAGTTCCTGACAATCGCCATTTCAGGTCCATTTTCACAATTCCTGACAATCGCCATTTCAGGTCCATTTTCACAGTTCCTGACAATCGCCATTTCAGGTCCATTTTCACAATTCATGACAATCGCCATTTCAGGTCCATTTTCACAGTTCCTGACAATCGCCATTTCAGGTCCATTTTCACAATTCCTGACAATCGCCATTTCAGGTCCATTTTCACAGTTCCTGACAATCGCCATTTCAGGTCCATTTTCACAGTTCCTGACAATCGCCATTTCAGGTTCATTTTCACAATTCCTGGCAATCGCCATTTCAGGTCCCAAAAGCAAGAAAACGAAGAACCATGAAGCTACACAATAAGAGTGTTCGTAACTGTTTTCGCGTTAAAAGAGTAATTATCACTGTGTTCACAAAGAAAAGGTTATTGTGTGTTGTTGAAGTCAGGAAGCTGTCTGTTTCAGTTGTTCTCTCTCTCTCCTCTCTCTCTCTCTCTCTCTCTCTCTCTCTCTCTCTCACACACACAACACACACACACACACACACACACACACACACACACACACACACACACACACACACACACACTTCTCTTCTCTTCTCGCAAAATACCAACACTTCATTTCCGTACTTGTGCCCTTTTCACTATTGTTATCGATTAGAGGAACTTACGGTCAAATGAATGCTGAATATGCGGCTGCGGAGATGAGGGTCGTGAGTTCCAGTTACTCACAGAGGCCGGACTGTTAACGGTTTGAAACCGTTCTTCCTATCCACCCAACAGTAAATGGATTCCTGTTTCAGTTCAGGGAAGGGCAGTTAAGGCGGCGAGGAAGAGAGAGCTGGGCTCCGCCTTCTCATGACGTCGTATTCTAGACGGACAACAGCACATTTCAAAGAAGCTATGGCTGCACACCAACAATTAATGCGCCAAAATTTTACTTAAGGAATCGAGTATTTATAGATAGACATAATCATTTTTTTTTTTTGCATCCACACCGCTTATTCCGACCCCCCTCCCCCCCCCCCCCCCCCTTCCCCGTCTACATCCACAGCCAAGCCCGGCCCGCCACAGCCCTGGCACCACCAGTCCACAGGGAACAGTCAATGTCAAGTTGGCAAGAGGCAACCCACCGGAGGAGACACTGCACTGCTGCCGAGTCACTTCGGTGGTGTTCAGTGGCGCCTATTCTGTCCAACATACGCAGGACACCACCTATTAAGCCCCCTGCTGGCGACAATAATTGCTTAGTCGCGGAGCTGGCGTGAGTGAGCTCTCCCTCCACCACATCCGTCCAACGACAGCCCCCATGGACTCGCCGATACCGGTGACCCCGATGGAACCAAACCAAGGCCACAGATGTGGACAGGACATCGAAACTAGGCATAATCATATTGTTTTGACAATTTTAATCGTGTCTGAAAATTGATTTACCTTTTTATCTTTCATATGCTCACCAAGGTATATGCCATGTGTATCTAAGCAAACAGATTACAATTAAAGGAATGGGACTAATTTGGGGAAATCCCTGACGCAAAGATAGGGTCACGGGTGAGTGCGAAGATTTGAAATGTGGCGTCAGGTAAGCGGTAGCTCATGTAGGCCTATTTATAGATTTTGAAAGACTTCATAGATTGAAAGCTCAACGAACGAGTGAGATGATTGATTGGTGGGGTGGTGGTGGGAGTTGGGGTGGTGGTGGTGTGTTTTTCATTTGATTTATTCTATTATCAATTCAATATCAAATTTTGGCTCAAATTTATGCTATGCCTCAAAATCTTCACACCTTCACATGGATGACATGGTGATTTGATGCAGAGCCCTAAGTTTGGAGTGTGGCCTGTCTGATCAAGATTTACATGGTTGTCAATCTTGCGATCTTTCATGCATGTACTTGAAGTCCCGCCCTGCCTGTGGTTGTTGCTACTAGGCATCTGCAGGGGTGTGTTCAAGTCACATTGTTGTTAGCCCGGATGACCACGGACTCATCAACACTGCAAGCGAAAGGGCACGTTCAGGGGACGCTACTTTTTACTGCTTTTTCTCCCCACCCCCACCCCACTCCTTTTTTTTCGATTTTCCTGCTATTGTACATGTCGCTCTTCCCTACCCTTTACCAGTTGTTCCCTTATTTATTTTTTTATTTATTTATTTATTTATTTTTTTTACAGATGTTCCCTGTTTTTCACAGCCCGTTCTATTGTTTTCCTACCTTTCCCTCTGCTTTGTCATGACTTTCTCAACTTCTCTCTTGTATTTTGTTTGCTTGTTTGTTTTCTACCCCCCCCCCCCCCCCCCCCTGGTTTACCTCTATTTTCCCCCAGCCGTTCCCCTGCTTTCCCCCTGCCTTTCATCAACTTTCCCCACGACTTTCTCTTATTCCCCCCTTGTAATTTCCTCTAGTTTTCCCTGTCGTTCTTCTATTTTTCTCTGCCTTTTGTCCACTTCTTCCATGCCTTTCTTTAACTATTCCTCCGGCTGTCCTCTACTTTCCCGGCTTTCCCCAACTTTCCTCCTGGCTTCCCTCAACCTTTCCGATGCCTTTCCCCTACTTTCCGTTCCCCCTGGCTTTCCGCTACCTTTCCGACGCCTTTGCTCTACTTTCCCTCTGGCTTTCTTCTACCTTTCCAAGGCCTTTCCTCTGCTTTTCACTACCAATCTTCTACTTTCCTCCACTTTCCCCTTGGCTTTCCTCTATTTTTCCTATGCCGTTCCTTTACTTTTCCCTGTCTTTCTTCTTCCAGTTTCCCCTTTTTTTCTCTCTCTCATTTTCCCTGCATTTTCTTTCCTTTCTCTATGCCTTTCCTCTACTTTTTCCCCCTGTCATCGCTCTAATCTTCTCTATGCCTTTTTTCTAACCACTTCCCCCCCCCCCCCCCCCCCCCCCCCCCCCCCTCCCTTCGCCCGTGCCTTTCCTGTAAATCAATATGAGTAGAAATTTAGATAGATGATCATTATTGACAATAGCTAAGAGTTGTATATCCAGCTCTTAACTTGTTTGCTGGTAAGTGTGTGCGGTATTTCGTATTTCCGAACGCAGTCTTGGTTTGATCCAGCCACGCGCGTAGTGAAAAGTCGTGAAACGTCGATCTGACTGAATGCTCTTTGAGAATCCAAAGCCAGCGGTCAGCGGATGGGGAGGGGCTTACATGGCTTCTGTCAACAGATGACAGGGATACATGCATGGACACACAGGTCAGCCAGCTATAAATATGACCGCTCTACCGTCATTCTCTCCCGGGTACCTGGTAAGCTTAGAGTGGGTGCATTAAGCCACCAGTTGGGCCTTGTGCGTTCGAATCCTGTATAACTGTTGGCGTATTCACTGTCTATCTGTGTCGTCATACTGGTTGTTGTAGTGTAGAGCCAGACAGATCGTCTTCTGTCTTCGTCTGGAATAGTTATGCCCAGTGAGCCATATCATCTTAGGCGCGCGTGGGCACACACCTAAATTCAGACTTAATCTTATTTCATGCATCGAGCAATCTGAATCTGGAAATTCCTGTTTCTCTTGTTGCACACTGCCCAAGCTATCACCTGAACCCTCATCCCCACCTCACCACCTACCCACGCACACATATATAGTCAACATTTCATCTGATGATATCATTTCTGTCAAACGGAAATGAGTAGGCTATATGTGCCGCTGTACTCAAAAAACTTTTTCATTTCAAAGTGAGGTGACTGCAGGCGGAAATTGAAACAAATTTTGAAGAAAAAAAAAAATCTGCCAGACAGAAGGGACTCATAATAATAATAATAATAATAATAATGTATAATACTTATATAGCGCATTTCTTGTTGTACAACTCAATGCGCTTACATCCACCATTTGCACTTATTCATACAATATTCATGCACACAGCAAAAAGAAAATACACAATGGCAGACGCACCTACATGCATAAACTGTCTCACCGAACTAGTTGTGGAGGAATTTAAGAGAGATCTAGTCATCTACAGAAGAGAATAGGCTTTTTTGAAGAGGTAAGTTTTGAGCTGAGATTTAAAAGAAGAAAGAGTAGGCTGATTACGAAGGTCTTCAGGGAGGGAGTTCCAAATAGAAGGTGCTCTAAAACTGAAGGCTCTTTCGCCAACAGATTTCAGAGAACGCTTAGGGATTTTCAAAAGTTTTTGTGAAGAAGAGCGAAGGGTACGAGAACTTTGGTAGGTGCAGACAGAAGAAGAGAGATAGTGAGGAAGAGATTCATTGAAGTGGCGGAAAGCAAGAACTGCCAGTTTAAATTGCCACCGATACTGTATGGGAAGCCAGTGCAGTTTGATCAGCATGGGAGTGATGTGCTCACACCTCCTCCTCTTCAAAACAAGTCGTGCAGCGCTATTTTGGACTCTCTGCAGCCGAGCAATCTGTTCTGCGGGAAGCCCAGCATAAACAGAGTTGCAGTAGTCCAATCTTGACATCACCGTGGCACAGACTAGCCTGACAGCTACTTCCCTGGATATAAAGCGTCGGATGGAAGCAATATGTCTCAGCTCTAAAAAGGATGAGCGACAGACTACAGATATTTGATTCTGCATGGTCAGACACTGATCAATGGTAACACCAAGGTATTTGACAGAGTTACTGAAAGGCAATTCAGTACCATCAACAACCATTGACTCTGACTCAACGAGTTTGAGGCAGGAGGAGGTTCCAACGGGCATGACTTCAGTCTTTTCACAATTTAATTTAAGCTTATTACTTGTCATCCATTCCTGCACACTGCTGATACACCGAGACACCCCAGATTGAACAGAAACAAACTCATCAGGTGTGCCACTCTTAGAAAGCTCAGTGTCATCAGCATACTTGTGAAAATCACAATCATGGTCCGAGATAACATCCGACAAGGGCTGTGAGTACAATGTAAACAACACTGGGCCCAATACTGACCCCTGTGGTACTCCATACAAAAGAGGTGACAAAGTAGACCTTACACCACCCACAACCACCGCCTGCGACCTATATCTGATGTACGATTCGAACCACTGGAGAACTATCCCATCAACACCAAAAGTGACCCTAAGCCTTTCAAGTAAAGTAGTGTGATCTAGCGTATCAAAGGCAGCACTCAGATCAAGCAAGGCACAGCATGACTCACAAGTTACAAGACAAAACACGACGCGTTTTGACCTCTTTGGTCCTCTGCGGGCAAGGTAAACAACTTTCAAGACAATGGAAACGAAGAACGAACAATCACTTATCTTCTCAAATTGGGCGCAAGATGGACGTTGAATGAAAACGAGGCCCTTGGGAGGGAGACAATGCGCGTTAAAATGAAAATGATGATAATTATAACAATGATGATGAACTCCAAACTTTTTACTAGCTTCCAGTTCCGGCGCACATCATATGCAAGCTTACAGAGGTTATTCATCCACCCAGCTTATCCTGACAACCTTTGCCACAAAGGCCTGGAAAAGCTCAGCAGTGAAGTCGACAATGGACTGGTAACTCTACAGTGAAGTCAGCTGTGGACTGGTAACTATCGACAGTGAAGTCGACAATGGACTGGTAAGTCTCAACAATGAAATCGACTTGGACTGGTAAATCTCAAAAGTGAAAGAAGTTGTAGACTAACAAATCTCAACCGCGAGGTTCGCCAGTTTTAAACTATCAAATTCTAGCACAACGTTTAGTAACAACTTGTTGGGAACAACTTGGCTCCAAGACAGACTGCCGACAGGGCTATATATTCGGTTTTATTGGTCAAGACGCAACTTGGGTGCTAGAGGTCAGAGTTCAGCGCGTTACGGCGGTAACATAACCAGATCGGTTCATTTCTTCAGAGCCTGTTCATCTTCGTCGGTAATTTCGAACTCTACGCCGTTCAAAACTTACTCTTTGTTGTCATAGAAACGATTGTCAATAGAATCGTACCATTAAAAAAAAAAAAAAAAATGAAGAAGGTGTTAGTCTGTGACGGGAGGGTGACTAGCTTCGGGAGGAGGGGGGGGGGGGGGGTGGAGGTGAGAGGGGGTAAGGGAAGAACAAGAGAGTCAGATTCAGATTCAGATCATCTATTCATATAATAGGCCATAGCCCCTAATGAAGGGGTGTGTGAACATGTAAAGCTCAGTAATCATAAGGAACCAGAGTACAGTACGGATCTAAACAGGAAATCGTTGTCACATGTTCGAGAAGAGACGATTTCTCTATGTTTAAAGACTTTAACCAGAAACCATGAAAAAAAATTGAGAAACTCAGCAGGTGAGTGATGGATGTAGATCTGGTTTAAACAAAGGTGGCTTTTTATAAGTTTTGGGTTTAATGATCTTTTCTCTGATGCTCTTGAGAGCCAAACGGCAAAAAACAAACAAACAAACAAACAAACACCGTACTTCTGTTTCCCGTGATTCTTTTTATAGAGGACGAAGTAAATCACAAATGTTCCATGTTCAATAGCTGAGGTAATGGCAAGCTAATTCAGATAATCCTGATCTAAATTTTGTTCTGAAGTGTCGTAAGTGCCTGTTGATATCTATGTTCAAGAAACTTTTTAAGTCATGAGCATTGGAGACAATTCCTATGACAATCAAACCTATCACTGTTGTGAA
The DNA here is from genome assembly GCA_033310375.1 of Conus canariensis. Taxonomy (NCBI): domain Eukaryota; kingdom Metazoa; phylum Mollusca; class Gastropoda; order Neogastropoda; family Conidae; genus Conus; species Conus canariensis. The sequence goes on from CM065723.1 coordinate 55,567,421, forward strand.
TATGATCTGACCATTTCCGAAGAATTCTGTATTTCTGACACGCACAATACTTTCTTTGGGAAAAAACAACATGAACTGACACAGGTAAATATGTCAACAGAGTCAATGCGTTCTAAGACATTTAGCCAGTATCAATCATACAACGAGCATAATGGTTATTAGACTATATGAAATAATCGCCGACAATGCATCCATAGTCAAAAATGTATGTAAAGCGACCTTTAAGGTCGCCTTTACATTTCTCATTAAGAATGATAATGATGATGATGATGATGATTATGATGGCATCCGTCTGTTTCGAGAGGCAATAGTATTGCGCCGTGGACAGTCAGTTGTGGAGTTGGAGCGCCTGCTGTGGCTGAGGAGCCCGATCCTTGAGCGGCAGACTCTGTAGCAGTTGCTGAGGTCACGGTCATGAGTGTCTGTTGGTGCCGAGGCAATTCTTTGCCGTCTGCGGCGCCTCCGTTCTTCCCACTGGGCCTCTCTCCTCTGCTCTGTTTGTTTGATCCCAGCCTTGATGGTGGACCGCCAACTGACTCGGTCTGAAGTTGCTGTCTCCAGCTCTGCTGGGTCGAGGCTACCTGCCCTCAGGTCGCGCTTTCATATATCCCATTAAGAATACATCGATGTGAAGCAGTGTATACATTCAAAAACATCTTCCCATAATCATTCCAGGCACAGTCTTCGGAGTGCCGATTAATACTGAAAGGACTGCTATTGTACTGCGTATAAAGATATCGTTTACAAATATCTCTTGCGAAATGTTAGAGGTTCGACGTTTTAAATCACCGTTTAGAATAACATAAACATCTATAGAAAATAACAAACCAGACAAATCTTCAAGCAGATTGATACCATTATCAGTGTCAAAATGGGCTTAAAAAGGGGAACCTTATGGGGGCATGTGACAGCAAAAATGCAAAGCATCCGTGTATCTACCAAATATTTGTCATCAGTCAAAAAGACACCGAAGTCCCCTCGATTAACGTCAACGGTTTCAACGAAGGGAAAAAAGCTAACCATTTATCAAGCAAATCACCCATCCCAATTTCCTCCCTTGTTCTCAAAATTTAGTGGCGGATTTACAGAATACTTTATAACCAACACAGCACGACACTCTTCCATAAGCACTTCGGTGAAACACACAAATCAAACTTCATAAATAAGGGACAGAAGATCACGACCTGAAGAAGACCTACGAGGTCGAAACGCGCCGTGTTTTGTCTTGTCATTCGTTTGTCCGTGTTATCTGGTAGAGTTATTTAAAATACTTTTCAAAATTTGTTTAAATTTCCGCCTGCAATCACCTCACTTAACAACACACGACAAGTAAATGTAGGCAATAAGCCATTCACATTCCACGGCAAAAAAAAAAAAAAAAAAAAAAAAAAAAAGTTTATTTACATCTGTACAATCAATGCTCTTTATTTTATTGCACGTGTTTTCAACACGTTGTGGGAGCTCACCACCCTAACCCACAAAACACAGCTCACCACCGACACTGCCATAGGCGTTTCAACTGATATATTGTGCATTTTTAAAAATAAAACAGTGAAAGAAAAAAAAAAGCGAACAACATTGTCGAAAAAGAGAAGGTATGAAAGTATTAATGGCGAAATGAAAAAAAAAAAAAGTAAAAAGGATTGTATGTATAAAACAAGTCCTTCGTCATAATAAAGAAGTAATGATAAAAATGTATAGTTGAAAAAAATAGAACGAATGAAAGTACGAATGCCGAAGTGACTGAAAAACGAAATGAATTTGTACGTATGAACTCAGTGGAACTGAAGCTATTATTGATTTCAGAGAGATGTCATATTCTTTCTGAAGATCTCATGCTCTTATGGCAATCAATTGTATTATTAAACGAAAAAAAAATCACAGCATATAGAATGTGCTTGTTTGTAATTGTGCCTCTCCGCACCTATCCCTCCCCTTAAAATAAAATAAAATGAAATAAGATAAAATAAAAAAGATAAAGTATCTCACTGAACGGACATCTTTCAACATTATTCTATCGATAGGTGTTCACACGAGGATTTGCTTTGTTTATTCTTACAACTCGATGTGTTGACTGAATCCTTCATAAGCTTAGTTACTGAAGAAATTACTATGTCGTATTTGCTGTGAATATGGAATGTATTTGTACGAAGTAGATCACAATTTTTTTTTTTTTTTTTTTTGTGATTAAAAAAGACATCACTCAGTGAAACAGAAATAATGTGAAATCTTCAATGACATTGGAACTGAGTACGGAAACACAAACATTTTCAGAGAGAATTTTCTAAAAAGTCATTGAACACCAGCAAACTCGGACAGAACTGTTGAAGAAAATATCCGGAGAGAAACGCCACACACCAGTTCCAAACAAGTTCTAGCAACAAAAATGCATTCATAGCTCAAGACGCTGAAATTTGAATATAAGAGAAAAAAGAGAAAACGAAAGCAAATTTACGGCTTATTAGTCAGTGAAACACGTGAAGCATAATCTGAAAGCAGCTGTAGATATAAAACTTACACTGGTGTCAGTAGACTAGATTTGATGGCGGGTAAAAACACATAGACTGGAATGACTGGTAGGCAGGAATATAAACAGGAATCAACAACAGACATAAAAAGACTTGAAACAATAAGAAATTTAAAACACAATGGTGGGTTCAGCAACAGATGTAAAGACATACATGTATATGAATCAATGTTTACAAAAAGTAATGAACTGTTTGTGACAGACACAAACTAACAAACAAACAAATAAAAAATGATGCTAAAATCACTGATAAACATAAAAAGTCTGGACAGGAATCAGTAATATATTAAAAGAAACAAACAAACAAAAAACAGGGACTTGAATTAGTGATGGATACAAAAATATGGCCAGTTATCATTTTAATTACTGCAATCCAGACATGAACCCATTTATATTAAAAAGCTCTTAAATGTGAATTTCATTTGGGACAGTGAGGTATGTTTACCTTTAAAAAATATTTTAAAACTTTTTTATTGTGTGTATGCGTTTCTCTGTTCTTTCTTCTTTTTTTTTCAACTAATCACCGAACCCCATTCTTTCTCCTTTTTTCCCCCTGCGACTGTCAATGTCTCCAGTTGTCTAGTGTGATGTGCACAGCATTTTCTAAACCATCATTCAGGTCACCGCCAACCATGGGCAGAAAGAAGCAGAAGCTACTCCACGCCTTGGTGTTGGTCGCTTGCTTAATGCACGTGACACACGGCGAATCCAGCATCACGGAGACTCCACGTCACTCCAGCCACAGCAAGGCCTCGGCCAAGCCTCCACACCTTCATGGCGGTCGAGCAACCTCGGTTGAACAAGTCACTTCTTCTTTGGGGTACAAAACAACCCTGTTGACGTCTGGCATGTTTTCGAATGGAGTCAACAGTTCTAGAATCGTGACCCCGTTTCGAACCAGTGAACCAATATCTGATGTCCTCGCGTCAGTCACCAAGGGCGGGCAGAGTCTACACACCAGGCCTCGGACTCTGAACGAAGTGGACGGTTCCAAGGCGAAGAGGCAACACGTGGAATCCAACCGCAGTCCTCTGCTTGATGTTTTCCTCTCAACCACGCCCAGCACCGATTCTCATATCGACGTGTCCTCGGTGACCGATAGTGTGGAGGATGGGTCGTCCAGATTGAACGCTGCGATTGACGTAACCATGAGTGATGACAGGGAACCTTCTGCTGCTGAAGCGGCTGTTCTCAATGATAATGTGGCTACTCCCAGTAGCAGTAGTAGCACGGTTTTTCCCAATAATAGCGAGGCTACTCCCAACAGTGGCACTGCTATTCCTAATAATCACATGACTATTCCCGAGAGTGATGTGATTCTACTCAACGATGGCATGTCTGCTCTTCATCATGACATAACTGTTCCTAAAAACGGCACCGCTATTTCCAGTAATGACTTTCTTGCCCTTAGGAATGTCATTGCTATTCTCAGTAACAACTCGACTACGTCGTCAAGAGACATGGATGCTTCAGACAACGATACAGCTATCACCAGTAATGATATGGCTATTCCCAGCGATGGCATGTCTGTTCCCGAGAGTGACACAGTTTTAGGCAATGGGAACATGACGAGTAGGCCTACTCCCCCAAATTACACGACCTTTCCCCAGTATGACACGGTTCTCACCGCTGATAGCCTGTCAGTTCCTGATTATGACACCACCATTCCCACTAAGAGCACAGACACCCCCAATGATGAAATGACCATTTCCAGCAACCTAACCACCCCCGATGACGTTTCAAACCAGCCTTCAACACCGCAGCCAGGGTATAACGACCTTGACCACTGGCCTCTACTCAGGAACGAAGATACAGGTCATGGTCGTTTTGCAGAGGCTTCTACAAATGAATCTGACGTGAATTTCGGGCCCCCACCTCCCGTAATAAATGTCAACAACTGGGAGACATCAGCCACTAATATCATGTCGGCTTTTCAGTCGGAGTGCCGGAAGGAACAAGTCTGTGATGGCACAGAGTGGGCATCCCTATCTCACTTCGGTGCCGTCTGCAGCGAGTGCAACAAGTGTTCTTGTGCCGACATTTGCTACCTTGACGAAGATTGCTGCCTGGACAAAATCCTCGACGACGCCGACCGCCTGAGAGTCCAAAACCCAGGCTGCCACAGCGTTTTCCTCAGCGCCTCCGTGAACGAGATGCACGTGCTCATGACCGACACGTGCGCTGAGGATTGGGAGGAGGAAGAGGAGGAGGGGGAGGTGAACGGCACGTGGAAGGCGTGTGTTGACGCCTCCCGGGAGCGTGTGTCCGAGTGGTGGCCGGTGTGGTCATCGGAAACCGGGGTCACGTACCGTAACCTGCACTGTGCCAGGTGTAACAGAGAGGAGGTCGGGGGGCACCCTGGTGGTCATCGGCTGCAGCCGTGGGACGTGGTCATCACGTGTAACTCCAGCAGCCATCCCCGCAACACCAGCACCTTGCTGGACATTGTGGACGAAGCGGTGGCGACGCCTGGCTGCCAGCTGTCTTTTCAGAGCCCCCCGGGGGCCAGGTGAGAAGAGAGAGAGAGAGAGAGAGAGAGAGAGAGAGAGAGAGAGAGAGAGAGAGAGAGAGAGAGATGTCATCTCTGTCTCTCTTTGTTTCTGTCTTTCTCTATCTCTGTCTGTCTGTCTGTCTGTCTGCCTGTCTGTCTGTCTGTCTGTCTGTCTGTCTGTCTGTCTGTCTGTCTGTCTCTCTCTCTCTCTCTCTCTCTCTCTCTCTTTCACTGTAGCCACGTGAGCTCAGATCTAAAGCGAACCTTTTCTCGTTTTTCTCTTCTTCTTCTTCTTCTTCTCTGTCTCTCTGTCTAAGTCTCTGTCTATCTGTCTGTATCGGTCTCTCTCTCTCTCTCTCTCTCTCTCTCTCTCTCTCTCTCTCTCTCTCTCTCTCTCTCCTCTCTCTCTGTATAACTGTCTCTGACAGTCTGTCTGTCTGTCTCTCTCTCTTGCACTCTTTCCAGCTTTTAGATTCTTAATACTCGCTGCTAAGCTTACATCTTTCTTCATATTTTGTAATACAATCATTGAAAAATGTGTCACAGACGATATTAAAATCAGTTCCAGTTTTATCATCAGTTTTCTATGCGGTACTGTCAAATGTGTTGAAGACGTGAAAGAAGTGCTGTACCATTACTGAGAGGCTGTTTCACTGATAATGAGACATTTCCTTTTTATTGATCGAACTGTAGACCAGAGCAGCCTCGGATAGTTTTAGAGCATTCCACAATTGTGCAAGTCTATTTTCTGCAAATTTTCGTTCCTTTTTATCTGTAATCATAATACTTTTCTATCTACTAAGTACCACCCCCCCCCCCCCCCCCCCCCCCCCCCCCCCCCCCCCCCCCCCCCCCCCCCCCCCCCCCCCCCCCGTCCTCTTTTTCTCTTACATCTTTGGAACTGTTTTAACAGCCTTTTCACTCTTCGTTTCTTTTTTTTTTTTTCACACTCTGAATCAAACCATTCATTATTTTCTTTACTACCTTTCCCAGCCATTCCACCCACGCAGGTTACAGCTCCATACAGACCGTTCACGAATTGTTCTGAACAAGAATTTACATCAACATTCAGCATCTGATAGGCTTTACCCAAACATTCATGAAATTCATCACTGTTACGTTCGTTTAAAAAAAAATAAATAAATAAATTTCAACACGCTCGTTGGTCCCAATAATTCGTTCTTCGCCTTGCGGTTTTCAGTCAAATCACTTGCGTCATCATGCAATTCTTTCCATACCATTTCAACAGGTAAATGCCGCGAGTCCACACGACCCACAACTTTTTAATTACATTTTCTTTTCATAAAGCTCGAAATGATGAAGAAATTGATGACACTGCAACCATGGGGGGGGGGGGGGGGGGGGGGGGGGGGGGGACATGTGTACATTCACTGTATCTATCACCGTCACACGCACGATTCAAGATAACAGCATCAAACAGAAAACAGAGGTCAAGTAAAGACTTGTCAAAATCATTAACAGAGCAGTCTTTAGAATGTCGTAAACTTATTTCGTCAGTCTCATCATAGTTAACGTGACTGGCATAATTAGCCACATCCTCATTATCAGCTTGTTCACGACCAATCCTAGCATTTAGATCACCCATTACAATGAAAAATTAAAACACTTCGTCCTCACGTACATGTTAGACAAGATTTTCTACTAACATTAAAATCCCGTCTGGCAATTCTGGGCCTCCTTCAGGAACAATGTAACAAGCAGTTAAGACCACATCTTTGTGTCAATATTAAATAGCCTTTTGTGGAGTCTCAGTGCAACAACGTTTACTGCAAATCAGCTTGATCTGTGAAATGTACTGATCAAGACTTTTCCCGACCAATAATAAAACTGTCCGATTTTCGGCCGTGCAACGAAAGTTTGATTGAAGGCGCAATAAATTTCACATGATTTACAAACAGACCAGTGTGATCAAACGAAAAATCAAGAAAGGTTTCTGTTAAGCCTATGAAATCAAAACTGTAAAACATAATTCATAAATGACACATATTTTATCTTATTGTGTAGATTTTCAACATTCTAATTTAGGAAAGATAACTCTCGTGGAAGGTGGAGCGGCCTGTCCTATGGCAGTTGCTTTGACCGTGTTCAGTCACTGACACTGCCTTTTCTCCCTTGGACTGACGACACTGTCGGTGACCGGTTCGTCGGCTTGGAGCCCGCGTGAACGAAGTCTCGCATACTTAACTGTCGGCCTGCAGTGCTGGTCCCACGTGCATCGGTAGATCCGCGAACGTCATTACATGGGAACCCCCCGCCTGTGTTAAGCAAACCGTGTCCAACAGTGGAGATCACGTTGCCAGGAGGGAGGGGGGTAACCCCCCCCCCCCCCCCCACCATCATATCCAACTTTTGCACGTGCACCGTGTGAACCACTGCCATCTGCAGGAGGAGAGGGGGCAGGACAGAGAGAGAGAGAGAGAGAGAGAGAGAGAGAGAGAGAGAGAGAGAGCAGGTCTTTTCTTTTCTTTTCATTTTTTCCCCCCTCAGATTGGAAAGCTGTTCACCGTATATCATACCGAAAAGCCACACGTGTGCAGCCAACGCTTCCATCCGGGACTGGCGCGTGAAGAGTCACGCTGTGTTCACCAGCATGTGCAACGGGTTCTTTGGAGACGCACCCCCGCGATCACGCGTGAGACGTGGAAGAATTTCATCTGTGCCCTGTGCGACTTCGGGCGGTCCGACCAGCTGTGTGAAGAAAACACGTCCATCGACATCCCTTTCCCCTTTGTTCTGGTCATCAGTTCTAAGGCATTGAAGAACGTCACCTCGTCTGCGAAGGGCCAGTGTCGGCATTGTGCGGAGGATGAAGTGTACGACATGTACGAGGTAAGACTTTGATTTGGTTTTAGTAGGTATTCATTTTTGTTTGAGAGAGAGAGAGAGAGAGAGAGAGAGAGAGAGGAGAGAGAGAGAGAGAGAGTGTGTGTGTGTGTGTGTGTGTGTGTGTGTGTGTGTGTGTGTGTGTGTGTGTGTGTGTTTCGTTTGATAATGTGATCGTCCCCGAGATTACCGTCCCCATGAATCGGCCGAAGATCTCGTCCCCATGAATCTGCCGAGGAGATCGTCCCCATGAATCTGCCGAAAATATCGTCCCCATGAATCTGCCGAAAATATCGTCCCCATGAATCTGCCGAGATTATTGTCCCATGAATCTGCCGAAAATATCGTCCCCATGAATCTGCCGAGGATATCGTCCCCATGAATCTGCCGAGGATATCCTCCCCACAAATCTGCCGAGATTATTGTCCCCATGAATCTGCCGAAAATATCGTCCCCATGAATCTGCCGAGATTATTGTCCCCATGAATCTGCCGAGAATATCGTCCCCATGAATCTGCCGAGGATATTGTCCCCATGAATCTGCCGAGGATATCCTCCCCACAAATCTGCCGAGATTATTGTCCCCATGAATCTGCCGAAAATATCGTCCCCATGAATCTGCCGAGATTATTGTCCCCATGAATCTGCCGAGGATATTGTCCCCATGAATCTGCCGAGGATATCGTCCCCATGAATCTGCCGAGGATATCCTCCCCACAAATCTGCCGAGATTATTGTCCCCATGAATCTGCCGAAAATATCGTCCCCATGAATCTGCCGAGATTATTGTCCCCATGAATCTGCCGAGGATATCGTCCCCATGAATCTGCCGAGGATATCGTCTCCATTGAATCTGCCGAGGATATCGTCCCCATGAATCTGCCGAGAATATTGTCCCCATGAATCTGCCGAGAATATTGTCCCCATGAATCTGCCGATAATATCGTTCACATGAACCTGCCGATAATATCGTTTCCACGAATCTGCCGAGGATATCGTTCCCATGAATCTGTCGATAATATCGTTCCCATGAATCTGCCGAGAAGTCATCAAAAACGTAGAATGGACATGACACCGAAACTAGGGTCATCACGAGAGTAGGGCATGAAGGGCGACAGGATGTGAGACCTTTTTGCGCTGGTCATTGAAGATGAGTATGATGACGATGCCATGGAGTTCAGAGAACGAGTAAATGCCGAGACTAGCTCAACCGCCCCTCAAACGGATTTTCCGTTTTCGGGGCGGCTGCTCTAGTCTCGGCATTTACTCGTTCTAGAATTAGTAAACTCCTTACAAACATATATACTGTGTAGGATTATCTGTTTTTAATACTAATTTACAAAACTTTTCAGATTTCAGTTTTTGCTTAATCCTTTGTTTTTCTTGATCGTTTTCAATAACATCATTTTCACGCATACATTCATCAAATGCGTCTCTGTCTTTCATGTGAAATAAAACTACAGTCTTTAACTGTTCTCTAAAGTCTTTTAAAACTGAGTTATATTTTTGACATAAAATCCACACACTTATCCCAGCATGTCTTCCACTGAAAGACAGTTTCGACAAAGATTTTCTCTTTTTAACTATGTCTCTTTCTGCCGAACAGTCATCTATAATAAATAGTGTCTGCGTTCCCTCAAACAATCTATAAAAGTGTTCTAAACACTCACTCAGTTTATTGCTGGGATCAACTAAATATATGTCATCATCCGTCCATATAAACCTTCTATCGTGACATGCTTTGTTCCATTTAAGTGTCGGACAGAAAATTACAATATGATCAAAATTATAACGATAAACTGTTTGTAATAGGTCGAGGACAAATATTGTTTTTCCACAACCTGTCTGTCCACAAATCAATGAACAATGAGGGGGTTTTGTCATAAAGTTTAACTGCTCCATAGTTTTAAAACAGAATTTAATCTAATCCAGTTATTATGTTTATCATACTCTCTGTCAAAACTTGTTCAGTATAATAAAAACCTATAAGGTCCAAATGTGTAAGATTAATCCAGTTCAGTTCTGTAAGATCGTTTCTATGTAGACTAATATCAATTTTGTTGCTTGTTGTCATGACCTTAATATCCTCACCATTGTAAAGAACAACGACAGTAACTTTAAGTTTGTCAACGTCTAAGTTTTGCCAGCTAATAAGAATTCCTTTCATAAGATTGTCACTGACGCCCAAAGCTCCATTCCTCGCCTCATCTTTTAAGACAGAAATTTCAAATATCATTGTGAACGTGTCTCCTAATTTTGTGCGTGGAGTGAACTGTAATTTTGTAGAAGCTTTCTTTAAAACCAATTCTCTTCTGAGGAGGATGTACTGTTTGTTCCCAAACGGCTTTATTTCGATCTCTTTCCGACTGTTGTCCTCTGGCATAAGACTTACATGTAAAGGACCAGAGTTGAATGCTTTTCTGAAACTTTTTTGACGGTCAAAAAATGTAAATGGGCTTAAGAATTCAAATTTTATGTCCCATTCTAAATATGGTTCTAAGTGCCATTTGTTGTCAGTTTTTCGAACTATTTTATATTTATAATAACCTGCATTATTTGCTTCTAGATTGCGTAGTTGTTCTAGTTTAGGAAACCTTTTGTTGTCGCTAACCTCTTTGCGTTTATAATAACCATCTTTAGTGTACTCAAAACCATACAAAGTGCCTATCTCACCGTTCTGTTCAAAGTCCTCGGTGTCTGCAAGGTCTTTTAATTCTAAAGTTACACACCTCACAGGCGCTAATGTAACTCCCGATTCTTCTGGCCCACGCGACATTATTTTTAGTACAACTTATTATTTTATTTCTAAAACAATGTGCAGGTTATCACATTTCACGACTTTCCCTGTTTTATCTGTGATCTTTATATTAAATGATCTGACCCTCCCACAAGCTAATTTTTTAAACTGTAAATTAGAGAATTGTATAATTTCATAATCGCAATATGCAGCTTTCCCTGATGGAAGAGCTCTTAAAACAGTTGAGGGCCTTCCATCATATAAGTTTTCATCAGTGCTCAGCTCGTCCAAATGAACATAGAGTAATGAATGTAATGCAAGATCGAGCGGGTTTTCCCCCTCATAAGTAGTTTTGTCTGGTGTAACTCTAAAACTATAAACGTCTTCACTGTCAGTTGCAAAACCCAACATTTTAGCTAGCTCTCCAACAAAAAAGTAACCTACTTCTTCTTCTTCAGGTTTGAATGTTAACATTATTTTCAAATTTGCATTGTTAAGTTTGAGAGTAATGTTGAAGTTACTCATTGCTTCTTTTAGCGAGCAAAACCCGTAATAACCATCAGGTATGGTTAACCGGCTAACTTTGTGTCCTCTTTTGTCATATTTTATAATCTTATTATTCTCCTTGGAATCAGCTATATTAAACCATACAACTTTGTAAAAAATTTCATGGAGTGCGACCCTTTGGGTTCCGCATTCGTTATCAATAGCATATTCTAAAAACGAAGGACTGTCTTGAGTTGTTATTGTTACAAACATTTTTAAAACAAATTTAAAAATGAGTGCATTCAAATATACTAATGCAAAATATTCTGTTGGACCGCACTACAATCTTAAAAATATAACAACTGACACCCTTGACATTTCTTTGACTCAGTCTGACACCTTTCAAGTAAAGGTTAATAATCCATTAAACAAATATCTTAACCCTCCTATTAAAAAAGACTACATCGCGAAAGTGTGGTTCAGTCATCCGATGCAGTTTTATCAGAACCAGTTAAACTTTGCTGTGTTTTGCGCATCAACTGGGTGTGGAGTGTCGTATGCTGATCATTTAAATCATCCTGATCCTTTGGTGAGGTCGGTGTATAGATTTCATTTCTATTACACCTTCAGACGTATTTTGTCTGAACTGCAAGCGCCATTACCAAATGACAAACCGTTTAATCCATTCAGCAACAGAATAGACATGAAGGCTTTTGAAAGGATCTGTAACGAATTCAATATTAATGTTAAGACAGACTTTAGACAAAAGGTGGACCGCAATCATGGTTTAGGCATCCCTTATTTTTGGGGCGTGCACAGAAAGTATAACTATGACTGGAATCCTCCTTACACATCTTTCTCTTCAGGCACAACTGTTCACCTCGCGTCCATAGAGCAAGAGCATAAAACAGCGTGGACAACATTTATTTTAGACACTTCTAATGGTCTAACTATAGCGGGAATAGAACGAATAAACGACTCCATTCGTACTTATGTTTGGTGTTTGCTAGGTTCGCAAGCACAAGCAAGATCGAAACTAACTGATCCTTCTACTGGCTTTGATGCACAAAAACAGTACTTAGCAAATTTAGAGGACGCTATTAATTCTGCAGTTGATTTGTCTTCAAGTATTAAAAGGTACCAAAATGTTTTACAATACGCAAGATCGAAAGTAGACTTTGCTGTTGGCACTGGTTTATACATGCTGCCTTCTGACCTCAGACTCCAGATAGGAACAATAATAAACTACAATAATGAAATCCTTGTGGCGGGCAAAGAACAGAAAGTCGGAAAAAACGACATAAATTCTGAGCCAGTAATATTACAAACAATAAACAAACAAGTTGACCCTCCAAGAATAAGTCATCCAATACCAAAGGCCGCTGAAGACGCGAACTCTGTTCACGATGACAAAAAAAATAATGACCATGAATATGAAAAGACAGCACTTGTTATTGGATTAACTGGCCTAGGATTACTCCTTCTTTATCTTACTAAAAATTAACCCAACTATTAAGACAACTAATGTCCATAAGTGCTCGGCCATAAAGCCAACTACTTTGCTTGCAGTAGACAAAAGCCAGCTAACGACACTCCCTAATATGCCAGGTAAAGAGTCTATGGCTTTACTGGCTAATTTTTTTTTAATAAACTCGCAAGATGATCAAGTTGTTTTTTTACCCATGATTTATCAGGCGGCGATGGAGGCGATGGCGGCGGAGGCACTGAATGTTGGCCACCACCGCCTGTAATAGCCAACACCAGTGTACTTATTGCAAATCCTAAGGCAGTTATAACACTTGCTAATGTGACGCCTTGCTCTCTAAACAGTGTTCTTATTCGTTCTGCTAACGTCGTGTCTTCATATAAAATTCTTTGGATAGTTTCTCTTATTCTGCTCACTTGAGTTCGTAATTGTTCTCGGTTAGTAGACAACACTTCTAGTCTTGCTGATCTCTCTTGTTCAAGATCATGTAGTCTTCGGGTTATTCTTTCTTTAATATCATGTCCTAAGTTGGAGTCGTCAGCCTCAACTAGTTTTTCTTTTTCTCTTTTTATATGCTCATCTAGTTCACCCAGTTTTGCTAAATTGTTTGTTAATTCGCCTCTGATGCTTCTCAAAGCATGATCAAGGGCCGTTATTTCTCTCATAGGTAGCGGCGGATCGTGCATAGTTTTTAATGCTGTTTCTTCTGGAAAACTGGTTTCTGCTTCTACTGCTTGTATTATTTCGTCTGCTGTTTGATTTAAATCTTTAAGTTCTATGTTTTGCATTTGGTTATCTGTTGGCAGTTCTTGTAGTGTGTTTTGAAGTTTAGCAACTGCCTCCCGTCTAATTTTGGTTTAGTAATGCCAAGGCGATTTTGTTCGCTCACACTGAGCCTTTGCCTAATTGTACTCTTTTTTAAAAACTTTGATGAGTCTGGTTTAGTTGTAAGCTGAACAAGTTGTCCTTGGTCGTTTCTCACAAACAAATGGTCATCTTTTAGTTCAAAATCATTTGGGTCTATAAATTCGGGGGGTTCTTGACCTAAACTTTGATAAAATGATTCGGCCTTACTTGCTGTTAATTCACGCCGCAATGAGGGCGATGGATGTATCAAAGGAGTCATTTCACTCATGTCGTCTGCACGATCAAAAACATCAAAATCTTCATCTTCAATGCCCGCCATGTTTTTAAATAATTAACTTTTTATTTTGTTTTATAAAAAAAATGTCACAAGCATATGGTTCAATTCTTGACCCGCATAGAAGACTGAAAGAGCCCTTTGGCGTGAAGGGAAATAAACAGAATATTATTGTTCCAAATAATCCATCTACTATTGATTCAGATCAAATTCTTACTGTTAAATTTCCAGACTTAGGAGCAGATGAAGTGATTGTGCCGGGATCTGCACGACTTACTTTCAAAATAGAACTTGAATCAGCAACAGACACAAGCAGGACAGTTGTACAGAATCTGGGACGGGCAATCGTTAAGAAAATTTCTATAAAACTTGAGGGGCAAGAAATATTTTCTTTACACAATGCAGACATATTTCTAATCTATTCTGATCTATGGCTAACCGAGAATGAAAGGGCCGATCTTGCGTTTCAAGGAATCGAAAATAACGAAGCACTAAAACACAGAATAGACGCCGAAGATGCTAAAGCCGGTAACAAGTATGAAGCTGCAAGTTTTGCTTATGGAAATCGCTTTTCCATACCCTTGGATTTTGAGTTGTTAAGTGCGCATGCGCCATACTTTCAAGGAGCATTAAAAGACAGATTGTCATATGAACTAACTTTTAATGAATACAAACGTGTTATTAAATCTACAGACACTGAAGCAAAGTACAGCATTTTCGACATCTCGTTAGAGTTTGACATTGTTAGCAACCCTAACTTAGCAAGGCTGATTGAGCAACAATATCAGTCAAAATTAGCAATATATTACGAAAGAGTGATTCATCATACTAAATATCCTAAAAGCAGGGCAGACACTATATGGAACTTTAGTTTTAGTGCCACAGCAAGATCCCTTAAAGGTATTTTATTGCTGTGTGAAGATGAAGAACCATTCAAAAGACAAAGTGAAAAGTTTATTAATCCTAAAATAACGAAAGTACAATGTTCAATTGAGGGTAGTCCTAACCAAGTCTACGGTAGCGGGCTTAAACCTTATCAGCATTTTGATGAAATAAGAAATTGTTTGGAGGCGGGAGGTGTAGAAATCCAACAGTAGACCTTGTGTCTAAAGATCTACACCTTCACAGTGTTAGACTTGATGATTATTTAACAACGAAATACGGTTTATGGATTGACCTAAGGTCGACAGAGGATAATCAGTTGCATGGGAGTGGGAGAACAGTTAAAGACGTAATAAACATTCAAATTGATAAAGAAAAAGATGGTGATAAACCACTTAATGTACATTTGTTTTTAATATATGATGCGCAGCTGAATATTCAAGATAACAGATTAAAAGATATCCAATACTAAATTATTTTTTTATTTTTAAAAAGCATGTCTGTTCAGGTTTATCCAAAAGTGCCCAAAGAAGAGATAGTAGGCAACTCTGTTGCTGTAGAAAGCCCTGACAATAAAAACTTTCAGATTAACCAACATTACACAAATGCAACAAGAACTAGAGCAGGACCTTTCAAAATACAGCAAAACCAAACGAAGGTATTCTGCTGCCTTTAATGCTTTTACATATGTTAATACTGGAACATCGACTATTAGTGCTCTATCAGCAGGAACAAGTGTAGGTCTCTTAGCAACAGGCGTAGGTGCGTCGGCAGCTTTACCTCTAGGCGGTTTGTCTTTAACTCTTGGCCTGTGTTCATCAGCTATAAGTGCTGCCAGCAAAAAAATAAAAACTAAACTCCAAAAGCACGCAGCTATGGTTCAACTAATAACAGCTAAACTTAGTTCCTTCAAACTGTTAATAAATAAAGCACTAGTTGACTCAAACATCACGGATGAAGAATTTGGGCGTTTACAGGCTGATTTTGAGGACTACAAAAGACAAAAGTTTGATCTTCAAAGAAAGGCAAGGGCAACTTTTTCTCAACAACCAGACACCGACCAGATAAAAAAAAAAAGGAATGTTTAAAAAAAGTAAACGAGACATTAAACTCTGTTCTAAACAGATCACATTAACAACGCCAAAGGGCGTTTATACTTTAGTTTATGAGTCCAAGCACAAAAAGACCGTTGATATTGATTCTGACTAAGTATTTTTTTTTAATTTAAATAAATATTTTGAGTTAGAAAAGAAACTCAACATGGCTAAGATATATGAAAGTCCTGACGCTTGGTTAGATGAATATTTAGAGGAAGAGCGTTTGTCAGAAGCTTTAAATGAAATTGATTTAGAAGTTATTGCTCCAACAAATGTACAGGCAAGTGTTGCACATGCTATTTCTCAAGTTCCAGGTAAACTAACAATAGACCCGCCAGTTAAAGTAAGGTTAACTGTTTTAATCGACTATATAACAATACATGATGAAAATCTAGAAGTCTGGGTCTCAACTAAACAGCAGACTATTCTTTCCTATAATGACTTTACACCTGGTTGGGCGGGCCAACTGCTTACACAGTTTGATGTAGCCACTGAAGAAGCTAAAATGAGAGGCTCTGGTTGGACAGAGGGTAAAGTCTTAGAGATCAGATTAAAACAGTCTAAGTATGTGCCGATTGTAGGCAAGTCTTACATTCCGCTACCCCAGCATTGGTTGCAAAAAGAGCAGTTCTAAACATAAAGAATTCAGACAACAAATGTTTCATGTGGTGTGTTCTTGCAAGGCTGCATCACGTCCGCGAAAACGCAGAGACAGTGTCTAACTATTGCTCTTACATCAAAGAGCTTAACTTCGACGGCATACTATTTCCTGTTAGCGTAGACAAAATTGATCAGTTTGAAGAACAGAACAAGCCAATAACTGTTAACGTATACACATGGTCTGAGGAAAACAAATTTGGTGCCTATCAGAGTGTCTAAGAATAGTCCGTCGATTGGTGAACCAGACAAAAATCATGTAGACTTACTCCTGATGTCTTCACTGGCAGGGCTACCGCATTACACATTGATACGAACAATGAGTAGATTATTGGCGTATACTTCAAAGAATGGGCATAAACAAGAATTCTGTAGAAAATGTTTAACAAGAATTCCATCTGTTCAAGCCGCGAGTGAACATAAGAAACATTGTATTAGCCCAGTTGACTGTAATACAGAACTAATTACACGAGAGAAGGCAGTAAAGTTTGTTTTAAGAACTGGAAACGGCTGCAAACGAGTCCGTATGTTGTTTACGCAGATTTCGAATCGCTCATTGTTCCTTATGAAGGACCAACCCCACAGAAACTTCCAAAAACAGTTTTAATGAATAATCACCAGATTTGTTCATTTGCTTTCATCATTGTCAGGTCGGATGGCGCCCATTCAAAGCCATTATACAGAGGACCTCGTGCTGCAGAATACTTCTTAAAACGCATGCAGCAAGTGCGTAATGACTGTTCTAATAATCTGAATTTATCTGAAACCAAGATGACACCTGAAGACCAAGAACAGTATAAATCAGCCACACGTTGTTGGATTTGTGGTTTAGATCTAACACCAGGCGCAACGAATCCAACAGTAAAAGACCATGATCACATTAGTGGAAAGTTCAGAGGAGCCGCACACAGTAAATGCAATCTTCAACTAAAGTTTGAACCAAAGACATGGAAGCTGCCTATATTCTTTCATAACTTGCGAGGTTACGACTCTCATCTTATATTGCAAGCAGTAACCAGCGCCTTTAGGGTATCATGTATTGCACAGTCATCAGAAAAGTACATGTGTTTCACTTTAAATAACCTGTCTTTTTATGACTCTATGCAACACCTGATGGGATCATTAGAGTCACTGGCTATGTCCTTAAAGTCCTGCCCAATAACAGAAGAATATTTTGACCCAACACTTGTTAGAAAGGGTATTTGTCCTTATGAGTACATGAACAGTTGGGAAAGGCTTGACGAAGACTCACTTCCTCCTAAAGGTGCTTTCTTTTCTAGTCTTAAAGGAAAGGACATCAGTGACGCCGACTATCAGCATGCTCAAGAAGCATGGCAGAAGTTAGAGTGTAAAACAATGGGAGACTATCATGACGCCTATTTGATGGCAGATGTATGTTTGTTGGCGGACGTCTTTGAAAATTATAGAAAGACCTGCATGAAACATTACAGTTTAGATCCTGCGCATTATATTTCTGCGCCTGGGATGAGTTGGGACGCTTTCTTAAAATTTACTGGTGTACAGATTGACCTGTTGTCTGACCTGCCAATGCTTCAGATGATTGAAAACGGATTGCGCGGAGGAATTAGTATGGCGTCGCACCATTACTGTAAAGCAAACAACAAATACTTGGACGATTATGATCCTGATAAGAAGTCTAACTATCTTATGTATTTAGATGCAAACAATCTGTATGGATGGGCAATGGCGCAATCACTTCCATTACGTAACTTTAAAATGTATAGTGGCGTCTCTGCGGGAGACATTCCTAATTTTGTAGAACAACTGCATACTCTTACAGCTGATCGTAAAAGAGGTCTCATTCTAGACGTTGACTTAGAATATCCTCATGAACTCCATGACCTGCATAATGACTATCCATTAGCAGCAGAAAGCCTAAAGATGACAAAAACAGAACCGCCTAAACTTGTGCCTAATCTTCGAGGCAAAAAAAAAAAAAAGTCTGTCATTACAGGCTTGTACAATTTTATTTAAGGCATGGTTTAAAACTAACAGCTGTTCATCGTATAATTGCTTTTGACCAAGAACAGTTCATGAAACCATACATCATGAAGAACACTGATCTCAGAACTAAATCCACAGATGCATCAGAAAAAGACTTTTTTAAGTTGATGAACAACAGCTGTTTTGGAGACTATGGAGAATCCGCACAAGCGCAAAGATGTCAGACTGGTTAACAGAGAGAATGACGCAATTAAGCTGACTTCAAAAACAAATTATCAGGACTTTAGAAGATTTCATGATCAGCTTTTTGGCATAATGATGAAGAAAAATAAAGTCAAATTGGACAAACCTGTATTTGTTGGGTTTACTGTTTTAGAATTATCAAAGCTTTTGATGTTAGAATTTCTTTATGACTACTTTAAACCCTTGTATCCAGAGTCCAGAGTACTTTACACAGATACAGACAGTTTTGTTATAGATATCCCTACTGAAGACATCTATAAAGACATGGAAATAGAAGTAGCTAAAGGGCATGCAGGATGGTATGATACATCTGATTATCCTAAAGATTCACCTTTGCATTCAACTGTTAATAAGAAGGTTTTAGGAAAGATGAAGGATGAATTATCTGGAGGGGTGATCAAGGAGTTTATTGGTTTAAGGTAAAAAATGTACAGTATTTCATGTCAAGAAAAAACCATCAAAAAAGCAAAGGGAATATCTCGCAGTGTTGTGCAATCAAGCATATCACATGACAACTACAAGGAAGCATTGTTCAATAAAAAGACTTTTCATCATGACAACGTAAAACTACGATCTAATCTACATGAGATCAACACAACTGTTGTAACAAAGAAGTCATTAGATAGAACAAACACTAAACGAGTATTTGTTAATCCAGAGTTTTCATATGCAATTGGGCACTGGAGAACAGAAGGCCTTTTATCATGAGCTCAACTACATAAACCCAAGCTCAATTACATCACTATGCAATTCACCCATATTATTACTCATTACTGCTAAATGTGTTCGAATTTTTTTTATTATTTTAAGATATTCTTTTCCCCATTTTATCATTTCAATACATTCTTTTTCCCATATCTGAAAATCAAAATTTGGGGTTTTGGTTTCTAGCCGTTCTAGCCGTTCTAGATTACTAGATACTGCTGTAATAATATTTTTAGCACCAAATAAATCTTGTATTAATTCCGAGACCTCTTTCTTTGCCATTCTTGCTTCCTTCTGTGCTTCCATTCTAGTTTCATGTAAGGATTCTTTCTTCTGAGCTTCCATTTTTAACTCAAATATATTTACGTAAATCAGTTAAAGCGGAACTGTGTCTGGTGGGATTATCTGCAGTTCTTCCTTCACAAAAGATCTTTGTGGGGCTGGTCGTTTTGTTGTGCCAGTTTCTCGTAAATAATACACAGGCGGATTCATTTTTACAATTCGTTTTATTTCATATGGATCAACACTCCAAACTGGATCTGTTGCCCTGATGCGAGTGTCCCCTTCTGCTTCTCCTGGTAAATAAAGGTACCTTACTTTCAAACCAAATGGTAATAGTTTGCTGGATGAAGACTCTTCAACAACATTTATTGTTTTTCGTTTGATTGCTTGTACTGGTTTTAGACCTGTTAATTTAAATTCTTCATTATTCATTGCGCGCAAAACTGAGGGCAGTCTTCTAACCCATTCTGTGTTGCGAGAATTGTCAATCAGCTCTCTGTGATACTGGTAGGAGAAAAGTCTTTCAGATAACTGTTTGTTAAATTTTTCAACCAAAGCCTGTGATCTGTGAACTCCTGGATGCCTCGTTTAATGGTAACTCATGTTTTAACAATAATTGATTCACTTGGCCCTTAAATTCTTTTCCATCATCGACTTGAATCATGCGAGGATAAGTTAGCGGGCCTCGTTGATATATCAGTTGTATAGCAACAGCAACAGCAGAAGCACTCTTTTGTGTTAATGGTTCCCATCTTTGTATCTTGAAGCTATGTCAATGACTGTAAGTGCATACTTAAATCTTTTTCGTCTAATCGTATCATGAGGTAAATATAGAAGGTCCATTTGATGGGTGTCGTTTGGCGTTGTATTTACAAAGTGCGGCCTCTGTATTCGTTTAGGCGCTGGTAGATAAATTTGCCAAATCGCTTGTTTAGATAACCATTCCTTTGCTGTTTGTTCACTGACTCCCGCTGCTTGGCTTAGCTTTTTAATTGCAGTGATTCCCTTCCAATATCCTTTTGGCGAATAATAGATCTTGTTCATTTTTTATTCAGCCAATATTATGTGCAACAAAATACACAACGGTCATACCAAAGGCAATAAACAATATTTCTTGCATCTTTTGTTTTTCTGATTGTTGATAAAAGTCACTGAATTTTGGTGGGGGCAATGTCTCGATTGGTTTGCCTGTTACTAGATAATATTCTTTTATTGCCTGATCAACATCTTTAAATGTGTAAGCTGCATGTCCCTGTTCTTTAGTTTGTCATTAATGAAACCTAACTGCTTTATTCTCTGCTTTTCATAAGCGTCTTGTGCTGCAGCTAGTTGCTCCATAGCTTTTTATGTCTTTTTCTCTCGCCGTCATCATGTAGTTTACTAAATGCGTAATTACTTCCGCTAAAAGCAAGCGCATTAACCACTGCGCCACCTATCATCATCACGAGTGAAGCCATTTTTATAAATGTATTTTTTTTTAAATTTACATATTGATACTGTCTGGAATTATTCCTTGCTTAACTAGAAAATCTTTCGTAGCAAATGAAGCTGTAATAATAGCAATCAGTTTTGCTGAGTCTTCAAAGTCTAGTTTGCCAAGATCTGCCGGTTTTATTTTTAACAAGTTTTTACCAAGCATCGTGTATCCTACACTTAGGCCTCCAATAACAGCAGAATGGTATACAAGGTTGGTAACAGTTTTTTCAGGGCTCATTTAAAAAAAAAAAAATAATAATATCTAATAAAAAACATGAACAGCGACGATCTACTAAACATTCCTGAACTTGTGATTGCAAATGATCAAGTTGATGACCAAGCTATTATGCCTAAAAAGGAAAGGCTGTATTCTTTGGCATCATGTGGAAAAACAAAACAGTACCTTTGAAATGAATTCAGCACAGAACAGATTCAACAGATGTCGCCGCAAAACATTCTAAAAATATCACAACAGGTATGAAGCGCAACTGGGGTCAAGAATGGTAAAAAGCGTCGGACAAACAGTTCTTAGTTTGTACACTAAACTAGTTAGTAGATTTGCTCCCATTGATTCTGAACAAGATTTTATGTATGATTTAACACAGGATCCAGTTTTAACAAAGTCATTAGAGTCTCTAGGATGTGATCTATATTACAGATTTGGAACATTACTGTCGCCAGTAATCATGGGATTAATTACTTTTAATCATATAGATTTTATTTCCTTAAAAATGACCGAGCCAGAAAAACAGCAGAATCAGAATCAGAAAATACTGATGGAGAAAGTGACCAGTAAAAAGCTTCCTCATCCTGGGCGTGTTGCAGCAGGAAAAAAAATTAGCAGAGTGGAACAAACAAAAAAAAATAATGTTACAAGCACAAAATTAACTCATAATGAAAAAGTGACATCACCAACGCCAACAGTGTTGCCACAGCCAGTTATTATAAAAACACCAGAACAAGAACAAGTTGATTTAATTCCAACAACACCAAAGTCGTCATGGAATATTGAACTTAAAACAGTTGTCATGTTTGGGGTCATTGCTGCTGGGGGCGGTTATTACGGTTATAAAATATATAAACAACGCCAGCAAAAACCAAAGCAGTCAAAAAAATCTCAGCCACTAAATACAGAAGCCGAACAAAAAAGCATGCCAGAACCACCAACACCAAAACATCATTTTGATACATTTCAGATGCAATAATAATTATAAATTGACTTGAATAAGAACTTGGTTGTACTTAGAGGATGACTTAGTTATGATCTTGAGTGACTGATTAAGTACTTGAGCTGACTTGATTAAGAACTTGAGCTGACTTGATGAAGAACTTAAGGTGATTGAGTAAAACTTAAAGGTCACTTGAGTAAGAACTTAAAGGTCACTTGATTAAAACTTCAGATGACTTAAGTAAGACTTATAGGTCACTGATTAAAAATTAGGATGACTTGAG
Source organism: Conus canariensis (assembly GCA_033310375.1). Taxonomy (NCBI): domain Eukaryota; kingdom Metazoa; phylum Mollusca; class Gastropoda; order Neogastropoda; family Conidae; genus Conus; species Conus canariensis. The sequence goes on from CM065723.1 coordinate 55,589,892, forward strand.
TAAGAACTTAAAGGTCACTTGAGTAAGAACTTAAGGTGACTTGAGTAAGAACTTAAAGGGACTAAGACAACACAATGATAGTGTCAAAGTAAGTCAGCAGGCTAAGCTGCTTGTTTACCGACTGTGTGTCTCTGACACTGGTAATATGAGAAAGGCAAATGACGGGGGTCCACACCCCTAATTGCAGGTGCTGACAGTAAGAACTTGTAAAGGGAGGAGGTAAGAGCGGGCTCGCGGCGCGCACATGACCAGGACCTTACACCCTGTTGGCTCGCAGCCAACGCAAATCAGCCCGTGTCAAATTACACAAAATTGCAGAGTCGGGGCGTCGTCGCGTGCCAGTGAGTATAAGCCTGCAGAGTTTTCCAAAAATCTAAATTTAGCACTCCCCACCCTCAAGTAATATCTTCACATTTTATGTATTAAAAGCAGCATTTTTATATTCAATCTAATAAAGCATTTAAAATAAATTTTATTAAAAAGTAGTGACTAAAAAGTAATGTGAGATGCATTTTGTTATTTAGCTTTTAATTTTGTTTTACAGAAATAAAAACAACTTTACACTAGGCAACTAGACACCATATAATTGTGAAGCTTTCTGTGTGCCGGGTATATATATAAATCTTAAAACAAACGACATTGAGAATATGCCTGCAATAGTTTTATATTCTTGTTTGTCATGGTATTGCAAAAGTCTAAATTTGGCCCTCTTCCCTGCCATCAAGTGATCTCTTCAAATTTCGTGTTTGTATGTCTTTGGGTCACTGGCGTGGCTATGAATGCCCGTAAACCAAACCTGGAAGAGTCACTAAAAAGGGGGTGAGGGGACGGCCCCAAATTAGACAAATAGGGAGCAGGCAAACAAGTACAAATATACACTACTATTAGAGGCATATTCTCAAAACCCTTCACGTCTTGCCGTGTTATATGTGACCCTCTGGGTCGGGCTTGGGGCCCTTAGGGCGCCATAGAGTCTCAAGTAAGACCCAGAGGTGATCAATAATGCTGCCATAGTTTTGCATTCTTTCACATGAAAGACAGAGACGCATTTGATGAATGTATGCGTGAAACGTGAAAATGATGTTATTGAAAACGATCAAGAAAAACAAAGGATTAAGCAAAATCTGAAAAGTTTTGTAAATTAGTATTAAAAACAGATAATCCTACACAGTATGTATGTTTGTAAGGAGTTTACTAGTATTAAAAACAGATAATCCTACACAGTATGTATGTTTGTAAGGAGTTTTACTAATTAGAGAACGAGTAAATGCCGGGACTAGGGCGGCCGCCCCGAAAACGGAAAATCCGTTTGAGGGGCGGTTGAGCTAGTCCCGGCATTTACTCGTTCTCTAGTTCCAGTGTAGTCAGGACAACTTGGCAGGACGCTAGTCTACGCTACGCTCCTTTTCGTAATATATCCTAGTTTCAAAGAGAGTTGAGAGATAAAGACACCTGTTTTGTTAGCTGGAGCAACACTGTCACAGCCGCATCTTTTATGAAGATGAAAATCGACTGTGTGGTTGCAGTCTTCACCTTTGAGTCTATGTCACACTCAGCTCCGGGTAGGAGCTGTCAAACGTCAGTGCTGCTGGTGACGACTTTCCAAGAACTTTCTCAAACGCAGGTCCACTCAGTCCTGTTTTTCTTCCAATGTTTTATTCTCAACCTAGGAATCGATCAGTTCTGAAAATCCTGTAATGATACTGATTAGGTTCAAACCCACAGGCCAACAATTGTTATCCCCAGAAGACACCTGTTTTGTTAGCTGGAGCAACACTGTCACAGCCGCATCTTTTATGAAGATGAAAATCGACTGTGTGGTTGCAGTCTTCACCTTTGAGTCTATGTCACACTCAGCTCCGGGTAGGAGCTGTCAAACGTCAGTGCTGCTGGTGACGACTTTCCAAGAACTTTCTCAAACGCAGGTCCACTCAGTCCTGTTTTTCTTCCAATGTTTTATTCTCAACCTAGGAATCGATCAGTTCTGAAAATCCTGTAATGATACTGATTAGGTTCAAACCCACAGGCCAACAATTGTTATCCCCAGAGTTCCTAATCGTGAAATGGCAGCTTTGTTCCTGTCTGACTGGGTAGTTATTGACATAATGACTGCTGCTGCTTGCTGCTGCTACTGCTGCTGCTTGTTCTGCCGCTCGTGGCATTGTTTTTGTTGTTACTAACCGTGTGTTGTCAGTCAAAATGCAGGAAACTGGAGTGCAGCGAGACCCGACGACTGGAGAATGGACGATGTCAGATGATAGCCGGGCATTCCTTGGGTCTGGGTTTCCAGGTCAGTTTCCGCCTCACTCCAACGGACGATTTGCAGAGCGTGGTTGTGGGCGGGCTTCTTGACCTCACTCGAGCTGCTGTTAATATCTACCGCGCTTTTGACAGCCATGAGTCAGTACACAGATCGTTCCAGTATGACAGCGTCTTAGTTGTGGCTCACACCACCCAGAGAGCAGACCGGACCGAAGCACCCACGGGCCCATTTCAGATCATCAGCATCAGAGAGTTTGACGTGCAACTGAAAATAGTGAGTCGGAATTTGCTTGACACTCAAGACATAGAGAACGATCTGTTGAATCTCATCAACTCTGTGTGGAAAGTGTCAGTTGGGGGAAATCTCGTGTCATTTCAGTCAGCTGCATTGTATTTTCCTCAACACAACGGCAGCTGGCAGCTTGTGGACACTGCAACGCCAGATGTCAAAATGATACTGTCTGTGAGACAATACATCGATTACATGATTGATGTCGGAGGTACATTTCTGCGGGATCCAGTCAACGATTTCCCAGAGCCCACACGTGTTGACTGCTATCACCCGGTGCAGGCCACTTTAAACTGCACGAAGACAGCTTTCCTTTTATCCAAGGGCGTGACTTGGGAAGGACACGAAACAGAACAGCCTCTCCAACAGTCCAGGAGTAACAGGGAAACGTCCAGCAAGTCAAGCGACAGTTCTGGAGCAAGGCGCGTATTGCAGAGCGTCAGCACGGAGACTGGGGAGGTGACGGTGACCGTGGACCTGGAGTCCGGAAACGTGTACCACCATCCCTCAGGGAAGACCATCAGTCACCAGTACGCGCAACTTATTCAGCACGACAGGCTGCTGGTGTGTGCAGAACAGCTCTTTGCAGCAAACGACGGCCGTCCTCTCTCACCTCTCGTTCTGGAGCGGTTCTTCTCCACGCAGATCATTTACATGTCCGTGGTCTGTCAGTCGCTGTCTGTGGTCTGTCTCTTTCTCGTGCTGTTCACCTATTGTCTGTTTGCTGAGCTGAGAAGTCTGCCAGGGAGAAACACCATGGGGCTGGTGACCTCACTTCTGATGGCTATGCTCATTTTTGAGGTGAGAGTCTCTCTCTCTCCTCTCTCTCTCTCTCTCTCTCTCTCTCTCTCTCTCTCTCTCTCTCTCTCTCTCTCTCTCTTGTATGCGATATTAAACTCACTCAGGGCATAGAATCTGGGTTGAATTTACACTACGGTTTCAGTCCATCTTCTCACCCATAAAAACTGAACAAGATGATGTTTGAAAACTGCTCGCTTGAATGTATTGCTTATATGTTTGCGGCCACGCACATTGAGTGATACACTTTAAAGGAGTTCTCTATGTCTGTCATGTTCGTGGCCTCTCTGTTTTGTAGAGACGATCTTTTTCTCAACGGAGATCTTTGTCAGTCAAGACAAAAAGAATGGGTTACAGCCAAACGAAAAAACAAACAAACAAAAACAAAGACACACACACACACACACACACACACACACACACACACACACACACACACACACACACACTCTCTCTCTCTCTCTCTCTCTCACACACACACACACACACACACACACACACACACACACACACACACACACAACGATGAAGAAAAGAAACTACGCGTTTCGACTCAGAGGACTTACGTGAAACGTGAGTGGACTAGCCAGCCCTGTCATTGCAGTGTTGGTTGGTTCTGTTTGGCTTTGAGGTGGGCGTGGCCAGGGTGGAGGTTCCCATCGTGTGCACCCTGCTGGGTGTCCTCATCCACTTCTGCCTGCTGAGCTCCTTCACCTGGATGGTGATCTGCTCCGCCAGCATGTACCACATCTTCTCCGACGTCCTCCGCTCCCGCCCAGACCACCACGCCTCCGAGCGGAGGGCCTTCCTGCACCACGTGCTGCTGTCCCTGCTCGTGCCGGCCCTCATCGTGGTCCTGACCTTGCTTGGAAACTGGCTGGCTCGGGACCAGGACTGCCAGGTGGACCTGGGCTACGGGCGGGGCGTCTGCTACCTGTCCAACGTCTGGAGTCTGGTGCTGGCCTCGGTCGTGCCTATCTGCCTGGCCGTGGCCGTCAACCTGGCTCTCTTCCTGGCCACGCTGTGGTCAATGCGCTCTCAGAGCGTCCAGGTCAAGATGGCCACGCAGCAACATCGTCAGCAGCTGGCCATCTACGCTCGTATGGCGTCGCTGACAGGTGGGTTGATGAGAGGAAGGGCAAAGCCAAGGAAGTAGGTTGTCTGGAAGCTGCGTTCATTCCTGGACTTCGAGTCCAGCGATGGTTTGTTTGAATAATGTTAGGATCAAGTTTAACTGCATAACATTGTTTACAAACGTACGGTGTCGATCACTGAAATGTTCTATCCTTATTGTATTCTAGCCACGTACAATGTGCGTGCATCCCTTTAAATATTGTCCGGTCGTCTACAGTGCATCTGCATTGAAAGGCTGTAGGCTGCCCGGTTTCAGAGCTAAAGAAGAAAGAAAACTGAGCAGTAAATATGCCCTTCGTTATTTTCATCCAAGACTTGACAGAGTCATAGTAAACATGATGCTGATACATTTTAAGGGCTCATGTTAATGTATTGATTCTTATCAGGAGAGAACCATCGCCTGTGGTATATCTACGTCATGGACTTTGTGACCTTCAACCGATGTCCATTTTGTGACGATCTGCCATATCAAGAGAGTGTAGAGTTCTGCAAATAAATAGCCGTCTACAATTGTCTGTTTGAAAGCTGGAGGGGCCGGGAGAAGGTAGGAAAGGATAGGTTGGTGTGTGGGGTGGGGGTGGGGTGGGGGTAGGGGGGGGATTGTAACCTTTAATCTTTTTTTTTTCGTTTATTTATTATCAGATCTTTTTTACCTTTGCCTTACACACGCACACACACACACACACACACACACACACACACACACACACACACACACACACACACACACACATGCGGGCACGAATAAATGTGTGTGCACGTGTGTCTGTGTATGTGTTACCTGCAGGCATCAACTGGTTGGTGGGCTTGGTGACGGCCGTGGTGGACTCGATGGTCCTGTGGTACGTCTTCATCGTGCTGTGCGGACTGCAGGGCCTGTACGTCTTCATCGCCTTCGTCTGCAATGCGAGAGTGATGTCCCTTTACCGAGCTCTCCTACGGCGCATCCAGCACGCTCGGGAAGGCGAACTGCGGGACACTTCTAGGACAGAAACGACCACCCCGTGATAGAGAATGAAAATGCTGGCACCGCAGAATACTGCGAGCGAAGCGTATCGACCAATCAGAAAGCGTGACTATTAATGGCGCACAGGAACAAGTACGGTACAAACTTTTTTTTTTCTGATCTAAGATTGATGTTGTTTGTATAAATGAAGCGGATCAGACAAAAACGTTTGTCTATATGGATGATTTAAGAACAAAACAAAGCAGAACAACAACAAAAAAGCAACATATTTCAGGTCACCCAATCGATCCTTAACTTTTTTTTCGCTTGAAAGAAACAAACAAATGAAACAAAACAAATCATGCACTCGGCAAATAGCGCTCACAGAGAAGCTGTGGTCGAGGACCAACATATCTCTTAGCTTGGGAGCTGATCTGAATGGGGAAGACACTTGGAGTTGGGGGGAAGGGGGATGGGGGGGGGGACGTTCCGGTAACCTATCCTTCTTTGGTCTTTTCCTACAGCGGTTTCTCGCCTGTCTGTGCTCAAAACGACTGCCAATCACTCGGCTGCCAGAAGCAAGTTACATCGAGTTGAGATAACGCATTACAATGCAGAGAATCTGTACTTGACGTTTGATCACGGTCGCACAAAAAGTTCAATATGTTCATGTTTGTTGCCCCCCCCCCCCCCCCCCCCCCCCCCCCCCCCTTTAGTTCAGACTTGCTCATATCCATTCATCAGTTCCAGCTGAATGATGCTAATCTTTAACTCGAGGTAGTTTAACATTTGGCAACACAATGTTTATCTCTCACACAACCACCCCTCCCCCCAACGCTCCCCAGTTAGTGAAATGGTGCCTGGAAAATAATGTCTTAGATCTTTTAGCTTACGTATTTTGTTACCTTATGACAGCGGGTCGTAAGGATTCTGTGACGGAGGGTACGGTGTTCGGGTATCTCCGTATTTCTCCGTTGTCAGTCATGTGCAACAGGTTAGAGGTGGTATGAATATTCTAGTCGTTTATACTGACAATCTACCTCTGGGAAGTTCACTCATCGCTGTTCCCTAAAGAATTGTCTTGAACAGGGAATCATACCCGTTGCAAGATATGGGCCTGAACCAAGCAAGCTTCTGGTGTTTTATAGCAGCAAGCAGTTACTCTTGTCTGCCTGTGTTTGTGTTGTCTGACTGCCTGAGACGGTCTTTCGCTTTTGTATTCATTGTATGAGATGCGAAGGATCCGTCCGAAACACTGGCTTTTTTTTTTGCCAGTACAGTAGTCACTTATCAGCTCTTACACACGTGTAGAATGGGGGAAGGAACAGGGATACTGTCAGTGACGTGTACACTTTTATCTTCTCTGGTAAGCTAATCGATCTAGTTTTTAGTTTTCCAGAGACGCTGCTGAGTTCTGCCGTAACAGGTGTTGTGGTGCGGCTCAAGTTGATTTCCTTTGTTGCGTTGCCTTCCTTGCTCTGAAGAAATCAGAAATCCTCGTAGTGGTCGATCTTTTCCGGTCTCTGTCCGTTGAACGTTGTCTTAGCTACTGAATATTGTATGTAGTTGTTCACCAAGCTTTTGATTTTCTCTGAGCTAACTTCTGCTCCGTGTGTCCTTGATGTTTTCTTCCCACTCTGAGTTCCCGAAGTTCCTGCGCTGTGAGTTCCCGGAGTTCCGCTTCGCTGACTCTCAAGAACAGGTTGATATCATCAGCAAAACAAGCTTTAAAATGTTAGCCTTCCGCGGATGTAAAGGTATGGAAGTCTGAAAGCTTTCTGCGCATTGTCTAAGTTGGTACTGAGCCAAATGACGGAGAGGAGATCTTCATGCTGTCCTCCCATAATAGTGCAAGAGCATTGTACAAAGTTGCTATTCTGGAGAGTTGCGATTTTTGAGTTTCTGTAGAGTACAGTTGTGACCTGAATAACGTTGTCAATGCTCATGCTTCTGAAAAGCTGTCGTACACTTCATGTCAGATCCTGTCGAAGTATCGTGTCATCTTCACTTCAATGTCCGATGTTAGGAACGAGATGTTTGTGAAATAGCATCTTCTGACTGTTATTGTCCGACCCGTGTAATGAAATATCCCTGCAGGTAGCAAGATATGTTGTATGTTTCTATTTTAACTTCCCCAGATATTTTATGATTTCCAAGGCCTGAACCAGGCCATAGCTTTTAACTTTTTAAATATCGTGTGCGACCCCTTGTTGCCAAATTTTGCTCCAGGGCCAACAGGCTGAGTCGCACTTTATTTTATTTTATTTTATTTTTTAACATGCGCGCTGGTGACCTACTCGTTTTTGAGTGAACCAGTTTTTTAGGAAGAAGAAGAAGAAAGTGAAGTCTGCCATGCAGTCCCCACACACTGGAAGGCAGTATCACAAAGCAGGGGGTAAGGTACGCAGTAAGTGGTGAGGGCATGGCGTTAGCTGGACATGGCAGAGTGGCAGACGGGAGGGAGACACAGCGCTGGCGTCATCCTCTATAAACTATGTTTGGGCGAAGTCTCCAATGTAGCTGTTTTTAAAGAAACTCTGCTCGCGTCTTCGTAGTGTGCTTCCGTGCCTTGGATTTGGTGTTAATTAAGTTACAGTTCCCGTGACAAAGTCACAAGATTTCATTCCAGACAGCTTCACAGGGGGTTGGTTTTGTTGTTGTTGTCGTTGTTGTTGTTGATGATGATGTTTTTTTCCCGGAGTTGTCGATTTCGTTCCAGACAGCATTACAGGGGGTTGGTTTTGTTGTTGTCGTTGTTGTTGTTGATGATGATGTTTTTTTCCCGGAGTTGTCGAAGTTGTGGCAGAGATTGCGCTTGTGCCGGAGATGCTGAAGATCAACAGTTTGATGTTGGGATGTTTTATGATGGACTCTCTTCTCTCTGAACAATGCTTGTTCTTTGCCAGAATTCATGGTGCCTTCCCATGGACTCCGTACAGGCGGACCCACAGAACATTTCCGTGGGGTGACTGATCAAAGCTACCTGTCCTGTAGGTCTGACCATCATAGATTTTCTTTTGCGAGGCGGGGGTGGGGGATGGAGGTAGGGGGAACTCTTAAGAACTGGTCCAGCTGGGCAGATGGTTTTGTTTTCCGCATAATCCAAACGTTAGTTGTCAGTGCCATGGTCAACGCCTGGCCCTGAACAACGTCCACTAGAGGCGATTTGTCTCCCTTTAAAGCGTGGACAACTGTGTGCCGGAATGTTGGGAGAGTCCCTGGCTCACCGGTAATGACTGCAGCACTCTCTATTTCTAAGGTAGAAGTTTATGATTGTACAGTTCGTCGCAGTATCCAGTCGTATTCAGTATGCAGTCGTTGTTCCTCGTTGCTGTCTTTCATGATCATAACCTCACATTCACTTGTACACAGTTCTGGAAGAGAGCCCCCCCCCCCCCCCCCTCTCCATCATTTATACAAAAATGTTTGTGAGGAGAGCCAACCCCCCCCCTCCCCTCCCTTCCCTATTCCCGCACTTCAAACTTCAAGCACAGCGCAAAAACTTTGCGTCGTAGTAAATTTGTCTAAGACAGATGTGAAAAGCAACTCGAGTCTCCATTTCCGCTTCTTACCATCCCAGAATCCACTTCGTCGAAATTCATCTAATTTGTTTTAATATAAAGTGGATTTTTAAAAGGCAAGAACGTGAATCAGAGACTACATTATTTAACTCTCCCCCCCCCCCCCCCCCCCCTAAAGTTCAGTCATTAAGCATAGTTTTGTGCCGTTCGGGAGTCGTGCAGAAACATTGACTACGCGCAACAAATGTATCCTATTTGTGGTGTATGGTTGCTCATGTGTTAAAGCTTTAAATGTTTCTTGTTGCTCAGATGTGCTTTGTAATAAAGATATCTGTGGTGTCTATATGGCATCTTACTCGCTTTAAGTGTGTGCGTGCCTGCGTGCTTGCGTCCGTGTGTGTGTGTGTGTGTGTGTGTGTGTGTGTGTGTGTGTGTGTGTGTGTGTGTGTGTGTGTGTGTTGCGTGCGTGCATGCGTGTGTGTGTGTGTGTGTGTGTGTGTGTGTGTGTGTGTGTGTGTGTGTGTGTGTGTGTGTGAGAGAGAGAGATAATAATAATAATGGTTTCTTATATAGCGCTTAATGAAACGAATTTCTCTAAGCGCTTTACAAAATCATACTACATTCACCCTTCTCATATACAATAGTACACCTTACACCCAACTACAAATACTATTACTACAATAACTAACAAATCCTAACCCTACGAGTATGACATTCACTTATTTTTCAAGTATCACTACAAAAACTAAATCCTATAACGTTCAATCATACAAAAAATACATGTAATAGAGAACATACACATACACTACATTTGAAAAGGCCCAGACGGCTATGAGTTAGGTTGTACCCCCCCCCCCCACCCCCCACAGCATTGACTAATTATGAGAAAATAGATGGGTTTTAAGTTTAGACTTGAAAGAAGAAATAGAATCTGAATGTCTGAGAGAGTCTGGCAGTCTGTTCCACGTCGTTGGAGCTTGAAAAGAGAAAGATCTTTCACCAGTAGCAGTCCTGAAGCGAGTCATTCGTAGAAGGCGGTCGTCAGCACAGGAGCGTAGTTGTCGAGAGGGGGTGTAGATTTTAAGGAGATCTGAGAGATAAGAATGTCCATTTTCAAAGAGAGCAGAGAAAGTGAGAGTTGAGATTTTGTACGAGATACGGTTTGAGACAGACAGCCAGTGAAGAGAGTGAAGTAGAGATAACAGTGCACGAGTCGAAAGCGTCTGGTGATATTTGGTTTCAGTCTTACTTGTACATGGGGGGAAAGTACACAGGACAGATCTTTTCGTCTATGGCGGTGGGGATGTCGTTTCTAGACTCTGCGTGTGTGTGTGGGTGTGGGTGTGTGGGTGTGTGTGTGTGCGCGCGTGTATGTGTGTGTGTGTGTGTGTGTGTGCGCGCGCGTCTGTGTATGTATGTGTGTGTGTATTTGTGTTGTATTCAATGACCAGAAAGTTGTTCAGCGGACAGGCAATTAATGGTGGAAGCGAGAAAGGGAGAAGTGACAAAACCGAAAGCGAAAGGGGGTCCCAATCCACACGTTGACTACTTTTGACGTTTTAACGATTTTATTAATGTCACTCCTCCGCCCCTTCCTCCTATTATGACTATCCTTTTTAATTTCTTCTTTTTTTTGGGGGGGGGGGGGGAGGGAGGTGGAACTGATGGCTCCACGGCGCTCCAAGTTTTACTATTTTCTCAAAAAAATGGAGCATGGAGGGGAGGGAACGCGTGACAAGACAGAGAGAGAGAGAGAGAGAGAGAGAGAGAGAGAGAGAGAGAGAGAGAGAGAGAGAGAGAGAGAGAGAGAGAATGTGTACATGCATCCTATGTGAGAAACTGGAGGGATAATTGAAAATGAGTGACTGATATTTGAATGGTACGGGAAACGACTGGATGAGCGCCAGCAGGCTGCTCTTCGGCCGGCTCTACTTGGATAGGCAGCCCGTTGAGTGAGTGAGGTAGTGTGTTTATTGTAAAGCGCTTAGAGCTTGGTCTGTGACCGAGGATAGGCGCTATATAAATACCCAATATAATAATAATAATACATGCATTGGCAAGCGTGTGCGTGCCGTGCGTGCGTGTGTGCATGCTTGTGTGTGTGTGTGTGTGTGCGTGTGCGTGTGTGTGTGTGTGCACGCGCGCGCACGAGTTTTTGCACGGGTTCCAGTGCCCCTAACCCCTCCTCCCCCCTCCCCTGCATTTTCGCCCTCTTCTCTCTCTCCTCCTCTGAGGAGCATCTGAGTAATACTTTCAGTCCTTTTAAAACAATCAAAAACACTTATTACGTCCATGTTATCGACGTGACCAAACTGTGCTTTACCCGCTAGTTGGCTAACAATCCCCGTCACTCCTTACCCCCTTCAACCACCCCCACCCCCAACGCACCTTTAACAAAAAACAACAACAACAACAACAAAACTTTGCTGGTTTAACGTATATTTGCCGCCTTATCTGTCCTTCATTGAACAACTCATTGTTTCCCATCTCAAGATGGCAGACTGATGACCAAGCATAGTTTCTCACTTAACTGATGTCTGCGATCTAGTTCGCGGATATCGTTAAGTTACGACGAACCACGGATTGATTTTCCGTTGAAGTTTGAACGGTCTTTCCTCAAGGGAGGTACCTCACCCAGGAAAATGCTGCCTGCTGGTGGTGGACCAAAACATGTTGTTAAAGCATAGAAAGTTCTGAATGGGCTCTGACATCGATTTTAGCAGTCTCGATGTTTCGCTTCTTATAAATTCTGTGGCATTGTCTACTTGAATTACGGCCATACTGAATGAAATATGTATTTACGAATCGAAAATGCAAATTTTGGTCAAAACCAAACACATGTTGATTTTCATCACAGGAGAATTTGTCAACAGTCCCGAATTTTTTTTTTTTTAATACAGGAGAGCATTGATATGGTTACTTCCCTTTCAAATTGATTTGTATTACAGGGGAGTTTTGATATGGTTACTTCCTTTTCCAATCGATTTATATTACAGGAGAGCTTTGCTATGGTTACTTCCCTTTGCACGAACCCGAACAGTGTTCAGAGCATGCTGAGCAATCCTGAAACCTGCGAAAGAAGAAGATACGACCAATGTTAGGTAGGCACTCAAGGTCTGACCAGCGCGTTGGGCCGATGTGTAGGTCAGACATCTGCTAAATCGTAGCCACGAGACCCTCTTCTTGAATTCCGTCATATTAGTTGTTAACTCATTTATCCATCAGCTTAGAATCATGCGCAGTGTGGTCTCAAAACGTGGCGGATGTGGTTAGCGTATATGGACTAGTCCGCACGCAGTGACGACTCGTTGATGAAACTGAAACTGAAACCTTAAACTTGGGATAGGCGACATAAGCGTAATGTTGTCGGTCTTGCATAGCAGGCACTTTCACACAATTACGGGGGCGAGGGGGAGGGGGGGGGATCTTTAAGATCGCCGAGATCGCTTGTTACTAGACGATCTAAGTGCAAAGATAAGAGCTACCTTGTTGCCAGATCAAGGAATAAAAGCATTACAACATGAACACGACACGTGCAATCTGGCCTCCTTCAGGCAAGACGACTGACATTTAAGGTAATGCAAATGAAGGACGAACCGTTCTCTTCAAACTGGGTGCAAAAAGGCTACAGAATGGAATCGAGGCTGAAGGGGAGGCAATACGGGTGTAGATAATGATGATAGCTGAAAGAAGATACCACTACTGCTAATGATAATGGTAATGGTAGTATAATCATATAATAATGATAATAACAAGTGTAGTGATAATAACTCTGCTAACAGAAGAGGGAAGAATGGATTTAGAGAATAGTTATAATAATATGGTTATAATAGCAATGATAATAATAATGAGGAGGAGGAGGAGGAGAGGAGGAAGAAGGAGGTGGTTGAGGAGGAGGAGAAGGAGGGGATGGGGGTGAAGAGGAAACAGATAGTGAGGAAGCTTGTAAGAAAGATAATGAGAAAGAGAGTGAGGTAGAATCTTGCCTGAAACAGACCAGATAGGTCAAAACGCATTGTGTTCGTTTCGCGATTCGTTCAATCTTTCATTTGGCGGCACCGCAGTTCCATCTTTGCTGTTGTTTCAACTTACACCTGCATTCACCCTACTTTGTATCCACACGGACGATCTAGGTTTGTGATCTGGTAGTTCGTTCTGTAGTGTCAGGAACCGCCCCTGCTGAATGCCTGTTACCCTCCCCAATCCCCTCCACCCGTCTAATTTGTGTTTTCCATCAGCCTAATTCCCGCGCTGCTCATTCCGCCTGCAGCTCTCAGAGCCGCACCCAGACTCGTCCAACCGGCACCATGGGGACCAATCCGTATCAAGTCGTCCCAAGACTACCCACTGACGGACAACCTGCTTTACTGCCTGA
>CM065723.1:55605716-55613216 GCA_033310375.1 Conus canariensis
CGCTGCTTCCCATTTAATCTGCTGTTCGACAGTTGCCATGATCTAAAACTTTTATATAAATCCCCGTGTTCACTCTCACAGCAGCTTCAAAACCAAAATTGTGACATGATATATATTCATCAAGATATTCAATATGAAAACTTTTTTTTCTTCGTTTCCTTCTTCATGGTTATTGGGAATCAACATGAACATGTGATGGCAAGTGCAAGCGTGCTGTTCATGTTTCGCAGAAAACAGGGCCTGTCTTATGCCGCAGTTAACGGATTTAAGAAACAGAACAGGATCCGAACTGTAAGTCATAAACGTGCTCTACCACCACCACTCACATTTAAATTCATACATGAATCTACAATTCTCTATTTTGTATCAGGCATCCGAGCCCAGTTACAGCTAGAAAGCCGTTTGATTATGACCGTTTGCGTAGTACCAAGCCTGCTACAACAAAAGGATTTATCGTAAACAAATGCGTTGACAGAATCACATTACTTACATCTATAGTATGAGGCCTGTTACTTTTTTTTTGCGATGTATTACCGGTCTGGACAGTGAAGGGTAGAAACATTTAAACGACATCTGAGCTATGCATAGTTTTCAGTTCTGGGTCTCAAACAGAAGAAAACGACTTTCTTGTTTAAATATTGAGGTGTACCGAGGGCGAAATGGTCATCCTCACAATCGTCGACATTAAAAAAGAACTATACCAGCATGATGTGGTACGACAGCATTGCTCTGAACAATGCTGACTGCTATGTTACTAGCAAGGTTTCAGCGTGAGGAATGTCCTTCATTGACACAGGCACCCTCTTCAAGGTGACGTTCCTCCAGCCGAGCTTCACCTTCATTGTCAGAACATTATTGTCTTTCACTTCCAAAACGTCTGCTGAGGTAATCTCTGTGTTCCTCAAAGGTACTTCCAAAGGCACGGCCTGTGAGGAAGGGGATGGGAAACACAAACTCGGTTTGCCCAATGTTCCTTACGGGTGATGATGTAGGTGTAGGTGCCGATAGATCTTCAGTGCGTGGCCACGTGTTCTCCGAGGTCTGTTCAGCAACATTCGCAGTAGGTGTGGGCGACATGGGTGGTTCGTTTCTGATGTGTATGGGATCGTCTGTGACGCTGGTCGTCTGTCCTGGTTGAAACAAAGCACGAGCTGTCAAGGTGCTCGGCCTGAATATTCTCCTCGGCCTAAGTTCTGGGGGTTCGTCAACACGCCCTGTATCGTCTAGCAAGCAGGGTGTCGAAGCTCGCTGCCTTCTTGCATGTCCACGCTGCCTTTTGGGAAGAGGCGGTGCATTGCTGTTGACGTCAGACTGTTCAAAGGTACCACCTGTGTTATGATTATCCGTCGGTTGAGCCACGTCATTCTCTGTGATGGACCAGGCGGCGCCATCTTGTGATTCATCCCACCTTTCTGTGTTCTGGGATTCTCCTTTCGGCGAGGTACACGACTCCTCTTCTCCCAAGGCCGTTGCGCCGAGATCGCTGTTGGAATTGTGCCTGTTCTCTCCGTCTGGCGAATCGGATCTCTGTGTTCTTACAGTCATTTGACTCTGCTCGGAACAACCAGTGGAATTTACTTCATTTTCTTCCAGCGGGAGGGTCAACAACTGCTCCCCCTGGCCAGAACTGCTAGTTGCTGCAGTTTGCGTCACAAATTGTTCTGTCAGAGCCACCAGGGGATCAGTCAAAGAATAAGCCGGAGGCAGGTCGTCCAGAGTGTCTGCATACAGTGGGGGATCCGAAATGTAGGCAGGGGGTTGCCGCAGACACCCTGGGGGAGGAGCTTGCAGCCTTGGATTCGTGGGATATTGCAGTGAATGTAAAAAGCGTTGTAGTTCTAATGGCGACAGATTGCGAATTATCTCTTGAGCTGTTATGGAGGTGAGCGATTCTGGTGAACGTTGGGGTGGCGGCAGACGCATCATCCGGCTGCTGTTCACAGCTCGAAGATACCTGGAACCGGGACCACGAAGAGGACGTCTTCGTGGAAGGCCAACATTGGCATGAAGCATGATAAAATGACCAGCTTCATGAATCTCACCATTTTCTGGAGAGACGCTCGTTGCCTGTGAACCACCATCTTCGGCACAGCCTGCTCCGTCAGGCTGTGGAACGAGCACTTCCGTGTTTGAACCAGCTGACTGAGGACAAGATGAACTGTCCTCGGTGGCACTTTCTTGGACAAAACGCTCATCTGCGTTTTGTAAATAGGTATCAGGACTACCCGGATACGCAACTGGAAGGTGTGAGGTGGCGTTTTCTGCTGAGTTAGAGGACGCACCATCACAAGGCGCAGAAGCAGAAGCCTCCTGGCTTACAGCGAGATCAGAGTCACCTCTGGCATTGGTGCCCGGTTCAGCTGTGGGATGAACTGGCAAGTCGTTAGCAGCACTTTCGGTACCGTCTGCAGTCATCCTGTCCATGCATTCAACCGTGGCATTCGTTGCATGAACATCACGGTGTTGATCACTGTCTTGCGCGTTTTCTGAATCTCCGCGTTGTTCAACTAAAGAGGTAGAGGGGCTGTTGCCTAAACACTGAATGCCCGATCCAAGAGCACCGTCAAGCCGCGTACCTACATCACTGTTGTCTCTATTCTGTGAGTTCTCTACGGCTCCAGGCAAACTGCCCCCCATTACTTCAGAGGCGTGTCTGTCTGGCTTTATGGCACTGGTACTGTATGCCGGGTGTGAATCACCGTCAGCGACATCTCCTGAAGGCACTCTGGTATCGATTCCGGCATCGTTGTTAACGCTGTGCCAGGGCAGATCGGTCTGGGAGCTGCTGCTGACCAGTGTTACCGTCTTGCTCAAACGGATTTCGCGTAATTTTGGACCGGGCCTGTCGCTGAATGTGATGTGGCAATTTGTGCAACAGTGTGTGCAGCTGACGTTCCTGAGCTGTTTCTTCAGAACAGGCTTTCCTCGCACAGTGCTCTGCCTGGGAGTGTCCTCCCTGTTGGAATCCTGGGATGGTGGATTGTCCGACCGGATATTCTGATTCCGCATTGCATTTTCTACAGTCTGGGACCCATGTTCATCACTGGAAACGTTCTCTCTTGCCACAGGGTCTGGGGCTTCAGCCAGAAGGGGTTCCTCACACCTGCGTCGGTCATGAAGATAAAGGGTATAGATGATCATGATGACCTGCACGATGATTAAAAGGAAGACGTCCATTCTTGTGTTCTGAAAACACACGACCAAGAATTAGAGACGGGTTATTATGCGAAGCATAAAAAAGAATTGTGATGAGTTGTTATCTCTATCCCTAGTGATGCTATTTTCTTTCACACAAAGTATCTTGCGTGGAGAAATTCAGTACCCATTCATACATTACATCGAAAGTTCCGTTTTTAAGGCTCAACATATCCGATTATAACTCCCAATAGCAAGTAGCTAAATGTTCTTTTTACAAAGGTATGTTCGGTCGACATTTCCTTTCCCTGCTGGAAGCTGATTTCTCCTAAGACATCTACAAGCTGTATGTTTTAGACCAGTACGCCATTGATTCAAGCTATTCAGATTGTTGCAGCATACATGGCATACTTTGAAGGTGAGCGCTAACTTTTCCATTTCAGACCACAGAACCTTGTAGCAGTACTGAATATTGTGCCAGTAAAGTGTTATGATAGGAATTTTGCACAAAGTTGTCATAAATAACAAGTCCTTAGTGGGGTTCCATAAGGTAGCGTATTTGGTCCTGTTATTTTCACTGTCTTTATTAGTGACCACCCAGATTGATGAACAGTGTGCGCAAAATCCTTGCAGGTGTATGGAAATGTACAGGACTGAACCGAAATGTAAAATGACCTATACATATCAAAGAATCTATTATTTCAGTATTTGGAAACGCAGAATTAAGGAGAATAAAAAAAAAGTCATATAAAGAATTACGTGAAACATGAAAACACGTATAATAGGTCCATGTGAAAATGTCAAAATCTAAGTATTATTATGATACGTAATGACTAGATCCTCATATTCTGATTTTTTTCTCAACTTTTTTGTTTTCAATAAATACTGTTGAACAGATCCACATACAGCAAAGCGTATTTGCTTTTCTTACAGATGAATACAGACTGAAAGACAAGTTCTATTGAAAATACGTGACGCGCCCGTACTGTCAAAAGTATGCCTACAGTTACGTATAGATCTTCGATATTAATCACCCAAAACACATTCAATAAAGCATATGGGATGACTGGCCATGCAAAATGAAAAAACCCCATTATTTAGAACTCTTGAAATATTCCAGAGCTGTTTGGTATCCATGGCACCCAACGGCCATTGAGAAATTAAAAGAAGAGCAACAGAACTGCCGAAGGAGTCATAGAATGATTTAATTATCAAGGACTTGAATGTGTTGTCCTGTATCATAACGGTAAAGGACTATGAAACGTATACGATTTTCAGTCGTTGTTATACAATACCGTCTATCTTAGCAGCATTTATGTTGGAAAAGTTGGAGCAGCATCACGTTGAAACTTTCACACGCATCACACTCAAATTGAGTACACATGATCTTCATTATCCATCTTAGGTCAGTCTTGAACCTTCCAATCGTAAAAAAAATATCCAGATCTGAGCAATTAGCGTTTATAAATCATTAGGTAAATACCTATTTTTAGCACCTTCAAGCTTACAACGCAATTTACAAACTTACCATAATTATAGTCACCTGAATAATATCAAGGGACATTAAGCATACACGCATTATTCAGCACCGCAAAGAGGCTTTAGGTGCTCGGCACGACTATGCAAGGCAGTGGACCCATACACAAGGACAGTAAAGAGTCAACTCTGTTTCTCTAAGGGTATCATGAAGTGAAAGACAGAAGGCAGAGGAGGAGAGGTGTCGCTGTCACTCACTCTTTCACTCACACAAGTAATGAGGAGGGGAAAGGGAGGTAAAGGACAGGGGAGGGGTGGGGTGGGGATGGTAGATGCTCATCTTCGTCATAGCCAAGACAGCCCATTAGCCCACTCTCTCTCTCTCTCTCTCTCTCTGAGTGTGTGCACGTGCGTGCGTGCGTGTGTGTGTGTGTGTGTGTGTGTGTGTGTGTGTGTGTGTGTGTGTGTGTGTGTGTGTGTGTGTGCGTGTGTGCGCACGTGTGCGCTTGCTCTCATGTGTGCTCTATGTTCCCTTTTGGATTTGCATTACGACTTTAATGCTGGCTCCTCCCCCCCCCCCCCCCCCCCCCCCCCCCAAAAAAAAAAAAAAAAAGAAGTATGGGAAGGAATGGTGCGGGCGCAGTGAGGGGAATTATGGACTGGGCGTGTGAATGTAGACCACATTTTCTTTCATTGTCTATATACAACAGAAGAAAGTCTGACAAGAAAGCCCTAAAGGAACACGGTGACGCCGACTCTGAGGAAACACTGACAGCCTCGCTCAGAGAAGGTACACCTACCCTGTTCAGTTGAAAGCTGCACCCAGTCCTCAAGAGCCTTTCAACTGTTACATGCAGGCAGCAACATTACCTTACCTTGCCCAACTGATCAGCACAAGGGGACCTTGCCAAGGCCTCGTGACCCAACCTCTCCTCCATCAATTAGTATTTCGGCTACTAGTGCAACAACCACAACCACAACAACCACCACTACTACTACTATTACTACTACTGCTCCTGCTACTACCACCACCACCACCACCACCACCACCACCACTACTACTACTACTTATTTAGGAAGGAAAAAAGTGTGGTCAGTTGTGCTGCTACAATGCACACTGGCCGCTACTCTAGCTTTGGTGTTGAGTGTTGACACCTGTGATTTCTTACACGCACAACTCCCGACAATCTGGCCGAGTGCAAGTACAGTTTGAAAAAAAAAGAAAGAAAAAAGAAAAGAAAACAAGAAAAAATCACGTGAAACTTAATCCATCCCAAGAGTAGACAGACACTAGCAGTATCAAGATGAGGAGTTCGGCGACATTTAAAAAAAAAATTCACCTCCTCTTAAAAATCTTTGTTAATTAACTGACCTTTGACGGGAAAAGTCATATGAAAGGCAAGAAGAAAAGAAAAAAAAGAGGGGGGGGGGGGGGGGGGGGTATGCGGTGGAATGTGACGGGTCACAAAGGAAGTAGTTCCAGCGCATTGAGAAAGAAATCTGAGGTAACAGATTGGACGCCTTATCCAATTGTCAGTGATGGGTTTGATTTCCGTTCAGATCCCCATCCGGATTAAACAGTCTTCTTTTTCGTCATAGCAATACAAGATCTGCGGTAGGACTTTCGTTCTACCAATCGGATGAGACAGTCTTTTTCATCGTAGCAGTAAAAGATCTGCGGTAGGACTTTCGTTCTACCTAACCTATTCCCTAAAAAAGAGGGTTATATCCACATCTTTCCAATAAGACCAGATTAATTATAGACGGAAAGATGCCCCCTGAGCTATTCGTTCGTTTAGTATCTTTCCGCCTGTAGAGTATCTTTCTTATGGGGGTATATGTGGTGACTGCCAAAAAGGGATCTCCAGGTACGGATCCAGAATAAACGCCGTTGATTATTTTAACGTAAACTATATTCGTGTGGAATCGATATTCGCCTGAGGTGGCTGCACACAATAAAAGTAATGCCCCAAGGCCTTGCTTAAGAGTTGAGTGTTTATAGACTGGCACAATCAGATCGTTTTGAGAATTTTTCTTGTGTCGGAAAGTTGGTTTTCCTCGTTTTGTTTCATATGGCCATCAAGGTACAAGGCAGGGGGTTCCAAGCAGACAGATTAAAATCAACGGAATGGGACTATTTAGAGGAGAACACCTGGCGCAAAGATAGGGTCACGGGTGAGTGCGAAGGCCTGAAATCGGACTTCAGCTGAGGGGAACGTCATGTATTTGAAGATTGTGAGTGATATGACCGGTGGAAATCCCCCAAACAATTGAAATGATTAGTGGGTGGTTGTTCTTTTCATTAATTATCAGTTTAATATCAAATGCTGGCTCAAAAGTAAGCCAGGCCTCAAACGGCTTACATGAATTACATTGGTGATTTGATGCAAAATCCTAACTGTGGGGCGAGGCCGGTAGCGATATCATCCTCAACTACCCGTTTCAGTCTCAGAATCCAAAAGCCTTCTCTAGTCGCCCCATGCCCACCTCCTCTCCCCTCGGCCTCTCTCCTTTTCCCGCCGTCTTCCTCCCTTCCTTAGCTCTGTGCAGGTCCTCTCCACCCTTGCTCTACTCCCCGGCTGTATCCCCATGTGGCATTATCTTGATCGAGCACCATCTCTTCGCTTTGTTCTTAAACGGTTCGCTTCTCAGCGTGGCCCAAAGACAGAGAAATGAACTTTTGGGGAACAAACCGAAGGGATGGCCGCTCGATCACGAAAAAGCGTTTTTTTTTTTTTTCTGAAACCAAGTTGGAAACTGATCGAATTTCTTCTGCCTAAAATTGAAACAGTTTTTTCAAATGGACCAATTTGTCTTTCTGATACACATAAATGTTCCATTGTCACATTTTATTTATTTGTTTTTATTTTCATTTATTTATTCATTTAT
>CM065723.1:55628216-55630716 GCA_033310375.1 Conus canariensis
TAGCACCAAGGCTGGTCAGACCGGTAGTGCGGTAGTTCTGGTAGTGTTGGGGATGGTGATTTTGAGCGTTACTTTGCTAGCAGCAAGGCTGGTCAGACTGGTAGTGCGGTAGTTCTGGTAGTGTTGGGGATGGTGATTTTGAACGTTACTTTGCTAGCACCAAGGCTGGTCAGACCGGTAGTGCGGTAGTTCTGGTAGTGTTGGGGACGGTGATTTTGAGCATCGCTTTGCTAACAGCAAGGCTGGTCAGACCGGTAGTGCGGTAGTTCTGGTAGTGTTAGGGACGGTGATTTTGAGCATCGCTTTGCTAACAGCAAGGCTGGTCAGACCGGTAGTGCAGTAGTTCTGGTAGTGTTGGGGATGACGATTTTGAACGTTACTTTGCCGGCGAGGCTGATCAAACCGACTGTGCACCTTCGGATGTCTCTTTTACTCGTCTGCCTTTGATCGACTCTGGGAAAGTTCCAGTGAGGATGAGGACAGACCCACTGACTGCAGGGAGAGTCCTTTTGACAGCAGGAAAGGCTGTGATCCGGATCCTCTTCAGAGAGCACGTAAGACCTCATGGCGAAAGCTTGACCTGTCTGGTATTGTACTGTCTTCACCTGTCAGTGGAACAGCAACGAAGAGAGGCTGCGGGATGTACACGTCAGTTGCTTGACGGTGGCGTTTTATCGTCGGTGGGCTCTGCAATCATGAAATATGGGCTGGTACACCCATGGGAACGCTCCAGTGGAGGTTCTGTCGTGTCACATCCAGCGGCAATTGCCTAATGGCATCTGCCAGGGAACAATTATGTCCCCTGACGTCTAAACGGAATGCCTTGTGCGTGCCTGCACTCTGTGTGAACTCAGCGCAGGCTTCCAACTGGGGTGCAGAATTGCTCCCAGCCGGTTTGTTCGGCAGTTGAGGACAGTACTTCTCTGGGTCCTACCCGCACTTTCGGGTGTATCTTCTTCTTCAGGCCACTCTTGTCACTCCCATTCAGATCTGTTCAAAGGTGAGAAAGCTCTGTGGTGTGAATTCCATGTGATATATCACGCACTACAAAATGTCTTACAGACTGCCGGGATTTACATAATGCCAGACATGAAAGCTTTACAGCAGACTCCATGAAAAAATCCTGTTCAGAGATGTTCCACCCGATGTGGATTCTTAGTTCACGAAAGTGATGAATATTTATCATCTGATCTAAGATGGAAGAAAGATGTTGATGCATTTTTGCGCTTTAAGCCATAGTTTATGATTTTTTAAACAATTGTGTGAGGAAGAAATAACTTTGACGAGGTGACAACCTGATATCTCCCCACCAACCCTACCCCCGCCCCCTCTCCTGCCCCGCCGTCAGTTAGGCTATAAATAACACAAATTAAGATTCGAATGTCATCAGGAACCTGTTCTTAATCTTGATGTGATTGATTTTTTTTCTCTGTAATCAGAATTATTGCAGGTACCTGTGCTGTAAAATATTGGCGAGATTATATCCTACAGTGTTATCATCAGGTACCTGTGGTGTTATTTTCACGTGATCGTTAATCATCGTGATCATTGGGTACCTGTGCTGTAATCCAAGTGTCGTTGCTGATCAGTGTCACGATCAAGTACCTGGCCTGTAATCTCATCGTGATTATCAAAAAGTGTTCCTGTCAGATACCTGTACTGTTAATCCATTCCATGTAATTATTAATCAAGTATTACCAGCAGGTACCTAATGATGTGATTGTTAATCAGGGTTCTCATTAGGTGTTAGCTGTAAATTTCAATGTGATTATCAATCAGTGCTAGTATGAGGTGCCTGTGCTGTAATGTCATTATTGATTACTGTTATTACCTGTAACCCACGCTATGATCTCAATGTCATTACTAATCAGTGTTATCATTAGGTATCTATGCTATGGTCTCAATGCGATTATCGATCACTTCTCTCAGGTATTAACGCTGTGATCTGGGTGTGATTACTGATATGTGTTATTATCGAGTGACTATGATGTAATCTGACTGTGATTATTATTCACCAGTGGTATCATCAGGTACCTATGCTGTAATAGCTGTGATTTTGAATCAGTATGATATCAGGTACCTGTGCTGTATTCTCAACATGATTATGATTACTGGTGCTATCATCAGGTATAGTTGCCATTTTACGGATGTGATGGATAACAAAATGCTATCATCAGGTGCCTATGCTGTAATAGGTGTAATTGTTTTATAAGTATAATATCTGGTATCTGTCTGTGTTCTCGAGATGGGTATCATTGGTTCCATCATCTGGTATATTTACCGCAATACGGCTGTGATTGATAACAAAGTGTTATCATCAAGTGCCTGTGCTGTAACAGGTATGATTTAAATAAAAAAAAACAATATCTGGTACCTGTGCTGTATTCACAAAATGATTATTATTGGTGCTGTCATCAGATATACTTACCGCAATACGGATGGGATTGACAGCGCAGTGTTATCGTCAGGTGCCTGTTCTGTAATCTCGGCGTGATGGCTA
>CM065723.1:55650716-55655716 GCA_033310375.1 Conus canariensis
TTTTTTTCCCGATTTTCCCAGTTTCTGTGCAGGTGGACATGAAAGTCTCTGACCAACTCTTCAGGCAAGTTAGATGCGGGTTCACCATGTCCTACCTTTTGTACCTGTACCCCTGTGTCTTTTTTCATGACAAACTGAGATGTGGGGTCTCTGAATCCTCTGACGACTGTCTACATGGTCTCAGTCTGTTATCTTTTTTAAAGTTTGGTGCCCTTTTCGAGCATCCAGTGTAAGTAGTCAGCCATCCACTGACTCTGAATGACCTTGCCTTCTGCAGACAAAATCTGCTGGATTGGCTCATCGAATGGACGGGTGCGGCAAGTAGCTTTCCTCAGAATCTTTTTTAACAGCCTGGAAAGACGACTTTTCAGTCAGACTATCAAACCAGCTCACTGCTCCTCCCCGTAACAGCATGGGTGGGGTGAGTAGCCCCTGATGGTCACTTCAACCCTTCAGTGACATGTGTAATTGGAAGCGCCTGAACCACGAGGTAGCATCCTCCCTATTTGTACTGCTGAAGGGTTCTGGGCACAAGCTGCTGGGAACATTGGTGCAGGGGCAGGGGGGAGGGGGGAGTGTTCTGGAAAACCGTGCTAACGTAGCTTCATGTTGGGCAATTTCTGTCCATTGAGGCTCCAAAACGCTCAAATTGAGCTCCTCTTCCTTCCTGAACCAGGCCTCCCTCTCTTTTCGCTGAACGCTGCAAGTATTCTTTAGCTACTGCTGGACTGTTGAGCAGCGTGTCCGCCTCGTCCTGTCTGCTGAATGTTCGATGCAAGTCCTCCTTCGACTCGCTATCACTGTGAGGCGTGCTGTCCCCTGGAAATTGTCCCTGTAAGTGTCGTACTGACGACGTGTCGCCCACCTGTGGAAGCTGTCCTGGGTGGGTATTGTTTCGGGCCGAGGAGTGGAGAGGGAGTAATGTTTCTTCTCTGGGTGCCGCGTGTCTTCTCGAGATCGGTGGTTCCCCTACTGGGTACCCGCGGCCCGCGAGGGGTGGTGGGGTCAAGAGCCTCGAGGGCGTGTGGCGCGGGGGGGGGGGGGGGGGGGGGGGGGGGGGGGGGGCGTAGTCTGATGGATGCTCGTAGTACAGTTTCCTATCGTATAAAAATCCCTGAGATCTGCATTGTCTGGTTGCCGTAAAGGCTTGCGCAGTGACGTTACAAAGGTTCACCTCACCTCACCTCAAGCCCATAACTACAGAAGTAGTCGTTGGGGAAACCTGAGGACCGCAGACGCAACCTCCCCTCTCCATCTGTCTCTGTCAGCAGCCGCCGACAGCAGCTCACGTGTATGGAGTCCGGTCCATACAAAGGTTAGTCATACCCTTTTGGAAAGGAAGGAGGGAAGCCCCCTTTTTTTTCAAGAGTACATCCTCACTTCAAGTGATGAAAGAAATCGCTGTCGCGTGCGGCTTAGGGGAAACGGAGGGCGGGAAGGTGGAACGGAGGGAAGAGGGTAATATGGTCGCCCGACCGCAAGCCAAACGGAAGTTGCGCGTGGTGCTAACTGTTGATGTACTGAGAGTGGGGTGTATGGGAAGGGGTACGTAAGGTGTACTCGCAAAGGGAGATGGGGTGTGTGTGTGGAGGGAGTTGGCGATCTCGGGTGGTACTCCAGCACCGCAAGCACGCGGCGGCACAGACACGCACGTGCCGAGCACTGGGTTCTGTATTTACGTACCGATACAGAGGCCGCCCGAATGGACTGGTCCCTCCTGCTCTGGCCGAGCCCTGTGATCCCCCCCCCCCCCCCCCCCCCCCCCCCCCCCCCCCCCCGGCGAAAAAAAACACTCGTAGTACTAGCCTCTCCGCAGTGAAGGGGTGGAGGGGCTTAAAGGGGGGGAGGGGGGTTGGTTGGTAGGGCATACACATTAATGTGAGTGTATGTAATAATCAAAGTGTGTGTGTGTGTGTGTGGGGGGGGGGGGGGGGGGGGTGCCTAGTAACCTAGTTAGGTGGGGGCGTTGGCGCCAACACTGACCGCTTACTCGGAGGTAAGGGGGGAGGAGGGGGTGGAAATACGCTTGTCTGCAGGAAAGAAAAAAGGTTGCAGCCATTGCCCCATCGCACGCACCTACGCTTCTAATGAGGCGAGGGGCACTACGTAGCTACAGGCAAGCCTCGACCACTGCCCAAGTCGCACGGTACGCCGAAGCCATGTGGTCTCCTACTTGCAGGTACTACTATGGTTCGGCTCCTTCTTTGCCTGCCTGTACACCACGACCGTGTTAAGGCCTGCACCCTATTCCAACCTTCAGCTTTCCAGCACTGTTTAACGGTTCCCAGAATAAATACATTTTACTGCAGCCACTTCTGACAATTTACAAATAATCCTCAATACCCGTCTACCAATTTCATTTCGTGAAGAAAAACAAACAAGAGGCATCGCCAGTTTGTACGCACAGCAACAACACTAACAGCTATGACAACACCAAATAAAAGGTAGAACCCAAACTGCCACGCAGAATAACAGACTGAGGAGTGCCAGATTAAAGAGAATTGTTCTTTTCTTTATGTGCACGAGAAGCGTCTAAGCAAGCTTGGGGTTTTGCTTGCTATACAAAGATATTTTGTCGAAACTTTGTCCAACAATGGCTTCACATGGTTCTGACAAGGAACACCACCAGGCTCACTGGTTGGACTCGAAAGGAGGGCGGTGTTTTAGCGAAAATAGAGGGGGAAAAATTGGAGGTCAGTACTTGTACCCTGAGTGACTCCCATTATGGCCATGCAAGAAAAATCAAATATGAGATGAGGGTTGAGTCACATAGACAAGAGTTCGAGAACAGCACTGTATGTTTTTTGTTTTTTTTTTTTTTCTTCAATTTTCAAGGTTAAAGACATAGCCATTTTGGATGGTCACGTTAGCAGCATAAAGTTGCATTCTCTATGGTTGGCTGACTAGGGGAGAAAGCCCTCATCGCCACCAACTGTCACGGGGGGGGGGGGGGGGGATGCTTGAAGGCGACCCCTACCACTGGATGACACCTTAGAGATAAGGACAGGAGAGAAGGAGTAGGGCGAAGGGGCACACCCTCTAAGGGGCGAGTCAGAGGCAGTCAGAGAGGAAAAGAGAAATCTCATAGAGAGAGGGGGGGGGGGGGAGGAGAGAGGGAGAGAGAGAGAGAGAGAGGAGAGAGAGAGAGAGACGAGAGAGAGGGAGGAGAGAGAGAAGAGAGAGAGAGAGAGAAGAGAAGAGAGGGAGAGAGAGAGAGGGAGGAGGGAGAGACAGAGGAGAAAGAGAGAGAGGGGGATGAGAGAGAGGGAGGACAGAGAGAGAGAGAGAGAGAGGAGAGAGAGAATAAGAGAGAAAGAGAGAGAGAGAAAGAGATTGAGAGAGAGAGAAAGGCAGAGACTGTTAGAGAGAGAGAGAAAGAGAGAGAAAGACAGACAGACAGACAGACAGACAGAGGGGTATCGTTTCAATCTCCCTGACAAGCAGAACACACCTCATGCTGGGTACAGGGATTTATGTATGAAGTACACTCAACAACAATTAACGAATTGATATTATACAAGCAAAGCGCTCTTACCTTACTTGAATTCTTTTTAGGAGTGCCCCTTCCGGTCAGGGAAAGTCCGGTAGAAGTCTGGGAACCACTGACTGCTCTTTCCGTCATCCCTCCCACAGTTCTTCCTCTTCCAGTAGCCCTTGCCACAAGCAGTAATACCCTCGTTCTTTTCTGTTGCCCACTTCTTCTCTGACCTTCCCCTCTTACACCTTTACCTACATCACGTCTCCGTGCACTCCCCTCCACGGTTGAAACTCCGTCTCAGTTCTGTGTACTCTAGGTTCTTTTGACCTCTGCCACTGGCCGGACGAGGGCACCACTACTATTCTTACCTTGCTGTTCGTTGGATGGTCAGTGGCTGCTCTCTCTCTCTCTCTCTCTCTCTCTCTCTCTCTCTCTCTCTCTCTCTCTCTCTCTCTCTCTCTCTCTCTCTTCGATGGCCGGTGCACCTGAGCATTTTACACGGTTTTGCTCCTCTGCAAGGCTGTAGTGTCCGGGGTCTGAGATCGAGGCTGATTCCTAAATTCTGTTAGAACGTCAGTCCTAGCATTGTGATGTGCAAAAGTCTGGCACGTAACTGCTCAGAGTTCAACTGACCAGTGCACTGCGTTCAGTTGGCAGTACTTTCTATCGTAAGTGTTTTCTTGCTTGGGGCCCTGACATAAACAGTCTGTTGTGAAAAAAAAATTTTTTACTCCAGTATTCTCAATTTTCATCATATGAACTTCGAACCCGTCATAAAAACATGAATGGGATAGGTTTTTCTTCGTTGAAAATGTGTTGCCGGTTTCAGATGTTAATCATTTTGGGAAAAAAAAATTGATTTCAAAATGTTTTAATTCTACACTGGCCAGTCATCTTTTACGTAGTCGAATTGATCTTTTCTTGTAAATTCCCCCAGTCCCTTTCCCCCCCCCCCCCCCCCCCCCCCCCCCCCCCCCCCCCCCCCCCTCCCCCTCCCCCAACTTAGTTATTCCACAGCCCACCTCAACACTAAATTCCTGTACACTTCCCCACCCTTTCTTTTGGTCTTGATCTTTGTTGAGTTTGCTTTGACTGGTTGACTTGTTCATCCATTGATAGTCTGTTCATCTAAACTGATGATTTTAGATTCTAAATGAATTTAGGCACGGGATCAGTGAAGAGCAACAGAATGTAAAGAGTTCAGGGCCTTTTTTTTTTTATCTTTCTTTCTTTCTTTCTGCGTACGCAGGCTGATACTCCTGCGGACACTGCCTGTATAGACAGGCAGTGGCGTTTTGTGTGTATGACCGTTTTTTTTATTCCTGCCATTAATGCAGCCATACTCCATCTTCGGGGAAGAGTTCAAGGCCGAAACGGTTGTCTGAGAAAGAGGGGGGAGGATGTTCCTCTCTGAAGACCTGCTGTCAAGCTCTGCCCAGATTTTGTTTCCGTGCTACTGCTCTTCATTGGTCCACTGGCTAAATTTATTTAGGGTCTAAAATCATCAGTTTAGATTTCTAAC
>CM065723.1:55663216-55665716 GCA_033310375.1 Conus canariensis
GACGACGATGGACGATGATGATGATGATGACGACGACGACGACGACGGTGATGATGATGATGATGACGACTACGACGACGATGACGATGATGATAATGATGATGATGATGGTGATGATGATGATGGTGGTAGTGGTGATGATGATGATGATAACTCTGATGCTGGCAGACCCCGAGGAGGAGATGGACCGGGCGCAATCATACTACCACAAGGTGTGCGGCCAGCTGAACATCGTGCCCATCTCCTACTTCCTCCGCCACATCCACGACCCCAACCTCACCATGGGTTCCACGGCCTCAGCCCCGATGAAACCATGGCCGTGGCCTTGGCCCTCAAGGTAAGCCGCTAGAGGGCAGGTCAGGGAAGACCCAAGGGTATGGACACGGGTACTTTACTTTGCGGGTAGGCATACGACTCTAGGGTGTCTGGTTTAGCCCCGGGGGGTGTGGGGGAGCGATAAGTTCGCTGTCAGACTGGGCGTGTTGGGATACGCTGAAGCGCGATATGAATTCTGGCGGTGTGACTGTCCATCTCGGCGTCTTGTTGTTCTGGTGGTATCCTTGCAGTGTTCCATAGGTTCCCAAACTGTACTCCTGTGGGAGGATAACCCCTGACTGCCGTATGAACTTTGGGTGGGTTTCAATATTCAACGTTGAACGCAATTACTGGGACAGTATCGTGAAGCGGTGCTTTGTGTTTGGGTACAACTGTGTGACTGTCTCTCTCTCTCTCTATCTATCGGCAAGACAATGGAAAACAGCGCGATGGATTTTTCATCGAATTGTTCAGGGTTGGTTGTGGGGTCAGTCTTAAGAAGAAGTTAAAAGTAGTGAGGCCTCTGTGTGCAACACTGACAAAATGCTGAAGGAGAAGCCGTTCGCAAACAGGTCAGGGGGAAACCAAGGACAAGGGGAAAATATAGGGGCCAGAGAGAGTGGAATGAGGGTGGGGAGGGGGGGGGGAGGCGATATCGTAGTCTGCGTAGTGATAACGTGTGCAGGATTTGTGTCCTTCTGTCAGACCTCACGTATTTATTACGGGTCACAGTCAGACATAAAGCGGGTGGCATAAACAGGGATCTTACGAGCTATAAATGCTAGATGATCAGAACGCTATCGGTTTCGTTCCAGCTGATAGACCCAATTCTGAAACGCGTGGTGAAATTCATGTATGGCCGATTGATTACTGACACCTTCTCGTGATCGTTTACTAACCCCCTCTCGTGCTGCAGTCAGAAACAATACAAGTCTGAACAGGAAGGGTACCTCTGGTGGTAAGGAACGGAAAGGAGAAGAGTTGTGGGGGGGTGGGGGTGGGGGGCGTTGGGGGTGAGAGAGCGTTGCTTTGAGTTATCTGGAAGAACGAAGAGCTGATATGAGAGCGGACAGGGGGGTTACCAAAAGGAAAGCAGTTATAACTGAGAAGTTTGGGCGTACAGAAGAAGGGGAGGGGGAGTATGACATTAGTGGGTCGGGTATGAAAGGGATAGGTAAGAATGAAAAGAGAAGACTGGGTAGGTCAGAGGTAAAGTAAGATGCGAGGAAGGACAGCGGGTATGAGGGGACGGAGTAGTGTGAGAGAGGAATGGGTACTAAGGAAAATTAAATATGTGAAAGGGTGGGTATGAGAGAGAAGAAAACGTATGCGAGAGATGGGTTGATATGAGAGAGAGAAGAGAGAGAGAGAGAAGAGAGAGAGATGGGTTGATATGAGAAAGAGAGAGAGAGAGATGGTTGATATGAAGAGAGAGAGGAGAGAGAGAGATGGGTTGATAGAGAGAGAGAGAGAGAGAGAGATGGGTTGATATGAGAAAGAGAGAGAGAGAGAGAGAGATGGGTTGATATGAGAAGGACGGGGATAAGAAGAAGAGAGAATGACGAGAAGTGACGTGTGAGGGAAAGAGAAGAGTATGGAGAGGAGGGTCTGATACGAGAGAGAAAAGTGAGAGAAAGACAAGTAGTATGAAGAGAGGGTCAGAGGGACGGGTTGGATATTAAAGACTAGGTGTGAGACAGAGAAGGGTGTATGCTAGAGAAAGGTGGCATGAGAGAGAAAAGAGGTATGAGAGACACATTGAAAAGAGGGTTGAGAGACATGAAAATGGTTGAGAAACAGAAAAGTAGGTATGAGAGAACATTGAAAAGAGGGTATGGAGTAAATTGAAAAGAGGTATGTGAGACACATAAAGAGGTATGAGAACATGAAAGGTATGAGAGACATGAAAAGTGGGTATGAGAGAACATGAAAAGAGGGTATGAGAGACACATTGAAAAGAGGGTATGAGAGGGACATGGATAAATGGGTATGAGAGAGACAGAAAAGTGGGTATGAGAGAGACATGCGAGTGTGAGAGAGCAGGGTGAGTGCGATGGAAAGGTGGGTATGAATCAGAAGTGTTGGTATAGGTGAGAATGTAGGATATGAAAGGAGAGTGGTTGGGGGGAGAGATCAGTGGATGTGAGAGAAAATGGTATCTTCACGCCTGTTGGGTATCGGAGAA
>CM065723.1:55678216-55680716 GCA_033310375.1 Conus canariensis
CGGAGCACGACTTAGGTGTGCTTTTTTTGTACCCGTCTCTTTTGAACAAAGACAATGGCATCTGCTGTATTAGGGTATCAAGGACACTTTCTAACGGAGACGGTAGATCACGCACGTGCATACTAAAAAAACAACAACAACAACAACAACAACAAACTTTTCAGTTACATATCGCATGTTTTTCATTTCGTTGGTCGAAAGCCGCCTACCAAGCGGCCAAACAAGGGAAGCAACAAGTGAGAGAGAACATGGAAATGAAAAATGGTTTTATTCAGGTTAGACCAGAGCCCCTACTGAAGGGGGGGGGGGGGGGGGGGAGACATTAAATGGCACTTTAACGACAAAAAAGTAAGGATACATCAACATAATAATGACAATTTCCAACATCTTTTAACCATAGAGTAGGCTATAACAGATACATTCTTCAATATTAACATTCACATCCTTCAACTGCAGTCGCACAACTTTTAAATGCCTTATATAGATACATGCATACACTCTTCAGTGTATTTTTGTTACTGTTAACCGTCAGTAAGGCTACTTTGAACAGACACGGATTTGCATCAAAGTTTCGTGGAATATATTCTTGCCGAAGCTCACAGAGACTAGGGCAACAAAACAAAACACGTACTTCATCGTCTTTTGCATCTCTGCACAAATTGGATGCTACAGAATTAGTTGATACCTGACTCTATCGGTCCCGATGTATTACAATGTCTGTTATTCCGAGTCTAAATTTGTTAAATAACATCTAAGGTATGTACATGTGTGTGTATATGTGATTGTGTGTGTGTGTGGAGAGAGAGAGAGAGAGAGAGACGTGTGTGTATATGTGATTGTGTGTGTGTGTGAGAGAGAGAGAGAGAGAGAGAGAGAGAGAGAGAGAGACTGTGTGTGGAGGGGGATAAAAGAAAAGAAGCCCTGGTCCATTTCATGCAAGTTTCTTGTTGGTTCAGTGGCAGTGCACCAGACTTTGCGAGTTCACATCCGTGATACCGGCACCCACACAAGAAATTGGCGTCTTCGGCGCTCATTGCAACTAAACGTCGTTCTAGCGCATTGGTGTCGTGTCGTGTAAGGGAGGTCTGACGCACTCTATCGCCCTTAGTGGGTGTGGCCTTTAAACCTGAATGTCATTTACTGATACGTTCTTTCATGTATATGGAAAAAAAAAAAATGTGTGTGTGTGTGTGTGTGTGTGTGTGTGTGTGTGTGTGTGTGTGTTGCAGAAAAATAAATATCTCAAAGAGTTTGACTTGAGCCACAACAGGTTCACAGAGGTCGGCGCGGAGATTCTTGGGCCGGCGATTGGTTAGTAGAGAAACTCTGTGTGTGTGTGTGTGTGTGTGTGTGTGTGTGTTGTGAGTGTGAGTGAGTGAGTGAGTGTGTGTGAGTGTGTGTGTGTGCGCGCGCGCGCGCGCGCGTGCGTGTGTGTGTGTGTGTGTGTGTGTGTGTGTGTCTGTGTCTGTGTGCATGTGTGTGTGTGTTTATGTCTGTGTCTGTGTGTCTGTGTCTGTGTCTGTATACATATGCGTGTGTGTGTGTGTGTGTGTGTGTGTGTGTGTGTGTGTGTGTGTGTAAAAATGTGTGTGCGCGTGCGTGCATGCAGGCGCGCGCGCGCGTGTGTGTGCATGCGTGCGTACGTATGTGTGTATCTCTCTCTCTGTCTCTTTCTCTCTGTCTCTCTCTCTCTTTATATATATATATATATATATATACCTCTGTGTGTGTTTGTGTGCCGTATCCTTACAGCCGTCCCCAAACAGACCGTTTCATGTTTATTTTCTGCACTTTTGTCGACTAATCACAAATACGTGTATTCAAGTTAATGCACTGAGCACAGAATCAATCATTAAGAAAGGATAAGTAAAAAGAAAACACGATTTCTGTAATGAAGCTTAGTATGCACCCATACCCCACGCAATGAATGAATGCATACCATAGTATCGTCTGCTTTACGCGCGTTGAATGAGAACCGAGTCAGTGCACCATCTGCAGTCACGATGAGACAGAGAGAGAGAGAGAGAGAGAGAGAGATGGTAATGGTAAATACGTAAACAACAAATTCCTGTGCGTTGGGAGTTTTGCTTTAAGCGCGTGGTAGCTGGAACTAAAAGCTTTGTCACAGACAACACGTGCCATGCACACAGCTGTGGGAAAGAATGAGTAGGCTATTCTTCAAGTGAGTGTGCATTGATGTTAGCTTATGATGGCCAGCTGTTAGCGTGACGGGCCCACATGCGTGCGTGTGTGTGTGTGTGTTGGGGGGGGGGGGGGGGGGGGTACGCGCTCGCGCGCGCGCTGAACAAAACATTACATTATACAGGAACACGCTTTGCAGGTCAGAACGAAAACCTGGATGTCCTTGACCTTAGCTGGAATCACCTTCGACCTAAGGGAGGAGTTGCCATAGCAAAAGGCTTAAAGGTCAGAGAGAGTATGAGTTTGTCGGTACGTCAGCTTGTGCGCCGTGTGTTTGTCCGTCTATTTGTCTGTGGAG
>CM065723.1:55690716-55725716 GCA_033310375.1 Conus canariensis
CCAGCGGTGGTCACCTGTACATCCGTCCCGTTTTGTCGTCTCTTTTTGTATTGGATTGCTCGGTATAAATCAATTCATTTCCAATTTCCAGTCAGATACATCTTTACAGTAAACGTCAAAATGTGAACAGCAACAAATTAGAGCATATGGTGTGTTCAAATGTTTTATGTGGCGATGGCCATGGCAGGAGACTATCAAAGTTGCAATTCCAAATAGAAAGGAAAAAATTTACATACATACACACGTACATATATGCATACATACATACATATACATCAATACGTATCTACCTATATACATAAATGTAAACATGTACAAACGTCAAGAAAACATGGACTGCTTCACAGAAGCTTGCCTGATGCTACTCTGAACACAGTTGCTCAATCTTTGTCCCACTGTTCTCTGATGCTACCCTTAATTCAAGTCATTGATCCGTCCAGTTTTATCATGCAGAGTGAGGATGTGGATCGTTTCCCTTTGCGACTGTCACACATGCAGGGGAGGACAATTTTTGTCCACACTAGCCAGTTTTGCTTGGGTGTGGGTTGGTTTTTTAAGTGGGAAGTCGGAAACCATTATTGAGATTGTACCCTAGAGTTTTTGTCGTACTGCTGAGTTTATCAAATCTGGTTACACAAACATTGCATCTTTCATTGTCATGATTGTGCATGGTTGTCATGGTGATTATGTTTTGGCAGTTTATTTGCATCATCAGTCTGTCACACTGGAATGAATACAGACTTTTTTTTTTCAAAATTTCTTTTACTCCCTCCCTCAAAGCCAGATACATGTGCATGCATTTACACACACACACACACACTTGGAGAGAGTGAATAAACTGGTATGCATGAAATTTTCAAGACTCACAAATTACTTGTTCTGTAACAAGGGTTGTGCATTACATAAAACAATGATGTAAAAGATGTCTCTGTTAACATGTAACACAGAAAGAAAAATCTCAAGTGTTGCTCAATTCAAAGAATGCCATTACATTTTACTGCACAAGGAGATTTGTTGAGCGAGTGGATTTTCTCTCCGTTTCTATATTTCTCAATGTCCATATCCGTCCATTTAATCTCAGAGATGTTTTGATATTTGAATAATTTTGTTTTCAGATTGTGGGCAAATGAACTGTGAACTGTGGAATCATAGAGATGAAGACAGTAAAACGATGGAAACAAGTATGCTTCATAACAAATTTTGTGTCAAAGGTTAATTTATCCATCCTTCTTGCTTTTATACAGTTAAACCGTACTGGGGAAGAGTGGATATGAAACCAGTGTTCCTCCTAAAGGTTGTCTTTGCGTATAATTGAAAGTTTGAATTTTGGACTGCAAAAATAAAGTCTGTGATGCATTGTTTTCAACTATAATGCTTCCAGTTCATCTGGTTCTGCACCTGTGAGGATGATCAGACAGATGTGCATGTTGGTTCACAAATGCGACACACACACACGCATGCACGCACGCACGCACGCACACACACACACACACACACATACACACACACACACAGAGTCAAGTACACACACACTCACACACATACACATACAGAGGCTAGCGTGCGTGCGCACGACACACACACACACACACACACACACACAGAGTCAAGTACACACACACACACACATACAGAGGCTAGCGTGCGCGCAGGCACACACACACACACACACACAACACACACATGCAAGGGCACAAGCACATGCAGACTAGAGTGCCACTGACAGTAAGACATCAAAAGAGAAGAAAATGATTTAAAACAAAATTCTAATCAATTTTGTTGAAGACTAAAGTGAAATATATTAAAAAATCTGATCATCATCCGCAAAATAAGCTCAACGCTTTTTCCAGGACTCAGTCAAACATGAAATACACCACACTCAAAGCCTTGGACTACTACTCAATATTCATAATCGCACAAAAGTGTCAAGACAATATGGGCAACAAGCACCAATACTTCAGAGACATGATTAAACTTCTCTGAAAAAAAAAAAAATGACGATCTCTTCCAGCAATCCATACAGCATGTATTGGACCAAACAAAGATCACCAGTTTGGCATATCCCCAAGAAGATATTCTGGCCATGACAGCAGAACAAAGATCATTGGATGTCAGACAGCCAAGACATAACCATCTGCAAGTTATTTCTCCTGATTGTCTTTTCCCTGTGTATTTTGATTCCCTAATTTTGTTAGGACCTCTTGGGAATGAAGTTTAGCGCTCACTCACATCTGTCAATCGATTTTCCTGTCTGCCAACAAGATTATACTGATATAACCCAAAGATGAAGCCATTTCATTTTGGTGTGGATCTGGATCAAAAGTCAGAAGCAGGAATTCTTTTCCACTGTCTTTAAAATTGCAAAATAAAGCATTTATTGTTGTCGACATTTTTGTGAATTTCATTAAAAAAAATAATGCAGAGATCTTGATGAAAAAATTCAGGCTTATTAGACTGTATATAGTGAGTGGGGGAGATGCAAACCTCCTTCGCAGACAGCTATATTGGCAGGCCAATTTGGGTACATTGTTTACAGGTCTCGATCACAAAAAATTTATACACCTCACCCAGACAACCGTGAGATCCCATGTCTGTCCATCTGTCCAATCGAGTCAGTGAGTGGGGGGGAGATGCAAACCTCCTTCGCAGAGAGCTATATCGGCAGGCCAATTTGGGTACATTGTTTACAGG
Source organism: Conus canariensis (assembly GCA_033310375.1). NCBI lineage: Eukaryota > Metazoa > Mollusca > Gastropoda > Neogastropoda > Conidae > Conus > Conus canariensis. Next base: position 55,693,408 of record CM065723.1, read on the forward strand.
TCTATATCGCAGAAAATTTATAGGACACACATGAACTGGTGTCTCCAAGGGATGGGCGGTTGTGGAAAATACTACAACATCTCACTTGTACGTCTGCCAATGTGATATATGTCATCAGATGCAGTCTGCACACACAGCAGTGCTATGTAGGCTAAACCACAAACCTTAAATTACGTTGGGCCAACCATAAAAGTGATGTAAACAGAGGCAAGACCAACAAATGCATGGTTGCCCACCATGTGAACACGACACCTCACTCGGACAACTGTGAGGTCCCGTTTCTGTCCATCTGTCCAATTGAGTCAGTGAGTGGGGGAGATGCAAACCTCCCTTGCAGACAGCTATACTGGCAGGCCAATTTGGGTACATTGTTTACAGGTCTCAATCGCAGAAAAGATATGGGCACCCAAGCTTGGGCTGAGCACCTCCGATGGCACCGCTTCCATGAGAAACAGAAAATTAACAAAGGGGTGGGCGAAGCTGAGAAAGGGATGAGTGGGGCTGGGAAAGGGATGGGTGAAGCTGAGAAAGATGATGACCATGAAGAGCCCTTTGTAAAAAGACCATGATATAGACCTACCACAAGAAGTGCCCCTAGAGACTATCCTGCCCTGGAGGCATTCACTGAAGCCTGCACTAGGGATTTCCTGGACATCAAAAATCGAAAGCGAATCAAGGACAACCTCACCAAAACCCAGCAAACGCCCTGCAAGAGCTTCACAATCTACCTCAAACACATCAAGCAGCCTGTCGGTTTGCAGACAAATCTGCAACAACAGTCATCACCCCACTATCTTATGATGATAAGATAACACAAAAAGCATTAACAGACGACAACCAGTTTGACATTCTAACAAAAGACCCAACTAGAGACACCAGTAAAAAAGTCAAATGCTGGGCAGACAAGTGGCTCAAGAGGGGAGAGACTGACGAGGAAGTGTACGCTTTTGTGACAAACAATCCTGATGCACATCCTGCCAAATGTAAGCCCCTGGTCAAGATCCACAAATCCTTTCCCTATTCATACAAACTACTCCTGTCAGGCACTGGAACGCCAGTACAGCCACTATCAAAATTTATCCAGACAGCCATAAGCCACTTAACTAGTTATTTACCTTATCAAATTATAGATACAAAAGAATTCCTGAAAAAAAATGGACACTATCAACAAAGAAGTGGCTCCACTCCCCCCATCAGCTACTTTGGCGGTATGCGATGTTGTCTCACAGCTACTTTGGCGGTATGCGATGTTGTCTCACTGTACCCAAGTGTGGACAATGCTATGGGAGTCCCAGCTGTTGCCCAAATGCTTAGTGACCATCCTGCTCCACTGAATGTGTCTACGGACTGCGTTGTTGAAGGACTGAAAATAGCACTTGACAACAATGCCTGTGCATACACAGATGGTGAAGGTAAGACTTTGATTGCGGCTCCCAATCAAGGGACAACAATGGGGCCCTGTCATGCATGCGACTATATGGATGTCTTTATGGGTGAACTGGATGAGAAACTGGTCCAAGAAACTCCAGTTCCACTGATTTCCTCTCTGGTGGTGAACAAGGAGCCTTTAGAGACAGAAACCCTCAACTGGAGCAGATTCAGAGATGACAGTTTTGCAATTTTACCAGACTCCGCTGATGCTAGTGCTTTTGAAACACACTTACAGAATTTGCATCCCCCAGGTATAAAATGGACTGTTTCCTGTGGCAGAGAAGCAGAATACTTGGATGTAAGGGTGAGTATAAATAACGCTGGGTTCATCAAAACTGATGTATTTTCGAAGAATTGCCATAGCTACCTTCCCCCTTCCTCCTGCCACCCTAAGTCAGTCTTCAGAGGCATAGCGAGAAGCATTGGTACCAGACTAAGAATGTTAATCAGCAATGATGAACAGCTGAACCAGAGGATAAGTGAATACGCAAGATACTTCACCTTGTCAGGCTGGCACTATGACAGAGCCCTCAAAGAGATCTCTCAGGGAGCCACAAAATCAAGAGATGTTGGTTGGTTTTAATAATGTTGTAGAATCAAAATTACTTTGTGCAATGTAGATATACTGGCGGTTGGCTGTGTATGACGGGTGGAGTGTGTGTGGGTGTGTTTGTGGTGGATGCAGTGGGGTATGAGTAATGTAGTGAGTGTGTGTGCATGTAACTGTAAGATTTGCCTTGTATGCCATTTAGTGTGTGTGTATGTGTGTGTGTGTGTGTGTGTGTGCACGTGCGTGTGCGTGTGCGTGTGTGTGTACGTGTGTGAATGTGTGTGTGTGTGGTTGCAGGGTGGTGCATGCTTGACTGTGAATGTGTGTGTGGAAGGAACAATAGAAATGTAAAAAGTGTAAAATGAATGGAAGCACCAATGCTGTGATAGCTTATTGTTTTTCAAATGTGCAGATTCCTGATGAAGGCTGAAAAGCCGAAAATTTGAAAATAAAAGTGGAAGAAACAGGCATGGGTGTGTGGACTTCTTTATTTGTTATATATATATATATATATTATATATATATAACACTGCACTTGTTCTCCCCCACTGCTTAATTGTTCAGCATTGTATATATATATATATATATATACACATATACATGTGTGTGTGTGTGTGTGTATAATGGTTCTGCCTTCAAAATGGGTTATGATGATCCCATATGCTGGTAGGGAAGGATCTTATATTTATAATACATTTACCTGATTTTTCAGTCTCATTTTTTCATTCTCCCATTCCCCATCCCCCCCCCCCCCCCCCCCCCTCTTCTTTTTTTATTTTCTAAAGCTTTGCCAAGACATTAATGTAATGACGGAGGAACTATTAGCCTGAACTTGTTTTTCTCACTAATAAACTGTTCATATATATATATATATATATAGAGAGAGAGAGAGAGAGAGAGAGAGAGAGAGGTGAAAGGGAGGGGGTGATGGTAATAATCATTCAGTCATTGCACAGGTTTGGAGCCTAAGGGACGGAATCATGAGCGAGGGTTTGATTGAAGTTTAAGAGAACTGCATAACCCTGACAGGGTCTTTCAGTTGCCCTTCTTGTAGCATTTCTACATACTTCATTTTATCTGTCATCAGCACATTTCCTTATTAGAGTGCAAAACCTGTCAACAAAGACAGTTTAAGCAATTTTTGCAAACACCAGATTTTGTTTTGCTTTGCAGTGCTGGAACAGCGCCCCATTTCCCTCACACAAAATAACCATCAGAGAAAATACACTGGCTTTTATATGGCCTATTCATTAAAGTCTCTGTGCAACCCTCACAATTTCACACACACACACACACACACACACACACACACACACACACACACAGAGACATATGTGTGTGTGTGTGTTTATAAATATATATATATATATGAAAATATATATATATATACATACATATTTGTCATTGTCGTTGTACATTTTAAAACCCATACAAATGTGTGGTCTCCACTGAAAAAAGGAGAAAGCTGGTAATATCATATTGAGACAAAATCTCTTCAGTCAAAATACTATTATGTAGATCTGCAGCCCCCGCCCCCGCCCCCCCCCCCCCCCCCCCCCCAGCCCCCTTCCCAATCAAACAGAAAAAATCAAACAGATAATGTGCCAAACTGACAAATGTCAGCCAACAATAATGAGCTCATGAGCACCACATCTACAAAGAATCTTGCATGGTATGTGCATTTCTAAAATCACATACACAAATAACATCTATGTGTGGTTGTTTTCTGCGTCATCCGATCTGATATGTAAAAGCAGCTAAACCATTCAGAACTGGGATGTTCACCGATATTCAGCGCTGGGCGATTTCAACGTTTCCTGTATTTTTGCAAGACAATGATCCAATCCATTGAAGTGGTTGTAGCTAGCAACCTACATTATAGCACAAACTGAAAGCAGAACTGAAAGAACAAAGAACATCACAGACAAAATGAAATACCCTGGTAGCAAAAACCCAAAGTAGAACTGAAAGTTACTGACATACCATCATTCAGTAAAAATAATCACTACTAACCAGTGTTGTGATTGAGCCATTAGAAACACCAACTGTATGTTAAAAGCCCCTAGTTCAAAACCAATGAGGAAATTTTGGGTTTTTTGCTCTTCAAAAGTGAAGGTGGTGGGGAAAATTCTTTGATTTGTAATGAAGTTAATGCCATCAGAATGGATACAGTTGGTCACATGTAAAATGTGTGCATCCTTGTCTGTTTTAAATCATAATACTGAAACTATTTTACAGAAACACACTATTCCAACGTAATTACTTCTTGCAGTCTTCACCCAATAAATTGTTTACATCTCATCCTGAAAAAGAAATTTTAAAAATAACCCATGACAAAGCGCATAAAAGGGCAAATTTGTTAATCTCAATGCACACGAACATATTCGAAAAAAGTACATTCAACCCAAATAACAAATGTGCCAAAAACACAGAATAGAGGTGCAACAGTTGTCAACTACACAGCACAGTGCCAAATGATCAATTAGGATGAACACATTCCAGTTTCAATCTTGCTCAAAATAAAAAACAAGCAATATAATACTGTAAATCATGAACTCGACAGCATTTTCTTCAAATCTTAGCAGGTATGTCCACTAAATGAAAAAAAAAAAGGTAAAAAAAACCCAACAACAAACAGCTGGAAGGTGAGGAGTCGCTGGCATTTAAACAAACAAAAAAAAAGTCTGATGTACTTTCAGCTTTCATTCCCTCTGCCCTCTCCCCCCAGCCCCCCCCCACCCTCCTCTTTTTCCCTCAAAGACGAAACGTTTGAGGCCACCCTAAAAAGGAATTTGGAGTTCCTCCACCCCTATCAACAGAAGTATTTTGTCCCTGAAGCACGTCACAACCCAGCACTTCCCAAATCAATGAATATCACACACACACACACACACACACACACACACACACAAAACATACCACTTTGCAGTGATGGTGGTGGATGGGAAACCATAACTGCAAAAAACTGTTGATGACTGGGGCAAACGGAGAGGAACTGAAAAGGAGACAGCAGGGGTGGCAGCGGGAAGGAAGAGACCGGAATACAGATGAAGCTCGGAAGAGTGGCGAAGCAAAAGCAAACACACGTCAACTCTTCCCCTTGCCACTGAAGTGCAGTGTGTGTACTGTAGATGAAGCAGGGTGTGATGTTTCTGGTTTGAAGTCTAGCAGAGGCATGTACTGATGGTATTTTTCAGTCCTGGCTAGTTCCTACCCCGGGTTCTAGTATGTGCCTTACAAACAGAACAGGCAACGACCACACACACAGGTTCCATAGATGAAATGACTTGTCTGTTGTTTTCATTTTCCAACCAACTTTGCAGGCATCTGAACCACCTGGACCCGGTTAACACCAAGATCATGTTATAAAACAAAGCACAGAGTATAGCCCTGTCATGTGCAGTGAAGTCTTGGATCCAAATGAAACCCAGTAGGCTCATCGTTGTCATCTTTACCAACCATCTTACTGCAACTATAGTGACTTTCGTTTCAATGTCCTCTCCACATCGTTTACAAAATTCATGCCAAAGTCGACATTCTCTGCAAGTTCATGGGTACTGTCCTTGAATTGATAGGATACCCTCCATAGGAGGATGCTTACTCCTACCACCCCCATCAGGTAGCACTTACTGTCGTCGGTAGGCAGCTTTATAGGTGGTTTTCTGTCGGATCTGAACAGGTACCAATGAACATCACCACACTGATTCCACAGCAGTGCACTGTCTCCTCTGGTGAGTTGCCTCGTGAGGAACTAATGCTGGTGCTGAGATTTTTACTGAAGAAACCTGGCCCTGGCTGTATACGGCGGAGACAGAATAAGAGGCCACTGAGAGGGTGGACATGATGAGAAAGCATAAAGATATAAGACAATGATAATAAACATTTTTTTTAAAATCACATTTTACCAGTTTCCTACTCTTAAAACACTCCAATTCTGTACATCTGTTTTAGTTCACTGGATCAAACCGATGATGCAACCACTGCAAACACACACACACACACACACACACACACACACACACACACACACACACACGCACGCAACACACAGTTTTCAACCATTTTTTATGTTAACATTTTCCAGTGAGAGAGAGGAAAAACAAACACCTGAAAACAAAAACCACATGCATGTGATTGAAACCCCAAACAAATGGATTCAATCTATCCCAACAACCTAATGTTTTGCCACAAAGACATTTCAGCAAAAAGTGATAAATAATAAATAAAAACAAAAAAGAAAAGTTTTGGGAAAAAAGCATGTGTGGGTGGATGGGGGAGGGAGGAGGAGTCAATTAAAGTACAGAGGAAAGAATGAGCGGAAAGTTAGAATAAATGTTATGAAGCAGAAGTAAATTGTAGTACATGTTCCAAACCAAATCTTTCAAACTCAAAGTCCGTTTGAAAACAAAATCTTTGACTACCAAACAAATATACTTGCATGCAGACAACTTCCTCCCCTCCATACTAACTCCAAAAACCTATTAAATGACAAAGTAAATAGATGAAGACACTGAAAAATTAAATATTAATAGACAGAGAAAAAAACAAACAACAGGTGTGGTGTGTGTGGCAGTAAATTTTCCCTGAAGGAAGCAGAATGAATTTCACATGGCAGAGTCTGGTGTCAAAATGAAGTCACATAAAAGTAACTGACATCAAAAAGACCTGGACAAAAAGCATTTCAATGAAATCATGAAGCATTCCACAGATTGTCTTTGCAACGCACAAAACTTCCTACCAAACTGTATTTTGTCATGAAACAATACAACTGTAATACTGTCATTTATGGTCATTTTCATGCCACACAAATCTATAAGAACAAGAAAGATGACATGATAATAATACTACTTTTTCAACCTCGTCTTTTTTTTTTTTTTTTTTGTAAACACAACAGCAGGAAAACAATTGCTAAGACAAAAGGTCATAGGCCATCTGCACTCCCATTTTTCCCATAAATCAATACTCCAAACTGCAATATTCAGCACAACTTGTTGCAGCAAATTTGATTTCACTGAACTGTTTTGCTTCCTTTGCAAAAAGAGCAATCAGATTCAAGAAATGTTATTTGATTCCTGCTGCAGAAGCACTAAGCGAGATGAATGAATGTTGTAATGTGTGCTTCTGTCTAAAAGAATGAGTGACACTGCAAGCAAGAGTGAGACCCAAAGCAAGAGAGGAGAGAGTGATTTGGTAAGTTATATGTGTATACAATTGTATATATGAATATCACTTTATCTGTGGAAAAAAAGGAGGGAAAAAAAGAGTGTAACTTGTGTGTGTGTGTGTGTGTGTGTGTGTGTGCTGTGTGTGTGTGAGAGAGAGAGAGAGAGAGAGAGAGAGAGAGAGAGAGGAGAGAGAGAAAGAGAGAAGATGACTGAACAAGTCCATGATACAGATGTACATACTGTACATCCTTCCAAAATGATAACAGCAAGCTACAAAAAGTAGATAAATGTCTTTGAGGATTTTCAGAGATTTAAAAAAGAAAGCAGAACAAATATCGACAACGTTTCGGTCATAGACCGTCTCAGGGTTGAAAAGAATTAAAAGGGAAAAGATAGTCAGCACGTCTTTTGTTAGAATTTTTCATTTTCGTTATTTTTAAAACTGATATCAACATCATTTTCCTGCCAATCTTTCTTTCTGTGGTGCTTCTGTGTCTGACCCACTTGTGTCTGACACACACACACACACACGCACTTGTGTCTGACACAACACCTGAAGACGTCTATGACCGAAACGTTGTCGATATTTGTTCTGTTTTCCTTTTTTTAAATCTTCTGAAAATCCTCAAAGACATTTATTATTCATTTTTACTTGAAGATCTGGGTCAAAAATCTGTTTTATTTACAAAAAGTACGTACTCTCTTTATATATTGCCATCAAATCATTACCTTAACACTACCACAAATAAAAAACCAAGTAAATCTCAGTAACCTATTCCTTCTCCAAGCAACATCATTAACCAGTCAAACCAGTGCCTTGACTTGACTTGCCGCCGAACCAACTGATCAGCTGAGTGCTGTCTTAGAAGGCGGCTCCTGAACCCCCTCGTTATGATCATGCCATTGTCAGTTAAACACTAACAACTCTCCTGCATTTGTTGTTCAGCCCACATGCAGCCTCAGCAATCAAGGGGTTAAAGATGTCACAGAAAGGACCCTTCCCTTCTCAAAAGCACGGGAAGGTAGTATTTAACAAATGATTCAGACTACACCACCCCCCCCCCCCCCCCCCCTTGTTTACAAAATTGAAAACCTAAAGATTATGCTTATGGCAGGTTTAATCCTCTTTGGACCCTTCCTCCCCCTTCTGTCTCCCTCCCTCAGTCTTTTTTTTTTCTTTTCTTTTTTTAGCACAGTCAGGAGGTTCCTGTGTACTGATCACAATTTCAAGGTCAGTTGGGAATCATCAAAAAAAAAAAAAAAAAAAAAAAAGAAATCTAAGAACTCCCCAGCTCCCATCTCCCCTCATAGGAACTAACCGGCCCAGCCTCTACCAGGGCCTTCAAGATGAGGGGCCCCCCTCCAGCTGCTCCCTGACGACCTTCACCACCTCCTGACACAGCTCCTGAGACAGACCCCACATCAGTGGACGCAGCATGTTTCCAGCCTGTTCCATCACATCCCTGTCCCACTGCGTCACCGTCGATGCCGGCTCTCCTCCGGTTAAGGGACAGCTGCGAGGAAGAGGGGTGGAGGAAGGGTGGAGGGCCAGCTCTGCCAGGGTGAGGTGGGCCTGGTGGATGGCCTCAGACAGTCTGCTCATCATCTGGTGGTGGTGGTGGTGGTGTGCCGGTTGTTCTGGACTGCTCTGAGTGACCTGGTAGGTCGCAAACATCATTGTGGACACATGGAAAAAACAACAATAACAAAGTATGGAAAAGGCAGAAATTAAAAACAAATGTGTTTTCCATTACTGAGCTGAGAGAAAGAAGAGAAAATATAAAATTCTCCTGTCATAATCCTCACCAGCAGTCAACTCCATCTCACAGTATGCTGTCATAATTCTCTCCAACTGCCAATTCTATCTCGCAGTCTGCTGTAATAATTCTATTCAACTGTCAATTCTATCTCGCAGTCTATTGTCATAATTCCCTCTAACTGTGAGCTCCACCTCACAGTCTGCTGTATCTCACACAGTTTGCTGTAATAATTATCTTTTGTTGTTAACTCCATTTCACAGTCTGTTATTATAGGTCTCATCAGCTTCTAATCTAACATAAATCAAAGTTGTAACAAATTTAATATCAGAATTTAATGACAACTAAAAAAAGCAACTAGTTTCAGAGCTTCAGGCTGCTTGGGGGGAATCAGGAGCCAAATGACCCACTGCTGGTGAACATGAGAGGTCAATTTTGAAAAAAGACGGCCATGAAATTCAATTTGTGAAAAAAAAAAAAAAAAAAATTCATTAAACTCAAAGAAGTTAATTCAAATTCCTAAGCTCTAAAAGGAATATGATAAGACCAAAAAATTCTTTCATACATTCTTCCTTTCTCCTTTAGAGTTACGCTGAAACAAACCGTTCATTAACCTATTAAGTCAACGCTGATTGGCCGTTACAACTTACAACAGCCAATCAAAACAGAAATGGAATGAACTTCCACGTGTAAGGTTTCTCATTTTGTAGTTAAGACCTCTGACTGTATTACATGCTGACAGTGCCTTGTCACAATCACTTGACATCCACTGATCAATGCACATCCAAATGGCACGTATAATTAAACAAAGTGTCATGCATCATTTAGATTTTTCTTCTTTTTTTTTTTGCGCTCATGGCATAGATGTACCAGCAATTTGAAGCTCTGTGATTCTACTGAGCCTATTAAAAAAAAAAGTTAAAAAAAGAAAACAGCATCAACCATTCCATCTCCAGACAACTGACCTCTGCGTGGAGGTCCTTTGTTCTCTGAATGGCCGTTTCCAGATCAGCAACAACGTTGGTGCACTTTGTCATCAGATCTGCACAGTGGAAACAACTGTGTTTACAGACATTGCTCTGACCATTCTTTCTGTTTGCAGGCAATTCACTGGAAAGATGGGATGAAGATGATGGGATGTGATTTTCACAGTGCATGTGTGCGCGCGCATGTGTGTGTGTGGTGTGTGAATATGTGAAAGCATGCATCAGTCCCATTCTTCTTGAGATAGGTCAAGTTTTAAAATGTCTTTTTCTTTACATGCTGTGCTACCTGTCACTTGACCAAACTCTCCTCCTGTCCTCGTACTCAATGTTTCAATCCCTGTCATCGTAAGTACAGGGTAAGACAATATTTTTACCAGCCCCCATGTAAAACCACCTGCCTGTCGCTTGATGATTATTTCAGACTATGAAATATCAAGGAAAGCACAATACATCGCTGCCTGCCATTTTGTCACCAGGTAAACAAACCTAGACAACTACTATGCTTCACTCTGTTAGGCCAATGCCCTCTTATTCAGCTAATCATTTGGCCCAATAAATAAAGGTATATATCTGTGTCCTAAACAACAACTTAACTTAAAACAATAGTTTCATACAGCCATATTTCTGGCTGTCCTACAGAGTATTCAATATTGTCAAAATCATGTTGAACGTCTGTTTTTCCACAGCAGATGTTAATGATTGCTACTCTTGCCTGGTGAGCAGGTCACAGCATTCACCATATGCCTGACAGAAGTGATCACATGCAGAATATGACAGCATTTATCATGGTGGCAGTGGGGTGTGAGATTCAAGTTTGAGTGGAGTCTGAAATTCAGATGCAAATCTGGCAAGTTAGGGAAGAAATGGTTAACAGTGTTATGTCAAAGGGGACCTTGCAAAGTGAAGTTAACATATATCGGTGCCTGCATGAGGCAGCTAAGAAGAAGGATTTGAAGCCCAGTAATTTTCTGCTTGTTTTATCATTCTCAATCTGAAACAAAGAGTTCAATGTGGAGCACAAAAATTGACCAAGGCACTGAATCTTTGTAGAAAATCATGAGAAAACATATTTAAGGCATAGAATTTACAAACATACAGCAATGGAAGCACATGCACACATATACATGCATGTCAAAAGATGTGCTAACACTGACAATACGATATAAACTATATGGCAAACACATAGAAAACTAAAGGGATCATTTGAATTTTTCTTACTTTCAACCAGGAGCATAACAAAAATCAATCAAGGCACAAGATCATTTTATAGCCATCATAAAACATGATTCCACATTACTGAACTTATGCGTTTTGAACACACACACACACACACACACACACACACACACACACACACACACACACACACACAAACATGTGAGTGCACTCACATGCTGGATACTGAACTTTTGTTGCCCAGCTAGTTATTTTGAAAATGAAAAGAAATGACAATGGGAGAATTCAACAGGTCTACAGGGTGCAAGTCTTTCCATTCTCCTCAAAAGCCTGGGGTTGGCTCTTATATGGGAGAAATCTTTATTTGTAAATACATGCAGGTCAGTAAAATACACCCAAAGAGAAAAGAAGTCCAGAAAAACAAGTAGGTGACGTTTATTAGGAGGGTTTTCGATCAGAGGTTTCACTGTCAATAAAAACATGAAACAAAAAAACAAAAAAACAAAACAAAAAAAAAAAGGGAAGAAGAAGGATTTGGTTGTCAGCTTTTTCACACCTTCACTTTAAGCCCCTCCCAGAATTCACGGATGTCTAAGCTTTCTTTAGAACAAAGCAAGCTCCCTCTACAGTCCATACAACATGGACTGGTAAGCATGCAAAGAGCTGCAACTTTCCAACAGCGCATGTTGATAACATACAGAGGAATGCTTGCTTACGCTTGTCTCTGTTTATTTGCTTGTGCTATTTTGGTGTTTCTAGTTGTGTGGTGAATCTTCATACCACTCCTTCCTCTCTATTTACAATGAAAGTCTTCAGTCCACACCCAATCTTATCCCTTCCCTTTCACAGACCCGACAGCATGAGAATGAATCTACAAACAATATGATGATAAGAATAGCCAACAGTGAGATCAAATAAACTTATAAACAGTAGGGTGATAAGAACTGCCAACAGCCAGATCAACTGCACAAAGGAAACAAGATCACAAACAACCTAGCAGAGTCAAGTCATTCAGTCAAATCATACTATTTATAGTACAGCCAACCATGAAGGTCACATCAAAGCTGAGAGCAGATTCAAACCCCCAGAACTGTGTACAAATCAAACGTTAAAATCAAAGACCAAGCTGGTTCCTGAAACTGAAAAAGACCAAACCAAAACTATTTACACCTCATCCAAAGTATCGATCAAATCAAACTAAACATAACATTTTCTTTTAAAAAGATTCAGAATCACCCTGTTGCCTCTTCTCTAATCTTCATGATCTTGCAAAGATGATGGATCAGCTCTCAACCAGCTCTCTTTGTGTATGATTTACAATTTTCTCCTGTGAAATAAGAAAACATAAAACAGATTTATGTACAGTCAAGTGCACTTTACCTGACATTAAAGGGAGTGACATTTTCTATTCAGGTAAGCCAAATTTGGGTTAATCAAATTTCAGGTAAACAAAGCAATCCTGCAGTGATACATGAGTTCACTGAAATTTTGGTTTGACTGTCTGGGGTAAAATATACTTGACTATATGAATACTATTTCCACCGAACTTACCCCGAGTCCTGTCCTCAGTATGTGGACAGGCAGTGAAGGAGTTGTGGGAATGAGGAGACGGATGACCAGAGCTCCTGCCCACTGTTTGTTCTTCTCCACATGGTGGGTTCCCTGCGGACTGCCGTGCATCACAGTCTGTGTCGTCAGTGTCTGACCCCAGCCCTGTGTCACACTGACTGCGAGGGGACACGGACTGAGCTGGTGACTGACTGCACGATGATGCAGACAGTCCCTGAGGTGACTGACTGCATGATGACACCGACAGTGCGTGAGGTGATTGACTACTTGATGACACCGATAGTCCCTGTGGTGACTGACTACACAATGACGCCGAGAGTCCATGAGGTGACTGACTACAAGATTTCACCGACAGTGCGTGAGGTGATTGACTGCATGACACTGACTGTCCCTGAGGTGACTGACAGCATGATGACAGCGACTGTCTCTGAGGTGACTGACAGCACACTGATGGTGACTGTTCTTGTGTTGACTGACTGCAAGTTGACATTGTCTGTTCCTGTGGTGACAGTGTTGACTGACTGCAAGTTGACAGTGTCTGTTCCTGTGGTGACAGTGTTGACTGACTGCAAGTTGACAGTGTCTGTTCCTCTGGTGACAGTGTCTGGCTTTGTGGTGACAGACAGTGCTGTGATTCATGCTGGCCAGGTGTTGAATGATGGCACGGTGCGTCTGATTCTACAGGTGACCCTTCCTTTCCTGGAAGTGAAGACAACTCAACATTCTCTCCACAGTCTGGTCCCTTAGACGAACAATGGCAGGCCCCTGAACAAACAGGAATCTGCTCTGATCGTGAAGAATCATACTGAAAATCAGTCTGGCTGATTTCATCTTGAACAGAGCCTCTTTCAGAATCCTGCCTTCCAGGACAAGCACCTGATGCACCTGTGCTAACTATCTCCTTATCGAAAACATTATGCAACAAGTTTACAGTTCCTGCACAAGGTTGTGTGCTTTGAGATTTGGGTTGATCATGTTCAGGGACATCAAAACGAGTTGTGTCAACATCTGTTGATGCTACTGGCTTTCTGTCCCATGCTGGTTGACTGGCCACTGGTACCACCTCCTCTTTGGCTTGTACACTGTTTGTCTGGCCATGGTGTGCCATGCATGTAGCATCATGAAATGTGGAAGGTGAGAAATCAGCATGGAGAAGAGGAGTATTGTGAGATGAGACAGGACTGCCCACGGCAGTAGAACAGAAAAGCTCAGGTGCAGAGTTTTGGTGCAAGACACTACTATCTGAAGCGGTGGATATGTCTGACTCATCGTGCACCATTCTATTACCAGGACACTGAGCAGATGTCTCAACAGAAGTGGCAGGTGCCATCACTGTGCTGACTTGGGGTGACTCCAGAATGCCGGAGTTGCCTAACAGTATGCTTTTGGCCTGCTCAAGAGTGAGGTCAGAGGTCAACCCTTTCCGCGCCTGTGCTGCTCGCCGCAGCAGACTGTGCTGTGCATCACTGAGGGCTGAGGGTGGAGGCATCAGGTGAGTGTCCATCAGCTCACCATCCTGACACGGAAGACAGTGTCGAGTGTCTGTGTTCCCAGCATGCACCAACATCCTGTCATGGGCGGACTTCCTGGTGTGGGTATGTTGAGGCCCAGGCTCTTGATTTCTGTGAGCGGGAAAAAAGTGAGCGGCAGTGGCACCTTTGGTGGTATGGTTCTCTATCCCACAGATATCTGGCTCACTCAAAGACAGACTGGCCACCCTGCACAAGTTGGATGAGCTCTCCCTTGGAAGTCCCTCTTTCTCACTCACTTTCTTTCCGGTTTCAGGGTAGACAATCAAATTTGGTGTGGATTTGTGTCGGGCCTGATAGGATGACGTCAGACAACTCTTCTTTGTTTTGCCACCTGTTGCTTTCCCCTTGTCCCCGGCAGTGGGTGCTGAGCTGTGCTGACTGTCTGTCTGTTTCAGCAGATTGCTGGAGGAGGCCGATTTCAGGCGAGATGACTTGGTTGTTCGGCAGTATGATGGGGCGTGGCACGGCGAGGGAGGGACTGAAGAAGAACGAGATCCTCTTACCTCGCGAGAGCGAGTTCCATCTGTACTGGCACGTCTGCCTCTGTTTGAAGTACGAGCATGGGCTTTCCTGTTAGTGGGTGCACATGGAATCCTCTGGGAAGTGGAACATGGAAGGTCTTGTGATGGGACATAACGGGTAGGATAGTTCTCTGTCTCCAACTTTCCTGCTGCAACAATACACATAGTAAACCATTTAAGTCTTGTTCAAAAGTTTGTTTTACAATTTGATGTTCATACAAGACCATTCCAGTTAAAACAGAATGTTTACATCTTTTTTCACAATACCGACTGCATTTAAATGGAGTGCTTACATTACCCTTCATTATAAGGACTGCATTCAAGTGGAGTGCACATGTTACCCTTCATTATAAGGACTGCATTCAAATGGAGTGTACATATTACCCTTCATTATAAGGACTGCATTCAAGTGGAGTGCACATATTACCCTTCATTATAAGGACTGCATTCAAATGGAGTGTACATATTACCCTTCATTATAAGAACTGCATTCAAATGGAGTGCACATGTTACCCTTCATTATAAGGACTGCATTCAAGTGGAGTGCACATGTTACCCTTCATTATAAGGACTGTATTCAAATGGAGTGCACATGTTACCCTTCATTATAAGGACTGCATTCAAATGGAATGCACACATTACCCTTCATCATAAGGACTGCATTCAAATGGAGTGCACACATTACCCTTCATCATAAGGACTGCATTCAAATGGACTACGCATATTGCCCTTAATTATAGAAACATTTGATCATTAAGGATACGCTTCTGCTTTTCCATTACAGAAAAAAAGGCCCATGCAATTGTTTCTCTTCCTCTCACTCTCAGTCACATACACATACATCTGACCATGAGATAAGTAAGACTGACTCTTTTTTAAAATCATTTTCTTTGAATTTTTTTTTTCTTTTAAAGCATACAAATCGAGTGGTAGGTGGAAAGCATGCATGGGTGGGGGGGGGGGGGGGGGGGCGGGAGGACTAAAGGAGAAAGAAGAAAAGGGGATGTATCTAGTTGTCCATGGATATGCAAGTACCTATATTTCAACTTCAGGCATGACATCTGAGAGAGAGAGAGAGAGAGAGAGAGAGAGAGTGTGTGTATGTATTTTTGTAGTTGTACTTACACATACCTACACACGTATTTCATTTCAGAATACAATGAACTCAACATTCATATGATCATAGCACATATATGTCCAACAGAACAGATTATAACCTTTTTAGCATTTAAAACAAAATAAACTGCTTAACTGACAGTGTTTTTGTTCACACTAAGAAATAACTAACCATTCTTTTAACAGTAAATGCATTGAACTTTTAACAAAAATTGCAAATTTCTAGTTTACAAAAGTTGCAAATTTTTAGTTCGTTTTAAAACCTTTGTCAGCTTAAAGGAAAAAGCGGTGCCTTATCTATCTACCACACCCACACCCACATGGAGGATGGAAAGGAAAGGAAAGGCAATACGCTAAAGAGGTAAGTAATGAGGGGAAAACAAGTGGTCATCACTAAGACTGTGACACAGCAATGATTAATGGAGGAAAAACAGAAGGCTGAAAAGAGAGAGAACTGGGATGGAGATAAGGGCAAAAAAATGTACATATATACCGATCCTTCACTGGCAGCTCAAGGCGGCCACCAAAGTCTGCCTTGAAAACAAGATTCTTTTATTCATTCCTCACCAGTTTGAGAGTCATCTCCTAGGGGAGACTATGGAAAGGAATTCAGCAAGCTGAGTTTGGTTTCACCTCGCCTGACGGAGATATACTAAGAATAATTCTGGGGTAATCTCCCCACCTCTAGAAGAAAAAGAGAATCCAGTGGTCTCTGAATGCAGCCAGTCAAGGACAGGAAAACGGAAGAAAATACCAAAAGAGATTAAGTTGCAAAAAAATTAGTAAAGAGTAACCAATAACATAAATGGAAATCTTTCAGCTTATGCTCAAGCACTCAAAAAAGTTGAGCACGAAACACTGCCAGCTGTTTGAATGGTTAGCTCAACTGTTCAGTAACCCAAACTGTGAGTAGCATCCACAATGAAAGCAGCTAAGAGCAACCAGTCTTCACTTCAATCTCCTAAAAGATATGATCTACCACTAATAGGCCACAACAGGCATAGCTCATCAAACACATAGTCGGAGGAAAAATTCATGTGCAGAAAAACTCTTCCTCTGCCTGTATAACAACTTAGAAAAATGTATGAAGAATAAAAGAAGTGCGAAGAAGAGACAAAGTAGGAATGAAAAAAGAGGACATAGAAATATGAATATAAAACCCATTACTAACAGCACATTGGAATTATCAACCACATGTTCAGCCTATCCAACTTCGACTTTTGACTCACTGATGAGACTGTTGAATAGTAGTACCCAGCTCGTTATGTCCATCCTTGGTACCAAGCAGAGGGACCAATAATTCTGTGGTATTCTCATCACCAAGGAAAAAAAAAATCCAACAGTCCCTCAAGGCAGCCAGCGAAGGGCAGAACACAGAAATGGGATGAAAATACCACAAAGAAAAAGGTTGCAAAAAATAAGTAAAGAGTAATCTCTATTAAAGGAAATCTCTGAGCTTATGCTCGAGGATCCCAAAAGGATGTGTACATTGCCAACAGTCTTAGAGTTTGACTCTATGGTTCAATAACTCAAGCACTGTCACTCACATCGGCAGTATACATGTATATAGAAAGAGAGAGGACAGTGTAAAAACCAGTGCAAAGAATTTTAAACTTTATACACAAAAAGTGTATTTTTAAAAATACTACAACTAAAACCAAACAAATATGCAAATTTCTAAAATTACTACAACTAAACAAACAAAAAATCGGCAGAGCTGAAACAAAACCAGCGACCTAGAAGCAGTATATCAATAACTTCAGGATTTGTCTTTTCACTAGAAATCTGGCGCAATCCGGCAAACTGTTCCTCTGACATGTTTTTACAGCTCTGGCTTTGTAACAGTATCCATGTTTCCTGCTTGACCCAACTGGGTATGGTTGACTAGAAAGATTTGAAAGAAAAAAAATCAAAGGAACTGTCATACAATCTGTTAGAGTGAACTTCCCTTTGGGGGGTGTCACTATAATACTATTCTTTGTCAGCAACAGTTTTTAAATTTTCAATCCTTTCCTTTGCCTATCTGCCCTTATGTGCTAATTTTTTTTTCTATTGTATTTGTTTCCCCTCTCTCTTACCATGTAAAAAGAACTTAAGGCTTGTGTCAGCAAAGCAATGAAATTTATTTCAATATCTCATGTATATTTCATACCTCTTAAACTCACCTCCATAAATTATTTTTATTAAACCCAAAGTATTTGTTTTCATATGTATTTCACCAGCTTTTTACCCCTCCTCTACAGTAACTTTGTCATATAGTTTAACAAATGTGATCAACTGTGTACATAAACAGTAAGTTCTAGGAATTCATCAAAAAGAAAATGGCAAAGGGATACATAATCTTTAAACAGCACAGTAGTTCCTTTTATCAAATCCACACACTTGAGATTATCCATTCACAAAATCTAATTATTTGTCACCACAGGGAAAAAAGCTATAAATGGGTACACAAAATAAACTCTAAATGTCCTCAGCAGTCACAGCTGGAACCCCTGGTTATTTTCTTTGAAAGACAAGAATAATGCCCCCCCTCCCTGCCACCCCCCCACCCCCCCAATCCCCTCCAACACCTGGTGATGGCACAGCCTTTTTTCCCTTTTTGGAAAAAAAAATAATCGCTCTTAACTCTACAAATGAGGCTATGTGTTTTGTCTGCATCTGTTGGTTGATTGGTTGGTTTCTTTCAGTACACGATTGTGCGAAAGCTGCCAAACCAATTTCAATGAAACTTGGTGGGAATATGGAATGTGGCCCAGGACAAGCCCTGGTTGGGGCAATCGTGTGACGTGGATCCGGATCAAACAGTGGATCCTGGATTGTTTTTGTTTTCTTTTTCTTTATCACCTAATTCTTCTGTGCGTGTGATCCGTCCACACCAGACATTTGTCTTTTACTGTATGACCAGTGACACCTTTGCTGCGTGCAATCTTGATTTATTTTGAAAAGAGACCTGAGCTGACTCAAGAGGAAAATTCCAAGGTTCATTTGACCTACAACACTAAACACTGATGAACATACAATCCATAAACCTACTTAACATCTTAACACCTGCAGAAAGTGATCAATTATTTGGATCCTGACACATTATCAGGTTCAGCTTTGTTTTTAACTGTGCAGAGCAATGACACAGAATCTGGGGAGGAAGTCAAGTCATGCTGTTTTCAGCCCAGCTGTCTACGGAGGCCAGATCAGGGCTGGATTGGGGTGGAACCTGGTCCACAGCTGGCGGTTAGTAACAGTCATGCTGTTATACAATATGGTGAAAGACACAATGAAAAAAAAAAGGATAGTTAGTCAGTCCTTCTATCAGTTTATGGACAATGAAGACAAAAGTACAGACAGGCTGGGCATTATACAAAAATGCAGAATATGGGCATGATAAAAGAAGAATCCACAGAAACAAAATTTTCAATGTTATCCGATCACCGCAAACAGTACACAAAAAGAGAAGAAGAAAAGTAACAAGAAAGTTTATCCCATACCAAAAAAAAAAGTTTTCAAGATTAAGCAGATCCCACACAAAGAGTTACATCAAGCCATCTGCTATCAGGCACTCTGTGATACAGGCTGATTCACAAACCATCACCGAATAGCACCCATCACAAAGAAAACACAGCAGCAAGAGAAAACAGTCCAATACATCAGCATGCACACACTATGAAGACAGCAGCAGACTGATTTTTTTTTCTTTACCAGTTTTGCCCCATTCAGATCCTGAATGGCGTGGCTGGGAGGATGAAGCATGACATGAAGCATGGACCACAAAGCCTGCAGCTGATGGGGAAGCAGGGTCATCATATAAGGGGTTGATGGAGACACACTTCAGGGACTGAGTATTTTCCTCTTGTTTGGACTGCGAGGGTGGGAATGGGAGACTCCTCTTAAAGGGTAAGCCTGAGGGTTCAGACCATGTTCTTTCCTCAGACGGTGAGCACATGGAATGAGAATCTGTACCTTTCTCTGATGAGCTATCAGTATAGATACTCTCCTCACCCTGCAAGTGTGTGATGTCAGATAGTAGGTTTAAAGACTGAGGACTTGTAGGCTTGTCAAAACACAAGTGTGAAGGCTGAGGACTTGTGTCTCTGGATCTTTCAGACAGCAGGTGTAAAGACTGAGGACTTGTGCCTCTGGACCTTTCAGACAGCAGGTGTAAAGACTGAGGACTTGTGTCTCCAGACCTTTCAGACAGCAAATGTAAAGACTTAGGACTTGTACCTCTGCACCTCTCAGACTCTAAGTGGGAAGACTGAGGACTTGTGCCTCTGGACCTTTCAGACACCATGAGTGAAGACTGAGGACTTACGTCTCTGGACCTTTCAGACAGAAGGTGTAAAGACTGAGGACTTGTGTCTCCAGACCTTTCAGACAGCAAATGTGAAAACTCAGGACTTATACTTCTAGACCTTTCAAACTCCAAGAGAAAAGACTGATGACTTGTGTTTCCAGATCTCTCAGGTTGCATGTGTAAAGACTGAGGACTTGTGTTTCTAGGTTTCTCAAACACCAAGCGTGAAAGTTTAGGAGTTGGGCACCTTTCTGACAATAAGTGGGGAAATTGTGGACTAGCAGTTCCCTCAGAATGAAAATCCAGCAGGTTTCTGTTGCCCTTTTGTCCTTTGTGCAAGCATTACCATTTTTCAGACATGAGCGCTGCAGACTGCTGGCAACTGGAGATGCTGGACAGCTTTGAACTGAAGTTGGACTTGAGTTCTTTGACTCTGTTGTCAGATGAGACAAACTAACTGTACTATGAGAAAGGGCAGATGAACAAGATTCAGCTGGCTTTCCTGAAGCCCTGTAAAGACCGACAGAAAACTCAGAGGAAAGTGGACTAGAACTATTTGACTGACACATCGACAGTCCCACTTCTGATGCCTGCAGAGACACGGGTGTCTTGGAATTTTGAGATCTCGAGATGCTGATTGGAGCTGGTTGAGACAATGAAGTATGTGTAGATTTGGTGTCTGGAGAACAAACAGGTGATGAGTAACACTGATGTGATCTGGCAGTCGTGTATGATCTGCTTGTCTGAGGTGATCTAATACACCTTTCAGATGAGCAAGATGAACGACCTGATTTTGAACAGAGAGATCTTATACTGTGAGGTAACTGCAGAGGGGTTGAGACAACAGTCTGACATGTCTCGGCACAACATGAGGCCTGGGATCTATCTTCACGGCTGTTTCTGACCCAAGTTCTCAGAGCTGACCGAGGAGTCTGACTTTTAAGCAGTTTATCTGAAGTCGATTCCTTCCCAGCACATGTAGGGCTATGTGGCGCTTCATCATCACACTTAATTTCCTTCAGCGCTGTTTTACCGATTCTGATGGCAAAGTTGTTTTTGCCACTCACTTCTGATTCCGATTCAACATCCTTCTCTTTCAAAACATTCAAGGTACGGGGGATGGGGATTCTAGGGAGGGTCTGCTCTTTTCTGATGGGGTGGTAGGACAAGGCATGATGCAGATTCCATGGTGAAGCTGATCCACTAGTCCCTGGTTAAACAGCATCGCATCACCACACATGACAGTCACAAAGAGGTGCCTCTTTCTTTAGTAATTCATCCATAACGACCAATAATAACATACAAATAGTACTGGATTGTTGTGATCTGCCAATGACATTACACAGATTCACACACACGCCGCGCGCGCGCGCACACACACACACACACACACACACACACACACACACACACACATACATGCAGTAACAACAGAAACAACTAAAACGAATCTATCTACCCAAGCCTTATAACTTTTGTCTTCCACTTCAAACCACTGATAAAAATATATATCAAAACAGCGTTTCTAACCACTCATTTGGATACAAAAATTATCTGCCCATCTGCACCCCTTCCTTCTCCCCCCATTTCTTTTTCTCCCTCCCTCTCTCTTCATTAACACAAATTTGCTGGCTCACATCTGCTCTCCGCCCCATCCCCCTTCCCAACCCCCCCCCCCCCCCCCTCTCTTTCCGTTAATTCTCGTTCTTCATGTGACGTGAAACATATGTTACACACTTCAGACTTTATTTTTCATATCACTTAACAGTTTGGTACTGCACATGTCATTATGCCGCAAGTAAATTAGTGGCATGCACACACGTATGCACACTGACACAGACACACACATACATACACACAGACTCACATGCACATGCACACAAGCATGCACATGCACACACACCTTATTTTGCATTTGATGTTACATCTAGACATCCGTATTTCATCAAATTTACTTGAAAAGAATTTTTTTTTAAAATAGAAAAGAAAGTGAAGATTATAAACATGCTCCAAATCCTGACTCAATGCTCAAGCAGTGATGCGCTGATCTGCTCTCATGCAAAATGCTCCCACAGTCTTGAACACAACAGTTATCAAAATGAGGCAAAAAATAAAAACAATTTTGAATGATAACTGTGAAACAAGCTTCAGGGCTCAGTCATCAGGTGCACAATGAAATTTCCATTACAAAGAACATGCTTCATTCGACTGAAAAACAGAACATTTCAAAAAAAAAAAAAAAAAAGAACAACTCTCATGCCCCTGATGAAAGTGGCATGATTGGTATAAAAAGATACGTAAAAAGCATAGAGGAATAATCACAAAATGTCATCACGCATGAAATTCCACCTAACAAGTTCTACTGACCTGGACTTTCGAAGGTGGTGGCAACTGGACTTGAAAAACTGAGCTCCTGAAAATGAAAGTCACAAACATGGAGCGTTTCTTTAAGTTCAATTTTTTTCTTGCAATGGTTTGTTCACACTTACACAGGCCTGTGAACAATGTTCATTGAGAATGTGCCACAATACTTTCCAGAATTAAATCCATATATCAGATAGCACAAAACACTGTGCTTCATCACAACTAGTATCACAGTTACTGCTGTGAAGCATCTAACGAAATTCCAAGTAAATCTATTCACAGGAAGATTGCATGGCCTGTTCACAGAAGTTCTGTCCCCGGGATGTAAAGTGAGATACCGTCTGCTGTGTTCTTGGATTTGTAAAAATATCAAAGCAATATCAAATTTTTTCTAAAACTTACACTGCAAGGCAATTTCTTTTTTTGAATTTAGTCCATCTTGACCTGTCACACCATGTTAGTATAGACTATAGGGATTCTGTTACAGCTCAGGCAGAAATGACTGTACTGGGAATTTTCAAGAAACAGTGCTGAGTTGTTCTGGTGGTGAACAGTTCTTTCTATATATGTTTAGCCTTCTTTTATGCTTTTTATCCTGTGCTGTCGTGTCTTGCACCATCTCTACATGCAGTCATGGATTGCTATGAACAGCCCACACATGAAATTTTGATTCAGTATGATCAATCTTCGGACGCATGAGAGAATAACTGAGAACAGATAAATGGGTGATTTTACCTGCTCATAGGCCATTCATAATCTAAAATTATCTATGATGTAAAGCGTTTAAACAAAACCACTGGAATTATAAACAAAACAATTGGAATCAACCAAGCCTGTGGAACATGACATGCTGAAGCATGCCTACAGGACCAGTGCTTTCCTTCAGCACTCATGTCATTCACTGGTTAGAACTGATTGGAGGACTGAGGATCACACTGCAACAAAACTGAAGCTGTTGACCATCAGCACATGTATTAAAATACACTGATCAAGAGTCTGTACCTCAAAGACTGGTAAGAAAACACAATCAGTTCCCTACAACACAAACATGCTTTTTTCCCCCTCTCTCAATGTAAATGGCAGACGCAGGAAATAATATCAATGTTTTGTTCAAGCAGGTATTCTTTTTTTTTTTCTCCCTAAATGTATTAGTGTGGTAGTTTGTGTCCTTGACAATGCTGGAGTTCCATGGTCTGTCCAAAATTCCACTAGACAGCTTCTTTCCATCAAATGTTATTGCAGAATTTAACTGAAATACATCTACAATTCTGCTTATTTCTTGCGCTGTCTATTCAAATTCACTTTGATCTATGATGGAAAGAAAACACGACAGTGGCATGTCTGAAAGCAAGAAGTGTTGAAAGCATGAGAAATCTGAACTCCAGCCTTGCAACGTTTTTCTCTTGAAGACTGAAAAACAGCAGATTCAGGATACTGCAAACAGTTGTGCCTGACTGTGCCAAACATTTTATATTCACATCAAGGGCTTCCCTAGCGTTAGCTGATAAACGATAAAACATGACACGTTTCTCACCTTGCTTTTCAGTTTTGTTGGAGGGGAAAGGGGAACATCTTTCTCTGGAGACTCATGTAGCAGGCCACCTGTGCACCAGTTTGTCTAAATGCCAAAACAAAACAAAAAAGCAAACAGCTCCATACAAATTTTGGTGTGTATAAAAGAGACAAAGACATAAAACAACAAGACGGTCAAATCACAGAAACAGTCTACTTTCAAAAATTTAAGTCAGATCATATGTGTGTGTGTGTGTGTGTGTGGTGTGTGTGTGTGTGTAACATATCCAATTATCTCTCTCTCTCTCTCTGTCACCTACTTAAACATACAAATATACACAGAAAGAGAGACAGACAGACAGACAGATAGACAGATGACAGACAGACAGAGAGACAGACAGACAGAAAGAAACCGATATGTGGTGATCATCTGGTCACAAACAACATTCCTTATATGATGAACATCAGACGGCAATGAACAAAGTAATCATGTTTACAAGTAAAAAGCAAACTGACAAAAAGTTAAGCTGAAGACCAACAAATCAAAAGAAAAAAAGAGCAGGTCCCGAGAAAGACCTTACATTGGATCATGAACACACAAATGTTAATAACCTGAACTAACATATTAACACTGGTTTAGTGAGTAACAGAATGAAGCTGGTTTATTGAATATAACAGGCCATGATTTCTGTTGTTTGGCTTTTGCATATCATGCAATAGACAAAGGGTATTAATGTCAGAAAAAATCTAAAACTATCTAATATACCCATAGCACTAACCTATATCATAATGCATGCTATTCAATGGTATGTGTGTGTGTGAGTGTGCATGTGCGTGCGTGTGTGTGTGTGTGTGTGTGTGTGTGTGTGTGTGTGTGTGTGTGTGTGTGTGTGTGTGTGTGTGTGTGTTAGAGAGAGAGAGAGAGAGAGAGAGCCATGATGATGCTCAATGAAAAAATTATAAATGCACAGAAAGGTCAACTTTGCATTAAAGAACAACTTTTATTCACGGAATGAAAATTTTATCCTCCAAGAAAGTCTCACTCTGCCTCAATGTCTTTCCAGGCAGATCAAGTTAAAGAATAAGAAAGAAAAGAAAAGAATATGATTTCATACATAAAATCCTGTAAAACAGGTTGGGAATCAACACTTTAAGAACTCAGTTTCCCCTGGTCCACCACAAGGGAGGTAATGCGTGTGACTGCACCATAGCATGGGATGGCTTTTTAGTTCTAGGAGAACTCTTCAGTCAGGATATGTCAGGTTGTCAGCTACTGAGCAAAACCCAATACATGCACAAAGCAATGAATAAGAAAATTAAAAAAGCAAAGCAAATTACTTTCTTTTCACTCTTGTTCCTAGACCTGGTCTGAAACGCTTAAATCTGGCAAGACTGATGGCACACTTGGCAGGGTAGTATTATGTATTGGGCACATTTAGGAAACATCCTTGCTCAGGTTAAGGATTTCTTATTCCACTTCAAAATCCATTATATGTATAAAATTGCATTCATATTTTGTATTCTCAACCTCAACCTCTCTCCCTCTCTTCCAAATTCTACATCCCTCCCCTCTAACAGCACATACACACCCTAACTTCCTCCCTGCCACCTCCTTTCATCTTACTGACTGAATGACTTGTGATTCAGCTTGTTTCAGTTTGTGGTTGGTCTCTCTGGTGTTGTCTTTGTCTCTGATTTTGAATTCTGAAGTCTAAATGAGATGGAAATAAAAGGAACATGTTTCTCCACTTGCTGAAAACAGAAAATACTCTAAGGACCAAATGGAAAAAAAATTGCTTGCCTAAAGTATGCTAAGAGGCCCACACAAAGGACAGAACCAAAGTTGTTTGCACAAGGGCAAAAGAAAAAAAAAATTTATAAACAGCTAACAATGAAAAATCACAATGATGTCAAGAACAAGCTCTCCTCCCTTCCTTACTGGCCTCCACCTCGAAAGACAAAAAAAAAAAAATGTATTTGTACCACCAAATTTCCAAGGAAAGATAAAAGCGACGGCAAATAAAGATAACTCACGCTAGCCAGACAGCTGCGCATGTCTTCCATGTACTGAGCCAGAAGAGTTTTGGATTTAGGCTCCGGCTGCTCATGAGTCATGGGGCGGTACACACAAGCCACATGCAAAAGAACAGACCCCATACAACGTACAGCGTTTAACCCCAGCCTATATTTTGCTGTAGCCCGACAAATCAAGCATTTACTGACAGCACAAAGCAAACCTCTGCTAACCTGATCTGACCAGGACACACTTCATGAACAAGGAGAACATTCCACCTCCTCCCATATGAGAATGTGACACATTTTATATGTATGTATATATTCCTTCTTGCACAGTATACTACTGAGAACCAACATTAAAAAAAAACACAAAAAAACACACATCATCTCATAACAAAAGTTGCACAATGGACTGTTTTTTTCAAATGACCACACCAGGTTGACAACAACTTCACAAGAGATCTGAGCTGCATAAGTCTACAATGTATGCATACAGACAAAGTACATGCACTATACTTTAATATGCAATGTAAACATAGTTGTCTGTGTAGCATGGATTTCGGGGTACAAGGGAAATTACCTGTGTAAACCAATCCTTGTGGTAATCAAATTAAGCCACAAGAAGAGTGTCCAAGTTGGGAAAAAAAAATATGTGTGAATATGAGACAGCTGAAAAACAAGACAATCAAAACAGATAATCATCAACCACTTGCCAAGCCTATTTTCACCATCACTTTCAATGTCACGAATCTCCCATAAAATTTCAGGTTTTCATGTGCAGTTCCATTCACAATAAACCTTAAAACTAGTCATTACATTATATCACCATCACTGAAACAATCGCAGAACTTTTAAAATTTGGTCAGTATCTGCACTGTGATAAGACAGAGTCATGTGACATAACTCCCATTTAAAGCAGGTAAGCATGCAATCTTGTCTTTTTCTCTGTTTTTCGTTTGTAATGTCAACAGTTTCATGGCACAGAGACTGGTCAGTATCATTAACTACAGCTGCTTTCCCGCTACAAAACAAAAATAAAAGAGTTCCAGTCACTGTGTGTGTGCTTCATCGATAGTGAGAATGATCACAGGCAGAGACAAGTCTCAGTGTGATGCATCCTCATTGAATAGTTTCCAGAAACTTCCTGTTAAACACCTACGTGACTGTTACAGCTTGTTACTTCTATTATCTGCAAGCCTTTACTGTGCAGGCTATCATCAAAGTGTGCATACAAATTAATGTCAACATGGGTCAAAGCCGAGATACCCTGATCTTGGTTTTCAACATTCACACTGTCATAC
Source organism: Conus canariensis (assembly GCA_033310375.1). NCBI lineage: Eukaryota > Metazoa > Mollusca > Gastropoda > Neogastropoda > Conidae > Conus > Conus canariensis. The sequence goes on from CM065723.1 coordinate 55,720,692, forward strand.
AGTTGACCAGTGTAAAAACTATACATATTTTTCCGTTCCACATCAGTTGAGACTGTCATCTGCTTTTGCTTCAAAGACAAACCAAGCATTGACTGCTGTGTGCACTGTTTACATAAACTATTCACACTGTAAAGATGACTGAAATGTGAATAAGTTAAATGATTAGCTGTGAAATGTATGTGTGTGCGTGCGTGCGTGCGTGCGTGCATGCAAGCGTGTGTTTGTTTAAGTGTGTGTGCACGTGTGTGTGGGATGCATGAGTGGGCTGGTGGGGAGTGCCCAAACAAATGAGTAAATTCAGTTACTGAGCACACATTTTCTAATCTAATTATGAAATGCAGCATGATCAACAGAAAAAACAAAACAACAAAAAAAAAACAACTCTCCTATCATGCTGGACATTTCCACAGAGACTTCTGCCTTTCTTGTAACAGTTCCATAATTGAACACAAACAGAACACTTCAGTCATTTTCCTGTTAAAGGTATCAGTCAAAGAATGGGAATTCAAGCAAACGTCACCGTGTTAACACTGGAAACTTGACACAAAAACTAAAGAGTGCTGACTGGGACCATAAATGATCTCACACACACAAATCATTGTTATTCACATTCAAGAGAACTGGACTCCATTGCATATAACATCATTCACATGCACTGACCCAAACATGCAAAGGTTATCAATGTAATTCAAATCACTCCATCCCCATACATGTGCACATTCAACTACACAAACGGAGGAGACAAATAGAGACAGAATGCTGCTGCAGCATTTTTCTTTTCATGATGAAAAAAGGATTTATTTCTTGACTGCTACTGGCAAGTCCACTTGTCTTCATAGCATGGTACAAGAAATACCATACTGTACTTATAAATCTGTTTACCATCATCCTCTGTTGTATTTTTCTTAATCAAAGAGCTCATGTTGCTTCATTTGACTGAAGTAACTTGACAACAGAATGACTGCAATTTACCATGGCATGCAATTTTCCTGGAAACAATAACACTAATCAATATGAGCTTGTTTTTGCATGGTGTAAAAATAGAGTAGATTTTCTCTGCTTTGGGTAAAAAAAAAAAAATTATTTAGCTAGCATGAAACACTTCAACATAAGTAAACTGCCAGCATGCCAAACTCTTAAATTCTGATGAAGATACTGAAAATGAAATACTAGACTTGAATACAAATTTCCATGTATATTTGACATTCTGCCACAAAATATGCTGCTTGTCACATTACCATGTTAGCCACTTAAATTACAGCTAAAATAGGAGGCAGTGGTGTCGAAGGTCAATATGGTGATTTGGGTTAAAACTGATATGGGGTTCCCCGTCTCATTAATGGTCAAAGGGTTGCTTTACGAACTACTTTCAATTTGTACAAGGTATTTTCATTCAGATTATGGAAACTTATATGGGTGTAAAACCAGTGTGTAAATTAAGATTACAGCCAAACATTCAATGGCCGCACCTTCTCTCTGATAAAACCTGATTGAGAGCTATATGCTAAAGCCATGCTAACATGACAATTTCAGTGCCTGCTTTAAATGCAATGTTACCATGGCAACAGAGCTGATGTGGCTAAGGTCAGGAACTCCCTAACTCTCATGACAGAAGTTTATTATATTGCCGCACACTTTTGTTTCTGTAAACTATACACACTCACAGGACTTTTTAAGAGTGAGCAAATGCACAGTACAGTTTGCAACAGAGTAAATCTCATTCATGCACTGAACATTAAATTAGAGTGTGAAATAGGCATCATCAGGAGTCCTGTCACACTGATTCCACCTGCACAAGCTCTTATCTGTATATTCTTTAATTTTTGCTTCTTCCCATGTTAAAACACTGACTGAAACACACACTCATCAGTTTAACACTGACTTCATAACCCAGTTTCTTACGATATGCTCAAACTGGCATTTCAGTTACTCGTATCTCAGACAGTGAATATCTTATTTCAAAATGGTTTGTACCATTAGAAAAAGCATTAAAAAGTACACTTTGAATCTGGAAAAAAACAAAACTTAAATGACCTGGAGAAGATTAGTCACCCTTTTCATGGTCATAGATCACATACAATTTAAGTGAGATTCTGGCGTTGCTGAAGCAGACTTAGCACAGGTAGATTCATCATGCACTGCAAGCCAAGCAATTCAAGGGTTAGGGGTCAAAAGGAGCAAAGAAGTGTGGCAGGTTCTAATGGTATCTGACTTGAAGAACATCTGATAACTAAGAGGAACAGGATAAGTCATTCATGCACCTCTGTGAACAATTTCCAATCAACTCTGAACTGTCTGAAGACAAAAAAAAAGAGAACTGAACCAGTGGTAAGAGTGAACAAAAGTCTGAGGTAAGGTTGTACTCACACTGACATGGTTGTCAACATTCCGCTTTGTACCCAGTCGTGCTCCGGACCTTTAAAAGAAACATTTTTTTTTTAAGTGGTTATGTCATGTACTACACTTTGTTGAAGTGATGTAAAGCAGACCCAGAAAAAATTGAAACAGAACAGTGCATGAATAACATGTCAAAAATAAAGAAATGAACAAATATATCACAAAGCATAAAACGAAAGTTAAAACATGTAAAAGAGAGAAAAAGACAAATAACTGTAACTGCAGTAATATTAATGGAAAGCCTGCTATAATCTTCTCCATGAAACCATACCCTTTTTCCCCTTTAAAGCACACATTCAGTCTATTCTGACATTCATTCCTTACTATGATAAGCCTCCATGGTGGAGCGGACAGCAAGTGACAAATACTACAAGTGAGATGGAGTTGACAATTGGTGAAAATTATCTCAACTTTATTGTGAAATACAGTTGACAGTTGATGATAATTATGATAACAGACAGTGAGACGTAGCTGACAGTTGAGAATGATGCCAACAACTATGAGGCGTAGCTGACTGCTGGAAAGTTATAACATTTATCTTTGCAGTAGTTTCTTTTCTTGTCTCATTTGCAATGGTGAGATTCAGGAAATATCTCCCCTATTTTTCTTTCCTGACCATTTCTAGTCATTTGTCACCACATCATAAAAGCCTCCATGTGCAGGCGTACATCTCCTGACTTACCGAACTCCGACAAAGCGTGAACGTGAGAGGAACCTTGAGGACAGACTCAGGCGTGGGGAAAAGGGGATGCCAGTCTGGTCACAGCTGACATCCGTGGCCTGTTCCATTGAAGACACCTGCTGGACAAACTTGTCCATGGCCACCGGGGTGAAGGTGACACTCTCAAAGTTTTCTTTCACAAACTGCTCCTGGCACAGATAATGTCATCCCAATCACTCTCACTTCCATCAGCACCATTATCCTCATAAAGAGAACTGTGTGTAGAGATCATCATCATCATCATCATCAGTACATTGGGTGGATTTCAGGTTTGACTCTATTTCCTGAACCAACCTCAAGCCAGCAACAAGAAAGGCATCCAACTTTACTGATCATATATGACCATTGTTCAAATGAGTGATTGGGTCACTGACTTACACTGAATGAAAAAGAAAATGAAAGAAAGAATGAATGGATGAGAAGCTTAATTCGAAACTTGATCAAAAAAGAAAAAAACTACAACAATCATCCCATCTGTAAAAATAAAAAAGACAAATAAACTTTTTATAATGATAATGATAATGGTAATACTCATAATGATAATCAAAACCATACCTTAAACAAAAACACCAAGATGTACTCTCTGCATTCTCTGACTGTATCCCTGCTGTTTTCCATTACTGTCGGTGACCATTACAGCCACACTCGATTAAATGCTGACACCTGTTCTATGTGACAGAGACACCCCCCCCACACACACACATTCCCCACACCCTGTCCCACTGGTGATGCAGAATGATGGTAAGCACCACTTACTTTATCAGAGGTACGTGGTGGATCATGGTGATCGACATTAGCATGTGCGGCAGTGGTTGAGGTAGTCACCATGTCATCGTGGACACTGCTGTCCACTTCTTTATGCTCTGCTGGTGCCTGGTGCCCTGTCTCACCATCTGAAGGTAAATTGCTGACAGTTGTCATTGATCATGTTGTCCTTCTCACTTGTATACTGTGATGGTGTTTTACAGGGGTTGGGGGCGATCTCATCTTTTTTTTTCAAATTCATGAAAAGATGAGAAAAAAAACCCACTTGCAACTGATATCAAAATATCACATGCACGCAAGCACGTACGCACGTGAGCACAATGCACATGTGCGTGTTCACGTGCGTACACACACACACACACACACACACACACACACACACACACACATGAGCACACACACTCTAAAAAGCTTTTTTTTTTTTAGCATATGCTAAAAACTCTTTTGTAAATACAACAAAAACAAAGAAACACAAACAGAAAAAAATAAGTAGCATGACAAGTGCATATTCATTATATTAAAAAAAAGGACCAGCTACCTTCATCTGCCTTGAAGCTAGTAGTGTGTCTCCTTCTCCTCTTCCTGACTTCCTCTGCAGCATACACTTGGAAGGTGCTGCAACACAGGTTTGAAAGATGACAAGTGTCAACAATGTTTGATGATGCATCAAAGTATAAACACATATCGGTATGAAATAAAATTGCTTTTTCTCTCTCTTTCTCTCTCTGGCATGTGCATACATGTATGTACCCACCTGAACGAATTGTGTGTGTGTGTGTGTGTGTGTGTGTGTGTGTGTGTGTGTGTGTGTGTGTGTGTGTGTGTGCGTGTATTGCTTGCATGCATGCATGCATGTGTGCGTGCATGTGTGTGAGCATGTGAGACAGATAGCAAGGCAGAGAGAGAGAGACAGAGAGAGAGAGAGAGAGAGTGTGTGTGTGTGTGTGTGTGTGTGTGTGTGTGTGTGTGTGTGTGTGAGTGTGTACGTGTGCAAGCATAAATTGCATACATACTTACATACCTTTAACTTGCATACCTTCTTTTTTCACCAGTCGATGCAGATACACATACACATTCATAGGTCGTGAACAGATGAAGATCTTCATCTATCCACACGGACATTAGTCACAGGATGCAGATAA
>CM065723.1:55730716-55768216 GCA_033310375.1 Conus canariensis
CTAAACACGTCTCACAGGTACTGGAAGCATTGCCAAGTCTGCTAAGCACTCCTTGTACTGTGATCGTTTGCCGACAGCTCTGTCTGTATTAGGCAGTGGTCGGGTGATGGAGGGTAAGGGAGGCAGGAGAGGGGTGATGGATGGACATAGAGGAGCGAGCGGAGGGGTCACGGGAGTGAGAGGGTCAGTGTTTGATAGAACGGGATTTGCCAGACTGCTGAACATCATTCATCCGAACTGGCATCGGCAGTGGAGGTCATTCCACAGACATATACACTAGCTAGTGTGTATGTCTGTGGTCCATTCCTGTACGTTTGAGGTGACCTGATCCCAGGTTGATGTGCTGACCCTGGTAGAGTTGACCACGGCAGATGGTTAAGAGGTAGTTTGCCAACCATACCACGTTGAACACACTGATTCTAAAAGAGTTGGGAGGAGGGAAGGGGGTGCACGAAAGGGGAGCGCAGGAAATGGCGAAGGAAGGGTGTGTGTGTGCAGGGTATATGCGTGCGCGAAGGAGTGAGTGCATGTGCGGTAGGGGGGTGGGGTGGGGGTGGGGGAGAGAGAGAGAGAGAGAGAAGGAGAAGAGAGAGAGAGAGAGACTGACAGACAGAGAGAGAGAGAGACAGACAGACAGAGAGAGAGAGAGAGGTAGTTCATGTGTGTATATGTGAGATAGACTCAAGACTCAAACGTTTTATTCATAAAGGCCATAGCCCCTTAGAAAGGGGATATACATTGTAAATCATGTCGCACATGATACTGGTATTCTTCATCTTATATACGTATTTCGCTTCCTGGATGCTTTCTATCAGCAAATAACTAACTGTTTAACCGTGTTTTCATTTGATGACGACATTAACAAGGTTAATTTGAAAAGGCAGAGAGAAGAGAGAGAGAGAGAGAGAGAGAGAGAGAGAGAGAGAGTAGTTCATGTGTGTATATGTGTGAGTGCTTGCTGTTTCACTTCTTCAAAATGCTACCTATACTTTCTCAACTAAACATACCGCTTGGGGACCTGCACGACTACCAATCACTAGGTTACATATAAGTGTGTGTGTGTGTGTGTGTGTGTGTGTGTGTGTGTGTGTGTGTGTGTGTGTGTGTGTGTGTGTGTTGTCCTAGCAATGTTGAACTAAGAGACAACATAATGCAGCCATTGACACCAATGCCTTTTTTTTTTTTTTTTTTTTTTGGGGGGGGGGGGTTGATCTGTTCCTAAATCTTCCTCTCCGAAATTCTTTGGAGCCACACTGAAAACTACCATGGCAAAAACTGAACATCAACAAGTTGCAAACAAGGATTTTTCCCACACCCATCCACACTCGTATATCATACGAATGCACGCACATATACGCCCAGCCCCTCTTTTTCCGCCTCATCTCTCTCTCCCCCCACCTCAGCGCCCTCTGTCCACACATATACTTAATTCTTCAGAGAAAGAGAAAGCAGACATTTCAATTCTGTGTGAGTGTTAAAAGAACAGCAGCACCTACTCTCCACTCAGTCTTCACACAATACATAATCATTATACAAAACAAAGTCCGAAAATCACCCTCTCTCTCTCTGTATATCCGGCACCTCTCTCTCTCTCTCTCTCCTCTCTCTCTCTCTCTCTCTCTCTCTCTCTCTCTCTCTCTCTCTCTGCATATCCGGCAGACACATTTAATGAGAAATCAAAACATACGCCGTAAGATGTCAAATAAAAATAGTCACATAAACTATCTCATATTATTCATTGAAGAATGTACCAAACATCAGGGGGACCATAACCAATTAACAAACAAACAAAGAAGACTAGATAAACGAAAATATGAATGATTTTTTTAAATCTATATCTGTAATGCCTCAGTTAACACCTTCAAGCTGCTTCATGCATTATCAATATTATTTTCATTGTTTCAACTAATTCAACAACAAACCAAAAAAAAAAAAGAAAAACCGTTGGCCAATGTTTTTCAATAACAGGTTTAAAAATATAAAAGTCAACAAATTTAGCCACCATTGTAAGGAAGTCAAAAACTGTCTCTGTGTGTGCTGGTTCACGCTAACAATTACAATATCATGTGTAATCCTGGTGGAGAAGGGGGGGGGGGGGGACACCCGAGTTTTAGTAGTTTTCATTGAGTAAGTTTACCACTGATCTTTTGGTCACAGAATGTACAATTCTTCAGCACGATCGTAATTGTCCTCTCTACCCCTCTCTCTCTCTCTTCCCTGCCCTCCTCTCCCCCACTCTCTCTCTCTCTCTCTCTCTCTCTCTCTCTCTCTCTCTCTCTCTCTCCTTCCCTGCCCTCCTCTCCCTCTCTCTCTCTCTCTAAAACGAAGTTTGTCTATGTATTGTCTTCACTGTCACACATTAAAACCCTCAGTTTTAGCCTAAAGAAACACACAAAAATCTACAGCTTTGCATTAAAGAAAGAAAGAAAGGAAAATCTTCAGCTTTGCACCACACAATGAAAGAAAAAAAAATGACCGAACAAAACACTGTCTTTGCCCTGAAGAAAGAAAGGCAGTAACAAATCATTGGCTGTGCTCTTTAAAAAAAAAATAATAATAATAAATAAATAAAATAATAATAAAAATAAAAAAGAAAAAAGAAGAAGAAATGAAGTCACGGCAATAATTCCCTTTGCTGTTGAAAAAAAAAAAAAAGGCAGCATACGGAAAGGAAGAGACAGACATACAGACAAGCTGACATTCTGAATACGGAGGTAGGAGGTAAGGGGGAAGGGGTGTGTGTGTATGTGTGGGAGGTCGGACCACATAAGCTTACACTCCAGACAGCATAGTCGGGTGGTGAACGAAGGCAGTTCCTGTGCCCCGCAGTACTTGACTTAAGGCCACCCGTGCTGCTCCAGCACGGGAATCAGCAGCACTAGTCCTTTCAGCCATGGCCACTTGAACATGATTAGCCCTCCAGGCACTCCAAACACTCCTGTTCCCCGGGACCACGGACTGACCGCAGCTGCAGACGACCCAACAAGGCTGAGGCACTGGCCAATGCAGCCACTTATTGCAGCTTACAGGAATCAAAAGGTTTTCAGCGTGAAAACATTCATTACCGTCAAGAAAACAGTGACCACTGTCAGAAAACAGTAAGACTGAAGTGAACATGTCATGTTTCAGTTGTTTTGACGCCATCTAGACATCAGATAATAAGGCGGAAAGAGACTGCAGCGTTACTTGAAAACAAATTAAAATGCAAATAAACACATAAAACAGAGTGCCAAGGAACTCTTCATTTCTGCACAATACAAAGGCCGACCAGAGACTTTTCGACAGTCTTTTTCTGATGTCACACATTAAAAAAGGGGGCACAAAACAATATTCTCAGATGGCTGTCAGCAGGTGATTCAGATAATGAAGCAAAGAAAGGAGAAGCACATTTTGACCCCAGCAAGCTGTGAGCAGCGAAAACAGTCAGTTACGGCAGTTCTCTCCAACTTCATACAATCTGCATCTTTCACAAAGCCCTCGTTCAAGGCCTACAATGCACGCAACGATAACAGCGCGATTGCACACTTGTCGCACTAACCTGTTTTCATGCGTCAATAACTATCTGTTTTCGGGTGTCAGTTACTGTTTTCAATGGTGATCGCGCAAAAAGCAAGAAAACAATTGTGAAGCAACGCCATCGGGATAAGTACTTTGCCCATATGCGTTTTTCCCTATTTACATGTTTTTCATACATTCTTTTATGATTTTTTTTTTAACCTGGGAGTGAGAAATCAGACTACTAGGCGCTCTCAGCTCAGTCTAGTTTTACATGCATGAGATGTCAACAGTTTACAGTCAACAGGTCATTTATCAAATTTTAAAAGTAATGTAAAGTATCTCCACAGGTTGAAATGCACAAATAAATCTTTTTAAAAAAAAACATTAAAAACCGGTGGAGTTACTTTAAATTCCTCTAAAATTTTGTTTCAGTTTCCGCCTGCAGTGACCTCACTTTGAAACTAACAAGTCATTCATCGCTTTTGTTGTTTGTTTCTAGTTTTTCTTTTTTTTTTTTACTATGAAATCAGTTTAGATGATCTGACCTGTTCAGAATGGGATGTACTTTCCTGCTGGACTCTGACAGCTGTGAAAAGGTTCTGTTTGGTTGGTTGGAATATAATACTAAAAACATAAAATTCATGACATAAACATTCACTATATGGCTTGTAAAGGTGGGAAGCTTCCATTACAGTTACTAGTTTTTAGCTCATGATCCTTAATTATCTGTTTTCAATGGTGATCAAGCGTGACTGCCATTGTCACACTGGAAAGCGAGAAAGTGAACCACTATGAAGCAGCAACTTCAGTGGTCATTAGTTTTCACGTTAAAAAAAGTAATCATCACGGTGTTTTTGGAGAATTTTTTTTTCCCAGGAACAAAACGGTTCTCTGGGGTTTTGAACGCAATAAGGAGCCATAGATATCTAAGAAGCCTGAGGCACTCGGATCAATGGACAGATCATAGACGCCGTCTGGTTCACCGACTGGGAACAGACTGTGCGTTAAGTATGGCGTAAGGGCCAGAAGTAAGAAACAGCCTTCAGGCTGTTAGTGTGTAATGTTGCATCTGCTTCATTGGCTTTAACTGCCTCCGAATACACTGCCCGCTCCTGCTCTCCCAGAAAAATAGGCTGTACTTAATCTTGTGTGTGTGTGTGTGTGTGTGTGTGTGGTGTGTGTGTGTGTGTGTGTGTGTGAATGTGTGTTGTGTGGTTGGTGTGTGTGTGTGTGTGTTGTGTGCGTGCGGCGTGCGCATGTGTATGTGTATGTGTGTGTGTGTGTGTCGTGTGTGGCGCGCGCGCGCACGCGCGCGCGCTCGCGCGTGTGCGTGTGTCGAAGGGGGGGGGGGGGGGGGCATCGGCAATCCACAAGGCGCAGTCAATACTAAGCCATCATGAGGCAGCCTACCAGAGGACGCACGTATTGCACTGCTGCCGAGTTACTTCGCTGGTGTTCAGTGGTGCCTCTTCTGATCCAACATACGTAAAACACTTTTATACTAAACCTCCTCTGACGACAATAATTGCGGCAAGTTGGAGACCCAGCATGAGTTAGCCTCCCCGTTCGGAGGGTGCCATCACATCCGTCTAACAGTCCCTATGTACTTGCCGATACCAAAGACCTCGACATCAAGGGCATTGATGTGACAAGGAAATCGAAACTGGGGTCACCTTGAGTGAAGCCACACCATGGCCATTGCCGGAATTTGAGACTTTTTATGCTGATTGATGTGGTGGATAGGGATGATGAAGATGTTATGGGGTTCCATTTCAGTCAGACATTGCATGACAGAGCTGCGCTGTACGCTTACTTTCATAATATATCCCGGCATCAACCATGCCCAAGACAAATAGACACCTGCAGTGTTGGTCAGGAAATTTGAGCTACATTCTGAGTCTGGACTGTGTGGTTCCAGTCTTCCCATCTCAGACCATAGCAAACTGAACTCTGAGCAGAAACAGGTCACTGCAGGAAAATGCCACAAATCAATGGCTCTGATAAGAATCGCTCCCTCGACCCCCCAGCACTAATCACTGATTCCCCCTTCCCATCTCCACCCCCCCCCCCCCCCCCCCCCAGATAGTTATCCCCGTCTGCTAGATCACCTCTGCTGGTTGTGGCCGTTAAACCTGAATGTGATTTGCAGGGGGTATACATGCGAACAGCCCAGCGGTAATAGCAGATTTCCTCTGACGGCGCACGCTTGGTGCTTCACTCATTCCTTTGGGGTAGGATCGCATGTTCTAATCATAGACCCGATCCACTGGATCGGTTGCTATGAATTTGAACAACTCACGACCCACGTACAGAGTCCGGCCTGTCAATAAATCATTTATCCTTAAAAAGCACGTGGCTAATCTGGCGATTTCTCACCATTCTGTGATTCACACGCCGACAAGGACGGAGCAGGAAAGGCGCTGACATGTGTGGCACCGAGGAGACTAACAGGAAGTTGGAAGGACAAGGTGTTGGGGAGAACAGCAGGACAAGACAAAGGGGCAGGGGAGAGGTGAAAGAATGGAGGGAGGGACAGGTACAAACAATGATGGACTATGAGACCACAAAGTTCGGAGCAGATGATCCGATGAGCAAGACGGAGAAAGAAAGAAGGGGAGGAGGGAGACGACTGGAGGGGGGGGGGGGGGGGGGGGGGGGGGGGCAGGAGGAAAGGGAGGGGGGCAGGGACAGGAACACATAACGATAGACTACAGCACAACAGACTTTGGAACAGCACATCTAGTGAAAACAAGACGGAGAAATGGAATGGAGAAGGGGATGGGGGGTGTGAAGAAACAATGGTGGGGCACGTACATATATGCAACAGATCAAGGCGACACAAACTTCTGAGCAGCAAAGGTGATGAGTGCAAGACAAAGATAGCAAGACAACGGGGTTGGGGAGGAGGGGTAGAGAGATAGAGTGAAGGTGGAACGCCTGGTAGGGCTAGTGGTAAACAATAAAACGATTATTAGCCAATGACGGACAACACCAACCAAACTTTGGACCAGCAAATGTGGTGAGAGTACGACGGCGTAGGCTCGGCCCCGACTGGCTCCTACCCAAAGCCCAGTTGGCTGTAGGCTCAGTTGGGAAGACTGGAACCACGCACTGGAGTTTCATCCACTTAACGGATGCATCTCTGACAGTGTGGTTCGAATTTCCTGACCAACATTGCAAGTGTCTACGTATCTCTAGGGCCTGGTTGACGCCAGAATATGAAAACTGCGTGGAGTACAGCTCTGTCCGAAATGGTACTCAACAGAATCATCTTCATCACCATCATCCTCGTCGATCATCATTTAAAAAAAAAAAAAAAAAAAAAAAGGTCTCAAGTTCGATGGCCCTTTATGGCCTTCTCTCATGGTAACCCCTGTTTCGATTTCCCTCGACGTCTGCGCTCTTAGTAAAGTCGTGTTGACGTCGCCGGTATCAACGAAGTTCGTGGGGCTGTCATGGAATGGACGTGGTGGCGCCCTCCGGAAGGGGGACTCTCACTCACGCTGGCTGCGCAGTTAGACAGTACTATAGGGGGCTTGGTAGGTGGTGTCCTGCGTCTGCTGGATTAGAATACAGGCCCCACAGAACACCACTGAAGTGACTCAGCAGCGAAGCACCGTCCTCTCTGGTGGGTTGCCTCTTGGCGACTTGACACTGACTGCTCCGTGCAGCAACCGGAGTTGTGGCGGGACAAAGCAGGGCGTGTCTGTGGATGTAGAGCCAGAACGAGCTGGGTGGAATAAACGCCACTGAAGCGCACGAGAGAGAGAGAGAGAGAGAGGGGGGGGGGGAGGAGAGAAAGAGTGGTTGGGTGGGGCGAAGGCAGGAGAGAGAGAGAGAGAGAGAGAGAGAGAGAGAGAGAGAGAAGGGGAGGGGTGGAGGCAAGAGGGTTGGAAGGGGAGGAAGTAGGGACACGAATACACAGCATCAAATCTGGTTCGCTCATCATCTCCCCAAACATCCTCGCTCTCTGTCCCATGCACTTAAAAATCGAAAGGATATTATGAAGGGAAACAAAACTTGTTCACTTGAAAAATAAAGCGGGGGAGTGTGTGTTGTGTGTGTGTGTGGGGGGGGGGGGGGTGACGAGAGGGGACGGTTTTGGAAAAGGGGTGAGAAAATGGTGCCACACAAAGTACTAGCACTATAGATATTTCTGGACAGAAATGAGGCCAAAGGAGCTTTAAAAAATCTGTTCACCCTGGCCTCTGTGGGTATCTGTGGCTTCCAGCATATTCTGAATTTCTCATTTCTGCTTTTTGTCTTGCGTCAAACTGTGGCACTGCTCCCACGTCGCTCATCCCATGCACAGTCGTTCCTGAGAGTTTTCCTGTCACAGTCTACAGCACCAGCAGTTCAACAGGAGCTCTCAGTATCAGGTCAACAGCCAGCCCGTAGAGTTCCTGTACTTGTTTGGGAGTCCGTCACTCCTCCGCTTAGCAGCAGTGCCTGTTCAATACATAAACAGGATACTGCCCGCTAATCCCCACGACAATACTAGTCTGCCTAGCTCAACTGGGGTGCAGACCACCTTTTAAGTCCCTCCAGGAACGCCCCCATTCCGCCGCCCCTCCCCTCCCCTCCTCCCCCTCCCACCTTCACCTTCACCCGTGTACCTGCCGACACCGTCGAACGAGAACAACTCGTCACAGACCGTTGCCCTATAGTAGTGAATACGTCACTGCCGCCGACGAGTATCAGAAAATCAAAGAGGTTGTAGAACTGCCTGATCCAATTCAGCAGCAAAGGACTATTCTTCGGCCTGAACCGCGGGAAAGAGTGGGGGAATGCATGGTTGAGAAGTAATAGGTGTACGGTTTGCTTTTTGTCACAGCTGACGAGCCGTTTGTGGGCGCAGTTTGTTTACACAACTGTTGCAGGCGACTGAAACATCTGTCTCCCCCCCCCCCCCCCCCCCTCTCTTTGGCTAATAATCGCACACAGTATAGCTTTTCTCTTTCCTTAGCGGTTCCATTGAAGTTGAGAAAAAGAGAGACACTAACAGAGAATGAGACAGAAAGAGGGAGAGACACAGAGAGAAAGACAGAGAGAGAGACAGAGAGAGAGAGAGAGAGAGAGAGAGGAGAGAGAGATGTGAAATTCATTAGATTACATGACAGCGGTGAACTACAATACAAGCATAACAGGACAGATAATAAATCAAGACCTGAATTCAAGGGAGGATAACACAACCTGACATGCACAACAGTACTTGTCAGTATCAATTTGTATCTCAGGAAATGTCATACATGTTTGTGTACGAACAAGAATAATCAACCCACGATTGATAATCGTATCCAGCGGTAACTATTTAGTTATATCATTATAAAATCCATTTAGAAGAAAACTCGCTAATTGTTCACATTTACATGTTTACATTTTACAAACAATCTAAAAGAGAAAATGCACGTGACGTTGATCATCATTTGAAGCATTGTGATTTGGCCAGTTTATATTACTCTGGAATCGGGAACATGGAAACAAGGATGCTGTGCTTTCTGGACCACAATGGTGGGATGGACAGGCAAGGAAACAAGACAATCCACTCTACTGAAAATCAGTGCTGGTTCCTGGCCAGCTTCGTGTCCACCAAACCCCTGAGAGGGAGACAGAGACAGAGACAGAGAGAGAGAGAGAGAGAGGGGGGGGGAGGGAGAAAGAGAGAGAGAGGGAGACATACAGACAGACAGAGACGGAGACAAACAGAGACAGACAGAGACAGAGAGATAGAGAGAAGAGATGAGAGTGTGGTATGAACAGAGAGAAAGAGATCAAATAACACCTGTCATATGAGTGGAGATGCGTCGTGCTGCCGTTACGCCCCTGAGAAGTCAGGACCAGTACATCCTACTTCGGCTTGTTTTTATATCAGAGTGAACCTCTCCTAGACTGGTTGCTTTATTGGGCTGGCGAATCCAATCTACCCGGCTATTTATCCATAGTTGGAGATGGTTTGTTCACTGGGGTGTCCTTCCCCAGGGCTACGAGCTTATAGCGCAGCTCTTGATCACATGATGCTTCTGTCATTGGATATATGGGGTATTTCAGTGAAGGTAACAGCGCCACCTATTATCCCACCCCATCCTGCTAGGAACATCGCCAGTTGGTCCGGGACTGCTTATTCAACCAGACATGCCCGACTTATATCTCAGCTAACCCTCATATCTGGGGGCATCCCCCTATCCGCCACCTGGGGACCCGCCAGGATCACTGGAGGGCCTCCGCCGTACAATAACCTTCGTCAGTGCCTCTGGGTTCCTGCCTGAGTAAACGAAGAAGAACAAGAAGAAAAATAACACCTGTCAATATATTTTCTCGAGTCAATTTACGGTGAGTTTGCCTTATTAAACACATCTGTACACCAGCCATCACACAGACCTAATCCCTCAGGCTGATTGCAATCAGTAAGCTGACTTGGCCTCGCCAAACTGCCCCGGTGACGCCCAGTCTGTGACCAGTTTGGCCTGAGGGCACTTCAATTCTTGAAATGATCTGGCAGCTGCGGCAAGAGTTAAGCCGGTGTGATGCAAACACGACAGGATTACATATGCTACATATCAAAAGGAATTAAAGGCAGGGTCTGTTAACACGTCTGTTCGCGTCTCGTCTCTTTGCCTAGTGGAGCGAAGAATTTAGAGGTCTGCTGCGGTGGACGAACGAGTGGAGATCTTAAAGCGAGTTCAAATTTCTCGGACTGATTATTTCACGCACACACACACACACACACACACACACACAAAGAAAGGTTGTCCAGAAAGCCCAGCAACGCTTTCACATCCTTCGACCCTTGAAAAAAAAAAATCAGTATCAACCAGGATATTCTGGTCCAGTTCTATAGACCTATCATTCAAAATATACTGACATTTGGTATGTTCACCTACTCCGGGAATATTTCAAAAGCAGAAATCATAGCTCTCAATAGGATTGTTAAAAACAGCTACCAAAATCATTAGACACGACTTTCCGTATCTTGATAAGACCTGCAGAAACCTGAGGACTCAAAGAAGCAGCAATAGCACGCTAGAAGGAGCAGGAGGAGGAGGAGGATCTATAGAAGCAACATTCGGAGATCGGGGAGGGGGGGGGGGGAGGCAGTAGGAGGAAAAGGATCGATAGAAGCGACAGTAGGAGGCCAGAAGGAGCAGGAGAAGATGGGCTCACAGAAACGGTAGTAGGAGACTAGAAGCAGTAGGAGAAGGGCTGACAGAAGTAGCAGTAGGAGGCCAGGGGGAGCAGGAGGAGCAGGAGGATTAACAGAAGTAGCAGTAGGAGGCCAGGGGGAGCAGTAGGAGAAGAAGGATTAACAGAAGTAGCAGTAGGAGGCCAGGAGGAGCATTAGGAGAAGAAGGATTAACAGAAGTAGCAGTAGGAGGCCAGGAGGAGCATTAGGAGAAGAAGGATTAACAGAAGTAGCAGTAGGAGGCCAGGGGGAGCAATAGGAGTAGGAGGATTAACAGAAGTAGCAGTAGGAGGCCAGGAGGAGCATTAGGAGAAGAAGGATTAACAGAAGTAGCAGTAGGAGGCCAGGAGGAGCATTAGGAGAAGAAGGATTAACAGAAGTAGCAGTAGGAGGCCAGGGGGAGCAATAGGAGTAGGAGGATTAACAGAAGTAGCAGTAGGAAGCCAGGGGGAGCAGTAGGAGAATGAGGATTTACAGAAGTAGCAGTAGGAGGCCAGGGGGAGCAGTAGGAGAATGAGGATTTACAGAAGTAGCAGTAGGAGGCCAGGGGGAGCAGGAGGAGGAGGAGGGGGACTTAGGGAAGCAACAGTAGGAGGCCGGGGGGGGGGGGGGGGGGCGGGTAGAAGGAAAAGGACTAACAGAAGGGGCAGTTGGAGGCTACTGGGAGCAGGAGGAGGAGAGGGAACAGCACACGCAACAGTAGGAGACCAGTGGAGCAGCAGGAGGAGGGGGACCTACAGCAGCAGAAGAAGGTCAGGAGGCGAGGAAGGGGAAGACCAGCAACAGCAGCAGTAGGAGGCTGGAGGCAGTAGTATGGGCAGGATTAGCAACAGCAGCAGGAGGAGAACAGGGGGAGTGGTAGGAGGAGGGCGACCAGCAAAAGGAGGAGGAGGAGGAAGTGGGGGGGGGGGGAGGGGACAGTGGGAGGAGGGAAACCACCAGCAACAGGAGACTGGGGGAGCAGGAAGAGGAGGACCAGCAGCAGCAGCAGGAGGCCAGCTGGGGGAGAGGGGGAGGGGGGGGGGGCAGGAGGACGAGAACCAGCCACAGCGGAAGGTCAGGGGAAGCAGCAGGTATAGGAAGACCAGAGGCAGCAGCAGGAGACCAGGGGGGGGGGGGGGCAGGAGGAGGAGGACAGCAGCAGCAGAAGGAGGTGGGAAGGGGGAGGGGAGCAGTAGGAGGGGAACCAGTAGTATCAGCAGCAGAAGCAGACCAAAGGGGAGCAGTAGGAGAATAGGGACAAGCAGCGGCAGTTGTTGGTAGGGGGCAGTAGGACAAAGGGGAAAGGGGACCAGCAGTATCAGCAGCGGCAGGAGGCAGGGGATCAGCAGCAAAAGACCATAGGGAGAAGGGCCAGCAGAAGACCAGGGGGGCAATAAGAGGAGGGCCAGCAGCAGCAGCAGCAGCAGCAGCTCGGAAGGAAGCCAGGGGGAGTAGGAGGAGGAGGGGTCCAACAGCAGCAACAGGAGACCGTGGGGTGGGGGATGGGAGCAAGAAGAGAAAGACTGAAAGAACGCAGCAGCAGTTTTGAAGTGGCAATAGAAGCTGTCTACCATGCGGCGGAGGGCAGAGGGATCAAAAGTAGCAGCAGGAGTAGTAAAATGAGGAGGGCAGACTGAGAGCTGCAACAACAGGAGTATTAAGAAAATTACCAAGAGAGCAAAAGCAGAAGGAAGACAGAGGAAGCAGCGTTAGAAGGAATAGTACGAGAGAGAGTGGGCCAGAGGGAGCAGCAGCAGTGGGATAGGGAGTAAAGGGAGGAGGATAGAGGTAGCAGCATCAGCAGAAGGAAGAGGACACAGAAAGAAGCACAGCAGCAGAAAAAAACTAAAAGAAGACAGAAGAAGTAGCAGCAGAAGAAGTCAAAGGAAGAAAGAAGAAGTAGCAGCAGGAGAAGTAAAAGGAAGACAGAAGAAATAGCAGCAGCAGGAGAAGTAAAAGGAAGACAGAAGAAATAGCAGCAGCAGGAGAAGTAAAAGGAAGACAGAAGAAATAATAGCAGCAGGAGAAGTAAAAGGAAGACAGAAGAAATAGTAGCAGCAGGAGAAGTAAAAGGAAGACAGAAGAAATAATAGCAGTAGGAGAAGTAAAAGGAAGACAGAAGAAATAGTAGCAGCAGGAGAAGTAAAAGGAAGACAGAAGAAATAGTAGCAGCAAGAGAAGTTAAAGGAAGACAGAAGAAGACGAAGCAGTAGGAGAAGTAAAAGGAAGACAGAAGAAGTAGCATCAGCATGAGAAGTAAAAGGAAGACAGAAGAAGTAGTAGCAGCAGGGGAAGTAAAAGGAAGACAGAAGAAGAAGAAGCAGTAGGAGAAGTAAAAGGAAGACAGAAGAAGTAGTAGCAGCAGGAGAAGTAAAAGGAAGACAGAAAAATAGCAGCAGGAGAAGTAAAAGGAAGACAGAAGAAGTAGCATCAGCATGAGAAGTAAAAGGAAGACAGAAGAAGTAGTAGCAGCAGGGGAAGTAAAAGGAAGACAGAAGAAAAAGAAGCAGTAGGAGAAGTAAAAGGAAGACAGAAGAAGTAGTAGCAGCAGGAGAAGTAAAAGGAAGACAGAAGAAGAAGAAGCAGTAGGAGAAGTAAAAGGAAGACAGAAGAAGTAGTAGCAGCAGGAGAAGTAAAAGGAAGACAGAAGAAATAATAGCAGCAGGAGAAGTAAAAGGAAGACAGAAGAAATAGTAGCAGCAGGAGAAGTAAAAGGAAAACAAAAAAAGTAGTAGCAGTAGGAGAAGTAAAAGGAAGACAGAAGAAGTAGCAGCAGTAGGAGAAGTAAAAGGAAGACAGAAGAAGAAGCAGCAACAGGAGAAGTAAAAGGAAGATAGAAGAAGAAGTAGCAGTAGGAGACGTAAAAGGAAGACAGAAGAAGAAGTAGCAGTAGGAGAAGTAAAAGGAAGACAGAAGTAGTAGCAGCAGGAGAAGTAAAAGGAAGACAGAAGAAGAAGCAGCAGCAGGAGAAGTAAAAGGAGGACAGAAGAAGAAGTAGCAGTAGGAGAAGTAAAAGGAAGACAGAAGCAGCAGCAGGAGAAGTAAAAGGAAGACAGAAGAAGAAGCAGCAGCAGGAGAAGTAAAAGGAAGACAGAAGCAGCAGTAGGAGAAGTAAAAGGAAGACAGAAGAAGAAGCAACAGCAGGAGAAGTAAAAGGAAGACAGAAGAAGAAGCAGCAGAGGAGAAGTGAAAGGAAGACAGAAGCAGCAGTAGGAGAAGTAAAAGGAAGACAGAAGAAGAAGCAACAGCAGCAGAAGTAAAAGGAAGACAGAAGAAGAAGCAGCAGCAGGAGAAGTGAAAGGAAGACAGAAGATGAGGAAGCAGCAGCAGGAGAAGTAAAAGGAAGGCAGAAGAAGTAGCAGCAGCAGGATAAGTGAAAGGAAGACAGAAGAAGTAGCTGAGACAAGAGTAGTAAGAGAAGGAGGACAGGTGGAGCAGCAGTAGCAGGAAGAGTAAGAGGAGGATGGAGAGAGAAGCAGCGGCAGCAGAAGAAGGCCGAAAATGAGGATAAAGAGCAGCACCAGCAGTAAGAGAAGGACGGTAAAGGGAGTGGCAATGACAGGAGGAAAGGAAGGGGAGGAATAGGAGGCCACAAGCAGCAGAAGTAGTGAATGGAAGAGGACAGACAGAGCAACAGCAGCAGGAGTAGTGAGAAGAGGATAGAGAGAGTAGAAGAAGGAGGAGGAAGGGGAGGATGAGAAAAAGCAGCAGCAACAGCAGGAGCGAAAGGGGACGGACGGAGAAGTAGCAGAAGGAGCAACAGAAGTAAGAAAGATTAATGGAGCAACAGCAACGTTAGGAGTAGTAAAGGGAGAAGGATGACAAAGGGAGCAACAGCAGAAGTGGTAAGAGAAGGAAGATGCAGGCATGTTTATCAAAAGACATCAAATTGCATAATCATTCCAAAGATCACTTTGGAGTCACAGAATATTGACAAAAAGTACACACACACAACACACACACACACACACACACACACACACACACACACACACAAAACTTCTTGAAATTATTTCTTGAATGTTTCGAGAACTTTGATTGACGATAACATGTGATCTTTCTGGAAAGTTCCATGCATTTTGAATAGGAAGAGTAGTAACAATTGGACGCAGAGGGAGTGGCAGAAGTAGTAATAAGAGGCCGATGGGGGCAACAGCAGCAGCGCGAGTGGTAAAGAAAGACGGAAGGAAGAAGAAAACAAAAGCAGCGGCAACAGCAGTAGCAGTAAAGGGAGGAGGACCGGGAGCAGCAGCAGCAGGAATAATAGGAGGAGAACAGAAGTATCAGCTGCAGCAGGAGTAGTAAGAGGAGAAGAACAGATGGATCAGCAGCATGAAGAGTAACTAAAGGAGGAGCAGGACAAGGAAAGCAACAACAGGAGGACTGACAAGTGCAGCAGGACAGAAGCAGCAGCAGAAGCAGCTGCTGTGGTAAAAGGAGCAGAAAGACAGAGGGTGCAGCAGCAACAGTTGTGGAAGAAAAAAAGAGAAAGACAGAAACAGCAGCAACAGCAGCAATAGGAGGATGACAACAGAGGGAGCACCAGCAGCAGGAATAGCACAAGGAGCTCAGAGCGACAGAGAAGCAACAGCAGCTATAAGAAGGTAGGGGGAGCAGCATCAGTAGAAGCAGTAAGGGGAGGTGGACAACCAGCAGCAGCAGCAGCAGCAGCAACAGCACTTGTAAAGGAAGAGGACAGAGGAAGGAGCAGGCCTAAAAGAGAGAAACAGAGGGAGCAGCGGCAGTTGACATAGTTGAAATAAAAAAAGAGGAGGAAGACAGAGGGAGCAGCACCAGCAAGAGCAACAGTAGGAGGAGGAGGAGGAGAGAAGGAGCAGAAGCAACAGGAGTAGTAAAAGTAAACTGAGGAGGAACACTAAGGGTGCAGTAGCAGGAGCAGTAACAGCACACAAAGGAGGTGGCAGGAGCAAAGTGATGAGGAAAGAGAGGGCAGCAGCAGCAGGAATAGCTGTAAAAGGAGGTGGAGGACGGGAGCAAAAGCTGCAGTACTAAAGGGAGAGGATTGGGAACAGCAGCAACAGGAGTAGTGAGAGAAGGAGAAGGACAGAGAGACTGGCAACAGGAGAATGAGGAGGAGGTTAAACAGGAGCAGGAAAGAGGGAGCAACAGCGGCGGGAGTGACAAGAGGAGCAAGACAGAGGCAGCAGCAGAAGGAGTAGGAAGAGGAGGACAGAAAGAGCAGCAGCAACAAGGGTGACAAGAGGAGGATGACAGACGCAGCAACAGCAGCAGGAGGAGTAAGAAGAGGAAAGGGGGACCAAACAGCACCCAGCAGAAGGGTAAGGACAGAGAAAGCAGCAAGAGCAAAAGCAGTCTGAGATGGAGGAGAACAAAAATGGTCATGATGAACACCAGAAGATGGAGAAGCAGCAGCAACAGAAATAAAAGGAGGCAGAGGTAGCAGCAGCAGTAAGATGAAGGACTGAAGGAGAGGCAGCAACAGGAGTAAACAGGAGAGGAGGACAGAGAGAACAACAGCACCAGGAGGAGGAGAAAGAAGAGGAGGTGTGAAGAAGCAGCAACAGCAGTAAGAGGACAGGAGAAGCAGCAACAGCAGTAAGAGGACAGAGGAATCAGCAACAGCAGTAGAGGACAGAGGAAGCAGCAACAGCAGTAAGAGGACAGAGGAAGCAGCAACAGCAGTAAGAGGACAGAGGAAGCAGCAACAGCAGTAAGAGGACAGAGGAAGCAGCAACAGCAGTAAGAGGACAGAGGAAGCAGCAACAGCAGTAAGAGGACAGAGGAAGCAGCAACAGCAGTAAGAGGACAGAGGAATCAGCAACAGCAGTAAGAGGACAGAGGAATCAGCAACAGCAGAAGCAGTAACAGGAGGAAAGAGGAACCACCAGTAGCAGGAGTTGGAAGAGGACAGAGGAAGAAGCAGTAAAAAGTAGTAGAAAAAAATTAAGAAAGAGAAAACCCAAGCAGCAGCATGGGGAATTACAGAAGAGAAAGGGAGCAGCAGCAGCAGGTGTAGTTGTAAAAGGAGTAGAAAAGCAGAGGAAGCAGCAGCAGCAGTAGGAAGAAGAACAAAGTAATAACAAAAGGAGTAGTAGAAGTAAAAGGAGGAGGGGGACAGAGGGAGCAGCAGCAGTAGTAAGAACAAGAACAACGGAAAAGCAACAGGAGTAGTAGAAGTAAACGGAGGAGGAGGACAGAGGGAGCAGCAGCAGTAGTAAGAACAAGAACAAAGGAAAAGCAACAGGAGTAGTAGAAGTAAACGGAGGAGGAGGACAGAGGGAGCAGCAGCAGCAGTAGTAAGAACAAGAACAAAGGATTAGTAACAGGAGTAGTAGAAGTAAAAGGAGGAGGAGGACAAAGGGAGCAGCAGCAGCAGTAGGAACAAGAACAAAGTAATAACAAAAGGAGTAGTAGAAGTAATAGGAGGGGGACAAAGGGAGCAGCAGCAGCAGTAGTAAGAACAAGAACAAAGGAAAAGCAACAGGAGTAGTAGTAGTAAAAGGAGGAGGAGGAGGACAGAGGGAGCAGCAGGAACAGTAAACAGAAGAGGAGGACAGACACAGCAGCACCAGGAGCAATAGCAGCAAGAAGGCAGAGAAAGCAGCAACAGGAGTAGTAGGAGGAGAGTAGAGGGAGCAGCAGCAAGGGGATGAAAGAGGAAGCAGCAGCAGCAGGAGTAAGATGAGGACAGAGGGAGCAAAAGCAAACAATAGCAAGAGCAGCAGCAGGAATAGTAAGAGGAAGAGCAGCAGCAGGAATAGTAAGAGGAAGAGCAGCAGCAGGAATAGTAAGAGGAAGAGGAGCAGCAGGAATAGTAAGAGGAAGAGGAGCAGCAGAAAGACGACGCACACAGTAACAGCAGCAGGAGAAAGAGGATGACAGGGGTAACAGCAGCAGTAGTAATAAGAAGAGGAGGATGACAGGGGTAACAGCAGCAGTAGTAATAAGAAGAGGAGGATGACAGGGGTAACAGCAGCAGTAGTAATAAGAAGAGGAGGATGACAGGGGTAACAGCAGCAGTAGTAATAAGAAGAGGAGGATGACAGGGGTAACAGCAGCAGTAGTAATAAGAAGAGCAGGATGACAGGGGCAGCAGCAACAATATTGTAAAGTGACAAATTTCAGTCATCGAGAGAGCATAAAGTGTTAAATGGACTTACAGGTAATGGGGGTGATCCACATGTAATTTCAAACTGCCAATGAAGTTCTGAAATTTTGTTTAATGACTAGAGGGATCATCAGAGAGCTGTTTTGAGGCATACTGTGTTAGGCACGCATCCAGATAACAGGGGTGATCCCCATAGTACATGTATGATTCCCAGTAACTGTCCAGATGATGTTGCCAACACACACACACACACACACGCACACACGCGCACACGCACACATACACACACACACACACACACACACACACACACACGCACACACATTTTCATGCTTGCTCACTCATACACACACATTCACACACACAAACTCAAAATGGTTCTCTTCTCTTTCTAAACTGATACAGACATACATATGATGATACACACATACATACGTGCATAAATACAAACTCACAAACATGTTCATATTCACAAGCAATGTGGGTGGTTTGGGTGTTCACCACTTACTATACCCTATGCAGGGGTTTTGATCCAAACTGCACGGTGGGTACTTACAAGTTACTTAGATGAAGTAAGATGAGGACAGGGGAAGCTTCAGAAGGAAGAGAAGGACAGGAGGACAGAACAAGTAGCAGTATGAGGAAGAACAGCTACAGGAGGACAGAACAAGTAGCAGTATGAGGAAGAACAGCTACAGGAGGACAGAACAAGTAGCAGTATGAGGAAGAACAGCTACAGGAGGACAGAACAAGTAGCAGTATGAGGAAGAACAGCTACAGGAGGACAGAACAAGTAGCAGTATGAGGAGGAACAGCTGCAATGTCAATTGCAGTGCTGTACTAGTATAACGAGGATGAGAAGCAACAACAGCAGGAGGAAGAGGAGGATGAGAGGAAGAGGCCAAAGAGGGAGCAGCAACAGCAGTAACAAAAGTAAACAACAGCAGAATCAGCATCAGTGGTTGAAAGGGAGGAAGGGAGAAGCACCAGTAGCAACAGTAGTAGGAGACAGAGGAACAGCAGAAGCAGGAGATGGTGGAGGAGCTTCAGCAGCAAAGTTAGGAGTAGTTCCAAGACAGAGACCTGAGAAAATGCACTTTCATCCACACATAGACATACACACAGAGAAAAAAATAAACCACCACCAAAATGTGCCAAGAAAAGATGCACAGGAACTGAAAAATGCACTTTCATCCACACATACACACACATACAAAGGAAAAAAAATATACCACCACCAACATGTGCCAAGAAAAGATCCACAGTGCCGGAGAAAATGCACTTTCTTCCACACACACACACACACACACACACACACACACACACACACACACACACAAACAGAGGAACAAATAACCCCCCACCAAAATGTGCCAAGAGATGCACAGGACGTAACTCACCAAAGTCTGTCTCCTCCATCTGTGACAGCTCCAGCTGTGACTTGAAGGCCAGGTTGTGGTCATAGCGCTGTGCCCATCTGCCCCTGGGCTGGGCTGTGTCCATGCCCTCATCCACTCCATCCGCTGTGTCGTCAAGCTGAACAATCAGTTGAGATTTAAGTTGAAATCACATGAGAATCTATAACAATGCTCCCTTCTTCCTTCAAACCAAGTATAAAGCTTCATTCCTCTAAATAGACTTGAGTTGTGTGTGTGAGTGTGTGTGTGTGTGTGTGTGTGTGTGTGGTGTGTGGTGTGTGTGTGTGTTGTGTGTTGTGTGTGTGTGTGGTGTGTGTGTGGTGTGTGTGTGTGTGTGTGTGTGTGTGTGTGTGTGTGTGTGTGTGTGTGTGTGGTGTGTGTGTGTGTGTGTGTGTGTGTGTGTGTGTGTGTGTGTGTGTGTGTGTGTGTGTGTGTGTGTGTGTGTGTGTGTGTGTGTGTGTGTGTGTGTGTTCGGAGTCGCATCTTTCATGCCACTTCAGTGGCGTTACCCCAACACCGCTCATTCCAACATGTCATGAGGCAGTCCATCAGAGGACACTGCTGGCAGGTTATTTCAATGGTGTTCAGTGGTGTCTGTTCTGATTCAACATACGCAGAACACCAACTGCTACAGTATCTGCCTTATCCCAAAGCCAACATGAGTGAGCATCCCACTCCACAGGGTGCTACCACGCCCACCCAGTGACAGTCCTCATGCAGTTGCTTGTGTACTGGGAACTTTGACATTAACTCACGACTGTGGTCACCATGAGAGCAGGGCATAAAGGACCACAGAATTTGATACTTTTTTTTTTTAATGCTGAATGATGAGGATAAGGATAATGAAGATGGTGCTATGGGATTTCCCATTCCGGTCTGAGACTACATGGCAGGGCTGTACTCTGTGACTACTTTCATAATGTATCCTGGCATCAACCAGGCCCAAAAGGTACAGACACCTGCAGTGTTGGTCAGGAAATTTGAGCAACACTCTCAGAGATGCATCCATCCAGTGGATGAAATTTGACTGTGTGGTTCCAGTCTTCCTAACTGAGCCCATAGCAAACTCAACTCTGGGTAGGAGCTGGTCAGGCCAGAAAACTCCCCCAAATAAGTGGCTTTTATGGGAATCAAGCCCATGACCTCCCAGCCAGATATCCACAACACTGACCACTTCACCATGTTGGCTAGTGTATTATATGTTTTTGTATGCCTGTTTCCATCAATATTGTTTCTAAAGCAGTCATAAATCTGTGACTGAAACAGGCAGGACAGAAAATGAGGACAGGGATAAAAGAATTTGTCAGGAATGTAACACTGGAACCATCAGGGATTACTTCACTTTGTTTTATAATGTCCCTCAAATATTATACTTAAAAACAGACTAATTCAAAGAAAACTTAAATTATGTTAATCGACATTTAGTCTGTACAATTTATAAAGGCCAGTACAAAGAAAGTATCCATAATGTTCATCAACATTCAATATGTGCAATTTATTTCATACTGGGAAAAAAGTACAACTTAATTTGAAAAAAAGTAATCAAAGTTTAGAAATGCATATGAATTTAATTGAAATCCAGCTTTCCTGAAGAAATACTGCTCTTACCTACTTTTATTTTCTGTGTGAAATTTATGAGTATTTTGTTTTGATGTTCAATGTTGACACTGAAGAAGTGATGCAAATGGCACATATTTTTTACTGTGTTTCACTCTCAAAATGGGATGAAAGGGTTAAGGTCTGTGAGTATTTGGTGGTTTATGAACTAAACAACTCAACAATGTTCTTTTACAAGACAGGTTAACTTTCCAAAAATGCTTGATCAATATTCCAGGGTAGACTGTCAGAACTCATCAGAATGATTGAAATAAAAAACCATAGGGTGTTAACAGAAAACTGGTGTCTAAACAATATGACAAGTGACACCTACACATATTTTTCTCAAACCTTCCTTTCCAAGCAAATGTCTTATTCCCACTCTGTTTGGAACAATGCCATATTATCAGGATCCCCAACAACAACAACAACTAAATTGGGAAAGCAGGGAAACTAACATCGCCTCAATCCCCAGATAGGCCAGCCAGATAGATTGCCCTTGAGTTTACAACATTGCACCTTATTAGAACTTGCTTAGAGTTCCCTTTTTCCTTGGTGGAGGAACACACCTATTTCAGCTCTCGATTTGTTTTAACTTCGTTTTTCAGTATATTTGATTCCCATAAATGCTCCTTCAAGTTTGGAGGGGGACGCTTCTCTTTGGCTTCTCAGGATGGAATTTCCACTGACAATTCCTGAAAATTACAGTCCATCATTGTTTTGTTACAATAGTTGTCCATTTTGTTGGTTGCCTTGGCTTTTTCTCGCTGGTTCCCAACCTACTACTTCAACAGCTCTCCTGTGTTGTTGTTTTTACGTATGTGGTACTCTCATGATGATTTGCATGAGACCTGTGTCTCTGGTACTAGATGTTCTCTGTTCTTGGCCTGCAACTCATGTGAGGACTGGTTGGGTGTAACATGGCAAACAGTTCAAAGACTGGTTGGGTATAACATCGAAAACATTTGAAAATTTGACATATTCATCAATTTTCATGACCATCTGCTAGTTTTGGCAAGAGAGTCAGCCACCTTTTTCCCAACCACATCCATTCAGTCATAGTACCAAGGCCAGTGAAGACATGCCAGCGTCCCCCCCCCCCCCCCCCCCCCTGCTCCCCTACCTGTACCATGCTTCCTTATATCCAAAACAGCTCCCCATCATTGAAATAATGCACCTGGCAGGGCATGTTGAATATGCTAATCCAATCCTTGCTGCTCAACTTTTTTGACCAACCCCAGGTTCATAAGTTTCGTTGCATCTTCTCTTAAGCATTTGGACTGTTCTGTGAATCTTTTGGTCCTTTTGCTATCTTTTCTTATCTTATCTCCTCAAGAAAGTACTATTTATGAGGACAATTTACAGAAGATTCTGTTCCTGGTTAAATATGAGGCTTCTTTTTTTCAGCTGGTCTTTTGTTGTCAATGCAAGAACTGATCCTGTTGGCAATGCCACAAATTTCATTCTTTGAGTGGATAGCAACACTTTTCAATTCACAAGTAACAATCTATTATGAGTTGATTCACAATTTGCCCAATAATATGAAAGAGAGCATTCTATCCTTCAGGAAATCACACAGTAATGACAGGCGGCGAGTATACTGCACCAGCCCAACAATTTCACCTTATCTCATCATGTCCCTATCTAACTGACTCTCTATTTTGTTACTGCAGTAATATGAACATGAAATAAAAGTTTTCTGCTTCCTATCAGAACTGTAGCAGAGTTTCTCTTCCTCCAATTAAAGTTCAAGCTTCACCACACTTCTAGGAAATATTCACTACCACTACATAATGACTCATCCATGTTTGGTTCACCACATGGTCTAAGCCAAAGTATGCACAAAGAAAGAAAGAATATAAAAAAAAATTAAGGGTGGAGACAGCAATGCTCTCACCTTGGCCTTGGCCCAGGAGGGCAGAGGTCCCGTGAACAAGTTGAAATGTGCCGGGGATGGTTGGGGCGGGCTGGCCTCCACTCGCTTCCTGACTGGGGTGTCGGGGTAGGAGGAAGGAAGACGGAGGCTAGACAGTGGATGGGGCTCCATACAGGAGAGGACGGTGGAGGGGGAGATGTTGTTCGTCATGGGTAAGAGGGGGGGTGAGGTGATGGTGCTGCAAACAACAATGTGCAGCATTAGAATGACCCCCCTTTCTGACAGTGGTCAACATACGTATGAGGGCTATTTTGTAACATTTGTGTAGCAGATTTATCTTTTTAAAAAAAATTACAGACCTATGTATCTGTGCAAATTGATGTTTGAATATTTCTCAACTAAGAAAAGAATATTTACCCGGAAAAAACGGAACTTCTTTGCTCTTACCAAAGTCTACTCAGAAAGTTCTTTATTTACACTTGATGGTGTGTTGCATTGGTATTCATATAATTGTCAGAGAGCATGAAATTTTCAAAACTAACACACTGATAGATACCTCCACCCCTTTCCTTCCTTTGTCCCACACCTCCCCCCAAAACACACACACACACACACACATACACACACACACACACACACACACACACACACACACACACACACACATACACACAGAGTTTACTGTAAATGCATTTCAAAATATGCTCATGAGGTGTATGGGGGGGTGGGATGTGATGAATTAAGTATATGAGTGTATAATCTGTAACCAAAATGTTTGCATTCAAGTTATGAAGGTACACTTTACGGTTAATACATAAAAATAAAGCGCTACAGCAATGTAGGAGGTTTTTGTTTGTGTTTCTTTTTCCTTAAAAAAATATATACATATATATCAGGTCCAGTTGGCACTGACTAGAAGCAAACTGGGGACCAAAAGTCCAAACATACCGCTGATCTATCACAAAGGTTTCATCCTTCGGCATCTTGCCCAGCTCCTCCATTCTCATTCTCATGGTCTTGGTCATCTCAGAGGACAGCCGCCACACAAATATACACCTGAAACAAACAGGTTGACATGAACACCCTTCAACAGTCAGAATGAAGCTGTCTTCCAATGGTTTGGCCTGCACTCTGCTTTTAAAGATACAACCAAGCACATTTAATCCGATGTTGAAGACATCACAATTTTCTGTTCAGGCTTTTCCTAATTTATGATCAACCAAATAATGCTGTTGGAACCAGACCAACCATTCATCTTGAATAAATTTGGGGTATGTCCCTTTTCATTTGAAGCATACAGATCTCTATATCTCACTTTGTTTCTGAACAGTGTTTTAAGTCTGCTGACAAAAAGCTGAATGGTCGTAGAATAACTTTCACATGCCACCATTTCGTTTCAGACAGAGCACTGATTTTACATTCACTCTAATATAAACAGCTTTGGCTGCTGTTGAAGCCACAATACTCATTCTATCCTTTCACACAGAAATTGACTGAAACAATTTACATCCAATGTTCTTGACCCTCTACGAAGTGTACACATCTACAACACTTATAAGTATGCCAGTCTAGCCAGCATATTGAGGAAATCTAGATTCCAAACTAAAGGCTCTAGAGAGTTTCTGCTGTCAAGCTCTCCCTGGAGTTTCTTCCTACTAAATATACAAATGACAAACTTTTGGTGGGAAGGGGGAATTACAAGCCTTGGTGGCATGGTGGCAAAAGGATAATACAATAATCCTATTAAAAAAAAAAAAAAAAAAATTCCAGATCCATGGTTTGAGTCTTGTTCAACAAGGGTTTTTTTCCTCCCTTCTCTGAATGACACTTAGAATGATGGTTAGAGCAGTTGTTAGTTTTGGTAAAAAAGATGATGTACTAGCATGGATTCAGTGCATGTTAAACTATCCTCATCTTTACTGAAATTTTTCTGTGGTAAATTTCTGCTGAAAAATCCACTTTGATAAGAAAACAAAATAAAAAAAACAAGCAGAACAAAAGACTGTCTTAAACTACAAAGGCATGATCTCCTCTGGCAAAGCAGCCAGTCTGCTACACCATACAATGCAGTGCAATACAACACATCAAAATACAACACAAAGCAATGCAACACAATATAATGCAATACAATAGAATGCAGTATATTGCAATGCAGAGCAATACCATATGTAACGAGACAATATAATTGAATACAGCACCCTGCGATGTAACACTTACCCATCAGCGGAGACAGAGATGAGGTGCTTCAAGTCATTAGTGAAGCGTAGACCTGTGATGATTTCTGAGTGACCGTAGACAGTGGCAGTGAGCTCTCCTGTGTAGAATTCAAGAACACAGACGTTCTTATCCGTGCAGCTGGTGGCAACATATGTCCCTGACGGATCCAGCTGCACACGCAGTAGAGTGCCTTCATCCCCAAGTGACGCACAGTACTTCTTCTTTTGCTTGGCTGTTTTCATGTTGTAGATCCTGCAACCCAGATCAATGTCTTACCACTGTGCTTACATACTCTATGCATGCACACATGCATCCATACACGCACACGCACACACACACACACCTTTTATCCTCAGTCCTTGACAACACTTGTGTCACAACAAACAATGCAGATACACTGGTAACTATACTGAACAAAAAATCAGATCAAAGCAGAAAAACATCAGAACCAGATGAAAAAAAAAAAACGAAGAAAAACAAAAGCTCACCTGATGCTGCGATCCTGACAGGCTGTGGCCACAAATTTATGTGTGGGGTGGATGATCATATCGTACATGGTGGACTTGCTGACCAAGTGCTGGTCAAGGCTGAACTCAAACTCTCCTGCATTCTGAACAAGCATAGTGAAAACGATCATCGCGGGGTTCATGTTAAGGCGAGCTATTTTCCAGCACATGCCAACAGGCAAATAACACACATCAAAGCCTGTAACCAACCATTTGTGACTGGAGTGGAACTCAATTTTAGCCATGACTCGACATGCAAATAACAGACGGAAAAGTTAACAATTTGTGATGGGGATGGAGTTTATGATTAGACACAATTATGTCAACAACCAAATGACACATGGAAAAGTTTATAGTCAACAGATTGTGACAAGGATACTTCTCAATTTCAGGTGCATGCCAACTGGCAAATAATACATGGAAAAATCATAAGCCAACACCAGCCAACATAGTTCAGAAATAAGGATCATGGACTTGCAGGCCAGCAACTCATGGATTAAAATGTCATCGAAGAAATTTACCTATGGCAACCCAAATTGATTATACTATGAACTTGAATGGGAAGACTGGAACAACACAGTTGTTTCACAAACTTCAAGGATGGATCTCTGACAGACCTGAACACTGCTGGCATCCTATTTCCCAGGCCTGATTGACACCAGGATGCATAGTGAAAGGAAGCATACAGTACAGCCCTGTCGTGCAGTCTCAAATGAAAAAGGAATTCCAGAGTATCATCTTCTACATCATTGATAATCTTTAACAAAAATTTTTTTCTTTAAACTAAGTCTACAGCGAATGAGTTTGTGACCAGAATGAAGCTCAGTTTTATGTATCTGCAAATAGGCAAATAATACAAATACAGCAAATGGTTTGTGACAGGACTGAGTTTGAATATACAGGCCCATACCTTAATCAGTAATCTACTATTTTTCTTTTTCTTAATTTTTAGATTGGAGGTAAATTTGCTCTCTATGTATAACACATATGAAAAGAACAAAAACAGGAATCTACCACAATAAATTTTCAAAACTATGCGATTCTCACCAGTGTGGCATTACGGAAGAGCAAGGACTTGTCAGAGCCACAACTCAGCATGCCCAGTCTGTTGTTGGCGTCAGTGAAACGAACAGACTGTATTGCCGCAGAATGGTCGTCCAGCGTCTGCAGCAGTCCATACTGCTGCTCCACATCAAACACATGGATCAGGCGATCTCGGCTGCCTGATGCCAACAGTTTTGGCCCTGAAACATGGCAGGGTTTTCCTTTCTATTCTTAGCAGCTCAGACTGTGTCTCTGCCTGTTTGCTTTCTTCTCCAAGTCCCCGTCTCTTTAAAGGACACAAGGTGACAAAATAAACAGAACTAAATCAAAATGTTAATCAACCCATAAATAAATCAATATAAGTTTACTGCACCCACCAAAAGTAAGTAAATAAATCGATGTTAAAGACAGCCATTCTCATACGGAGAGAAAAAGGAAAGATTCATAATGCAAAGGAGACACCATGAATACAGAAGAAACTGAAACAGGGACAGACGCAAAA
The DNA here is from genome assembly GCA_033310375.1 of Conus canariensis. NCBI lineage: Eukaryota > Metazoa > Mollusca > Gastropoda > Neogastropoda > Conidae > Conus > Conus canariensis. The sequence goes on from CM065723.1 coordinate 55,757,626, forward strand.
CAACTGTCTGTTTTGAAAAAGAAAGAACAAATTACTGTACAAAAACTAAACCAGGTAGACATGTCTACAATGACATGCTCAGAGAGCTGAAAAGAGAGACACACAAGTAAATACAAAATGCTGGAATACACCTTTCAAAAAAAAAAGCTTGCTTTAACAAAATCTGATCACCATCTTAAATACAGATTAATTAAAATACACGTATACATATACAACAAACATGAACATAAAGAACAGGGAAAGTGCAACTAAAACATAATGTAAATGCACGTCAGCTAACGTGAACATAAAGGAAAGAGAAAGTGCTAATGAATTAAACATAATGTAGATGTATGTCAGGTAATGTGAACATAAAGGAAAGAGATAGCGTTAATGAATTAAACATAATGTAGATGCATGTCAGGTAACGTGAACATAAAGGAAAGAGAAAGTGTTAATGAATTAAACATAATGTTGATGTACATCAGGTAATGTGAACATAAAGGAAAGAGAAAGTGTTAATGAATTAAACATAATGTTGATGTATATCAGGTAACGTGAACAAAAAGGAAAGAGAAAGCGCTAAAGAATTAAACATAATGTTGATGTATGCAGTCACTAACAAGTCTGATCGAACATCCACCTGCTTTAGAAAAGGAATATTCCAGGCAGACGACATCAGACTCATGGGCCTCAATGCAGCGAATTTCTGACATCTGTTGTAAATCAAAGATCCTGCAATTAGAAACAAGATGAATTTGTAAAAACTCTCTCTCTCTCTCTGTAGTTCTGTCTCTCTCACAAACACATACCAAAACAAGTTTTATAGTCAATGAGAAAACTGAACACTTGTTAAATGCTAAAATGTTAAATGCAGTTTCACAGCCACTCAGCTTTAGATTACATCATTAATAATGTACTTGCATGGGCCACTCAGCTTTAGATTACATCATTAATAATGTACCTACATGGGTGATCAAAGCAAAGCATTTTTCATTTAAAAAAATATTACAGAAACTGAAATTTCTTAATTTAGTGCACATGCACACGCCAAGAGGAAAAAAAATGTTGGAAAGCATTCCGTATTCTAACACCACAACTAACCTTCAAGTGTGAAATCATCAAGTGAAGGATTCGACACGGAAATTCAGAAAAACCATGCTACCAAGAACTATTTCAACCAAACAGAAAAGATGAACACTCTACAACTTAGTTCTGACAGACTTTGGCTGAAATGAGAGAAAAACTTCTTTTCCATAACGACAGTGAACAACATAGCTTCCACAGAAATCCAGACACCATGCAGACAACAGAGTTAGAATACCCCCTGTAAAGAGCAGGGCCAAGCGAGCCCAGGTGGACTGACCTAACGTTGCCCTGTCTGTCCCCCGATGCCAGGTGCTCGCCATCAGGACTCACACGAATGGAACGTACTCCATTCTTCCCATCCCATGTCGTGTCTGTCTTGTCAGTGCCACCAGCTGACGTGTACAGAGAGAGAGAGAAAAAAAAAAAGAAGACAAACAGAAGTTGACAATGTAAAGTATATCAGAGAACTCAATCAAAAAAAAAAAAATTGTACTCCATTTTTCCCATCCCATGTCATGTCTGTCTTGTCAATGCCACCAGCTGACACGCATCAAAAGAAAAAAAAAACCAGACAATGTATGGAGAGAAAAAAAAGACAAATAGAAGTTGATTATGTATGTAAAGTAAATCAGGGAATTCAACCGAAAAAGAATTGTCTCAATTACTTACAGCATAAATGAAATCAATCTGGATAAAATAAAAGAACGGCAGGTTAATGAGTTGAAAAAAAAAGACGGGGGGGGGAGGGGGGGGGAGGGGGGCAGAATCTTAATCATGTTTCACTTTAAAAATAAATAAATAAATAAATAAATAAGCACAGTCTCAAAAAAAAAAAAAGACCCTACTTAAAACAAACTAAATAAACAAAGAAAACATGATGACTACATGTTAGAAAATAACCACAGAAAGTTGAATGTCAAATTTGAAAACAGAAAAGCAAATTTTCACATTCGCTAAATGCTTCTAAGTTAGATACACACATTCTCCAGAGCCCCATACATCTGAACAAGTAACAGAAATAATACTATGCAGGAGTCCAGTGTTTATAGAAGACAAACACAAAATGAAAACAAAAGAATTCTTCTTTTTTTGTAATTTAAATAAACACACACACACACAATGAACAATGTAGCTGTTACTGACCAGGATTGTAGTTGATGTCACACAGAAAGCTGTGGGTTGGATCTGCGTAAACAACCTTCAACAACTCCTGCACCACACACATACATCCATACACAGAAACACACACACACACACACACACACACACACACACACACAAACACACACACAAGACATACTCACACACACACACACACACACACACACACACACACACACACACACAAGACATACTACCATAAGTAATGCAAGATTCTTCCACTTCCCTTGACTGAATTTTACATCAAATAAACAGAGCATGCACTTCAGCTTACTATCAACAGAGTCGCTGTTGATCAATTTCATGAAATCACATAGGACTACTTTGCCCCATACCTAAAAATTTGTCATTTGATGCAACCAGCTTGTGCGGGTATATATCCAACAGACTATGACTTTTATTCAGCAAATAAAAGCCAAAACAAGCCCCGGTCTATGCGCTGAGATGGAGTGACATCACCAATGAAAGTGATGGTAGATCTTGAGTATGAGTTGATTTGCACTGGAATGGGTGCAACAACTGAGTGAGTCATACTAAGGGAGCTTCACAAAAAATAATGCTGTAGTCAGAATCTGAAAAGTAGCTAGCTTCTTATAGCAGTATTTCAGGACATTCTTAAAAAAACAAAACAACACAATTAGATAAGAGAGGACACCAAGTGCGGCTAAATAAAACTTACTTGCACATGTGCATATATATGTGTGTACATACACAAAACCCTAGACCCTAACCCACACTGTTCTGGCTAAGAGTGGGGGACATGCAAATCGAGATTTCACGAAGGGATGGAATTGGTGTGTGTGCCTCTCTCTCTCTCTCTCTCTCTCACACACACACACATAGACACACACAACACAGCGCAAATCACATTGTTGTAGACAATATGGATGCAGCCTGATGGGAGACACCAGGATCCATGTTACAACACACACACACACACACCACACACACACACACACACACTTTTACACCTACCCACACATTTTTACACACACACACTTTTACACACATACTTTTACACACACACACTTTTACGCACATACTTTTACGCACACACACACAAACATACACACTTTTACACACATACTTTTACACACACACACTCATGCATACACCTTTACACACACACACACACACACACACACGATTTTACACACACACACATTTTTACACACACACACACACACACACACACACACACACACACTCTTAGTGACTCACACTGCTGTAGATGTTATGGGCATAGCCAGGGGTGTGGGAGTGGCGGGGATCCAGGTTCCACACACGGATGGTGTTGTCGCTGGAGGCCGTCAGGAAGGACCCTGGGGGCAAGGCTCCTGTCTGACTGTTCTCTAGATGTGGATACACCTGGTGGAGCGAGTGACAGCCGTAGTAATGGGAGAACAGGACAGGCATCGTTATCTGTCTCTTACAGTTTGACTCTGCACGTGTGTGTGTGTGTGTGTGTGTGTGTGTGTGTGTGTGTGTGTGTGTGTGTGTGTGTGTGTGGTGTGTGTGTCGTGCGCGTGTGCATGTTTGTGTGTGTGTGTTGTTGTGTGTGTGTGTGTATTTGTATGTGTAAGCATGTGCATGTGAGTGATTGACTGAATGACTGTGTGTGTGTGTGTGTGTGTGTGTGTGTATGGACAAACGTGCGTTCATGCATGTGTGTGTATGTGTGCACATGCAAGAACACATTTTAATATGTATGTGTTCATGCCTGAGAGGTTTATATGTGCGAGTGTGTGTGCTTGCATACATGTACACCATAAAGAATTGCGTTGCATCATACTGCATTATACTGCAATCTCGAGCGTGCTGTGGTGTGGGATAGAGTGGTATGATGTGGTGTGGTGTGGTTTGGTCCAATGCAGTGCAGTGCAGTGCAGCCCAGCGTAATGTCATGCAGTGTAGTCTGGTGTCTCATCAACAACAGATTTCTCAGCGTAACATTTATTGTATTCTTGAAGAAACATGCATCATGATAGCATACCAGTCTTGCTGGCGGTGGGGTTTTTTGTTGTTGTTTTTTTTTCACTGCCTGCATTTAAACATAGTTTGTTCACCCATCACTTGGGAAAGTTTTTGTACAGGAATAAAAAACAGACCCTAGTTAAAAGTTTATGTTCTCATAGTGAGATAGAGTCTGTTTCTCTGCCTGTCCACCTCCGCCTCTCTTTCAGGTGGGAGGTTAATGAACTGTATGATGTCACTTACTTCCAGAGCCCAGACACAGCCGCTGTGGAAGAGAAAGGACCAGGCTTTTCCCACATGATGCAAATTCTCCACATCCCACACATAGAGGCTGTGATCGTTGTAGATACATGACACCTGGTATGACAACACTGTTGTTACTGCACATTATTATCATCATTATCATCATCATAGATTGCTATCATCATTATCGTCGTCATCAGATATTATTATTATGGTGAAAATTATTAAAATAAAAGACCTTCTAAATAAAGACTCACTCCAGTTTGAGACCTGTTCTTTCTGGAACAATACTGTCTCTGTTATACTCTGTTCACCTTTCAACAAAAATTCCCTCATTTTACATAACTGATTCTTTTTCTTTTTTTTCTCCTAAAGTTTTGTCTTTGTCTTTACTAGATCAACTGCCTTTCCAGAAAAAGCAGGGGTATATAAGCGAGTGGCCTAGTAGCAATGGCAGATTTCTTCTGACAGCATGCACAGACTCTTTACACCTTCCTTTGTGGGCAGGACCATATGTTCTAATTTTGACTCCTGATCCATCGGATCCGGAGTTATGGCTTTAAAGATTTTTTTTTTTCATGGACATTTTTGTCTTTGTCTACACAACACTAACCTTGTTTTTCTGGAACAGTTTTGTTTTCATCTATGCTCTGCTTACCCACCCACCCCTCCCACTCCCTCCATCCCCCCCACCCACCCCCACCCCCCACCCTCTCCATCACCACCTGCAAAGATCCTTTCCCTTTAGACTTGTTTTTGTACAGCAGTTCTGTGTTTATAGTTAAGTACCTTTCCATAAAGATTCCTTCCTTTTAAAGACTCTTTGTCTTTTACACTCTTTTTTTTTATCTTCCCTTTGAGGGTTGATCCCTTTTGACTTGCTTTATTCTGGAATAGTTTTGTCTTTGTCTCTACTTTAGTTGCCTCCCAAAAACATCCTCCTCCTTGTAACTCTTACAGTTCACTCCGTTGGATATCGAATGTCTACATTTGATGCCACACCCTCAGCACACTTCCACTGTTTTGGCTTCAGCAATTAGAAATAATTTCTGTGTCAAAATTTTGCATTTCTTTACAAATTCAAAATTCAAAGACATTTACCTACATCTTAATATTACAAGAAATTCAAAATCTAAAGAGAGTCATCTACATCTTGATATAACATGGCATATTTTCATGCATAGTCTTCATTTTAAGATCAGTAAACTGTCATAATCCTATTCCTTCCAAAAATTAGAACTATGGTTCCAGTATTATTATGTCATCAGCAGATAATAAAAAGGCATGATCTCCATGGCAAGCTTACACAGGAGGCTACTTGCAAACACCTAGGAAATAAAACAGGGAATGAAAAGAGATCTACACCAAGTAAAGTCAGTGTAATATTATCCAGCAATTTACCATACAGTAGATTCTCATCTGCCTGATTGGCACAAGAATGAAAGAATACACAACACTTATCAAAACAAACTATAAGTAGGCAAGACAAATAAGAACACACACACATAAACACACACACACACACACACACACACACACACACACACACAAAGAATAAGAGCTTCAAAACTCTGAAAACTCAATATAAAGCAAGTCAAGAAGAAATGATACAGTATCCTGACCCTACCTTTTTGTGCTTGTCATCCAAGGTAATAGCAACCACATCTGGGTACTTGGCACTGGTTTCCGTGCAGATCAAATCACTGGCAACACAATCCACTGATGATCTTGATGTTGTAGTGACGATTTTGTAGTTTAAGTATAATGTAGTATTTACAAATTGATAAACCCATACAAATTACAACACCCAGTCCACATCAATGAAACCCTCTATGCTCAGCGTATACAAGTAACTGGGGGAGGGGGGGCGGGGATCCATTAAACCACCACATAAAAGCCGTCAATGCACATATTCAGAGTATAAATACATTCACAATTTTGCTATTGAAGCTTTCTCCACTGGAAGCTTAAGACTACCTAACAGATCATGTGCATCTCAGTATGATCAGAATAACTACTAGTACATGGAAATGACACTCCATAACAAATCCCCTTATTCTTCATCTGCTCACAGTATACTGAGGACAGTCTTTCATAAGAAAAAAAAAAAATACACATGTAAAAACTACTAAAATAAAGATAAAAACTGCTTCAAATATCAGTTTTGAATATATTAAGCATCATTTTTATCAAGTTTGTTTTATCAAATGTTTCAGAAGTCTGTGTGTGAAAAATGATGGACAAAATACACCACAATGACGACATCCTTTTACAGGTTAACACCAGATGAAAATGAAGAGAAAGTGTCCACAATGCTCTCACTTGCACAAGTTTGTTGTTGTCATAATTGTCAGGTTTTTATTGTTAATTACATGCTGCTTCCTTTTTTTGCATTTTTTATTTTTAGCTACTCATTCACCTATATTCCATCTGATTAAATTAGAAGATTCAGAATTTAAACTTCAAATTATTGTTCCCTTTACTTTAGATTGCATAATACAATGAAAATCTCAGGTTCAGGTGATAACATAATCATCATGAATGTCTAACACACACACACACACACACATATCCCCCCCCCCACACACACACACACTCACAAATACACACCATGTACATACCTAGATGATGTGGCAGTTGCTACATCTACCCCAAGATGGTGTGGGTGGGGGAGAGTAGCCACAAACTGAAGACTGCTAGCACTAAACACTCGTACCACCCCGCCTGCACACCCAATAAAAATATGCTCCTCTCCGGCTGTTATACAGTTGGCTCTCTTGGTCTGAAAGTCAAGTTGGTCAAATATAGTTAGAATTCATGGACAAGTGAACAACTTCATCTCAGGCTGTTTGAAATGGATGTTTGTTTGTGCATTGTGAGGTAAAGTGCCAAGATGTGATGATGATTTGAGTGGTGTGCTCAGATTTATAATTACAGATTACAGTACAACACTGAAGCAACCATACAGCATTAGAGTCAAGCTTCAAAGAGGTAAATGAATGCAGCATAGTTTCAACCCAAAAATAAATCTTGATTACAGAGTAGACGAGTATCTTAGCCAGTTAAAACAGATGTTTTTGAAATTTCTAGTACACAGAATAGAATGTGGACTCACAGTTTTGATTTATTTTAGAAAACAGATGAAAATCATTCATAGTTTTTCGCTCTTACACACATACACAGCAAACACGCATAACCATTTCCTTTTAACTCATCATGTCACTCACAAACTGTGACGCACCAAACCTTAAGCATTATGGGAAGTTTTTATTGTAATGCACATGCAGGTTTTAATCCAGGGGGACTATACAGGCCATTTGCTGGACCATTTGTGTCATTAGATGTATTTTTGATGTGTCAAAACTGAGTGAAACTTTTGAACCATCCTGGTTTGTTCGTTTGTTTTTTTCACTCGCTTGCAAGCCCCATTGACACTAGTGGCCGAGATATGTTAAAAACAAGACACAAAAAGCACAGTCTTAAGGTACACTTTATAAACACACACTTAAGGACTAGCATCAGTAACTATGCTTTATAGTTTTCAGTCAATTATGACCATTTAGTGAATTCAAGCAGTTGCCTTAGAAAACTTTAGATGCTGATGCAAGTGATTTACTTGTGTAGCTGCATGGTAAAGGGTCCACACAATCACACACACACACACACACACACACACACACACACACACACACTCACACTCACACACACACACACACACTCACACACACACACACACACACACACACGCATTCACACTCACACACACACACACTCACCTACACACACACACACACACAAACACACACACACACATACACACACACACATACACACACATATCATCCAGGTATCCATGCACGCATGCACTCACACACTCACACACACACACACTCACAAACACACACACACACACATACACACACACACACACACACACACACACACACACTCAAAAACACACATATATACATAACACACATATATACATAACTCACCCTAAGTTCTACCCATTTCTCCAGAAGTCTCTTGTCGTTGAACTCACACAGCAATCCAGACTGGGTGATAATGTAGGTGTTGCCTGATGTTTTTCCTTGCCCACATGCCACGTCACAGAAATAATTGTTTTTATGCTCGCCCAAGATACCAGAATGGCCCAACAGGGGTACCGTCTGATTGATCTGAAATTTACCAAAATGGAGAGGTCCTTGTATAGTTCAATACCACTGCGCCACTTTAGATGTTTTACTAAACATCATTCACCCTTTTCATGGAACTTGGGGTACTGGTATAGTAGTATTCATTAACTTTAAGGCAAAATATACTGTACAAAAATGGGGAATAAATTTAAACATGTTCTGATTATCTATGAAATGAGAAGAGACTCAAAGGTGGATTGACATAAATCAAGTAGTAAATTTCACTAAATATTCAATATTCAACACATCCAATTCCGTTTAAATTTCTGTGTTCTGTACACCGGGTTTTTGTTGTAGTTGTTTTTCTTACTTCTGTTTTTCTAATTTCCACAAAAGTTTATACCTTCAATAGTTGAAATTTGGATGGGGAATACAGAGCGAAACTTGGCTTTGAACTGAAACCTTCCAAACTCCCACTTGCTGTTACTGATCAAGAGAGGGATCCCAATGAATATGCATCTGCCATTCCATGTAACTGCTGGCATTCACAGTATGTCATTCAGGCTATATTCACCAATGTCTTTTTTTTTTTAATTGGGAAGTTCATTTACAGTTTGGGAGGGTTGGCAGCTGTCAGGGTGTGCGGCAAACCATTCTTCTAAAGAGTAATCCTTTCAAACTGCACTTGAGACCTTGTAAGAGGAGACAAACACACCTCGGACCAGCATATTACCAAAACAGTCAGAACAGGACCCTAAGTGATGTCTCTTTGTGTGAATATGCTTGACTGAACTCTCTCTCTCCTTACACATACATAACACATATGAGATCTCTGAAGCATTATGTCAAAGTAGTCATGTGTCTCAGACATAAGTCATTTTCTCTGCATGCCCACCATCTTTGCACCATGGCTGTGAACAGACATCATTTATCATCTATCTGTCTATGTATCTATCTATCAACTTACCTATCTATCTACCTAAAAAAACACCAAAAAAAACCACAACAACAAACAACAAACAGAGATAAAAACAGACTCATAAGAAGATTCCCAATACTTTGATCTCTCAAGGTCTTCCTCAGGGGACTTATATGACAAGAACGGAGCCAGGTATCATCAGCTCATGAAAACAAGTCAAGGATTTTCTCATTCACTCACTCCCAGCTCCCACCCCCCATCACATCCCAATAACCACATATCTCCCATTCACCCACCCCATCCCCCATCCCTCCCCACCCCCCCAACATCCTCCACCACCCTACCCTCCAATCTCCACCCCCTTCCCTTATCTCCTCCAATTCTCCTTGTCTACCTCTCCCAATTTCTTCAGCACTCATAGCTTGAACCTGTCTATCCATCTGTCTAGCTATCTGTAAACATATATAGCATTTTTAGTACATGTTTTACATAAGTACATATATATATACACATTTTCTGGGAGTGGGGGAGATTATGAACCCCTGAAAGATAATCACTCCACATACTCCTTATCTCAACAGCAAGAAGTGCTTGTCTCCTGCAAACAAGATCTCTGACTTTTCATCTTCGACAATCACTTCACCATGATTGTTCATATAGCGAAATGCAGTATAAGGCAGACATTGTGGATCAAAATTCATCATGGACTCCTACACTTTGAAACTCATATGGTATACAGCCACAATGAAAATTCAATCACATACTTCATGTTATGATACCCTTTGTACCCTTCCAAGTTCTGTATAGCCAGAGGTTTGTGCACAGCTGGACTTTTTACTGATTTGTGCTGAGCAGAACACTGCTGACAGTGTCATAACATACAATCCGCTCAAAGCAGCCAGTCACTCTTACTTCTCCACACCATGTCTGTCGTAGTGTAGAAATAAGCAGTCAGTAGATTGAGAAATTGTTTTTTACACCTATGTGTGCGCTTGCGCACACAACACACACACACACACACACACACACGCACACACACACACACACACACGCACACACCACACACACACACACTGCTACCATTGAGCAT
>CM065723.1:55773216-55775716 GCA_033310375.1 Conus canariensis
TTTCTCACTACCCATCAAATGAGGTTGATCATCCGAGCAGCCTACCTCACACCCAGCTTACCACGGGAACCCGAACCCCCAACCCTGCAGTTTACACAATGTCAAAACCATCCATACAATGATGGTGGACATCACCTGAAAGAAGTAATACAAGGACAGTTATCAATCCCATGACCCCCCCTCCCCCCTCCCTCTCCCTCTGTCCCGAATCGCTTCCCTCCACGACATGATCCTATCAATTCTAATGCTCCATATCTAAAGCAAAGAGAAGCAGAGGAAGTCATGGGAATGTACAGACTGATAGCAAGGCAGGCCAGACTGCAGGTGGTTGGCAGACCAGTGAGAAAACAGACAGGAACATCCACAATGCAGTCAGTGTGCAAAAGATCCATTACACTTCAATTCTATTCACCCCCCTCATTTCTCCACTATCCCCCAACCCCCTCCCTCCCCCACTGACATTCCCCTCCTCCTCTGGTGTCAACAGGTGTTTTGCCTGTGTGTACTGCCACTGTTACCTGCGTTTTGATCTCACCATGTGGACACAAGTTTTTTGTTTACCCAGTGAAAGAGACAGATTGAAACAAAAAAGAAAGAGAGACAGACAGAATGGAGAGAAAGAGGGAGAGAGACAGAGGGAAAGAGACAGACAGACAGACAAGAACATACAGAGAGTATGAATCACACAAACACATATAACTCTGCCCCAGACATATACATATGCACCAGTGTTTTTATATGTGTGCATGCTTGCCCAACAGTCTGGTAGATGTGTGATTGTGCTACGTGGCTGGCTGGCCCCATAAACTGATGGATGGTTGGGTAGATGGGTCCTTGAAGCAATGGAGAGGATAAACGAGTGGATAATCAATCAAACAACCAATCCACTAACCGAGGCTGCGAACAAGCTACATGTTAAAATTACTGAGCGATTCAGAAAACATGTGGCTAAATAAGCAAATAAACAAACTGAACAGCAAATGACCATAGATACACATGCAGTCATGATCAATGTGTGCCCCCTTCACATGCTGTATGTCCTATACTCTATCAAGTCATTCGGCACTTGGAAATGATTATACTCCAAACACAGACTTTTTTTAATGTAAGTAATTTCTGTATTGGTGTTATAGCTGAGAGGTTATAAGTCTGGACTCCCAGTCTAAAAACAACTATTCTAACCATCTTCCAGAACATCCTGTGTATAAAAATTTAGAAAGAGAGGGTGTTAGTTACCGCCAATGACATTGACAAACAAAGCACATGACAAGACACGATGCATTTCAACCACTTGGGTCTTCTTCAGGCGAAAAAATAAATCACATTTAACATTTAAGACAGTACAAACAAAGAACGAAAATGACTCATCTGTTGTTAGTCCATGTGGTGGGGAGAATAGCCGCTAGGCGGAAATGACAAGGGGGATTATGGGAGAGGAAAAGGAGGGGGGGGGGGGTTCGTGGGGGGAGGGGGGGGGTTGTGTGATACGATAGGGTTGTGTGTCTAGTTTAGTGGGGTGGTGTGATATCTTTGTGACGGTTGTGATAATGGTGGATTGATAATAATGGTAAGGGGGGGGGGGGGGGCAAACTGGGAAAAAAAAAAAAAAAAAAAAAAAAAAATTAAATTATATATAGAAGGGGTAAATAAGTACATGAACAGAAGAAACTTTAAAATTAAAAAATATTTTAAAAAAATAAATAAATAAATAATAATAATAATAATAATAAATAAATAAATAAATAAAAAAAAAGTTTAGGTGAATAAAATAAATGATTTCGCTGGGTGATGAAAGAGGTGGTGGTAGTTATGTGTGGGTAGTTGTGAAAGGTGTGTGGGTAATGTTAATGAGGGAGGGAAGGGGATGGAAGATAAATGGGTGATAAGGTATGATTGGGAGGGGGGGGGGGGGTGGAGAGAGAGAAAAAAAAAAAAAAAAAAAGGGAGGAGGGTAATGTGTGTGTGTGTGGGGGGGGGGGGGGGGGGGAGGAAGGGGGGCAAGAGAAGGAGAGCTCATATCTCTTCATCCACTATGGGGTGGGGGGTGGGGGTGGGGGTGGGAGGTTGGGAGGTTCATATTAATTGTGTTGTTTAAAAAAGTAAACAATGCTGTGGGATGATGTTCACTGTAACAGGTGAAATAATGTGTTGGCATCAATATGCTGCTGTTTGTTGAGAGAAGATAGCAGTGATCAATGAAAAACAGGGTATCATGTGTTGCACACACACACACACACACACACACACACACACACACACACACAAAGGGGGGCGGGGGGGGGGGGGGGGGGAACACATGTAAACAATGTTCTAGGTGAGTTAAGATCGTGTGATCATAGTGAGACTAACTGTGGAAAATTTTTTACACACACACACACACACACACACACACACACACACACACACACACACACAAAGAGGGGTAAAAATTATTATCATTAATCAGTCACTGATGGGTGATGATCATATGAGATCAACGGTAGTGTAGGAAGAGATTCTT
>CM065723.1:55780716-55783216 GCA_033310375.1 Conus canariensis
AGTTATCACCGCTCTGTCTGAGGAGGTTGCGCTGTTTACATGCCTCTATCTGTTCATTTCAGGAGCCATTTTATGTTGTTCTAATGAAATCAAAATGACAACATATGAACATGAAAAAAAATGATACCAACTTACAAAAAAAAAAAAAATGAAAAGGCGTTTGATAGAATTCAAAGTTTGTGGTAATAATGTCTTTTGATCAGAACTGACAATGCGGACTGACTATAACTGTTCTGAATTTCATACAACCAAGGTATCAGCTACGTTTTGGAAATGAACATGCACATAAGCCCGTATACACAAATCTCTCTCTCCTCTCTATCTCTCTCTCAAACACAACCCACACACACACACACACACACACACACACACACACACACACACACACACACACACACTCATTAATTAATATTTTTCAAAGCACAAGTGCCAACTTTTGGGAAGCAAAATCCGTAATCCTGTTGCGGAGAACTTGTGGGGGATGTGTACAGCTTTCTCCTGAGATCACGGTAATGGTTATCAGGTGGCAGGCGTAACTAGCACCCTCAGGTTCATTCAATTCAAAATTCTAATACACGTGTGTAATTTCAGTTTTCTTACAGCCCACAGGGCCCTCTCAGGGTCAGCACAATGCCCAGAACAGTCACCACACACGAACCAACAACAAGCACCTCTGTTTAACTTAAGTTTTGTTCTTGCCCTTCTGTAGTTTGAACATCAGTAAAATACTGAAGATTTTTATTGATTATTTTATATAATAATTGATCTTTTTTACGGGGGGAAAAAAAACTGAAAAATAGTTGCAGTTGGTAGCTATGGATTAGGCTAAAATTCAATTAGATACCAAGTCAAATTCTGGCCTCCACTTTGCTGTCTGACGGCACTGTCAGGGAGGACTGCTTTGTTCTGTTTGCGTTTGAAGATGACTTTCTTTTTAATTTACTCATTTGTTTTGTACTCAGCTTCAAGATTGAACTTCCAATGCTTATTTGTTTTTGTTTTTGTTTTTTATTTTTAAGTGGGAAGAGGGCGGAGGTGGAGAGATTGCATGACCTTAAAGTTCTTATGTTACAACTACACCATGCCCCATCAAATGTGCTCTCAGTCTCAATCTGTTTCACCTATGCGCATGCTTGATGAAAAAATATGCATATATACCCGCACAATATAGACAATGTTCAGAAATACTAGAATCACTGTTACCACCATGACCATGACTACTTGACCACACACACACACACACACACACACACACACACACACACAACACACACACACACACACAACATACAGTATGTTCATTAAAATGTCATGAAAAAATCTGACAACAACAGAAATCAAGTTTTCATCATGTGTTTCTAGATACCTCAGGACAGAGCAAAACAAGAAGAAAAAAAAGGAAAGCCTCAGGCTTGTGTATAAAGAACATTAAATTAAGTATGCATACTTCTTTTTAATCTTTCAACCTTTCGCTGTCATCAGTAAGCCTGTATATGACACCTGAGAATACAATGAATAAAACAACAGTGACCCCCAAGGCTTATCTATTAGTGCAATATACAGACAGAACAAAATACACTCTACCTTTCTCTAGGTACTCCCTGCCCTTTATGCATATATATGTGCTTGCATGCAAACACACACACACACACACAGCACACACACACACACACACATACACACACACACCTTTCAATGTCCATGCTGTGGGGATTCCCCCCCCCCCCCTCCTCCTAATCCCTACCTCCTCCCCCCATCTCTCTCTCTCTCTCCCTCTCTTAAAAAAATACCTCAATGGAATCAATACCTCTCCAGTGACCAGATGCTTGCCATCAGCAGAGAAGGCCATAGAAGTGATTGTTTTCTTGGACACATTGAAGATGTGGGACTGACGATTCTTCCTTGGATTGAACAATACAGCAACACACCTGAAACATGGTTGAAATAAGTCATACTGTTATGACCGTTATGACCGCTGTGATGCAGTGGTGGTTCAAAAGCATCAGAGCTATATTTGTATGATTTTTCAACCTCGTATGGTTCCTACCCAAACTTGATAAGTGTGTTATATGGGCTCAAACTGGGTGAATAGAACACCACTGTCAAGTTTCATTCCAGTAATGGAACTGTGTCTGTATCTGTGAGTTCTGCTTTAAGTTCGTGGAAAAAATACTGCATGTGTTTGTGTCTCTCAAGCCTGGCTGATGCCAAGATAGGAAAGAAAGAGAACTGTACTTTTGTAAAGCTTTGTCTGTATAGACTCAGACCAGACTGGAACTCCATGGCATTATCTTCATCCTCACTGACTGATCATCATCACCAACAAGGTCTTTTAGATCTTCATGCCCAACTGTCCACATGACCTCCAATTCAATTTCCCCAAGTCCATGTCTATGGTAAGTGTCTGTCAAAGTCTTCAGCACTGACAAGTTCCTAGGGACTGTCTCCAGACAGACTAGGTGGCTGTTAACCTCCACAGGGGGAAACTTACTGATGGGCT
>CM065723.1:55790716-55793216 GCA_033310375.1 Conus canariensis
GAGAGGCTGGGGGAAAGGAGTGCATTAAAACATGAATAAAAACACTCTTTCCATAACATTATTGGACAAAAAGCTTGGCCATCCTAAAAATCATTATTCCTGTTCATGTGGATTTAAAAAACACACAAAAATAATCAAAACAGCGATAATACTGAATGAACAGGACAAAAACAACTCACCCTGCAGGATAAGCAACAACCCCACTGACAGCATCACAGGTAAAAGCTGCATTATTTGATACAGTGAGACCCAGTACACGCTCCAATGTCAGCTGAAAATGGAACGAACACACACACACACACACACACACACACACACACACACACACACACACACACAGAGTGAGACCCAGAACATGCTCCAAAGTCACCTGAAAATGGAACAAACACACACACACACACACACACACACACACACACAACACACACACACACACAGAGTGAGACCCAGAACATGCTCCAAAGTCACCTGAAAATGGAACACACACACACACACACACACACACACACACACACACACACACACAAACACACAACACACACACACACACACACATATATACACAGTGTGAGACCCAGATCATGCTCCAATGTCAGCTGAAAATGGAACACACACACACACCACACACACACACACACAACACACACACACACACACACACACACACATATACACAGTGTGAGACCCAGATCATGCTCCAATGTCAGCTGAAAATGGAACACACACACACACACACCCCCCCCCCCCCTCTCTCTCTCTCTCTCTCTCTCTCTCTGTCTCTCTCTCTCTCTGTCTCTCACTTTCAACTCACGTTACGAAACTATTCTTCTGCAAGGGTACCATAAATTATTCTCAATATCAATACCACAATTATTTTTTCATTCTCAGACAAAGACTTACCAGCCACCTCAATCTCATGTTTGAAACAGGATTAAACAACTGATTTAGAATTTTGAAAAGGGAGAGTCTGTATTCTTCTTTTTTTAGATAAGAAAAACTCCAGAAAAAAAGATGTGCTGTCCTTAATATTTCATCCTCCACTTGTGAAACCAAGTATATGATTATACCAGATGACTGCACTGAGTCAGTAATATTACTAATAATAGTCCTGCTGACCTCATACACAATTCATTATTAGCACTAAAAGCCTGTTAAAAAAACAGACACATACACACAAACAAATGTGTACATGCACACACACACACATGCATTTGCACACACACACACACACACACACACACACACACACACACACACACACACAGCAAGTAGAACATAAGAGTTTACCAAATTTATTTAACCCTGTTAGATGACAAAATAGAAATGAAGGGGAAAACAAGAAAACCACAAGGAAACATGACAAGTGTAATTTGTATATGTGTGTGTGTGTGTGTGTGTGTGTGTGTGTGTGTGTGTGTGTGTGTGTGTGTGTGTGTGAGTGAGTGAGTGTGTGTGTGTGTGTGACCTCGCATGACAATATTTGTGCATATGCAAGCATGCTTTCATGTGCACGCATGCACAGATTTATGGCTTTGGGAAGAGGCATATGATAAAGCATGAATGTGTATATGTTAGGGCTCATATTTACTAAGAATATGAAGGTATTTCCAGAGGCAGCGATGGGAGGAGGAGTAGATGGCTGGGGGTAGGGGTTTTGGTGGTGGGTACAAATTGCTTCAGCGTTTTTATGATAGTCTGCAGCATAACATAGGCCCATACTTTGAAAATGAATGCGCTCTGACATCCAAACTAATGTTTCTTCTTCTTCTTCCGTTGTACGACCAACATTTTGCTGATGGTTTTGTCGTATTTGGGGAGATTGCCGAAGATTGCGCTGCTGTGAGGATTTGTTGAAAAAAAAAAAAAAAAGAGGAGGGCAAGGGGGTTGGGGGTAATGGGGAAGGGGTGGGTGGGTGGTTGTTTCAGGTTCTAAAGATGGGAGGCCAGCCTGGACTTGAAGCAGTCCAGTGACTCAGCTGTCACAACCCTTGCATTCATGTGAAAAATTGTAGGAAAATATCTTGATCTTGCCACCAGCTTATTAATCTGTGTGCTCATACTGTAAGTAACGGCGAATGTTATATCGCTAATGAAAATCGATTCGAATGTCAGTCATTTTCCTGTGACAGTAAGAATCCAAAGCAAATGAAACAGTGACTCAATGTGAATGTTTCATTTGATGATGGCCCATCTGTCTCATATTAAAACTGGCACAAGCACACGTTGAAGGTAAGAGACGAGCATACAACAAAACACAGTAACATATATAATGCATAATCATAATGCGTACAACACTGCAATGTCTGCCCCTAATCCAAATTAATTGAACTAAGTTCTCAATTATGATTCAGTGATTGTGATCTGTGCCAGACTGACTGTGGACGGTATGCCCTGCAGTGATGCATTGCGTGGGTATTGAATAGGTGCGGCTTCAGTTTTTTACTTTCCCCGTTTGATCCCTACTTTCGCTTGCTTCCTCAGTTCGAGCAGTTCGGCTGTG
>CM065723.1:55805716-55813216 GCA_033310375.1 Conus canariensis
CTCTCTCTCTCTCTCTCTCTCTCTCTCTCTCTCTCATCTCTTCCCCAGCGCAGGGGACATGCTGGGAACGAGACCACAACCCAGGGGACACGCTGGGAACGACATGACAGCCCAGGGGACACACCGGAAACGAAAAACAGCCCATGGGACACACCGGGAACTGGACCACAGCCCAGGGGACACACCGGAAACGACACGACAGCCCAAGGTACACACCGGGAACGACACGACAGCCAGAGAAGACGCCTACAACAGGTCTATAGGGCATGAGGTACACGAGAAATGACAGGTACGCGCGCGCGCACACACACACAACACACACAACACACACACACACACACACACACACACACACACACACACACACACTTGCAAATGACTAATTAGGACCTGGTTTGAACAGGTAACCAGGAAGAGACCTCAGGAACTACGATCCAGACGGACACATCGGGAACGGACCACAGCCCAGGGAACACACGGAGAACGGGACCATAGCCGAGGGGACACACCAGGAACGAGACCACAGCCCATAGGACACTGGGAACGGACAACAGCTCAGAACACACACCGGAATAGGACACAGCCCAGGGGACACACCGTGAACGAGACCACAGCCATGGAAACACCGAAGGAAACGACAGTCCATGGGACACACGGGAACGAGACGAAAGCTCAAGGAGACACCAGAACAGGTCTGCAGGCAGGGGATACATGAGAAATGACAGGACGCGCTCGCGCGCACACACACAACACACACACACAACACACACACACACCACACACACACACACACACACACACGGGCGCGCGCGCGTGCACGCACAAACACACGCACACACACACACACACACACACACACACACACACAACACACACATACACACACACACACACACACACAACACACACACACACACACACACACACTCGCAAATGAATAATTAGGACCTAGTTTAAACAGGTAACCTGGAGACCTCAGGAACTACGACCAGAGGGACACATCGGGAACACACCACAGCCCAGGGGACACAACAGGAACGGGACCACAGCCGAGGGGACACACCAGGAACGGGACCACAGCCCAGGGAACACACCAGGAACGGGACCACAGCCCAGGGGGCACGGGAACGGACCACAGCGCAGAAAACACACCGGGAACGGGACCACAGCCCAAGAGACACACCGGGAACGACACGACAGCCCAGGGGACACACCAGGATCGGAACCACAGTCCAGGGGACACACCAGGAACGAGATGACAGCCCAGGCGACACACCAGGAACGGAACCACAGCCCAGGCGACACACCAGGAACGGAACCACAGCCCAGGGGACACGCGGGATCGGAACCACAGCCACAAAGGGAACACGACGAACCACACTCTAGGGGACACGCCGTGAACGATACGACAGCCCAGGGGACACACCGGGAACAGGTTTTCTCTCTCTCTCTGTCTCTCTCTTTCTCTCTCTCTCCTCATCCTCCTTCTTCTTCTTCTTATTCATCACACATCATCATCTCTTCTTCTTCTTCTTCTTCTTCTTCTTCTTCTTCTGTCCGTCCGTTCGTCCGTCCGTCCGTCCGCCAGTCCGTCCGAGCGTCGATACGTCCGTCCCTCCTTCCTTCCGCCGCCTGCCCGCCCGCCCGCCCGCCCGTCCGTCTCTCTGTCTCTGTCTCTGTCTCTGTCTGTCTTCTCTCTCTCCTCTCTCTCTCTCTCTCTCTCTCTCTCTCTCTCCCTCCATCCCTCTCTCTCTCCTCCCTCCCTCCCTCTCTCTCCTCTCCTCTCTCTCTCTCTCTCTCTCTCCAGCGCAGGGGACATGCTGGGAACGAGACCACAACCCAGGGAACACGCTGGGAACGACATGACACCCAGGGGACACACCGGGAACGAAAAACAGCCCATGGGACACACCGGGAACTGGACCACAGCCCAGGGGACACACCGGGAACGACACGACAGCCCAAGGTACACACCGGGAACGACACGACAGCCAGAGGAGACGCCTACAACAGGTCTATAGGGCATGAGGTACACGAAAATGACAGGTACGCGCGCGCGCCACAACACACACACACACACACACAACACACACACCACACACACAACCACACACTTGCAAATGACTAATTAGGACCTGGTTTGAACAGGTAACCAGGAAGAGACCTCAGGAACTACGATCCAGACGGACACATCGGGAACGGACCACAGCCCAGGGAACACACGGAGAACGGGACCATAGCCGAGGGGACACACCAGGAACGAGACCACAGCCCATAGGGACACTGGGAACGGACCACAGCTCAGAACACACACGGGAATAGGACCACAGCCAGGGGACACACCGTGAACGAGACCACAGCCATGGGGAACACCGGAAGGAAACGACAGTCCATGGGACACACTGGGAACGAGACGAAAGCTCAAAGGAGACACCAAGAACAGGTCTGCAGGGCAGGGGATACATGAGAAATGACAGGTACGCGCTCGCGCGCACACACACACCACACACACACACACACACACACACACACACACACACACACACACACACACACACGGGCGCGCGCGCGTGCACGCACAAACACACACACACACACACACACACACACCACACACACACACACACAACACACACACACACACACACACACACACACACCACACTCGCAAATGAATAATTAGGACCTAGTTTAAACAGGTAACCTGGAGACCTCAGGAACTACGATCCAGAGGGACACATCGGGAACACACCACAGCCCAGGGACACAACAGGAACGGGACCACAGCCGAGGGACACACCAGGAACGGGACCACAGCCCAGGGAACACACAGGAACGGGACCACAGCCCAGGGGGCACCGGGAACGGACCACAGCGCAGAAAACACACCGGGAACGGGACCACAGCCCAAGAGACACACCGGGAACGACACGACAGCCCAGGGGACACACCAGGATCGGAACCACAGTCCAGGGGACACACCAGGAAAGATGACAGCCCAGGCGACACACCAGGAACGGAACCACAGCCCAGGCGACACACCAGGAACGGAACCACAGCCCAGGGGACACGCCGGGATCGGAACCACAGCCAAGGCGACACAACGGAACGAGACCACACTCTAGGGGACACGCCGTGAACGATACGACAGCCCAGGGGACACACCGGGAACAGGTTTTCTCTCTCTCTCTGTCTCTCTCTTTCTCTCTCTCTCCTCATCCTCCTTCTTCTTCTTCTATTCATCACATCATCATCATCTTCTTCTTCTTCTTCTTCTTCTTCTTCTTCTTCTGTCCGTCCGTTCGTCCGTCCGTCCGTCCGCCAGTCCGTCCGAGCGTCGATACGTCCGTCCCTCCTTCCTTCCGCCCGCCTGCCCGCCCGCCCGCCCGCCCGTCCGTCTCTCTGTCTCTGTCTCTGTCTCTGTCTGTCTGTCTCTCTCTCTCTCTCTCTCTCTCTCTCTCTCTCTCTCCCTCCATCCCTCTCTCTCTCTCTCCCTCCCTCCCTCTCTCTCTCTCTCTCTCTCTCTCTCTCTCTCTCTCTCCAGCGCAGGGGACATGCTGGGAACGAGACCACAACCAGGGAACACGCTGGGAACGACATGACAGCCCAGGGGACACACCGGGAACGAAAAACAGCCCATGGGACCACACCGGGAACTGGACCACAGCCCAGGGGACACACCGGGAACGACACGACAGCCCAAGGTACACACCGGGAACGACACGACAGCCAGAGGAGACGCCTACAACAGGTCTATAGGGCATGAGGTACACGACAAATGACAGGTACGCGCGCGCGCGCACACACACAACACACACACACACACACACACACCACACCACACACTTGCAAATGACTAATTAGGACCTGGTTTGAACAGGTAACCAGGAAGAGACCTCAGGAACTACGATCCAGACGGACACATCGGGAACGGACCACAGCCCAGGGAACACACGGAGAACGGGACCATAGCCGAGGGGACACACCAGGAACGAGACCACAGCCCATAGGGACACTGGGAACGGACACAGCTCAGAACACACACCGGGAATAGGACCACAGCCCAGGGGACACACCGTGAACGAGACCACAGCCATGGGGACACACCGGAAGGAAACGACAGTCCATGGGACACACTGGGAACGAGACGAAAGCTCAAAGGAGACACCAAGAACAGGTCTGCAGGGCAGGGGATACATGAGAAATGACAGGTACGCGCTCGCGCGCACACACACACACACACACACACACACACACACACACACACACACACACACACACACACACACACACACACACGGCGCGCGCGCGCGTGCACGCACAAACACACACACACACACACACACACACACACATACACACACACACACACACACACAACACACACACACACACACACACACACACACACACACACTCGCAAATGAATAATTAGGACCTAGTTTAAACAGGTAACCTGGAGACCTCAGGAACTACGATCCAGAGGGACACATCGGGAACACACCACAGCCCAGGGGACACAACAGGAACGGGACCACAGCCGAGGGGACACACCAGGAACGGGACCACAGCCCAGGGAACACACCAGGAACGGGACCACAGCCCAGGGGGCACCGGGAACGGACCACAGCGCAGAAAACACACCGGGAACGGGACCACAGCCCAAGAGACACACCGGGAACGACACGACAGCCCAGGGGACACACCAGGATCGGAACCACAGTCCAGGGGACACACCAGGAACAAGATGACAGCCCAGGCGACACACCAGGAACGGAACCACAGCCCAGGCGACACACCAGGAACGGAACCACAGCCCAGGGGACACGCCGGGATCGGAACCACAGCCAAGGCGACACAACGGGAACGAGACCACACTCTAGGGGACACGCCGTGAACGATACGACAGCCCAGGGACACACCGGGAACAGGTTTTCTCTCTCTCTCTGTCTCTCTCTTTCTCTCTCTCTCCTCATCCTCTTCTTCTTCTTCTTATTCATCACCATCATCATCATCATCTTCTTCTTCTTCTTCTCTTCTCTTCTTCTTCTTCTTCTTCTTCTTCTTCTTCTTTCGGTCCGTCCGTTCGTCCGTCCGTCCGTCCGCCAGTCCGTCCGAGCGTCGATACGTCCGTCCCTCCTTCCTTCCGCCCGCCTGCCCGCCCGCCCGCCCGTCCGTCCGTCTCTCTGTCTCTGTCTCTGTCTCTGTCTCTCTCTCTCTCTCTCTCTCTCTCTCTCTCTCTCTCTCTCTCTCTGTCTGTCTCCCTCCATCCCTCTCTCTCACCCTCCTCCCTCCTCTCTCTCTCTCTCTCCTCTCTCTCTCTCTCTCTCTCTCTCTCTCTCTCTCTCTCTCCAGCGCAGGGGACATGCTGGGAACGAGACCACAACCCAGGGGACACGCTGGGAACGACATGACAGCCCAGGGGACACACCGGGAACGAAAAACAGCCCATGGGACACACCGGGAACTGGACCACAGCCCAGGGGACACACCGGAAACGACACGACAGCCCAAGGTACACACCGGGAACGACACGACAGCCAGAGGAGACGCCTACAACAGGTCTATAGGGCATGAGGTACACGAGAAATGACAGGTACGGCGCGCGCGCGCGCGCGCGCCGCACACACACACACACACACCACACACACACACACACACACACACACACACACACACACTTGCAAATGACTAATTCGGACCTGGTTTGAACAGGTAACCAGGAAGAGACCTCAGGAACTACGATCCAGACATACACATCGGGAACGGACCACAGCCCAGGGAACACACGGAGAACGGGACCATAGCCGAGGGGACACACCAGGAACCGGACCACAGCCCATAGGGACACTGGGAACGGACCACAGCTCAGAACACACACCGGGAATAGGACCACAGCCCAGGGGACACACCGTGAACGAGACCACAGCCATGGGGACACACCGGAAGGAAACGACAGTCCATGGGACACACTGGGAACGAGACGAAAGCTCAAAGGAGACACCAAGAACAGGTCTGCAGGGCAGGGGATACATGAGAAATGACAGGTACGCGCTCACACACACACACCACACACACACACACACACACACACACACACACACACACACCACACAACACACACAACACACACACACCACACACACACACACACACACACACACACACACACACACACACACACACACACTCGCAAATGAATAATTAGGACCTAGTTTAAACAGGTAACCTGGAGACCTCAGGAACTACGATCCAGAGGGACACATCGGGAACACACCACAGCCCAGGGGACACAACAGGAACGGGACCACAGCCGAGGGGACACACCAGGAACGGGACCACAGCCCAGGGAACACACCAGGAACGGGACCACAGCCCAGGGGGCACCGGGAACGGACCACAGCGCAGAAAACACACCGGGAACGGGACCACAGCCCAAGAGACACACCGGGAACGGGACCACAGCCCAGCAGACACACCGGGAACGTGTCCACAGCATAGGGGACATATCAGAACGAAACGACAGCCCATGGGACACACCGGGAACAGGTCTACAGGGCAGGGGATACATGAGAAATGACAGGTACGCGCTCGCACACACACGCATACACATACACACATATACAAACACACACAACACACACACACACACACACACGCACACACACACACACACACACACACACACACACACACACACACACACACACTTACACATACACACACATATGCACACTTGCAAATGACTAATTAGGACCTGGTTTCAACAGGCAACCTGGAGGAGACCTCAGTAACTACAATCCAGAGCGACCCATCGAGAACGGACCACAGCCCAGGTGACTCACCGGAAACGAGACGAAAGCCCAGAGGAGACACCAAGAACAGGTCTACAGGGCAGGCGGTACATGAGAAATGACAGGGGCGCGCGCGCGCACACACACACACACACACACACACACACACACACACACACACACACACACACACACACACACACACACACACACACTTACACATACACACACATATGCACACTTGCAAATGACTAATTAGGACCTGGTTTCAACAGGCAACCTGGAGGAGACCTCAGTAACTACAATCCAGAGCGACCCATCGAGAACGGACCACAGCCCAGGTGACTCACCGGAAACGAGACGAAAGCCCAGAGGAGACACCAAGAACAGGTCTACAGGGCAGGGGGTACATGAGAAATGACAGGGGCGCGCGCACACACACACTCACACACACACATACACACACACACATACGCACACACATACACACACTTGCAAATGACTAATTAGGACCTGGTTTGAACAGGTAACCAGGAGGAGACCTCAGGAACTACGATCCAGAGGGACACATGGAGAACGGACCACAGCCCGAGCGACACACCAAGAACGGGCCAACAGCCCGGGGGATACAACGGGAACGAGACCACAGTGCAGGGGACACTCCCTGATCGGAACCACAG
The DNA here is from genome assembly GCA_033310375.1 of Conus canariensis. Classification (NCBI taxonomy): domain Eukaryota; kingdom Metazoa; phylum Mollusca; class Gastropoda; order Neogastropoda; family Conidae; genus Conus; species Conus canariensis. The sequence continues at coordinate 55,813,191 of CM065723.1, forward strand.
CCCAGGGAATATACCGTGCACGACAC
>CM065723.1:55818216-55890716 GCA_033310375.1 Conus canariensis
TGGGGAGTTAATCTAGCACTGGCCCGGAACAGTCACCCCTAGAGAGTTAAACTGGATCTGGCCAAAAGCAGCCTCCTTCCTGGGGAGTTAATCTAGTACTAGCCCAGAACAGCCCCCACAGAGAGTTAAACTGTACCTGGCCCAGAACAGCCCCCCTCCTGGTCAGTTAATCTGGTACTAGCCCAAAACAACCCTCTAGAGAGTTAAATTGGATCTGCCCCAAAGCAGCCCCCACCTGGGGAGTTAATCTGCTAACAGCCTAGAACAACCCACCAAGAGAGTTAAATTGGACCTGGCCCAGAACAGCCCCCCTTCTGGGGTGAATTTGCTTTAAACAAACATTATTCAACCAGAAACATTGTGCAGTGAACATCAGAACATGGAGCACAACAAGCGAACGCTTATATGGGGAGTTAATCTGGCACCTGCCCGGAACAGACCCCCCCCCCCCTCCCCGAGAGTTAAACTGGACCTGGTCCGGAAGTGCCTCCTTCCTGGGGAGTTAATCTGGCACTGGACCAGAAGAGTCCCTCGCCCCCCCCCCCCCCCCCCGAACCTCCCTTGGAGAGTTAAACTGGACCTGGTCCAGAACAGCCCCCCCCCCCCCCCCCCCCCCCCCCCCGGGGAATGAATCAGGCACTGGCCCAGAACAGACCCCCTGGCGAGTTAAACTCGACCTGCCCCAGAACAGACCCCCTCCTGGGGAGTTAATCTGATACTTGTCCAGAACAGTCCCCCTAAAGAGTTAAAACTGGACTTGGCCCAGAACAGCCCCCCCCCCCCCTCCCACTCCCCACTGGAGAGCTAAACTGGACCTGGCCCAAAACAGCCCCCCTCCTGGGGAGTTCATCTGGCACTGGCCCAGAACCCCCCCCCCCCCCCTCCCGGAGAGTTAAACTGGACCTGGCCCAAAACAGCCTCCTAGAGAGTTAAACTGGACCTGGCCTAAAACAGCCCCCATCCTGGCGAGTTCATCTGGCACTGGTCCAAAACAGCCCCCCCAGAGAGTTAAACTGGACCTGCCCCCAAACAGCTCCCCCTCTAGAAAGTTAAACTGGACCTGGCCAAAAGCAGCATCCTTCCTGGGGAGTTAATCTAGTACTCGCCTAGAACAGCCCCCACAGAGAGTTAAACTGGATCTGGCCCAGAACAGCCCCCATCCTGGGCAGATAATCTGGTACTAGCCCAAAACAGCCCCCTAGAGAGTTAAATTGGACCTGCGCCAAAACAGCCCCCACCTGGGGAGTTAATCTGCCACCAGCCCAGAACAACCCACCAAGAGAGTTAAACTGGACCTGGCCCAGAACAGCCCCCCTTCTGGGAGACTTTGCTTTAAACAAACATTATTCAACCAGAAACATTGTGCAGCGAACATCAGAACATGGAGCACAACAAGTGAAAGCTTATATGGGGAGTTAATCTGGCACCTGCCCAGAACAGACACCCCACCCCCCTTGGAGAGTTACTAGCTCAAAACAGCCCCCTGTATAAAGAGTTAAACTGGACCTGGCCTAGAACATCACCCCCCCCCCCCCCACCCCCAGCAGGTGACAGTGTTGGCCTGTTCCTCTGTTGTAGGGCAGTACATCCCACCACTGCTGATCTTCCCATACACCAGGGACCCTCGCTTTAATGCGCTGGAGGGTTTGAAAACCCCTAAAAAAAACCAATGGATGGATCACCGAGGAGGTGTATCTCAGCTTCATGAGAGACGTCTTATCCCCAACTTGGGAGAAAAACGACCAGTGGTGCTGTTTGTGGACGGCCATTCCAGTCATCACTCCCTGGCCATCAGCACTCTGTGTGAGGAGAATGGCGTCAGCCTGTTTTCCTTGTTCCTTTTACAGCTTATGCTTTAGGCCTACTTCGGCTCAGTATTTTTTTTTAAAAACAGTGATGGTCTATATATACATAAATTGTTTTGTTGTTTTTTTTACTTGTTTTGTTTTCTGTGAATTGCTTTGAGGCTCAGAAAGTGGCAAATGCTCGACATTGTGTCTTCTTTGAAGACCAGCATCTGTTCTCAGATTTTGGCTTCATCATTTTAGAAGTGAGTCTCAACTGGAAATGGAGGTTTTCTTTTGTTTATTTCGAATACTGTTTTGATTGTTGTTGATAAAACTTTGCATAGTCAAGTCTACTTTCAGCTTTTTTTGTGTTGAATTCTGTTGTATCTGTTTATGTTTTTCAAAACGAACTCACAGCACCTCTGAGTTTGTCTGTTAATAGATTACCTGTAAAGATAAAAAGCCAGTTTGCAATTTAACTTTTACTGCTTTACTCTGAGTACTTTTCTTCTTCGTACACAGGCCATGAACTCCTGTGGGCACCCCCAGTCTAAGCATACAAGTCAATACACAACCTACCTACCTAGACGTGGGCTGGATTTTTGCGTTTTATAGTTGTTGTTGTTTTTTTTCTTTTTATCCCACCATACAAGAACCATACTCAGTCTTTATGGAGCTGGGGAAAAAAATTGGAGATAAAAAAGGTAGGATGAAGTACAGGAGAGGCGGAATTAGGAAAAGCCTGGAGAAAAAAAAAAAGAGCTTGACAGGAAAGAGGAACCCCTTACCACCTGATGACAGTGAACTTGACAGCTCCTGTATAAAAATAGAGAACTTAGTGCGCCTAGCGCGATAGCCGACATGCCATAGCGCACTGACCCTCCCACTGGCGCGATACCCTCTGCCACCTATCGTGCAGACCCGACAGTGGGCGCACTGACCCGTGCGCAAAGTCACTCACAAACATTACTCCACGCAGAGAAACTTCCGCGCGGTAGCGCGTCACCTGCCATCATAGTAGACGGAATGTTACACACGCAGGTGAAAATAACGGTGTCATACTCAAGTCTGAGGGTTTCCTAGCTGATGTTATCTGCTTAGGGTAGAGCAAACTGCCGCCATTACTCCTACCTCTGTTAAGTTTTCAACAAGTGTCAAAGGTTCTGATACAGATTTTCAAAGGATGCAACAAAAAGAGAGGGGGGTGGGGGTGGGGAGGAGGTGCTTACATTTCGGCAAACTCAGAGCATCGAGCTGCAAAAAATAAGGCAAGAACAAAGACGATGTCACATCACAGACATCAATGTACATCAAGGACATCAACTAACATAAAAATCCCCAAAGAATACCAAATAATATCCAAAACATCAAACAAAGTCAGTCATGAAACTGTTTCATCTCCGATCGTTTGAAATTGATGATGAATCAAAACACCAACCGACTGCACTGTAACATTAAATGTCTCTAGTTTTCTCTGCCTTCCTGCTCCTCTGTTGAATATCTGTCCATCCGTCCACTGTCTAAACAGTTGATTCTCTCTCTCTCTCTCTCTCTCTCTCCTCTCTCTCTCTCTCTCTCTCTCTCTCTCTCTCTCTCTCTCTCTCTCTCTCTCTCTCTCTCTCTCTCTCTCTCTCTGTTTGTCTGTCTGTCTCTCTGTTTGTTTGGTTGTGTGTCTTTCTCTGTTTTTTGTGTGTGTGTGTGTGTGTGTGTGTGTGTGTGTGTGTGTGTGTGTGTGTGTGTGTGTGTGTGCATGTGTGCATGTGTGTGTATGTGTGTTTGTCTGTCTGTGAGTCTCTCTGTATCTGTCTGTCTCACTCAGTCTCTCTCTCTCTCTCTCTCTCTCTCTCTCTCTCTCTCTGACTGCAGTCTGTCTGTCTGTCTGTCCTCTCTCTCTCTCTCTCTCTCCTCTCTCTCTCTCTCTCTCTCTCTCTCTGTCTCTTCTGTCTCTGTCCTGTTTAGCGTGGTATTGGGCAAGAAAGGTGTGTGATTGTGAGCCGTTCTGGACTAAGTCCAGTTTAACTCCCCTGGGGGCTATTTAGGCCGGTGCTAGATCAACTCCCCAGGAGGGTGGGAGGAGTGGGAATGGGGATGGGGGGGGGCTGTTCTGGCGTAGGTCCAGTTTAATTCTTCATGGGGGCTGTTCTGGACTAGTCCCAGAATAATTCCCCAGAACGGGGAGTGGTGCTGTTCTGGGACAGGTCCTGTTTAACTCCCGAGGGGGTGTGAGGTGTGTGTGTGTGGGGGGGGGGGGGGGGGCAGTTTCAGGCCAGTGACAGATTAACTCTCCATGAAGTGTGGGGGGATGGAGGGGGGTTAATTTTGGGCAGGTCTAGTTGTTATGGGCTATTGCCAGATTAACTCTCCAGGGTGGGCTGTTCTGGGCCAGGTGCAGTTTAATTCTCCTGGGGAGGTGGGGAGGGGGGGTTGTTTTGGGCTGGTGCCAGATTAACAACCTAGGCCCTAAGAGTGGTGGAGGGGTGGGGGTGGGGGGCTGTTTTGATGCAGGTGAAGTTTAACTCCCCAGTGGAGCTGTTCTGAGCCAGTGCCAGATTAACTCTCTTGGGGGGGGGGGGGGGGAGAGAAGAGGGTAGATGGGGGTTGCTGTTCTGGGCCAGATGCAGTTTAACTGTCTAGTGGGGGCTGATCTTGCTATGCAGATTAATCCCAGAGGGGCTGTTCTGGCCAGTTCATTAACTCCAAGGGACTGTTCTGGGCCAGGTTCACTTAACTCTCCAAAGGGGGGGGGGGGCTGTTCTGGCGTGCTAGATTAACTCCCAGGAGGAAAACTTTTCTCGACCAGGCCAAGTTAACAGTCCAGGAAAGCTGTTCTGGACTGGTGCCAGATTAACTCCCCAGGTGGGGAGATGTTTTGGGGCTGGCTGCTTTGGGGGTGCTGTTGGATTCTTTTTTGAACCCTTGGTGGTGAGAACACCACAGTATTATGGACTGTGGTGTGTCTCTATTTGACGCCAGGAGCACAGACACAGTCGGCTGTGTCTCCCTGTGGGTCCGATCCAGCGGACGAAAGCCTAGGAGCAGGCAATACAAATAGATCTGCCTTCAAGAGGGTTGCGATGGTTCCCTCATGCAGCTAGTGAAGAGTTTTCATATCTATAGTATATTTTCTTAATTTCATGTTCATATTTTCCTCATCTTCAACCCCCCCCCCCCCCCCCCCCCCCCCCCCCTTAAGTTCAAATCTTTGCCGGGTCATTACTGTGATGACGGAGGGGTTGTTGGCCTGCGTTTGTTTTTCCCCCACTATTAGATTGTTCGTCTTTGTATTTGTCTGACTTTATTCAAGTTTAGAAGGCTGTGCCAGTCTTGAATAAAAGTTACTCTGTGTTAGGTTTTCTTATGGGAGCAAGAGTTACCCTACTTGTTTATTGTTTACTGTTCCCTGCCTCATTTCATTTCCAATTTCGTTTCAGTTAAATCGAGGCTATTTGTATTTATTTCTGTTCGTCTTTGTGTTTGTCTTTTGATCTCCCTTGCATCCTTGGGTGGATCCTCAGGCGTAGGCTCAAAGATTGTCCCCTACATTTTATACTGTTTGCATCATGTATTTAGTTTTTCAGCAACTTTTTTCCTCCCCCACTTTCGTTTTTTTTCATTTATACCCTTCGCTGGCTGCTTTGGGGGTGCTGTTGGATTCTTTTTTGAACCCTTACGTTCAAATCTTTGCCGGGTCATTACTATGATGACGGAGGGGTTGTTGGCCTGCGCTTGTTTTCCCGCACTATTAGATGGTTCTTCGTATTTGTCTGACTTTATTCAAGTTTAGAAGGCTGTGCCAGTCTTGAATAAAAGTTACTCTGTGTTAGGTTTTCTTATGGGAGCAAGAGTTACCCTACTTGTTTATTGTTTCCCGGGAGTTAGTTTAGAGTCAACATTTTGAGATTCAAAACAACTCCCCGGGAGTTATTCTGAGACAGGTAGGGGTTCATTCTGGAACAGGCCAAATAAACAGAAAGAAGAGATGGGGGGAGTGCAGACCAAGATTAACTCCCGGGAGTTAATCTGGGACAGTGCCAGACTGACTCCCGGGAGTTAAACTGGGAGGGGGCGGTTTCACCACGTTACGCCGGGATTGGTGGTAGGTGAGATAATAGGTGACTGGAAGCCTCTCCTGGCAGACGGTACATTCTCTAAACATGCATATTACTACCCCTCTTAAAAAAAAAAAAAGGAGGGAGAGGGGTTCTGGGCAACACGGACCCACTACCTCTCTCGTCCCTTCCCCTTCCACTCTCCTCACCTCTCCCCATCGTCTTGTGCCTGACAAACATCACAGTGCATCTTCTTGACACGGACACAGATGCCATCTGCTGCAAGTTGATATTGTCTGTTTCCTCCTGAAACACATCGGGCTGCGTGCTAATATTTGAGTCCCCCCAGGGTCATGGCTGAACGCAGCTAGGCTGGTTTGTTACTTTGTTTTTCGCCTGTATGTGAGAGCGCCAATCACTGGTACAGAGATATAGCAGGGCTGCTAAACTAGATCTTGTTCCTGTCCTTTTTGCAGTTGCTGTTGTCACAAGCATCAGGTACAGCAGCAGCAGTTTGTCCAGTGAAACAAGACCTGTTTAGACTGGCACCTGACAAGCCCGGGGGAAGGAGAGGGGGGCAAAAAGATACTACCACTGTCCTCATCCTTTTCTCCTGTTTTTTTTTTTTCTTCTGCCCCCTCCTTCTCGCCTGTCCGGTTCCAGCTAAAGGGGTAATGTATTCTTGTTGCTTCGCGATACCTAAAATAATCATAGGAGTCTTCGTAACCTATATTAGGATTTTGGCCTACTGCTGCTTATTGATGACTGGCATACATGTTTTAATTACGCGTGCACAACCTGAAAACACCATGAAATTTATTTTAACGTTATACGTTTTTAAATTCTTCGTAGGTGATTACTGTTCTAATTCTGTTATCCAAGCAATGTATTATACTTTTTTTTTTTGGTCTATCAAGTGTCTGAAATGAATATTTTTCTTTTCTAATAGTGTTTTCATTTAATCTCTCTCTCTCTCTCTCTCTCTCTCTCTCTCTCTCTCTCTCTCTCTCTCTCTCTCTCTCTCTCTCTCTCTCTCCTAACATATTCAGTTTTGAAGTAAACATATATCCATTTCATTTACACCTTTCATAATTAAACATTTCATAACATCTCTCGCGAATATGAGTTTCCTATATACTTGTAGTCATTCATCGATTTCTCTGTATGTCCTTTTAGTCGATGCAGGTACTGGGACTCAATCGCATACTTTGGTTTAAGTCTTTGCCATAGACACTTTGTGGTCAGTTTAGGTACACCAAAGAAAACCCACTTCTTTAGCATACAAGTTATTGCAAAGTGCTGTAAGTTTTCACACTCTGACTTATAACTTTGCTTTCTTAATATTTTAGGCCGAAAATTTAAACGTTTCCTTGCCTTGTGCAAGATATGGTCAATGTGAGAATTCCATGTCAGCTTGGATGTGAAAATGTATATCTGAGAATTTAATTAATGGATCATACTCAAACGTTATTCCACCGAGTTTGAAAGATGGCAAATCGCAAGATCATCACCATTGTGTGATAAATCCATTGATATATTTTTTTTCGGCAATGTTTTAGTCAATTTACAAACTATTATTTTTTTCTCGATAATGTGTTGATCTTTTTTTCTTTTCTTTTTTTTTGCCCTCAAGTTATGCAAGCATTTATTCACATGCACAGATCATTGACAAACTGCACAACTGTAGCATATTCAGTTAGGCCTATTTGTTTTACCAAGACCACTTAGCAAAGCCGGATTTAAACAACAAAATTAGAGCTGTTACAGAACCTTATGGAATTACTGGAATATGTAAATATGTATATTTTACTCTGTCGCCGTGAACACCTTCCAATAGAAAGTGTGTGTGTGTGTGTGTGTGTGTGTGTGTGTTGTGTGTGTGTGTGTGTGTGTGTGTGTGTGTCTGCTGTTGTTGTTGTTGATGTTATTGTTGTTCTTGTCCCTAAGTCATTTTCTGAACATTCATTTCCCACAAACAATCAAAGGCGCACGCAGTCACACACCACACACACACACACACACACACACACACACACACACACACACACACACACAAGCGCCAGGGCGCGTGCGCACACATAATCGTGCGCACGCATCCACTCGCTCCTACAAGCACACACATGCACACATGTGCATGTACACATACACACACACGTGCGCACATACACGAACACACACACAAACGCGCACGCGCATACACACACACATGAGTATACGCCCACATACAAAATACACACACACATATATGTACACATACATGTGCAGATACGTGCGCGCAGGAGCATGCTCACACAAGTCCACAAAACACACACATATGCACATGCACTTCTGCACACACACACAAGCCCACAAAACACGTACGCACACATATGCACATGCACTTCTGCACGCACACACACACACACGCGCGCGCGCGCACGCACGCATACACACACACACACACACACACACACACACACACACACACACGCACGCACGCGCGCGCATGCACGCACGCACGTGGACACGCGCGCACACACAAACAAGCATGCACACGCGCATGCGCGCTCACACACATATATACGCATACACACACACACCATACACATACACATGTGCTCACACACACACACAAGCCCATGCCCACACACCTATACCCACACGTGTACACTCACCATACACGTATACAATGATAATAATGGCACAACCAATGTTAGGTAGGTAGCCTACTCAAAATCTGACCAGCGCGTTGGGCTAATGCGTACGTCAAACATCTGCTAAATCGTAGCCACGACACCCTCTTCTTAACTTCTCTCATCTTAGTCATTAATTCATTCATGCGCAGTGTGGTCTCAAAACTTGATGTGGTGTAGCGTATATGGGCAAGTCCGCAGTGACACCTCTTTGATGAAACTAAAACTCTGTGTGTGTGTGTGTGTGTGTGGTGTGGTGTGGATAGCCTGGTGAGCTGGGAGAGGGAGGGTGGCCGTGTGCATGCAGGCCTACACGTATTTCTGCACGTGCTTTCGTTACAGCTTTGTTGTCACGCTGGTGACACGGGGGTTCATCATCATTTTACAGACGTGGAAATGACATGTAGGTTTGGTACATCCATTTTGTTTTTCGTTCTCTCGCGACAGTTTACGCACCCTGGCTCTGAAGCAATGTAAAAGCTTATTAAAAGTCACTCCATCCAAACCTCAGTCTCGCAATAAATGACTTCGAGCTTCTCGAACGTAAATCTCATCTGCATAAGTCAGAGTTATCTCTCCTGAACTGTTAACTTCCGTTCCATACGCAAGAACATCGTTTACGTTGTAAACCACTGTACACGAGGTTGAAGAAAAACGAGTGTAAAATGTCGCAGTTTGTCACAGACAGAAGTTATGACTATTTTGATCTTGGAGACGAAAGCGATCAGGAAAGTGCCGAAAGGTTTGCAAAATTTTGTTTCATACATACCGGCCCAGTTCAAGTTAGTTGTACACTTACACAATAGTTCGTTGTTGGCAAGAAGTAGACTGATAAGGGTGGCAATAGAACTTTGTGTACTGTAGATATTATGAATTTGCAAGGAACACTACGATCTGTATTTCTTACATTCATTGAATCTACTACATGTTCACAACTCCGAGTCACTGAAAGTCTATAGATGGAGACGACGTGGCTATTGATTTGAAGATTCACATTTACTTAGGATTGTTAACTATTTGTCAGATTCTACCAACATTGAAATTCAAGTTCAATGCTGAGGTATAAAGATTCTGTAGTAGTAGTAGTAGTAGTAGAGGGCTGGCCTGTAGCCTAGGCCTTTCGGCCTTTTTACGCCCCTTCCTTTTGTTGTCATATTTGTTTTGTTTTTCAAGGGTCTACGGCATGCCTATTCAGTCACTATTAGCAAAAATTGCTTCAGTCTGTTTCCATGAATAAAATTTTGAAATCAGTGTTGTTATCCAGGAAATTCTTGAATTTGTTAATATTGTTAATAAATTTGATTTCAACAGGTATTGAGTAACACAATTTAACAACTCTGTTGGAGAAACTGAACGCTCGTTAGTTAGTAGTTCTATGTTTGACAAAAACTTTACCTTCTGAATTTCTTGTCACGCTAACGGGTGAGAAGGAAAAAAATGTTTCAGTTGATACATTGTCCAAACCATTCATTATTTTATACACTTGTATTAAATCCGCCCTTATCCTTCTACCCTTAAGAGAGTGTAACTGTAAAAACTGGAGCCGTTCCTCATAAGACATATTTTTGCATTCTACCAGTAATCTAGTTCCTCTTCTTTGTACATTTTCTATCATTTTTGACTGCCTTTTCAAGTATGGATTCCAAACAACATTAGCATATTCTAAATGAGGCCTTACAAAAAAAAGCCTTAAATAGTTTTTAGAACAGTATATTTGTCTAAGTACTGAAATGTTCTTTTAATGATACTTAACATTTGATTTCCCTTATTTACAATTCCCTTTATATGTGGATCAAATGAAAGCTCATTATCGAAAATGACTCCCAAATCCTTTTCTGTCTCACAAGTACTTACTTTCTGTACCTCATTACCTATTTTCATTCCTTCTATCCATTTCTTTTTTTCCACCAACATGCATAACATGACATTTTGACACATTAAAATATAGATTCCAAGTATCTGACCAGTCCTGTAGTTTTAACAAGTCCTCTTGAATGCAATCACCATTAGTAACTTTGTCGTATAGTTTAGTATCATCAGCGAAGATTTGACAAGTACAGTGCAGTGAATCCGGTAAGTCATTTATAAATACTGTAAATAGAATTGGACCCAATACACTACCCTGGGGGATTCCACATTTTACATTTATTTCTTCTGACTCAGCATTTCCAACTCTTGCCCTCTGTTTCCTACTGTACAAGAAGTTTTGTATCCATTTGAGCGTATTTCCTACAATACCGTATGATGCTAATTTTATCAGTAAACTTTCTTGAGGTACAGAATCAAATGCTTTTCTAAAGTCTAAGTACACAACATAAAAGGGATCCCCATCATCCATCATATTGGTAAAGTCCTCCATTACCTCTAATAGTTGGGTTACACATGATCTTTTTCCTCTGAATCCATGTTGACACTTTGCATAATTGACTACTTTCAAAGTGGGAAACAGTGCAGTCTCTTATTAGTTATTCCAATACTTTACACACAATACAAGTTAGACTTACTGGTGTATAATTTCCAGCTTCACTCCTATTCCCTTTCTTAAACAAGGCAATAACATCAGCTGTTTTCCAATCATTTGGTAACTCTCCTGTTTCTAAAGACTTGTTAAACAGTATGCAAAGCGGTTTCGCAATTTCTTTGCTCAGCTCTTTTAGTATTCTAGGGGATATGGAATCAGGTCCTTTGGCTTTATTTGGATTGAGTTCACTTAATTTTTTCTCTACAGCATAATTCTCTACTGAATAATTGAATTACTTTTACAGTTTTATCAAAGCACTGTGCTATTTCAAAAGACAGTGTTCCCACTTACATCCAGTTGTGGATCTGTAATGCACAGATTTCAAATCTGACGCAACTCATGTTGACATTATCGGTTATAATCACACACAGTCCTAAGCTGATCAGTTACTTCCCCAAACAGCAAAACTGATCAGCAAAATTTGAAAGACCTGTTTTATCATTCAATCACTGCATTCTTGATAGTTTTCAATTCAAGGATTATTGTGAAATACTGCAAAAGTATCCAACATCTTTCAACCCCCCTCCCCCCCCTCACACCCTCCCTTCTTCAGTTATCAGCATCTGTCCCATAGTTTTTGTTGGTGTTTGTTTTTGATAGTGTTGTTCTGATCTTCATATCTCTCAGGAAACATGGAAAAGTCAAAGTTCTACACATGTATGTGTATTATTTGTATACTTCCACTCTACCCATGTATTGTGTGGTGGATGCAAAATGGTAGATTATGATATGTCAGATTATGATGGTTTTACCCTTTTGTTTTCAGTGATCAGAGTTTAGCCTCACATTGCTTTGTGATTCCACATTTTTGTTTACAGAGTCATGACCAATGACTATTTGGATTTTAGGCTTGTGAGAAACTATAAAAAGTAACCTTATCAAATATATATTTGCTATAATTCAGGCAGTTTAACCAAAGTTAAACACTGTACATATGCATTAATTGCTCATTACTGTTTGTGATTGCCCACTAGTTCTGAAGATGAGATTGACATCATCCTCCATGGCACACCTGAGCAGCGGCGACGCCTCAGCCACAGCCATGCCAAGGAGCAACACCATAAGAGAGGTCACCAGCCTAGACGGTCAAAGTCTCAGCAGCTGACAGATAAGCAGCAGTCATCTAGTGAAGATGAATTTGAAAAAGAAATGAATGCAGAATTAGACAAAACAGTGTCCATGCTGGAAAAGTCCAGAGGTGAGCTTTAGTACAATGATGTGCGCACTTTTCGATAGATATTATCAATAGTAGTCTGAAGTATTTTGTTTATCACTCGTTAACTTACATTATGACTCTGCCACATGTTCTACGCAAGAAAGTTCCTAGTTTGATATGAAAATGTTGCAGGTATTTGAAAAAAAACTCACAGAATTTTGCAAACAGAACAAGATTTAAAAAATTATATCATGATATTCTTACATGCTTAGTTTTACTAAGGGGGGTGCATCTTGTGTACTTACAGAGGGGATTAGATAGGGCCAGCTGCTTACACTTAATATGTCTGTCCAGAGAATGTTTGCATCGTAACATCCATGTCATTTTGGCTGGTTCTTTAAGTGCATCAAGAAATCAGTTCCCTGCAATGTTACCAGTGTAGTATGCATAAGTAAAAAAAGGTTGCTTCTTGAATGCAAATGACAATATGACATTTAATAGATGTTCCAGTTCTTGCAGAGTTATCAAACTCATGACAGCAACAGCACACAATGATTTTTAACAGGCTCAAAAGAAGCTCGAGGATCATCTGCCCACTCCAGCACAGCTTCAGCTCCAAACACTGCAACACAGGGCAGCAGCAGCAGTGTGGAAAAGAGCAAGACGTCGTACTACAACGACATATACTTTGACTCTGATGACGAGGACAACTATGAAGGGGAAGGGGAAGCCCGTGTTCAGAGACACCATGCCAAACTCACCAACGATGACTTGCTCTATGACCCCAACATGGACGACGAAGACCAGAGGTGGGTGGACCGGCAACGACAGGTCGGTGCTGACAAGCAGGCATCTGGTGCCAAGAAAGCAGACGGGAAGAAGCGCTCTGCACCAAAGAGTGATGCCGTGCTGGACTGCCCGGCCTGCATGACCACACTGTGCCTGGACTGCCAGAGGTGTGTACACTGTATTGTTTATCATAGTTCAGTACATCATTTACTGGTTGCAATTTTCACTGGTGCAGGTCTTGAAATTGTTGGCCCCCTCCCCCTTTCCCCATACCAACCCCCAGCCCCAACGTCTAAAGGTCATGAAATACGGAAAATGTTGAAGACTGTTGTATTGAATCAGTTTTTACAGGAAAGCATGCACTGAAATGATCCCCCCCCCCCCTCCTCCTCCCTCACTTCGTCCTTTCTCAGACAAAGCCATTTGTTTTTGTTAGTTACTCTGGTAGTGACAAAAGCCGATATCATCATGACACTTGACTTCAAGAAAATGGATAAGAACTGTATCTTATTTTTCAAAGATTTATTTGAGAAAGAGTATGGAATTTAAAAATCTGAATTACATTTGTGCTGTTTTAAACGGATACTGCCACTTCTTTTGCAGTCTGTAGTGTGAAAATTAGCTTGTTTCTCTCTGAGTTGTATTACATTGAAACACATTTGTTCCGTTTTGCCCCACCAAAACCTGGATTTGATGGAGATGGTATTGGGATGCTCTCCTGTGGGGAAAGGGATTGAGGAGAAGTCTTTGGTATCTGATCTACCTGCATGTAATGTAATGAGCGACATGTGTACATGTCCACTGATTTAGGTGTTTGCCATTATAGCTGGAGTTCAAGAGCATGCCCAGAATAGAATATTGTTCAGTAATGTTCTGCACATTTGGGAATGTATTATGGTATTCACCTTTTTTGTTTTTCTTTTTTTTTTTTTTGATGTCAGGGTTTCACATTATGCGCAAATGGAGATGTATTACTTACTAAAATTGAAAATCACCTACAGGACCAAAGCGAAAGGGTATGGACACCAAAAGAACATTGATCAAAGGATGAACATGTATCAGTTTTACAGCAAGGGGTCTTGTTACAGATGATGATTTCAGTCAAAGAAGTGAAAGGGTGCTTGCTTGTTAGAACATGCATCCTTCTGTGAAGAGTGCTTTCCCTTTGCATGTCTGTTTATCAGTCAGCAAAAGCCTTACTTCTAATTCTAATTGGTTCTTAGAAATTACTGCAAAATCAGACTAAGGCAAATGTGGCCAAAGTAATCAAAATGAGGCAGAATACTTTGTTGATAACTGATTTTCTGCAGCCAGCAGAACCAGAAACCATGCCCAAAGAGACTGACAAAGCTGCCAGTACTGACTTGATGTTAAAAAAATGAGACCAAGACTGCAAGAGGGTTTTTCAAAAGCAGTATGTGAAGGATTTTCAGGGGCTGATATTGCAAAGTTGATGTTGTAAAGAATTTGCACACATTAGAAAGCATGCACTGTTATTGCTACTACAGGATTGGGAAACTTTCGCTAATTAGTATTTGTTTGCGGTTAAAAAGTCTTAGTAACATGGATCATCTGTTTGTGTCAAAATCAGATCAAGGCCAGTTGTCAAAAAATTCACCATGCCAGTCGCCATTGAACTATTATATTCCATGTGGAAGACCATGATTGACATAGCCCAGTTCATGGCTATAGTCATTATGATAAAAACAAAGCCTTTGAAACAATAAACAGAGACATACAGCGACAAAAAACCACACCTACATATTACATACAGTCATAAGAATTAAATTGAAGAAAATTTATTTTAGATTACATTTTAGATACAAGACAGAATAATCCTTTACATACGAACCCTTCTACTCTCCCTCCCTGAAATGTTTTGGTTGAGGGTATGAAAACCCCCCAAAATTTAATCTTGTGTTTGATAAAACCTTTACCTTTTCATTGATGTGAAAGCCTGAATGTTCAGAACAGAAACAGACCTCTCATTCAGGCCAAATTAGAGTGTTCTACAATGACTTTTTTTTTTCCAAATTTTTTTTTTCTACATATAAGAGAAAAAAATTTCTCAGTAATTTAGCTGTTACACAGATTTTTTTTTTTCTAAATCAGCTGTGTATCAAGATAGATTGTAATAAAAACAAAATCCTGACAGTTAAAATGTGTTAGGAGGTATGCAAAAACAATTTAGTGGGTTTATGAAAGAAAAGATCCTACTGTTTCGTCGCTTGGGTTTCTGACCATTTGATAAACCCACTTTTTTGCTTGGGCTAGTTCACACATGCACGCACCAAAATTTTGGCTCATTATGATTTTTTATTTGTAATTTTTCACGTTTTTTCAGACATGACATCTATCCAAATCAGTTCCGCGCCATGTTTGTGATGAACTGCAAGGTCAACCATTCAGAGTGGCTGAGTGTCCCAGAGCAGGCAGACAAGAAGAAGTTCAAAAAGTCCAAGAAATCCAGAGGACGTTCAGAGGAGTCTGGGGACTGTGGCAGCCGTGAGCAAGACAGTAGTTCCTCCTCCAAGGACCAGTTCCACCCTGTGATGTGTGCTGAGTGTGACACAGTGGTTGGGGTGGTGGATGTGGAGGAGGTGTTCCATTTCTTTAATGTGCTTGTCAGTCTGGGGTGATCTGACATTGGGGGCGTGCTGTAATGGGTGTGTGTGAGAATTGGTGCGAGTGGCAGTGCTGGGTGGGGATGGAGGGTTGAAGAAGATTTGTATGCATTTGTGTCTATGTATAGGTTGAATGTTTCCTTCTGCATGAATGTGTTGGTTCATTAGTTTGTACATGTTGTGTGTATGTGTTATGGCTTGGCATTGTTTTTAAATGAAAGATTCAGTGAAGAGAGTAAAGACAGCCTGCAAGTACAGTATTGTGTTGGTTCATTTTATATTGAGAGGTGTAAGTTCTGCACATAAGCTGATTCAAATTCATCCTACCTCCCAGCCTGTAACTGCTGTGCCACAATGATAGACGAATGAACCTAATCTTTATCTGCAAAGAATTGTCACATGCAACATCTCTTCCAGTTCCTAAGAGACCACGTACAAGTTTAGTCATAACATCCCTCTCCAGTCCTACCTGACGTGTATGTGAACTTTTTCCAGGGTGAGCACAACTCTAGTGAAGAGATAATTCTGCCCAATGACCATAAGTGATCATCCCACATGTCTCTGTAGAGACAAGGACATTTCATGCTCTCCTTTAAAGACAAGTGGTCTTCTGTACACATACTCTGTGTGCATACTTCCCACTGTGTATACACACACTTGCACACATACATTCGTGCAAAGAGAGAGCCCATGCAGAGAACAAGAATGGTAGTAGCCTACCACCTAATAGTTTTTCTCCACCTCCTCCTTCCATCTAAAATTTAAAAGCACTGTAAAACTCTCTCTCTCTCTTTCTCATTCTCTTTCTCTCACACACACACACACACACGCACACACGTGCGCTCGCATACACACACGCACACACACACACAGAACCAATGCACATAACCATGAGATAGCTTGATTCGTGAGAATGAGCACACAAAATAATGTACTATGACATGAAAAAGATCTCTACAAAATAATGGAACTGACCTCATGTGTGTGTCGTTTTGTTCAAACCACTCATAATTTATGCATTCCACTGCTGGTAATGCTTTAATTTAAACAATTTGGGATTGTGGAATCCAGATGGTAGGAATGAGAAGTCATTCTTCATAGTATGGGGGTGTGAGACCCATGCTGTGTAAATGTGGGATGTTAAAAGCAAGGATTGTTTGTTCATTTAATAATAAAATCAGAACTTGCGCATGAATAGTTGTAGTTTTTTTCATTTACACCTAAAATTTCCATACACTGGTGAACCCCCCCCCCCCCTCCCCCCCAGCTTTTTTGTAAGAAAAAGTGGGTTTGTCAGGCTCAAGGGTTGTGGTGAAGGTTGATGTACTGTAGAAAAGGGCAGATCCACAGACCCAAGATTCTCTTGCCTAAACAAATTCTTCAGGTTGGATGAGCACACTAAGAAGAGCAACACAAATTGCAAAATTCTTAACCAGTGAAGTATATTCCGGACAGTGGGCATTCTCAGGACTGGAGGAGTGTTGCATCTATGGCTATGGAGGAAAAGAACTTGTCTGGCATATCATTTGCTGAGGGATACTTTTCTGATACCTTTTCCACTGCTGTAATGGAACTTTTCATGCCAAGGTCATAAAATGAAACACCGTGAGTTAACATGTCCGTAAGAATATGCCATTATCTGCATTTTGGAAGTCAACTGAAAACATTTGTACAGCTAAGGAAGTTATGGAAACTACCATTTCTCTCTCTCTCTGTGTCTCTCTCGTCTTCATTACACTCTCAGTTGTATTACTTCCACTTCACTCATTCTAGGTTCCCCATACATTGCAAAACTAAAGTCAGTTTGGGGAAATCTATCAGAGAAGACACTGCACTGCTGCTGAATCACCTCAGTGATGTTCAGTGGTGTTGATTCCATCTATACAGGATGCTACCCAACAGTCCCCACATTGATTTAGGGAGCTGGTGTGAATGAGAGTTCTCTGAAGGGCACTACCACAACTCAGCACAGTAATAAACAGAGAGAAAGAAAATCAGAACTGAGGTCACCATGATAACAAGGTATGAAGAGCAATGGAATGCAAGCCTTTTTTTTTTAAAGTAATGATCCATGATAATGATCAAAATCATGTTGTGAAGTTTGATCTTTGTCGTTCACGGTATGACAGGGTTGTGTGCGATACTTGTTTTTTTCAGTATATCCAAGCATCAGTCGGGCCTGAGAAATACAGCCCCCACTGTGATGTTGACCAGGAAGTCTGAGTGACACTGAAATGCATGAAACTCAACTATGTGGTTCCAGTCTTCGTCTTTTAGCCCACAACACACTCAGTTGTTGTTAGAAGCCAACTAGGATTTTTTTTTTTAAATCCTTGAAATGAGAGTCAAATGCACGATCTCCTATGCTTCGATGCTGACCAAACACCATGGTGGCAGGTGGAATTACCAACTCTCAGTACACCTTTAGCAGGCGAGCAGTAAGTTGTTACATGTCTCTGCTATTACAACGCTTTCTACAATCAGACAATGGGGGTCATCGCCACCTGAATGTGAATATTGTGTACTAAAAATGTTGCAGTTATGGATGAATACAAACTTGCCATTAAAGTAAACAAGTCATTCATGATTGCTGGCTAATACGTGTAGACGGTGGTGACATCTCTCCACAGGTGCAGCAGAAAGCCTTGAGCAAAGCCAAGGTGTTTTAAGATCAGTTTAAACTGCAGGCGCCAGTATTTCCTGGGGAGGCAAAAATTGGTCTTTTAACTACAGGCTTTGTCCTTCAGTTTGCTTAGTTTTACTTCCACTTTTTGCGTATCTCAAGCACTCATCATACCATTTTCCAACTCTCTGCTCTCTTATGCACATGCGCATATTTGCATGCATCTTTGGTCCCTTTGTGACCCTTTCTTTCCTGTGAGGAATGAAACCATGGATTTATAGAGTATGTACCCCTGCCCCCTCTGCGTGTGTGTGTGTGTGAGAGAGACAGAGACAGAGAAAGAGGGGTTAGGTGGGGGAATAGGGTCGTTCTCATGCTGTGTTTAAGTATCATTCGACTTGGCTAGCTCCCCAATAAATATACACCAACACGGGTTATGGTGAAGTTTCATCCCAACCTGGCTAACTTATTGCCCACATCATTGCCATTGCAGTCAGGTGTCACAAAGTGCACCCACACTGAACTTCCCAAGTCCCAGTTTAATTAATTTTCAGCTGGCTGTGAGTCACGTACCTATGTTTCAGAAATTTGAATTAAACGATTTGAAATGTGAATCTGTCAAAATGTACAAGTCCGAGTAATCTGAATGGGGAAAAAAAGCAGTTAGGGAGACCTTGACAATAACGGAGATGTTCAAAGGGACACCATCCACAGATCATTAGAAGAGTGGCATGAGACCGGTCGTACTACACTCAAGTTGATTACACACACACACCGATTCTTATTGACCGTCCCTCCCCCACCCCTCTCCCTCCCCTCTTAAGACAAGAGCCTGGTGCACCCTAGTCATGGCTCCCAGACTAGAATGATGCCCTTCTGCTGTCTGAAATATTTTTGGCGCTGTTGGGATTCGACCATGCACCTTTTGGATGGTTGGATGTCTCAGAAGGTGCCTTTTTGACGGGTGTCTTACCCACATCAATATCTGACACACAAATCGGGTTAATTAAGCTTTATTAAATTAGTCCACTTTTGCTCCTCCTCGGCAAGATACAGGTTGAACTCTTTTCAGCTGTCTCTGTCATTACTTTTTAAGGTTCTGGTTCTCTTCTTATTTGAAATTGCTATCCGTTTATTTTCATAAGATCATAGGCTTACGTGCCTACCCCCCCTCCCCCTCCCCCCGCCGGACATCTACGGCGAGGGTTTTGGCTTGGAAGCCATATTATTCCCTCGAGCTCCGAGCGTGACTGGCATACTTATAATCTCACGAGTTTCCCCATTCTGCTTTCTTATGGCACAGTGTGTTCCGTTTTTCTTTCTTTCTTTTTTACTTTTTTTTTTCTTTTTTTTCTTTTTTTCTTTTTTTTAATCAACCTGAGTGCAGTACTATGTCCGGTCTCATGCCACTCTTCCTAATGACCTGTGGATGGTTTCCCTTTGTGGATGGCCGTCTGCTGTCACCTGCACCCCTAGTCATTCGCTGCATACAGTAAACCCCGCATACTTAATTCCCCTTGACACAGCAAAATCTGAATTTCGAGAGCTAGACAAAGGCTGCCGCATACAACAATCGAAAGGAAGCTATGGACCCACAGATCCGCAGAGCCATGCACTGAAGAGGACCACCCATTTCTCTTGATGACCATCCACCGAGCGTGTTGGTGTTAGGAGGAGGAAAAAACAAAAGAAATCCTCTACTATTCACCACATGTTTTCACTGCATTATGTTCACCACTCTTTTCAAATTCCCTTTCGTTAAGCTGTTCACACACACACACACACACACACACACACACACACACACACACACACACACACACTATCTTCTCCCCCCTCCCCCCCCCCTTTTTTTTTTTTTTGCACACGCGGGCTTACATGCACGCGTGCGCTCACACGCACATACACGTGTGCGCGCGCTAGTATGCGCACTTACTAAAATCCCCCCCCCCCCCCCTCCCCCTTATTTATAATAATTTCGTTCCTGTCCCCAGCCCTTCCCCTACCTACAAGCTTTTACCCTCTCCCCTTCCCCCTCTTCCCACTCTGCTCCACCTTTTCGGGAGTAGGCATGTGTGTGGTCAGCCTGCTTTAAAATGGTGCTTAAGTGTGATTTACTCTGCAAATATGTTACCTTACTTACTTATGCACATACTTTCATATTTGCGGCAGCAATACATAGGTGAGGTCGGTTTGTTTGAAACGTTCATAGACAATTGAATCTGCGACATATTATTGAAAACGGTATTTCCCTCTCTCTCCCTCCCTCCCTCCCTCTCTCTCTCTCTCTCTCTCTCTCTCTCTCTCTCTCTCTCTGCAGTATTGAGTGCATGTGTGCGGGCGTCTGCGGGCGTGTGTGTGTGTGTGTGTGTGTGTGTGTGTGTGTGTGTGTTGGGTGTGTGTGTGCGTGTGTGTGTGTGTGTTGGGAGATGTATTTTGGGGTGTGAGTTTGTTTCTGTGTGTGGGTGTTGTGTAAGTATCGGGGGTGGGGGGAGGTGGGATCGGTTATGGAGTCTATACGGGTGCAATGTTCAACACTGATCACTTTTGTTAACTGTCAAATTTCGATTTGTTCTCTGTTGGGGGCCTGTGCCAGCCGTCTGCAATTCACTGAGTAGCAATCAAAGAAAGACAGAGTTAAGGATTGTTTGATTTTCCAGTAGTACCTATAAAGAAGTCCCTGAGGAAGGCCCAGAGCCGAAACGTTGGAAAAAAGGAAAACTTGCTTGTTTGCTTTTTCATTGTGTGGTTGTTTATATATATATATATATATTTACATATATGTGTGTGTGTGTGTGTGTGTGTGTGTGTGTGTGTGTGTGTGTGTGTGTGTGTGTGTGTGTGTGTGTGGGGAGAGAGAAATTCCCCTCTGTGATTAATCAGTGAAATGAATTATGTAAATTTTGAAAGTGTATATAGGCTTTCATTTCAGATAGCAGGGCCGGGTGGTAAGGGGTGGGGGGGAGCGTGTCCTGGGTGTCCGCTCCCCCTCTCTCCCCATCGCTCTCCCCTCCCTCCGCCGCGGCAGGCAAATATTGCAGTTTTACATCTTTACTCTCCTTCCCCCCACTAAGAGAGGCAGGACCCCCGGACCCTCCTTTGGAACCCCTCCGCCCAACCCCCTCCTCCCCGCCCCCATCTCATGTAACTGGTCCGGCCGTGCATAGCGCATGCTTTGGATAGGCCCTGCTTTCGTCGATGACATGACGCCGGGCCACCACGTGACAGTTGTTTACAGTTTTCCGCTTCAGTGAAACCACCAGTTTCGTAAATTCGAGCCAAATAGCTGTATTTCAAATTCATACTTCCTCTTTAATGTGGATACGGTTTCTGTTTCTATTGCTCTAACAAATTCAAATAATGATTTATTAAGCTATGATAGTTTAATAGCTGGTCTCTAAAATAAATAAATAAATAAATAATAATAATAATAATAAAATAAGTGACCATCTAAAACATACTGAGGATGAAAACGACATGCCGTTAAGCATGAGAGTGGGAAAGTTTGTTTGCTACTATTTTTAAAGGTCGGCAAAGCTCTGTTTTCAGAGACAGTCAATAAAATGCATAATATGTTGTATTTCATCAGAGAGAACAAGAAAGACAGTGAATGAGAACAGAAGAAGAAGAGGGGGGTGGGGGGGGGGGGGGTGTGTGTTCCTCTGCTTTCTTCCTCTTCGGACAGGTTGTCCATAACAAAAAGTGGGGTTTGGGAAGATATTTTTCGGTGGATCTTCCATACATCAAAGTTTAAAAAGATGACAGCATGGCACACACACACACACACACACACACACACACACACACACACACACACACACACACACATATATATATATATATATATATATATATATATATATTCCACACACAAGTAAATCTACACAGGAAGTACATTCTGTACTAATACATCAATCACACACACCACACACACACACACACATACCACACACACACACACAACACACACACACACACACACACACACACACCACACACACACACACACACAATTCTCTCTCTCTCAAACACCACACACACACACACACACACACACACACACTCTCTCTCTCTCTCTCTCTCTCTCTCTCTCTCTCTCTCTCTCTGTAATACATCGGGACCAATGTAATCAGGTACCAACTAATTCTGTGACGTGCCCCTTATTCAGAGATCCAAAAGAAGATGAAGTAGGCCTACATGTTTTGTTTTGCTGCCCTAGTCTCTGTAACCTTTGAACTTAAAATTTACGCAAATCTTTGTCTATTCAATATGGCCTTACCGAAGGCAAACAGTAACAAAAATATACTGAAGACTGTATACACGTATTTTATCTGTTACTTAAAAGGCGTGCAACTACAGTTAAAGGACGTGAAAGTTGATATTGAATTATACACTCTACAGTCAGTTAATATTGAATTATACACTCTACAGTCAGTTAATGTTGAATTATACACTCTACAGTCAAAAGATATTGGAATCTGTCAGTCAGTTAATGTTGAATTATACACTCTACAGTCAAAAGATATTGGAATCTGTCATCATTATGCTGATGTAGCTTTAATAATTTTTTTTTCGTTATTAATGTGCCATTGTATATAGATCCCTCCTTCAGTAGGGGGTGTGGTCTGAACTGAACAAACCATTTTCCATTTCCATTTCTCTCTCTGTCTGTCTGCCTGCCTCTCTCTCTGGGAGCTGGTTGGTATAAGAGAGAAGAAAACCACACTCATCCGCTGCAGGCCATTCATTGATTCAATGGGACAAACCACCACCGCTATCCGCGGCACAGAGCTTTCTGTCTCTCACTCACACCAAGCTAGCGCGCACACACACACACACGCACACACACACACGGCACACTGGTGCACTCTCTCTCTCTTCTCTCTCACACACACACACACATACGCACGTACGCATGCACACGTGAAAGCACACACACACACACACACACACACACCACTTTTCCCCCTCCATTCCATGTTTTCGTCTCCCTCTCTCAAGCTTTACGTGAACAAATGTCAGTCAGTTCTTATGCGTACCCTGACCACCTTTTACACACACACACACACACACACACACACACGTGAAAACACAGCCTCCTTCGGGAGGTAGGACTATGCAGATTACCGAGATAAATGACCTTAATTTTAATTAATGAGGCAGCGTGACTCAGGCTAACTCTGCGTGGAATGACTTCCCTTAGATACACACGCACCACACGGGAGGTAAACATCCGGCCAACTAGTTCGGGAGAACTGGTGGCAGAGCCAGACTGCGTGACGAACTTTTACAGGTGAAGCCGCTGCTGCTTTGTACTACTGAAGTGCAGTAA
Organism: Conus canariensis; assembly: GCA_033310375.1. Taxonomy (NCBI): domain Eukaryota; kingdom Metazoa; phylum Mollusca; class Gastropoda; order Neogastropoda; family Conidae; genus Conus; species Conus canariensis. The sequence continues at coordinate 55,841,770 of CM065723.1, forward strand.
GCATCGGAACCCTGTGTTCGTTTCTGCCCGTTTGTCATTCCCGCTTTTTCGCGCGAACAGGTTTGTAAATCAGCGGTTCTGTGCAGTCGCACATATAAGAACTGGAGACATGAGTTGCTACTGGAGACATCAGTTTACGAGCCAGAGTGTCTGACTTAAGTTAGGGACATGTATATTCTCACACATGTGAAAACTTAAGCCAGTAAAGCAAGGACCAACGAACAGGCCCCAAAAGGGCCACAAACGTTGAATCAAGTCAAGTCAAGTCAAGTCTAGTAGTAGTAGTAGTAGTCCACATGTCCGTAGTCGCACAGCTGAACCTCAGTGTCGTCAGCTGTCATTGTTTACCGTCGTTGTGTGTTTGACTCAAATACTACTGCTGTGCCACTACTACTTATATGTTTGCATGTAATGTACAGTGTTGTGAAACTGGGTCGATACAAATCGGATTTGTTTACGATTCATCAGGAGATTAGAACTAAGAAAATTACTGACTACGAGTACGAATGTACAAGCAGAGTGATGAAGAGATCAACTCAGATATTTCACACACACACACACACACACACACACACACACACACACACACGCACATTGATAGATAAAGAAACACCACCCTCAGAAATGTAAAAAAAAAAAAAAAAAAAAAGCCAAATTAGAGCAAAAAGTATGTCAATCAGACATTTGTGGAAAAAGATATTATGTAGCTATTAAATTTTGTCCTGAACAAATTAATTGAAATGTGAAGATGTGTGATATGAAAATGAGGTGTTTCAAGAACAAGGTCACAGAAAATGACAGAAGGTTGGGTGACAGAGACTGTCTCCCCCACACTTACCCATCAGTTTATAGCTTCAAGAGTTTCTGGAGAAAAAAAAATGAATATTGGTCTTGGATAATTAGCTAGAAGTTGGCAATGTGGCAGTGTAATTATAAAAAAAAACAACAACACCACCTCTTCTGAAAAGTACTGTGCTATTAAGTTGTAGAAGTAAAGGCTCATTAGGGCACGCAGACCAGAAAGGAATTGGGGTGCACGTCATTAGCATCAGCTGATGGTGTGCGTTAACATCACTACACTACGACATGCCTTCATATGTGGTTTGGAATTTAATTTCTCTTCCATGAGATCACTTCGCCCGCAGCTTGTGCATTGCCATATTATGTGCTCACATGCCCACTTTCTAACAGTCCACATGTGGTGCGTTTCAGATATTCAGTGTATGTGCATTACCTTTGCAGAGACATGTTGCTGCGAAGCAAAGCTTCATAGCTCTTTAGGCCAGCGTGCAATCTGTTGTCACTTGCTCATGACCCTTTCACAAGTACTGACTGTTAATTTTCTGTTTGTGTGTGCATGATTTATCTTGAGTGCTCACCTGCTTGCCTTTTCATAAAGGGCTGGCTGCGTGCATCATTTACAGTAATGTATGAATTTTCTGATGCCCACAGTGATTATGAAACACTCTGTCTGATTGCAAACTCTTTCTCTTTCTCTCTCTGTCTCTCTCTGTCTCTGTCTGTCTCTGCCTCACACACACACACGCATACTCACACACACACACACATGCATGCACGCACACATGCACACACGCACACGCATGCACACACGCATCACTACACACACACACACACACACACACACACACACACACACACACAGAGGCTCACTCATTCACACACACACTCACTCATTCACACACACACACACACACACACACACACACACACACACACACACACTACTTACGAGTTGTCAAGGAAAAGACATCTCTCAAAGAAAAAGAAACCTGTAAGGAGTGTTGAACTGACTTGAGGGTCAAGAACGTTCAAAAACAAAACAGTGACCTTTTAGAATTCAGTTCTGGGGGTCAGGTGACTGGTTAAAAACCCATAGCCTTAGGGAGCCCTGTATCATTTTCTCCATGTCCCATGCCGCACATAGGTGACACATGGGGACGCACTTTTTTTTGTGTGCTACACATGTGTGTTCACATTCCATTTCCTCTTCATGGCATTGTCAAACGGCCTCTATTTTCCAATGGCAGCTGCTTTTTCTGTCTACTTGACGTAATTGAAACAAACACCGTCATTACCAATCACAATGGGGTAGATGATCATCGTAAGAAAACTGATCAGAATTAGAACATCTTTCCCTCACCTTACCTTTTCTGTGTATGTCATAAATGACACATGCATAGCAGCACACTGACAAAAATGGCTCTGACCCCAATCCCGCAGCAGGAGGAGTGTCTAGCACCGAGTCTGTTTATTACTGTGTCAAATGAGGGACCCCTTCAAGAACAGAAAATGTGTGATGATGATGCAACACCTGCAAAGTTCAAAGCACTTGCCCTCCATGAACTGATTTCCTGAACTGCAGGATGGAAAGGCGCTGTTTTTTTTGTTTTTTTTTTTTCAGGAATGATGGGTAAGAGTTCTGCAAGGTTGTAAACCGGGCTGTGGGAAAGGAGCTAAGGCACATTGTAGTCTGTTCTAACTGTACAGCTGTTTGACTGCATTATGTTTTCGTTACACTAACATGACCCCCCCCCCCCCCCCTCCTCTTCCCATGCAATCCCACCTTCTCATTCCCATGGTCTGCATGTCTTTCCTTAATATGCTTCCTGGTGAGTGGAGTCAATAGCTGATTTGAAAAAGATCCTGACAGTTTATGCAGAATAGAAAGACAGAAAATACATTTGTATAAACCAGCTGCCATTGTGCAGAGGATAGCATTGCAATGCGTGGGTTGAAAAGATTCTGGAATCCAGTCACTGTAGGAAAGACCATGGCTGCAGACTTAGACAATACATGAAATACCTGATTTGGTGGACTCCCTGCAACATGTATGGTTTGTTCTAACTTCTTTGAAATTCTCATCACGATAAGTTCATGGCATCAGCTTTTTGATGGAGAGTGTTCAGTTTTCCTGTGTGTTTTTAGTTCATTATTCTTTGAAGAAGCACAGTACTTTGTGTATAACAAGAAAAGCTTACTTTCATGCATTGTTATTGTATGTAAGTTTTATTTGTTAGAAAATAGTCATGGTGGTGAATTTGTGACATCGTTTTTAGTGGCACATGTTTCTTGTCATAAATATTACTGTATGTTAAACATGAAACATTTTCAAGGAAAAGGACTGGATTCATTAAAAGCAGGTGTTGTAATCCATAAACATACAAAATTCCATGGAGGTGCTTATAGTAAGTAAAAAGATCATGAAGGAAATCTGGGCAGTCGCAATCTGTGTTTCACCATGTAGAAACATCGTGACACAGAGTGTTACACATGTCTAAGTCATGACCTAGTGATTACTTTACTGACACATATGAGCAGTGATTATGTCCTGTTAATCTGTTGTAAGTGGATGAATCCACTCCCCTAGTTGTAGGTCAACTAACCATGTGGCGTACCTTGTGTCCTTTAGACACACATGGCGCATGATAGCAATATTGCTATTGATCACCCGGAATGCCCTCATACAATATTTTCTTCCCCCCCCCCCCCCCCCCCCCCCCCCACAGTTTGATTGATAGCATAGGCCAATAGTATTGTTCAGTTATTGAAACTCGACCAACCGACTGATTCTCATTGTTTCATTGTTCAATTTGAAGGTATAGATTTTTTTGGTCATCATTTTATTTGAGAGCATAGATTTCAAAATTTTCTTACTCTGGGTGCTGAATTCGTCTGCCGCTCTAGTGAGGACATGCTGACTGAACAAAGGATGACCAGATTTTGATACGCTGTATTACTGCAAGCACTGGTGGGGTAGGGATGCTATTCCCCTCCTTCCATTGAGGAATGGGAAAATTAAACCTCAAAGTGCTCAAGAAGAAAATTGTCGAACGGATGTGGAAAGAGTGGCTACATGACCTGCAACGCCACACACAGTCCTCGCTTCAGCAGGCACCACTGTCCACCACCATCTCCCCACTCCCCCCCCCCCCCCCCCCACTATAAATAGAACAGATTTTATTGTAATTCATGCTGTTTGTGATGAAAATTGAGAATATTGATTGTTTTCAGGATCAGTATTGAACATGGAAAATAGTTTTTTTTCTTTTTCTTTTTTTTTTAAAGGAACTCTTTCTCTTTGTTTCACTCGGGAAATGGTGATAGATGAATACAAATGAAAAAGTATCGTGTTTTGGGTTCAGCAGGTTGCAGTTGTCGCAAGTTCAACTGCATTTTTTCATCCTCATACCTTTGTGAAAAAAAAAGAAGAAAAAAATTGTCTATGTGTTGTAGTATATGAGCAGTTTTCAGTGACTGAGTGAGTTTCCTTTCGTATGAAAGCAAGAAAACTGCTTGACGCTTTTTCTCTGTCACAGTCTGTGGTTGCCAAAAAACAAGATAAAAGAAAATTTTCGAAGTTCCAACTGCAACACATATTTTGGGGATGGAGAGTAGGGGGTAGTGGAATGGGGTGGCTGTAGTATTTGTGATTGTGAACCTGTTATAGTTGTTTGTTCCCCCCACCCACCCACCCACCCACACCCCCAAAAAGGAAAAAATAATTGTTATGTATTGCCCATAAATTTTGATAATTTGAATGGTTAAGTACTTCAGACCTTTTGGTTCTTTCATCCCATGTCAGGCTGACCATGGTGCATGTTGCAACCAACACCCATACCTTTGCTTAGCACTTAGACTGATATAGGAAGCGTGATGTCCTTTACATGATTTAACCTTAGGGTCTGTACAATAAGTTTGGATTGGACAAGACTTCCAGAACTAATTCTGAAATGAAATGGGAAATGTGATTGGTTGCAAACTGTGCATAAGATTATATCTGCTTTTTAAAAGAGAGGTGTGTGTGTGTGTGCACGTGCGCATGCATGTGTGTGTGTGTGTGTGTGTGTGTGTGTGTTGTGTGTGTGTGTGTGTGTGTGACAAACGCACAACTTTTCAACAAAAACTGCATTATGTGTCTGTACATGTCTCCAAAGGAAGCTCAGTGACTGTCACTCTCGACACATTTGATACTGTTTTTGAAAAGTCCATCATTTGGGTTCATTGTTCCAACTGTCACTCACGGTGAGTCATGAATTATTCAGGAAAGCCTATCATGCAGATTTGTTTTCCTTGCCAAGTCATGTGAAGGAGGGCATTGTTCATAATCTGGTGTAGCTTTACTTCCATTTGTCAAATTTGTCTTTAATTTTGGGCTTACATGTCACATGTGACCCGAGTTTTAAAGAATAACCCAATCTTCCTCTCTCTCTCTCTCTCTCCCCCTCCCACCTCCCTCCCTCTCCCTCTCTTTTTCTCTCTAAGTGTGTGTGTGTGTGTGTGTGTGTGTGTGTCTGTCTGTCTGTCTGTCAGTCTGTCTGTCTGTCTGTCTGTGTCTGTGTGTCTGTGTCTGTGTGTGAGACAATAAATTTTGTCAGTACAAAGCTTTAATGACATTAATCCAACTGGAATTAAATACATGCAGGACTTGGACAACCAGAGAGGCAGTGTGGCTATTGAACACAGTGGACACAGCTGCTGTGTGTGTGTGTGTGTATGCCATGGTCTTGTCTGGGTTGCCAGTCCTTAAGGTTGTGAGGGTACCAAGAAGCCTGGGCCAGCATTGAGTTACCTGTAGTTCAGTAAATTCACTCACTCTTTGCTAATCAAAATATATTCTTTCCATTTAGTCAGTAGGTATGATATGGACATGACCTGTGCAGTGAAGGGGAGGGGAAGGAGGAGATGTGTAAGTGGGATAGGGAGGGAGGAAGGGGGTGTTGGAGAGTAGAGGGAAGGCTGGCTGTGGTATAACTATGGTTTCAGCCAGAGGTGCAGTATGGGCTGCCTTCCCCACCGATCTGCTATCTATCCGCTATCGGTTTTCAGACTCGGTGTGTTCCAGTGCCTGTCATTATCTCATATTGATGCAACAAACTGCTGTTGTTTTATCTGTGCTTCCATTTTGGATTCCCCTGTTTTTATTGGCACTGGTAAATTTTGTTTGATCCAGTTACAAAAGCAAATGTTTGATGCATCAGTGCTATTTAATATCAGTTATTGTGAAAACATATTGCTTTTTTAATTTGTTGCTGTCATGTGGCTGGACTTGATTGACTCATCATGAATGGTGCTCTTTTTCTTTGCTCCATCTGGCAAGGTGAATCCATAAATAGCCAATCTTTGTTCTGTATTAAGGAAAATGTTGATTTTTATCTGCTCATCCCAATTTGTTTTAAGGAAATTTTTACCCAGAAAGGCTTTCACATTTACACACACACACACACACACACACACACACACACACACACACACACACACACACACACACACACACAAGGGGGGGAAATGTTGCTATTTATTTGCCTACAAAAGAAGCAGCTATGCTAGCAAAGAGTCTAATTCATAGTTGTTTTAAAACACACACACACACACACACCACCACACACGCAGCACACACGCCCACAGCACCACCACGCACGCACCCACCCACCCACCCACCCACACACACACACACACACACACACACACACACACACACACACACACACACACACACACACACACACATAAGCTTCTCACACAATTAAAATATACTGCATGAGGTGAAAGATACGTGAAAAGTATTTTCAAGAAGAAGAAATGTAGAAGACTTTGAAATGCCAAACATAGTTAATGGCTTTCCATGTGATTTAGTGGTCTCAGAGTTATTGCAGTTGCTACTATAATCATATTTTGTGGTTATCCTCTAACTCCTCTCCTTCTTCTTCTGAAAGTATCATTATTACTATTAGTACAGTTGCTATTATCATTATTGTTAGTATTATATGATCAGACTACCATCATTATTGCTATCGTTTTTATTATGAGTAGTAGTGATAGTATTTTCTTTATTTTTTCATTATTATTATTATTATTTCAACTCACATTGTCTCCCCATAGCCATAAGTCACTGTCTGTCTGTCCCTTGCTTAAACTGCCTTGAAAGTCATTTGTCTTGTGTGATGAAGACTAGATAGGTGGAAATGTAGTGTGTTTGTTTGGTAATTTGTTTACTCCTTCATTTGGTGGCATAGTAATTCGCTCTTTGCTCTTGTATGAAGTATGTTGAACTTGTCCTTACCAAACCTTGCAGCATTTTAAAGCAGTTGGGAAAGTACAAATAAAGTTGAAAAATTCAGTGCTGCTGCTAAACAAAACTAAGTTTTGGAAATGGTCGTTCCTGTGTGATTATGTTGAAGGGGAATACGTTGCTTTTATGTTGGACATATATCCAGTGAAGGACAAGTCAGCAGCATTTGCCATGGTTTATTTGAAGTTATGGTGCAGGGTGACATTTGCAGTTCACAGGGGTGATTGCTTTGTTCTGTTTTGTTCTTTTTATCATGATGTGTTACATTGTATATATGTGTATGAAGTTATGGTGTATGATGATACATTCACTGTTCAAGTGATGTTTGCGTTCTGTTCTGTTCCATTCTTTGTATCTGAGTTCACTTGAAAAGAATATCAAAGAGTATGAGACTGTTTCATTTTACTTTCCAGTGACTGGAGTGCATGAAATAATTCAGGGAACAGATGTGGTTTTTAGATTGTGTTTTGAACAGTTCTCTATATTTTCATTGAATTTTTCTTGTACTAGTATTTATACTGCCACTGACACTGTTTTGACTGACTAGTTAATTCATGTATATATACACACATAATTTAGAGTATGGTTCAGTGTTAGATATGTTGCTGAATAAATGCTGTTTGTCTGTATTACTGTCGATTTTAGATTTTGTTGCTGATATTTATGTGTTCTCATTTACGTTGGACTGGCTACTGAATTACATGTTTATGTTCCATATGTTCACATTAAGACTATTATCATTAACATCTTAATTATTGTTTTTATATAGTGTTCTTAGGGGCGTAGGGAACACTTCATTCTCTGGTGTATTTTGCACGCACTTGTTTTGTGGTACTCTGCATGATCCGTAGAAGATGTGTGTTTAGACTGCACAAGTAATGGTTGATTAACAGACAGATGTTCTGTAATAGAGTTTGAGTGTACCCTCTTGCCATACATTCTGTGTGGCACAATTCCACCTAATCTGACGACGACTAAGGGACTGAATTCTGATCCAAAGCACTTGGGATAGATTCGATAATTGATGAGATTTGTGACTACGGATTAGGCTGGAAGAGAGAATTTCTTTTGTGCATAGTTAGATTTTTTATTTTTTTAATTAAAAATGGTGGTGGTTGTTTCTGTAATGGATTTTTCTTTCTTGACCAGATTTCCAGTGAAGGAACGATGACAAAACTGGAAGCACTGACAATACTCGGCCGCTTCTACATCTACGCCATCCATGGCTACGCCACCGAGGTGATGTTCACTGCCATCTGGGAGTTTGTGGTCAACTTCAACCTGAAGCTGCCCGGAGTGACAAGCATCTGGTCCTTCCCCATCTACGGCCTGTCGGTGCTGGTGGTGGAGCGGATGTACCTGGCGATGAAGGCCAGGAACGTGCACCTGCTGGTGCGGTGCCTGGTCTACACAGTGTGGACCTACTGCTGGGAGTTCAGCACGGGGCTGCTCCTCAGACAGTTCGATGCCTGCCCCTGGGACTACACGCCGTTCCACGGGGACTTCATGGGGCTGGTCACGTTGGAGTACCTGCCGCTGTGGTACCTGGGCTCCGTGTGCATGGAGAAAGTGGTCATTCAGTACACTCGCCGCATCTACCTGGGACCCGCCATTGAGACTGTGCAGGGGCAGCAGCTTCTGGTCCAGTCCGTTAACGGGGATGTAATAGACAAAACCAAGTAGGAATTAGGAAAGTAGTGATAGTTATAGAACTGGTAGGAAAGTAAGGGAAGAGGGGAAAAAGGGATGTTTTGAAAAGATTTGGGGGGGGGGGGGGAGTGGTGAGAGGATGGGGGGAAGGGAAAGTAAAGTATCACAGGACTGAAAAAAGGTTGTTCTTTTAGATTGCATTTTGGATTTTTTTTCCGTATCAGAGGTAAAAAGAAAAAAAGAAGGGGTGAAATGTGATTTTAACTAATGATTGAAGTGTGAGGAGATGTGTAAATGAACGTGCTTATACTCTGGTCTTGTACACAGGTGTGAACATAATGTAGACAAACTGCATGCACACTGCATTTTCTAAACACAACACACACACACACACACACACACACACACACACACACACACACACACACACAGTGACACACACACACACACACACACACACACACGCACACACACACACACACACACACACACACCTGTATCAAATTTGGGCATTTGAATACGTTTTATGCATTTTATTATTTTGTTACATACTGAAAATGATGCATTTGCTACTGTGAGACTTGATCAAACCTGACTTTTAGCATTTTTTTTCTTTTTTAGTTTGCTCATAATGAAAAGATAAATAAACATGATCAAGCTTCTAAGGAAAGTCCTGAAGGAGACAGATCAGCATCAACAGTAAATAATGAAAAAAGAATGGTATTTTAGTTCACACCATGAAACAAAAGCGCACATGCAATTCCAAACTAATGATGCGTGCAACATCTATTCACCTTGCATACATAACATATATGGGCAGTCTTGAAACTTGCTTTTTGGGGGGTAAGTTTCCTTGTTTGTCCTGTGTGCTTTGTGTGTGTGTGTGTGCTTGTTGAATTGATACTGTAGTCAGAGTTAGTTTGGAGATGTGTGTCTTTGATGGTTTGACTGTGGAAGTGAAAATTATCTCCTTTGTTCGTGAGTAAATTTTGTGGGGTTAGTTGCTGTTGTTTCTTTTTTAAAGTGAATTTGAAAAAAAATTGATTGCTATTACTGTTTTACTACTACTACTACTACTACTTCTACTACTACTGCTACTACTGCCACTAATAATACTGTAATAGTAATGATAATCACTATTATTAGTATCACTGTTATCATTGTCATTATTATTATTATCATTATTTATTTAATGAAGGCTTTTGCTCTAAGTTGAAACACATGATGCCATTTTTTTCTTTTTCTTTTCTGAGCAAATCATAAATCAACCACATTTTTGAAAGACCATTTTAGCTAAGCACAGTGGGTGCACACTGCATTGTACCAAATATATGGAAGTGCTGTGTATACTACATCTTTTGAACTGACACTTTCAATAACAGTGTCGCTTGCCTTGCCAAAAGTTGCAGATTTTGGGGACCAGTATGGTATTGATTTTTATGAAACAGCCCCCAACTCGCTCATTATGCCATCATTAATCTTCTTTGTGTGTTGGGACCATATTGTTGTGTCAGTAAAATGAGATGTTTGAAGCATCTTAGAGATTTTTGCTCACTGCTTTCTCATCCGTATTAGACACACACACACACACACACATGCACACACACACACACACACACACACACACACACACACACACACACACATGCACACACACTCACACATGCACACACACACACACACACACACACACACACATGCACACACACACACACACACACACACACACACACACACACACACACACACACACCACATACACTTGCACATACATACAAACACACACGCACACACACACACACACACACACACACACACACACACACACACACACACACACACACACACACTCCTCTCACCACTGAAGATACATACAAACATATATGAATATATACACACACGCAGACGAACAAAACCCACCAGTTATGGTGCATGTGAATTTTTAATGAGCTTCGGACTTAAAAAAAAAAAAAGAAAAAAGAATTCTCTTCTTATCATATTTGAATCATTCAGTCTGCCTGAATGTCTTCCTGTCTTTTATCTTTCACTCTTTGCCTGTTATCTAGAGTCATTCTTGGCTGTGTTTAGCTTTCAGGTGTGGACAGTTCTATGTAACACAGGGAAGGCACCAGGGAGAGCACAGACCTCTAGCAATCCTCTTAACCTCAAACTCATATTCCATCCGACAGCCTCCAACAACCTGCAAGACCGAATGTTACTTTGCTCACTCGATTGACTTTACTGTCCAGATCTGCTCCCAGTCTTTTTAAGTTCGTGGGTTTCTAGACGCCTAACAAGCATTTTCTTTTCAATGTGATAGAGATTACATGTAACGTTTCTCAAGATATTTATGAAAATGTCAGGGGGGAATGGCCATATCCTGCAATGTTAGAGGGAGAGAAAAAAAATTCCTGGGTCTATCCTTTGATGTAGATCCGCACCAGAATTTTTACTGATTTGTCATTGGACCACGTTTAATCTTTCCACCAAGTTTCCCAAAACTGGATTCAGTAGTTTTTGGCGTATGTGGAGTACAGATAGACAAACAGACCAAGAGACTCACAGGAAAACATGACCTCCTTGGTGGCGGTCTGAGGGCTCCTGAATTATCCACCCCTTCCGTCTCGTTTGTTCCTGTGAAGTAGCTGTCATACTGTTCTTTTCGCAGGGGAAAAAACCCATCATGAGTTCTGACAGTTGCCTGATCTTTCCATGAGCTCCTAGACCAGCACATTGGTGCTGGGTTCAGGCACATGCTGAGGGAAAGGAAGAGCAAAGGTCGAGTAGAGGATATTCCTGTGTCAAACAAGAGCGGATGGAGGAAATTAATGGAAATCCTGTTGGGGAGAAGTGAGGTGGGGGTTGGTGAACTAAAAAGACACAACTGATGTTACAAAGGTTGTTCAGATCAAACGTATGACCTTTTTTTTTTGTACAGGAGAATTAGATAAAAAGGTCACTGGCTCACTGGGTGAACGGAACGATTGCAATAATACCATATCTGTAGTTTGCTTGTTCTGCTTGCTCAGTGGATCAGTAACACATCTTTTATTTCTGATTAATTTTCATCTCTCACTTGCGGTCACTCACCTTTTGACACAGTTTTTTTTTTTAAATCACTTTTTTTTAGTTGCCTCACTTTTGCAACTAAAAAAAAAACCAAACAAAACAAGTGCACAGATACCGCTGATGTTGTGCAATGACTGTATTTTCGTGTGACCTTTTTTCTCTGTTTACCTGTTCCCAGAGTTGATACAGCTTGTGAATACACAACTCCCATGCTTTCCCTCGCAAAAATATTATCATGAACTTGACTGAAAATGGTGCAAGAAGCTCCTACAACACTTTATGGGGCATATCCACCACCAGAATGGCTCTGTTCCAAAAGCTGCCAGGGCAGAGTCTTTGATGATGCAGTCAGAGCACAAGGCTTAGTATACTTTCTTTTCTTTTCTTTCTTTTTTTTTTTTTTCTTGTTTCTTTCAGGTATGGTCTTAGTTTTCAAACGAAGGTAAGATAAGGCCATTTCTACATCTGATAGTGATGTATACCTGTATGCACTTTTTTTCTGCCTTTCGTTGTTCATACTCAGCATATAAGCAAATTCACTGTGATTTTTTTCACCTGGACTTGCACTGCTGTCCTGAATGTTATGTTTCACGGGCTGTCTAATGAGTAGAAAAAGCTTTATTTTCCATGACATTTCTAGTTTTCTATGACCTGCACACGCACCAGTTTACTTGTACACAGCATGCTATTTTTGGATATCACTGTGTTTTTGTTGCCATCAGTAGTCCATCAAATGTATGCATGCAGTCTTTCTCCTAGAACGCACATGTATATGTGTATGCATGTGCACGTGCGTGCACACACACACACACACACACACACACACACACACACACACACACACACACACACACATTCTTTCACTTGCTCACTCACTGATTCACACAGACACACAGACACACACACACACACACACACACACACACACATTGAGTGAAGTATATATCTGCATATGAACAGATTGGTTGGCACACTGACAGACTAACACACTGACAGACTTTTTTTTTTTTATCAGATATCAGCATCTATTATATATCAGGTCAGACATGTAGACATCTGTAGATGTAGAAGTAAGTGGCCACTGAAATAGTTGCTTAGCCTGTGAGACCATGAAAAGATGACCTGAATCTCTTTTTAATCATGTGGATTTGAAAATGTGTTCAAAGGCCATCTTGAACAACACAGCATTTCATTGTAGACAGTTTTGTGCATTATCATGCATAGTAGGTTATGTGTTGATTGATTTCTTTTGAAACCCACGTAGATTATTCTGTTTGGTTTCCACTTTTCCTCAGACTGTTTAGTTCTATTGGCTATGTTCATCATGCACCAAATACCAAGACCTGGGTGTCATGTGTATTCTTGTCATCAATGTTGTGTCCCTTTGGACGGAGCAACATCCTCAAAGCATGCTCAGCGGATTTTTATGAAATATTATTGATGTAATTGGTCATTTCATGAATGAAAGGTATCCTGGATTAATGGATTGTGATAAAGGAGCAATCTGAAAACTCTGGAAGTTTCTCTGTGTTGTGGGATGATATATTGCTGATGGAGTGAAATGATTGGACATACAGGTAGTCTTAAACAGTATCATGACATTGATTTTTTAACTCGGTTTTATCATTTGATGTACTCTGATCTCAAATGGTATTATCTGTGTTGCTCTTTCTGAGGATGGTTGAGTCTTTTCATTTTTGATATTTTGTTAAGTGTGGAACTACAGATCGTCAAAAACTGGAGAGCGAGAGGGTCTGAAAGATTGAAGTGAATTAATACCACATAGATATTGACACATTTGTCTATTCTTGTACAAAACTTTATGGTCAGGTCCATTTTGATTTGCTCTGTGAAGAGCTGGCATTCTTCCCCTCCTTTGATTTCCTCTGTGAAGAGCTGACTTTCCTCCCTTCCTTTATCTCCTCTGTGAAGAGCTGGCATTCCTCCCCTCCTTTTCTTTTCTCTGTGAAGAGCTGGCTTTCCTCCCCTCCTTTTATTTTCTCTGTGAAGAGCTGGCTTTCCTCCCCTCCTTTTATTTTCTGCTTGAAGAGCTGGTGACCTCATCTGACCACTGCAGTATGATAAATAGTGTCTCAGTATAAACCATCTAGCATTGCAGCTGTTCAGCTTATGTCTTGTATCTTCTGCAACACTCATGTACATGTGTTTAACATTTTCTACCCATTACATGCAGGTAATTGTTCATGTAAGTGTTCGATGTGAAATGTGTGCATTTTTTTTTCATTGTTTATTCAATTTCTTTTAACGTTTCAGGCAGTTCATACAGCATTTATTACATGTGAAGTGTATATTTGTAGATTGTAATGTCATACGTGGTGACTTTGTTGCACATTTGTGAGCATTTACTTACCCATTTTAAAGTTCATCATGTATTTCAAATTTTTTTCTGCCTCAGTGATGATCAAATATTGGACTGTGAAGCTGCTCATTCTGTGTGTGTGTGTAGGTGCATGTATGTGCATGTGTGTGTGTATGTATGTGAATGTGTGTGTGTGTGTGTGTGTGTGTGTGTACACGTGCATGTATGTTTGTGTGTGTGTGTGTACGCTTTGTGTGTGTGTGTGTGTGAAATCTATAATTTATTATCTTACCTTTGTTTGGGAACAGATTTTTTTGGTTTTAATGAAAGACTCAAGTGTGTGCTTGCTTTTGTTGTTGAGGGAGAGACAGTGGTGAGAGTATAGAAGCATCAACTGTATACTGCTGAGATAGATGTATTATCAAAAAAACCAGTGACTGGTGTCTGTTGTGTTTTCATTTTCACCAGAGTTGGTGTCACTTTGTCGATTGCCTTGCACCTTGAACTGTCTGCTGCCACTTTTCCGTGTCTTTAACTCTGTCCCCCCCCCTTTCCCTCTACCCATGCATTGTATGGTGTGTTTGTTCAGTTACAAAGCAGGTCTGATAACAGTAGATTTTGATGTTGACTTTGGTAAGCTCTCCTTGGGGAGACAGTAGATTTTGATGTTGACTTTGGTAATCTCTCCTTGGGAGACAGTAGATTTTGATGTTGACTTTGGTAAGCTCTCCTTGGGAGACAGTAGATTTTGATGTTGACTTTGGTAAGCTCTCCTTGGGAGACAGTAGATTTTGATGTTGACGTTGGTAAGCTCTCCTTGGGAGACAGTAGATTTTGATGTTGACTTTGGTAAGCTCTCCTTGGGGAGACGCATTGTCAGAGAGCAGTGTTTTTACCACCACCAATCTCCCTCTCAGTCTCCCGTACTTCCAACACCTCTGTTTCTCCCTGTCATCCCCAAAGACAGGGGTTTCCTGGGTGGATGCAACAGGGGTTATGATAGAACATTTCTGTCAAACAGCAGGGGCCAGAATAGCTCAGTTGGTCGAGCACCAGACCCATAACCCAGATGATCCTGGGGTTGCTGGTTCGAATGTCCGCTGGGCTGTTTCAGTATAGGATTTTTCCCTAGGATTAAACATTGGTTCTGACTCCATTTCCAAAAAAAGGTCCTTCGAATGAGACTGTAAACCAAGGTTCCATGTGTAAACCCATGCATTATATCTTGTACATACATAAAATCCCATCTACAATTTTTGGATGAAAAGGCAGGTTTTACTGTTGATATGGATGACACTTTGGTTGGATAGATACCATGCACCCTGTATGAAAAATTCACAGAATGAGGGGGCGGGGGGTGGGGCGGAGCCGAGTGATTGGTATTGACTGTATGACATGAGAAATGAGTGAATGTAATGCCTGCAGGCAGCTCTTCAGTCGGCTCTCTTCTGGTAGGCAGCCTGTCGCCTGAACAGGAGCGTGAATTGTAAAGCGCTCGGAGTTTGGTTTCTAATGGTGGATAAGCTGTGTGTAAATACTCTTAATAATAATGATAAAACACTGCTGTCAGTCTGACTGTTACAGGCTCAAATCTTGGCAGCACATGGTGGGTGAAGGGAATTTTTGTCTGATCTTTCAGGTCAGCGGCTGCAGACTTGGTTGTACCCGAAGCCTGTACATGCAGGTGTAGGATCTATGTCAGCATTAGGCAGGTTATAGAAGTGTGACAATACCCAGCATGCACTAGGATACTTGGGAAGGAAAACAATCTACCAAGCATGTCATGTGGCCCATTGAAATTCAGAGCTCTGGACATCCTGAGACATGCTGTGCATGGTTGAATTGTCCTCTGGACCAGTTCTTTGTGGTAGTGAATAATACATTTTTCTTGAGCATTTGACTAGAAACATTGCTGTCGCCTGCCTGTGTTTTTGTTTTGTTTTGATAAGGTGCTTGGGATGTCAGGAAATTGTCATATCAGAGAGAGATGTTCTGGGGACAAGAGGAGTTTTTGCACTCATAAATCAAAGTCAAGATCAAGATGACTGTTTTTCAGACAGCATGCCATTTCGTTTTTTTTTTTTTTTTTTTTTCTTAGTTCAGGTTTTTTTGTTTTTTTTTCTTGTTAGAAAAGGCCAGCATTTTCATCATTTGAGAAGAAATTTTGAAGAACATGTTTCATTCTCATCGTTTTTTAAAAGAAATTTATCGGAACATGTCTTGCCACTTTCATTCTCTCTTGGGAAATTTTGCTGTACCTTAATCATCTGTCATTCTCATTGTCTCAAGGAAATTCAAAGGAAGGTGCAATACCATTTTCATTGCCTTGTAAGAATTTTTTAGAACATGTTTTCAGAATTTTCACTTCTCTCTGTTATACTGTTGTTGAGACAGAAAAATGGAAGTGCTTATTTTTAATAAAAACCATTTCTTATCTTAGTTTGTGTAGTTATTTGATGTTTGCCATGTCTTAGTATGATTCATGTGATCACAGATGTTTTGTGTATCACATATATCTCTTTAGATTTTTCTTTTCAAGAGTTTAGTAACAGCAGCTTGTCTGTTGGACTGTGTTTACCTATGGTGTGTCCACACAAGGACACTCTACTCGCTACATCAATGACCACAGCATCTGTCTGGCATGGACAAGGATCAGTGCCAAAATATGAACCGACTTCTGGAAAAAGGTAGCTGCAATTTTTTTTTGCCATTGCCATCAGATTATGTATTTTAATGTCAAGGAACAAATAAAACACACACGAAAAAAAAATCTGTTCTTTAGTGTTCAGTTTTGAGATGAATGTACAGAGCGATTAAAGAAACAAGAAAAGTATCGAAAGCTCTGTAGCTGTACTCATGATCATCCATTCAAGCTGCTGTTTACATGAGTGAAATGAAATCCAACGTTTGAAAGAAGAGAAGTCTGATCTGACTGACTTTGTTGCTATAGTCCAGCCAGTGATGCAGAGCCCTTTCAGGCTGTCGCTGTGTAAAGAAATGATATGTCACGACAAAAAGGCAACAATCACCTATGAGCTGTCTTCTAAACATGTACAATTCACAATGTGATGGCCAAACTATGGATATTCTTCAGGCCAGTAAAATTAAGCTGTGCTGAGAGCACCAGTTCCACTTTATTTCTGACTCCCAGAAAACAAAAAAAATTGTAATCTTGATGCCACACACACACGCGCAAACTCATGAAAGAAGAAAACAACCAAAATGGCCATTCCAGAATGGATTGCCAACTTCCATTTTGAACAGTTTTTTCTGTATCGCTACCAAGCTGTTGGATTTCAACAAAAAAGCTGGCACGTTACACGTTATATCAAGAGAAGAATGTGTACATACCTTCTACAAAAAAAAAAAGATGAGAGCAATAATGGTAGAACAAAGTGGATGATGGTAAAGAAAGGCAAAAATAAGGAAAATCATGGTCTGCAGAATGACAGGAAATTCAATATGACTAGCACAGAATTTCTAGGACGTGGGGATACAATTTCTTCTGAAAGAGTTCACAATCTCCCAACAGGGGTAAACAGTTGTCTGATGGACGAATCTTCGGTCTTGAAAATGGAGGCAGGTGACTCAAGGTCTGTGGTCTCACACACCACACACACACTCACTAACTCACACACACACGCATTGTGACATCCAGTTTTCATAGGTACCATAGAAGAACTGGCACTGTACTACACCACCATGGTTGGGGACTTGTTCACAGAAAGATAACATCAACTAGATATGCACAAAATAGCATGCGTTCAATGTGTTGCATGTATTGTATTAATATTGTATGTAGTGTATTAATGTAGTGTAATGTATTAAGACATATTAGAATCTGATTTACACACGACATGTGAATCAAAACTTAACATATTCTAATGCCTCACATTTGCATAACCTACTTGTAACGAGTGCTGTGTACTGGTGCTTAACCTATTTCCATACCTCTCAATTGTACAAACTGTCGGGCTTCAGAAATTGTATCCGGATTCACTTGACTGTGCACCTGTTGGAACTTCTGGCCTTTGTACATCCCATTCATATTACACAATTCATTTTGTTTGTTTTTGTTTATCATTATCATGAGTGCACTGCATTTGTCAATATGTTTAAAAAAAATTCTGGCTGCTGAAGTGTAATTTGAGAATTGTTTAAAAAATACAAATAATTTTAGCATGTTTGAAATCTTTCATGACTCGTCCGATTTGTTTCCCTTTAAGTGGCATGATCAGTTTGTATTAAGAGACTGTGAGGGACTGATAATTGGAAGGTCGTGGGTTTGAACCTCATCAGAGGCATACCACAGATGGCTGGCACCGTGGCAGGCACCTTTCCAGACTCGAGTGTGCTACAGATCTAACAGATGAGGTAGGCACACTCTAGTCTCATTTAACCATGCGGTTGATTCTTTTGATACTTTTGTTTCAATTTTGTGAGGAATGCTACAGATGTCTGTATCATTTGGATCAGTTTGATCCTGTGAATACAAAAGGAAACAGTAAGAGTAGCCCTGTCCTGTTGTCCAAGACCAAAGATGAAACTCGAGACATGTCTTCAACCGTCTTTAAAAATGAAGGAAATGTTATCTTGGATGCGAGTTTTGTGCCTTGCTCATGTTGTCTGAAACCAGAAATCAAACTCTTTGACATTACCATCATGAATCTTCCAAAATGAAGGAAATTTTTGGTCTGTTATTATATGTGATTTGCATGCCTTGCTCTCATGGTAACTGATTTCAGTTTCCATTCCACATCTATGCCCATGCTGTGGCCAAGAAAGCTTTTGCTAGCTCTTCGCCTCCATGGGGAGTGTAAAGCATCAACAACCAGGCTCCACTCCAATTTTCCTTTCTGCGTCTGTCCAGTTAGTTCCCTTCTTTTAACTCTATCTCAGTCTGTCTGGCGGTTTCTCAGTCATCCTCCCTTTCTTCACTTTTTCTTCTGTCAAGTCAGCGTCTGACTGGTGGTGCTGGATTCCTGTGTGGGCTGACTTGGAGGTATGTTACAGGGCAAAGAGGGATGAGGAGTGGATCAGTTTTGGCACCACAACTTAGCGTTTATCATCACTTGAGGCTTTGATCTTGCCTCCACTACAGGTTAGATCAGAACAGGCACCACTGTACTCTGCCAAAGTGACACGGCGACAGTGCACGATGCCGTGCTGGGTTGCCTCATGACAACCTAGTACCGTTACCTGTGGACCCCGTGCAATGGGACCGACATGAAGAACCGAACGGACAGGGGAAAGCACTGCCAACTAGTGAACATATGATCTACGACATGACAAAACAGTAAACTGACCGTGTGTGAATGTATGTTTGTGTGTGTGTCTGCATGCATGCTTGCATGTGTGTGTGTGCATGCATGCGTGCATATGTGTGTGTGTGTGTGTGTGTGTGCGGGCGTGCGTGCACAAAGTGTGTGTGTTTGTGTGTGTGTGCGTGTGTGTGTGTGTGTGTGTGATGGCAACAAAGCCAACAGTTGTACACATACATGTTTATGTGCCAGCTTCACAGCAAAATGAAATTGGTTACATAGTTTATTACAATGACACCACACTACCATATAAAACAGCTGAATGGCAAATGCAATTATTCTCTGATCACAAAACACATGCAAATGTCAACAAACCTTTGAAAAACCAAAGCCTATGGTTTTACTTTAACAATCTTCACAACAAACACCAAATAAGCCATTCCAAGCAATTCCATTTCAAAGAAATACTCTGACATTCCAACAAAGGGAATAAACAATATGCTTGTGATGTGAAAAAAAAAAAAATGACAGCTTGCAGTTTATCACTCACAATTGCCATAAAATAATGTCTTAATTTCTCAGGATTATGACAAGTTGTTTGAAGCATCTATTTTTAACATTCTTACAGTAATAATGCTAAGGAAAGAAGCTGGTACAGTACTGTACCATTTGATACAATCATTTTTAACATGACTATGTAGTAATGCTAGGGAAGTAAGTTTGAACAGTGCTATACTGTTTGAAGCATCCAGCATTGTATAACATAATTACGAAATACTGCTATGGAAGTTAGAACAGTGCTATACCACAAACTGACCTTGTGTATCAAGGAATTTCTGACGGAATTTTCCTATCCTTCAGCTCAGCAGTTCAAATGCCACATCAAATATTAAACAAGCATAGGGATCATAGCTACACTTTCACATTTGTTTTTATATTATATGTAAGTCGGAAGGTCACTGAGGGGCAGGGGAGAGTGAAGCGGAGATGAGTTGCTATCTTGTAACGCTGCAGAGCTGTGATCTGCATGTGCTGGAAACATGTCCACAGTCAGCTGAAAGCGATTCCCCACAATCATCGCTGGATTACATAAACACAGACCTACAAGCAGATTCCTGTTTGGTGAAGGAAAAAAAGTCCATTTTCCTTTTCATATTAAAAATGGGGAGCACACCAGTAATCTCATACAATGATAATTATTACAAAAGCAAACGCACAACAAATCGCAATTACCATGAACTGAAAATCATCTGGTATGAGTCCACAAAATGTGACACGAGATCCACAGTGCTGAAAGAAGCTTGGGCATGTTACAGCAAAGCCAGGACACAAATGGAACTACACTCTCGACAACAACAACACAGTTCTGTTGTAGTTATATATCAAAAACACCACTGACAAAATCTTGGCTACAAATGCACAAACATCCAGGCTGTAACACAGACCAATTCCAGATATATTTATAACATTCTTAAAAAAAAAAAAATGGCTGAAACAGTGGCGTATTTTACCTGTTCAAGATCATTTCCTTGCACTGATTCTCTGTGGTTCAAATAATGATCTATCTACACATCTCAAGTAACTAATATACACATTTGCTTTTATAAAAAAAAAATCAAAAAAAAAAAAATCAGACTGCTGGATATGGTTTTTTAAGTGCACACTGACAGTTTGATTTGAAACCAAGACTCGCCATAAAAAAAATTCCTATCAGTTAACAGAATGGCAGTTCAAGAACTTTTTGATACAAATGCAGGCGACACCGCTCTAAAGCAGTTCATTTACCAGACAGAAGCCTTTAAAAGCGTGCCAGTATCTTCTGGCTGGGAAACGACACACGCTTGAACTTCTTCTCCCTTCACTCTGTAAACGGTCCTGGAGGTGCTGCACTGAAGAACTGTTCACCAAGTTCCTCCGGGTCTGCTGGTCGTGTGCCAAGGACTGGGTATCTGAAAATGGTTTCTCTGTCCATTTTATCATGCCAGTCCATTTTATTTGTCTACCCCCTCATCTCCCTCCCTCAACTGTTCCTTCGAGAAGTACTTAAGGAAGGCCACTGGATCCGACTGTGGCCATACCAACGTTTTATTGGGGGAGGGGGGGGGGGGGGGACTGGTGTCAGCAGAACTATTTATAGTCCCTTGTGCTGCTTGATGGCTTGGCACACCTGTTCACTGCTGATGTGATCAGTACAGCCGACGCCTAGTACCTTGCCAAAACACCTTGTTTCTGATGGCTTGGCACACCTGTTCACTGCTGATATCAGTACAGCCGACGCCTAGTACCTTGCCAAAACGCCTTGTTTCTGATGGCTTGGCACACCTGTTCACTGCTGATGTGATCAGTACAGCCGACGCCTAGTACCTTGCCAAAACACCTTGTTTCTGATGGCTTGGCACACCTGTTCACTGCTGATGTGATCAGTACAGCCGACGCCTAGTACCTTGCCAAAACACCTTGTTTCTGATGGCTTGGCACACCTGTTCACTGCTGATGTGATCAGTACAGCCGACGCCTAGTACCTTGCCAAAACACCTTATTTCTGATGGCTTGGCACACCTGTTCACTGCTGATGTGACCAGTACAGCCGACGCCTAGTACCTTGCCAAAACACCTTGTTTCTGATGGCTTGGCACACCTGTTCACTGCTGATGTGATCAGTACAGCTGACGCCTAGTACCTTGCCAAAACACCTTGTTTCTGATGGCTTGGCACACCTGTTTGCTTTGACATGCTGTATGTGATCCAGTTCAGCTGAGTCCAGTACGCCTAGTACCTTGCCAAAACACCTTATTTCTGATGGCTTGGCACACCTGTTCACTGCTGATGTGACCAGTACAGCGACGCCTAGTACCTTGCCAAAACACCTTATTTCTGATGGCTTGGCACACCTGTTCACTGCTGATGTGACCAGTACAGCTGACGCCTAGTACCTTGCCAAAACACCTTATTTCTGATGGCTTGGCACACCTGTTCACTGCTGATGTGATCAGTACAGCCTACTGCCTTGCCAAAACACCTTCTTGCTGTGGCTTGGATTCTTTTTCCCAGTTCAGCAGCAGGCGTCTATGTTTGAGATACACACAGGAAGATGCAACATACCAACACAAGCAGGAGCCTGATCGATTGTTTCAAAGCGGTATTTTCTGCCCCTCCACACTGGTTTCAGTCGGGAACAGTGCCGGTGTTGTCTCTGCTGTCCTCCAGAGGACTGTTGGTTTGGATTCCACACTGCTAATGATGGATCACAGGTAAGTAAACCTCTGAACTGTTCCAAGCTTCTGTTCATGTTCAGACAGATTAATGGTGGTGTTGTGGCTGGCCATTGCATCGATCTTCTCAGCGCTGAAGTAAACAGAACAGTTCATATTTCCCTCAACCTCAAAAGCCTAACACTTCCAAGAAAACTCAAACTTTTAATCTCAAACCCAAGCGACAATATCACGTCTATTCCGATGGAGCTGAAGCTCAAACTTTTGAGTACAGCTTGTACAAGTACCTGGATCTGCACTGTGGATGTTCTCTGTCTCGAACACCTACAACCCTGGTGGACGAAGAACAAAACCCACACGACAATGTTCTAGTGGCTACATCAGAGCAGCCGTGGAGTGTTAACAGACACCCTGAATGACAGTGGGCATCGACAATATTGCGTTTGGGGCGAGTGTAAAAAAACATAATCTGAGTGCAAAATTTATTATCTACAAACCTCCAGTCAAAGTGAATGAGAATGTAGAGACCAAAACTTGCACGACAATGCATGTCACACTGATATATTTGGAGTGAGCGTAAAGACTGAAGCCTGAACTTTAAAAAAAAAAAAAAAGTTTTTGTAATATCACAACGGGGGTGAACAATGCCAAAGTTGCCAACCCCTCTCAGCTATCTTTATGTACAATGTGGAAATCATGGAGAACCATTTTGATTTTTTTTTTAAAGGAATACCTGGACACAATGTTGCATCAGCGTGCATGGCATGAACGTAAACTTGTCAGGATACCTTTGCTGTTCAAAACCTAACAATCTCCTGCATTTCACTGCGGCAACAACTTGCTGACCAATAAAATGAATCATCATCTTTTCTGTAGCCCTACAAATCACACATGCTATCTGAAAGCAGAAAAAAAAGACAGTATCAAAAACAACACGCAATCACATACTCAACAAATTCTTAACTCCTCATTTTTTTTTTCGTACATTTTCAGCCCACCAGATATGGGCATGAATTAATCATAGACACACATCCACCACCTTCACTGAACCGAGGCACTGCAGTACTCCTCTGCAGAATACAGCAAAAATGTTTGAAGCATTAAGAGTTAGAATCAACACACAAAAAAAGAATTAAAAAGTGAAGATAAGCAGAACATGCTGCTTTATTGTCACTCCTTTTCATACATATAAAAAAGATCATTCATTATTTAGATATTGCACGTGATTGAAACATCTGATTACTTAGGATAGCAGCTAACTCCATACTGAAAGAAAAGAACTTACTGTGCATGATAAATGATATGCTCTCCTCTCCCCCCCACCCCCATCAACACAGATCCTTTCAGCTGTACAAAGATCAGTGTCTGGGTATGATTTGTGTCCGACTAAGAAGCACTCTACAGCATACAATTTAGTATGGCTTGACTGGTTAAAAGTCACGTTCACACTAACATATCACCTATCTTTCAATGATCATGGCTATAATAAAAAGAAAAAAAAAAAAAAGGGGGGGGAGGGAGGGAATAATAATAATAAAAAATAAGGGGAATAATCAAAATAGCTGACTGAGCCACCAAACAGTTCGTCTGATTTGTGATGAATGCTGAAGCATTTTCCTTCAAATATGCTCATACAGCAAAAAAAAAAAAAAAAAAAAATAATATATATTATATATATATTACACACACATACACACTCACATTAAAACAACAAACAAGCAATAATAAAAGTGCAAAAGGTATCAAAGTTACAAATGCATAAAACTAAACTCTGGTAAGAATTTGTGTAATATTGTGCAGTTCTCCATGATAATCTATCTTCAGGTCTCTGTCATTTCCGTCTTTTCACAGATACAAATCCTTTTCCACATTTACTCCAGATATGTACATAGTCTCTTAAGGCTGCACATTGTCATAAATAAAAGATGTCAGAACCCATTCTTGAATACATTTCCTGACCCTCGATGGATTAATACAAGATTAAAATGACTAAAACATTCAAAGAGTATGGAAGACCAAGGGTAAAAACGCACACACAGACAAAAACAGCAACAATGGTAAGCATGCCAATTGCCTGCCAGCCAAAAAATGATAACCAGTTGAGATATGCAGGGTTGCAGCATCCAAACATGCAATGAAATCACAACTTACATCTAACACCAACAAGAATAAACCGCCTACAATAATAAAAGAACCACATGGCACCATTGCACAAACTAACAGACAGAAGAAGAAAATATAGGTGGGGCAGAGACCAGAAGAAAGGAAAAAAAACATGTTCCACTTCTGATTTCCGTACACTATGCTGCTTTTTCTACGGCCACGTAGCACAGCAACATTAGTGCACAAATGTTTGAACAAACAAAATGTGCAGCTGGAGTCTTCCATTTGACCCAGTTGAGCATGAAACCGTTTTAGAATACTGATTTATAAAATTACAATTATGCTTCTTTTTCTTTTTGGGTATAATTTTTTTTTATCTTTTCAGTTCCCCCCCCCCCCCCCCTTTTTTTTTTTGTTTGTTTGTAATAAAATGGATATTCATTACACAAAAGACAGAACTGCAGAAAAAAAAGGTGGGAAAATGTGCATTCATGACAACGTACTCATGAACTTGACTGACAAACTGATAAAAGTATATGCTGAAGGAACAAAGCTGCACAACCTTTCACCCCCTGGACGTAATGCATAGTTCATATACACTACTCACCCACCTATTCATAGGTTTTATCAGAACAGCCCATCTGACCCCACAGAGCCTTTCCAGGGCTGTCAAACTCATAGGAAAAAGTCACATTCTGAATGGGTCAGACAACAATAAAAAAAAATATTCCACAAAAGAACTTATTCCACAAAAGAAAACCATAAAAGCATGACAGGGTAGCTAACCTGCTGACATCCTTACAGTGGACAGAATTAGTCTTTGCTGAAAGCACCTTGCATTCCCCTTGATTTCTCTCCCCTAGATTAAAAGAAAATCTGAGAAAAATTTTATGAAAAACATTTAAATGCCACAAAAAAGCATAAACATTTTGGCAAACAGACGCAGCAGAGTGGACAGCTACCGTCCACTCTGGACAACGAGTACAATTTTCACCAGATTCTAACCAAAAAAGCCGGCATATTATCATTTATGACTGAACAAAAAGTGTATTGTAAAAGAGTTTCCAGAGTCAGGAGAACAATTCACAGAGCCAGAAAAAACAGACAGAAGTAAAGACAGACAAAAGTAATATTCAAAGCGACAGAAAGAAAAACAAAGGTAAGAATCAAATTGACAGAAAAGACAGAAAGAAAAACAAAGGTAAGAATCAAACTGACAGAAAAGACAGAAAGAAAAACAAAAGTAAGAATCAATGGGACAGAAAAGACAAGAGTCACTAGTGCAGAACTTCCAGAAGGCAGGGGGAAGCTAGATATGCAAGACGTAACCTACGCCGTTCAGCCTTGATAAAGAGGCGCTAGTCTACAGCTGCAGATGCACCAACCCACCGCCTCTGAGGGAAAACTTTTACTGGCTGTCAATCAACAACTTGCGGGTGGGGTCCTGGTAGCAGATGAGTGAAACGGAGCCCTCTCCTCTCTTGGCTTTGTACCTGGGAGACAAGAACACCCACAGATCAATGATCCCAACTTCTCTTTGTGCTATGTGCCTGCAAGTAATACTGAATCAACACATCAGCCACACAAAACTCTTCAGTTTAAGCACTTTTGATTTTAAAGGTGAATGGCTTTTTTGTTTTGAGGGGTAGGGTTGTGAACACATGGGTGAAACTGGAAAAAAATTGAAAAACTGAAAGGTCAGGGTCCAGGGCCGCCTAGGCCCCTGGCGGGGTCCTGGTGGGGGGCCCTGGGGGGCAAAGCTCCCCGCCGAAATTGATTTTTTGAAAAATTCAGACAGTTTTTGTGGCCTCTGGTGAAAGGAAATTTGGAACTGAGGCCTTGTTTGAAACACATACTTACTGCTTATATGTGAACAAAAGTCATCATTTTAATTTAAAAAAAAAAAAAAAGAAAGAAAAAACTTACCCCCCAAAAACCAGCTTGGTTGGTGCCTTAGACATAGATGGGCAGTAAGGGTATCAAGATCACAAATCTGTGCATTTTCTAAGGTCTTAATAGAGTTTCCACTGAACTTCCAAAACTAACCCATTTTATTACACGGAAGAAATAGAACCTTTAGTAGTTTTCCCCATCCTTTTTCCAGAAAACTAACCCTCATATTTATTTTTCTTTTATGTTTTCTTTCTTTACATATTTTTTTCATACTATTATGTCTCTCTCTCTCTCTCTGCCTTACATTCTTCTTTGTGTGTGTGTGTGTGCGTGTGTGTCACTAGGGGGAAGGGGAGGGCATGGAGGGCTGCTGAAAAAGATCTTAGTGAAATTCTAACCTTCATGCTTTTAATATGGTCCGGACTTCTGGCATGCTTTGCTAGCCGAGATTTTCCATTGGATCCATACTTGAGGTCAGAGTTGCACACGCGGCAAAAGGCTACACCAGGTTTGTTCGTTTTCAAACACCAAACACGATGTTGTCGTTTTTCATCATCTAGTTCGTTCAGCCAAGCCCATCGCCACTTATTAGTGATGCCAGCGTTGATCTCCTCAACTGAATCACCTTCTTTAAAATAAGACATCCTCACGGTTTCCAACGAACTCCAAACTCAAAATCTAGATTTCGGCAAATGGTGCTTTATCTTTGTTCCCTAAAATAAAGAGTACTTTCGATTCGGCACTTCCGTTTTATGGTAAGACGCACTCGATACGTAATTTGTGCAATTTTAGAGACTGTTTTGGAAAAAACTTTTTTTTCTTTTCAGATTTACGAAAAATGGAAAATTCCGTCTCGAATAATTTCATAAAACAGATTCCGTCCTCAGACTGAAGAAGTTTCACCCATGTGAACAGCATGGGTAGGGGTTGGGGGGTAAGGCATTTCTGCTTTTTAAATCCTGAATTTTGAGTATGAATGTACAAAGTGTGTGTGTGTGCATGTGTGTGATAGAGAGCGAGACAGAGGGAGTGCGCGCATGTTAGTGTGTGTGTGTTTGTGTGTGCGTGTAAGTGAGAGAAAGATTCTACTGCTTCATGAGCTCTTTGAACTATACAATTTGGGACGTCACTAAACTCATCCACTCAGATATGTGTGTGTTGAAACCATACAGACACCGACTGGAATATGACTGTTGTTTTTCCTGAGATTCAGAAATTACAATTCAAGTTTATTTTTAAATGATATTTTATGCGCACTGCAGTCTTTATCAAATATCCCACGCATTCTGCTTTCCTGCTAACGAAAATGGATCAATCCCTGCTTAAATGTTGCACACACTAATACATTCACCATCATTGTTTTCTCAAACATGTCCAAATATAAATCTTAAATCTAAACAATTCCGATATTTTCCTCTGCGGCCAAAGTCATGTACAATTCTATATACTTTAGCAGGTGTCATTTCATTTTAAGCTAAATGTAGAAAACAGAGAGAAACAGAGAGAGAGAAACAAAGAGTGCATGCTTGTACATTCAAGAATTCTAAAGAGACTTCCATTTTTCTAACTGACTGCTACAGGACCAGGAAAACAAAAAACCATCAGTCACTGATGGAAACTTAACTTCCACCTAATTTTCATGTGTAAGGGGAAAAAAACTAACTCTTCCCCCCTAAGTATACCTCACAAAATTAGAATGAATCCCAAGAAAACCTGGTCCATTAAACTGACAGGGCAAGCACAATCTAGAAATTACTTCATGTGAAACCAAATACCTTTCCCATACATTATATTCCAAAAGACACTTTTCAGAAAGTTTCACTTTTTCCCAAACTTTCACATGTTACCATAACAACAAAATTATTTAAATTCACTTAAATCTACTAGCGATACATTTTTTGGGGAGCGCAAATAAATGAACTATGTGTCCTAAAATGGACAAAGACAGAAAACAGTCCAACACTGATTCACACCTTTCCCTCAGTCTTTGACAATGTAAAGAGTGAAAAGAAAAAAAAACAAAACCACAAAGATGGCATGCTTTATAAAATACAGATAAACAACTGAAGAGTACATTGCTCGAAAAATTTTTGTATATAAGGATTTTCTGTCCAATTGGCACCTATATGTGCCGATGTTAGTAGACCGAGATTGAATTATGAAATTCTGACCTTGTACATTATATTAGAATTGATAGTTCCCTAGAACTGTTATGTCGCCCCAAACAGCCCCACTGGAAACTGTACAGGACCTTTAAAAACCAAAATATGTAAACTTTCATAATACACTCAGCTTGCCTCAGGAAGTGCTCTCTCTCTTTCTCTAACAATCAGAGATGCTCTAACCTTTTGTGTTCAAAGTGTCAATTGGTATTACCGTTATGTCTGATATGTTTGTTTATTTCCATCTCTACCCTTTGTTCTTTGTCTTACATCACGGTGTACTGTATGTGAACTTTCTTGAATAAAGACACAAACTTAAAAAGAAAAAAAAAAGAAAAGACGGCATGCTTTAACAGCTAGGGGTGCAGCCCGACAAGTTCACTTACTCTTGGCATGTCCGCACCAACAGTGTGTCATTCTCTTCCAAGCTGTACTCCTTCCCCTCCACCGTCACAGTGGATTTTCCTTCCTGTTGTCATGGTGACATCAACACACAGTCAGCACCAGCACACTTTCAGCTGTAAAGGAACTTCTCAATGACTATTCAAGTCCTTTCAGTAACTGGGTCGTTAGGGGGAAGGGTCTTGACTGGGAGGAAGATCCAGTCAAGACAAATCTGTAGACCATGTCTTCTGCTACCTAGTATGTGTCTCAGACACATTTTGCTGCAAACTGAATGAGCGTCATTTGACATAACTGTGTTACATGTGAAAGAAGAGAGAGAGAAAGAGAGAGGGAATGAAAGCGTGCGTGTATGTGATTTTTACCCCATGGTAGTTCCATGTCACCGAGGGCTAAAGCTTGTACTGAATGTTGTCACTAGCTGTGTGCATACTGTCTTTCTTTATGGGCTAAACAATGCGATCTACAACAATTTCCTTTGTTAATTCATTGCCAATAAAGAATCTTGAATCCTGACAAAATGAAAACCATTTCTGACAAGAACTACTGCTTATGATATTCGTAACACTTTCCAACATGTCTGTTCTTACCTAGGTATCGGCATGTGGTCAAAGAAACAGACTCAGCCAGGCGATATTCTGCATGCCAGAGTTTGCCAGAATTTAAGCTTTTTTGTCAAAACACCCAAATTCTCAAACTGGCACGCCAAGATAACACCACAGTTCCACTCCTCAAGCATAACTACCACTTGTGAACTTTTGAGTATAGATTTTTTCTTGGTGCATTTTTTTGTTTGTCATATTTGTTGTATTTCTGCTGCCAGTGTGTACAAAATATGGTGAAGTCGTACAGGTAAATAAGTATGGAGCTCCAATGCGCAGCATGCATTTCGTGTAGGTCAAATAAGCCACAACAACAATAGAACAGTCCCAGGCACACACACAAAAAACCCCCAAACAAACAAAAACACACTTTGATGGGAAACCTAGAATTAAAGTGTCCACTTTGGTGGGTAAACAAACATACAAAAAAATCCACTTTAACAGATAAACAAAAATTAACATCAGCAGGGAAAAAAAAAGGTGGTACTGTACTACAGTGCAGTACTCTCCCTGGGGTGAGAAGCCCCGATTTCATTCACAGAAATCTTTTGTGACAAAGATGTTGTATAGTAAGTTGCAATACAATAAATGGAGATAAACAGTTCACAAGTCTGTAGCTTTGATAACCCAATGGATCTACGCTGGTACGCCACATCTGGCACATTGGTTTACTGGGTAAGAGCTGCGCTGTGGATGTTCCTCTGACAACGGTCACTACTGTTTTGCACATTTCCGTTTCACTGCTGCCCTGATAATCACACAACACCCTTTAAGATTTACACAACTTCTTTTTTTCACTACTTAGAAAAAACAACAACAAAGATCCACCCCTGACACAGATAAAAACACAGATCTGCGGATGCACAGTTCATAATATTGTAACTTAAAACAACCATATCCTTACGATTTTGGATAAAACTAGCCAGTGTTGAATGTGTCAACACTCTGCTTAGCATAGCGTTTTCTTTTCTTTTCGCAATTATTTAATGTATTAAAAAAGTGCCAAAAATCATTCAGTTCAATGCAACAACAACATAAAATATGTACAGCATAAAAATACCATATGATACAGGCAAACAGCACAGCAAAATCGCCAGTCAGTGCCCATTCCAGTGGCTATATTCTCAACACTCAGTTCACACATTACAAC
Source organism: Conus canariensis (assembly GCA_033310375.1). Lineage (NCBI taxonomy): Eukaryota > Metazoa > Mollusca > Gastropoda > Neogastropoda > Conidae > Conus > Conus canariensis. Next base: position 55,872,684 of record CM065723.1, read on the forward strand.
ATAAGCACAAGCTCATTTTAAACTTTAACAAGAGAAAAATGATTTGAAGACTTCCAAGGGCAAAAACAGGTGAACAGGCCATAAGGGCAGAAAAACAGTAGACAAGAGTAAAGACGATTCACAAAATGATAGAAGGGCAGAACTGAAGAGAGTGACAAGAAAAGAAGAAATCCCTAGCATAGAATTTCCCATAGGAGGAGATACAGCAGGGACTGAAACACAGGTAAATATGAAATGCGGCAGGGAACAGTAAACAATAAACAACAAACAAGTAGGGCAACTCTTGCTCCCACAAGAAAACAAATACACACCCGTAACTCCAAAGGAATGCTGCTAACGGCACAGAATCGCCTAGCAGATATGACAGTACAGAGCACACAGAACAAACAAGGAAACATCTCCAAAAGGGATCAGGGATTGAATTTTCACTGAAAGATCACCCCTCCCCCCTTCCGCCTGCCTTTTGCCCCCTCCACTCCCTCTCCCTCCCACTTCTACATATTCTCATGGATTCTTTCTTTTTTTTTTTTTTCAAAATCAGAGACACAAGCAGGTAAAATTCCTGGTTTAATGGAAGCCCTGTACGTACAGTGCTCCAAGACCTGCAGGTATGGAGAGAAAGGGTCTGACTCATGAATGGAGATGTGACATTTCAGTGGATGGATGCAGCTCACAGCGCTCTCCTCAGACCCCCTTGAGACGGAGTGGGGAAGGAAATGACCCAAGGCAAAGAACTTACCACCTGCCAGATGAAGGTCTCTGCTTTGTCGCACTTGCCCTTGTTCTTCCCCTTGCCGTACACTGTCACCTGGTACACAGCAACCACCACACCAGCATGTCAACAAGAAATGAACCCGACATGACATCATGTTAATGATCCTAGTTAAAAAATAAAAAGATATTACTTTCATTATCAATCAGTCTGCTTAGCATATTTCTTAAGAACTGATATCATGACCCCCCACCCCCACCCCCCACACACATGAACACACCCAGCCTGGAGATTTTGCCATCTCTTGCTGTGTCAGTTAACCCTTTCACCGCCAAAGGCGCCTTTTGGCGACGACAGGGCAGAGCGCCGACGTCGCCATTTGGCGACAAAGTAGGGTGACCTAACTTCCGATACTCTCACGATCCAAGTTCATGAGATAAAAAGCCAGCAATAAACGTCATAGTTGGGGGATGGTCTGGCCCGTGCTCACAGCCATTTGCTTTGTCAGAACACTATTCGGTTCAGTGTTTTATCGACTTTATTCTGATTGTTTTTCCATTCACTATGACATCACCACCAAGCACTTTACGTACTCGACCTTGCCGTACATTTACCACACATCAAGTGCTGGGAATATTGAATAGACGGTCAGTTGTTCCTAATACTGATGAAGAAGACCCAGATAGTTACAAGGAAACAACGATAGTGAGGGCTTGACCGAATTATTGCAACGTGAAGCGTTGGACCGTGGCCAAATAGTTGGGAGAGGAGGCGTGCTGACGAGAGATAAGACTAGATGCCCACTTACTACCGCTGTGCCCCAGTGTTTTTGCGTTGAGCCAGCCAGCACTGACCGACTGTTCACTGACTGACTGATGGGTTATGTGAGGGGGCGAGCTATGAACTTCACACACGCTGTGGGCCGACACTTGCTGGTCGAGGTTGAAGGGGGCGTGGCCGACTGACACGCGAGAGGCGAGCCACAGAGACGTGTTGGGTGGGTTTTATGAATAGCTGAAGGGCTCTCAAAGGTTCAGAGACCAACAGGCACATGGCTGACTTTGGGTTCATAAAAAAATATTACTGTTGAGAGTGAAAGGGACGTGTGTGTGTGTGTGTGTGTGTTCCCTTTTTCTTTCTTACATGTGTACCAGTTAGGCATAAGCATGTGTGTGTGTGTGTGTGTGTGTGTGTGTGTGTGTGTGTGTGTGTGTGTGTGTTCCCTGCTATTGGAGTAGTTGTGTTTGTGGCTGTTTCTTCCACTTTTCTGTTGGAAATATCATACTTCCTGGTCTTCAATTGTGAGTGGAGTATTTTTCCTCCCTTGTTGAGAGTTTGTTGGCATTCTTTCTTCATTTTTTACGTTTAGAAGAACATAACATTCTTTTTTTTATTTTGCATTTTTTTTGCACTTGAAAGTACTAAAAATTTGAAATTGTTGTTTACTTACCATTACTAACATGTTATGATATAATAAAAGTACAGTGTATCTCCTCCATTTTACAAAAAATAGCATGAGAATTGGTTTAGTTCCAGAGATATCCGCGTTTCACATATGCTGGTATAAAATAAGAGCTTTTTTGGAAAAATGGCTGGCAATGGGGATTTATGCAAAATAGAATGTCTGGCGGTGACAGGGTTAAGGTTCTATGTCAGCAAGATTAACCTCTATATCTACCTAACTATAATCTTTCACAAACCATTAGCATTTACATAAATCACAGTCTTCAAACTTCCATACAGGTTTGAAAATTAACCAACACCTAACAGCTTGATTTGAGAGAAAAAAAGTTTTCCCCATGTTTTAAACTCCAAATCCATATATCTATATATATAAGGCTGCCTCCCAAGTCCCTTACTGACAATAAATGCGTATTTCCAGAACCAGTGCAAGCAGGTGTCTCCCTCCAGTGCGTGCCACTGTCCATGTAAGGAAAGTCCCAATGAATTTGCCAGCCCAGAAGACTAACATGATAGTCACAGTAACAATGGCTCTAGAGGGATATTTGAAAGTGAGATCACCATTGGAACAGGGCATGAAGGGCCTCATAACTCTATAGACAGACTTCTTATCATTAATGAGCATGTTAAACATGAAGCTGCGAAATTCCATGTCAGTCTGAGACAGTAAGCCACGGCTTTGGTCTGTGGTTCCTCTCATAAAACATGTACATACCAGCATTATCTCACAGTTCTGGGAGATCCAGGCACCTGCATAGTTGTTCAGGAAATTTAAACAATACTTTCAGTAATGCTTCTACAGAGCGAATGAAATTTGACTATATCATTCCAGTCTTTCCGTATGCTCCAATAAAACACTTAATGACAACAGACATGAACTGGCCAGGGTAAAACAAAAGAATCCAACAAATATGGGTTGAACCTGTGACGTCAAAGCTTGAAACTCAATGCACTACCTAAGCATTATAATATCTGATGACATTCAAATGATATACTACTTCCTTACATGGTTTGTAATTAAATCAATTTGTTCTATTAAAACAGACCTGTATCCCCCCACCCACCCTTTTTTTTTTCAAAGAATCAAAACTACAACCAGAAACTGACCTGGAACTGATAGGGGTCACCAAACACTGGGATGGACCCTTCCTCGTCCAGCTGGGTGCGATTCTCCGCAATCCATCGTCTGAGGTCAAAGGGGTCCTCCAGGGCTATTTTGGAGTTGGGTGTGACTGGAGGGTTCTTGGGTATGGTGCCTGGAACAATGCGTCAGAGTTAACCAGTTACCCACGTAAACCCACTTCCTTCCCAATCTTTAAAAATAAATGATAGAAAGGTTTATACAACACCATATTTAGCGCTGAATAAGTTTCAACTGGCACTCTCATCCATATCCTGTTAGATAAGCAGAAAATGGCTTGCTGATGAATACAACTGAACCACTGATCAACTGGATTTCATCAACTGATGTAAAAGTCAACAAAAGAAAGAAAGAAACCAACGAAAAAATGCTGTTAAGAAACAATCATATTCAACATTTAGAACAAAGCTTATCTGAAAGACAAAGGTTGAGACTTCTGGTGCATATTACAGAGAGATGAACCTCTAAATGACCACAAATCCTTAAGAAAATGGGTCTCTACTGTCAGGGAAGCATCTCATCTATTGTGCAAAAACAAAAAAAATGTCCAGAGAAAAACTCTTTAAAGGGAAAAAGGCTTTATATAGCAGATCTTTTCTATGAGATTTCCCTGTATGAAAAAGGAGGCTTGCAAACCCATCTAAGGCTGAGATATTACATGATCAGATAAAACAAAATTGTCTCACTGGTTGTATATATATATATATATGTATACAAATAAAAACTTTCAATCAACAGAAAAAAATAAAACAAAGTGGCAAGTAAAAAAAAAAAAAAAAGATAACATCAAATACAAACATAAAAACAGACTTTGTGGATTTCTAACACAGTCACTTACAAAGGAAAGCATCCGCTACACCGATCTTCACAATCACATCACTGTTACAAATATGCTATACTTCAAATACCTGTACAAGACAACTAGATGTTACAGATTAGCTAGGATTACCAAGTAACCAATCATACTGTGCTTGAGCCGCACTCATCCAGAGAAGTAAACAGTAACACTGCGGGAAGGTGGAAAGGCAAAAATACCTGGGATTGGTTTCCCTGTCTTGTGCTGCTCCGATTCAAAATATCTGAAACATAAACAGTGATGCAATCGTCATTGCAGCTTTCAAGCTTCATGCTGGTGACAGTCACAAAACAGAAATTCTTTTCCTCCGTAACAGACTTCTTGCTTTCTCTCTAAAAGAGAAATTATGACCAGTCTTCAATCCGTAATACCCCCCAATACAGACACTTTCAAAACATTCTCTCCTTTCAAACACAATCGAGACCTTTCAAAGAAACATTCCCTCCTTTTGAAGACAATAAAGACTCTTTGAAAAACACTCCCTCCTTCCAAAGAAATAAAGCCCCTTAGAAAGAAATACTCCCTCCTTTTAGTGACAAAACAGAAACTTCAGAGAAATGCTCCATCCTTTTGAAAAATAAAGACCCTGAAAGAACAGGTTCAGTGTTTAAATGGAGCTTAGGGAAGTAACACACAAACAAAACAACCTAAACAGATGAGAAAGTGGAAGTTCAAAGAGGACAATTAGCGTGAGGTACATGGCATGTATTTCTAATGCGTGACACTTAAGAATTCCACATTTTGTAGGACAGGTACTGGAAAAAACCTGCAGCCAAAGGACTTAAGATCAGACTTGTCACTAGGTTTTCACTGATGGGAACCAGAGAACAAGTAGAGCGATAATAAATTTTCAGGACAGAAAACAAGAAAGAGAGGGGAAGGGGTAGAGACAACTTTTGAAATGACAGAAAACGAGCAGTGAATTTGCATTCTATCATGGCTTTTATTGGAAACAGGAGAATGACATGGGCAAAGTTATACTTATTAACAGATTGTGAGCTACAACTGACAGTTGGACATAATTATGACAACAGATTGTGAGATGGTGTTGATAACTGAAGAGAATTACGACAACAGGCTCTCAGACGACGCTGACAGCTGGAGAGAATTATCACAACAGACTGTAACCTGGAGTTAACAGCTGGAAAGAATTAGTAGAACAGAGTGCGAGATGGACTGGACAGCTTGAGAAAATTATTTTAACAGACTATGAGATGGAGATGACAGCGGGAGAGAATTATTTGGAACTGGCAGAATGAGTCAGCTTCTTTTCCTGAAGTGTGTGTGTGTGTGTGTGTGTGTGTGTGTGTGTGTGTGTGTGTGTGTGTGTGTGTGTGTGCATGTGTGTGTATGTGTGTGTGCTTGTCTTTGTGTGTGTGTGTTTACATGAGTGCATTTCACTAAGGTCCATAATTTTTTACCGATTCGTTTTCAGCACAAGTGGCAAATAACAGAGGTAGCATACTGCCCATGTAAACCGGTAACATGATTCTTCAGCTGTAACTGTTGCCCAGTTTCTTCATGTAATCGCTGAAATTCACCGTTCAGGTGCATGGTGATGTAAGCAGCCATGTTGTGGTTACCTCTTGATGACAGGGGCCAGCTGGGAGCCCAGGTCCGTGCAGTGGAACCACTCTTCATACAGTGACTCTGTCGTCAGTTTCCCATCCTTCTCCACGTGGTACCTGCCAGGCACACCGCACGCAACTGCCAATTATGGAAAGCAGCGCTTGTAATTGTAAATGTATGCCAAAGCAGTGTTTGTAATTGTACATTTATGCCAAGCTCCATAAACTAATATGGACACCATCCAAGATATGCATACACATGCACATGAACAAATATGTCATACATGTATGCACATTCAAGTATTCTCATACATGCTAGCGCTCTCTCTTGCTCTGTTTCACATACACACACACATTTGTATATACACACATACATACATCGAGAGAGAGACATCCATACACACATATGTACATGTAATACACACATATGTACATGTATGCATCTATGTATATATATATATATATACACACACACACACATATTGTCCCAATCTGCTGCTAAGGGAGGATTTTATATGTATATTTTGCCAGCCTTTTCATCGCTCCAATTTTCTTTCACAGCCTCTCTCTCTTTCTCATAAACACCTTTGCCTAGTCACTGTTTTAATGAAAGAAATATTGTCAGTTTCAGTTGTTTTCCTCCACTATTTATTTGTTCATATGTCGGCAAAGTGAGGAGATGGTAGCATTGGTGGCAGTTCCTGCAGAGTGGGACCTATATAAGTCAGGGCTCAAAATACCAATCCATCCAATTGTCTGTGACAACTGCATCTTCCAGCGGACGAGAGGAAATTCTCTTTCCACATGTCCGTCTAGCAACCAATTTTTGATTCGGTCAGTGTAAGTGGGGCTGAGAAGTAAACTTCAGAACAAACCGATCACGCTATCCTCTTTCCCAGTTTCATTTTCACACCTTCACCACTACCGCTCGTCCACACCTCCCAAACTTCCGCGTGATCTATACATAAAACCTGTCAGCAGCACACAGGACTTGTGCTTGGTCACATGGAAATGATAGATCTACCCCCTTTATTTTAGTATTAAATATATGAAAAAAGGATGTGGATTTATTTTGGAGTGTGTGTGTGCGATGAAGAAGGAGCAACAGAGACAAAGAGCATGACAGAGATTGTATAATTGTAGTTCAGTAAAAAGAATGTTGAATAATGATAACATGACAATCCCATTTTGTTTTCTTTTCCTACACATGCTGAAAGATGATGGCAAAGGCACCCTGGTAAAAAAAAATCAACAACATTGCTTTACATCCATTTCTCCAAAGCCTTAGCCATATATCAGCAGAATACCCTATTACTGAATCACATTTGTTGACTTGTCACTGTACAACCAAAGGTTATTCTATTAATCATCTTTTAACCTACAAAGGACAAGCAGAAATTTCAGGAGACCAGTAGTTTTTTTCATAAACTTGTTCGCAGTAAAAATGAGGACTACCTAAGAATTTCTAGTCCTGTGTGTGTGTACATAGGAATTTTACTACTAAAACCAGTCTCATGATGTACTTACCTGTCCATATATATATATATATATATATATATATATATATATATATATATATATATATATATATATACTATATATACATATAAAATATATATATATATATACAACACTGCATAGATTTTTCTTCAATGGTACTTTTTTTTAAAGATAATTACCTTTACCTGCCAAGTTTCATGAACTTTCTCTGAAGTAAAATTATTACAAAGGAGGGGGAAAAAAAAGGATTAAGGGATGAGAGGGTGAAGTATAGTGGTGGAGAAGAATTTACACTGGTAATCGATCCTTGTGACACCGTCTCAGATGACTGACACAAACCTCAGACCATCCTTTTCATCCTCGGAGCGCTCACGCTCAATGACCAGCCCGATGGTGTTCTCCTTGCGCTGGGGAGAGTGAGGGATGCAGCCAGGCAGCAAGAAAATCTGCACACACACACACACACAAACTTATATGAAGTCCTGATGAATACACTAATTTATGCATCAGAATAATTTGGTGTCTGTGTTTTCAAGTCTCATTCAAAGCAGATTTTTCTGTCTTCCTTGTCAACTGGACCCTTAAGGCCATCCTTAACTGAATGAACCATGGGCTCACGAACCTAGATCGCAAACTACCAGCGAACCCTAGGTTCTCTCTTAAAGAAGCCCACGATCCACAAGCTAATTCGCAGTTACAGTAAACCAAGAACTGATTCTTAACTGAACATTGAACAATTTTCTACTCAAGGGAGAGAGCACAACCTGCTAAGAGGCGCTTGACTGAGATATATTATTGGGTCTGCTTCACTCTGAACTGTTTGGAGTTGGCTGTAAAGTTAATTTCAGCTATCTCTCTGTCTGAAATCTGACATTTTCATAACATCGTTAACAAAAATATTTCAGTTCTATCAAATGTAAACACTGACTTCTGATTCTAAAATAGAAATTAAGGCTAACCAATCACAAACTGATTTCAGTCAACAGAAAGTTGACATAAATTGATTTCCATCACAGGAGAGCGTTCATACAGTTATTTCCCTATGCGTAAACCAAAACATTTTGCAGAGCATGTTCGGCGATCTTTCTTTCACCTCAAACCTCATCAATCCTTGGTCATCAACCAAAAGATCGGGCAACTAAGAGCCAGGGAGACAAGACTGTCGAGATCACAAACTAGACAAACTAGGTTCATGATCTAAAAGTTCAGTATTAAGAACAGCCTTAAGTAGTGGTCTGCATGTTCTGTAGATGAGAGGATGAACCGAGATTTCATGTGTTTCCTGCACATGAAGGAACCTGCGGAAACAAGACTGCCTTCCATGGCAAAGTTCTGATGGAAAATCCCTGGTCAACACAAGCCGACATCGAAAAAAAAGAAAAGAAAAACAGGTGGCACTGGTCTAAGGTGACATATTCCCCTGGCACAGAATCCTGATTTTCATATGAATAAATCTGTTGTGATGGTAAAGATACATGATGCAATACACTGGGGACAGCATCCTAATTTCCAGGCAGGGAAATTCGTGATGATGAATGTATATAACGTAATATGAACTTCCAGACATTATCCACTAGTCTGCTTTAATCTTCTACACTAAACGCCAGTTATTCAATGACCTGCTCATAAGACATGAACAAGAACATGAAACATATCTTCAACCATGCTTATCAGATATTAAAGAAATAAAAAATCTGTGTGTAAAGTGAGTAGACTGACCTCTCCTTCCTTGATAGGGACGTCTTTGTGCTTGCCTTGCTCTATTACCTTCAGCACCATGTCTCCCTTCACCATGTAGAACAGCTGCCAACACACAACCAACACACACACACACACAACCAACACACACATACACACACACACACACAAACACACATCACATCACAAATGCACACACACAATTAATGTAAAGACATGAAAATACAAACGCATGTACACAAATCACACACAAATCTGAAAACATAAGCAGTAAAAACATGCTTGTCCACATTCACTCACACTAATACATCATATGATGTAAACACACACTTACTTATCAAAAAATAAGTACCTGCAAATTAATATGAGATACTTACAATTACACATCTATATAATATACATAATAACAAGTCACAAAGAAATGATACATGCAGAAACATGCAACAACTACACGTACCTTCCCTAATACTTATTACACCTTACTTATACCTAACCACACGTTCACAGAGAGAGAGAGAGAGAGGCTGGGATGGAGGATAGGACTAGGAGAGACAGTGAGAGAGTGAATGAGCGAGAAAGAGAGACACAGAGAGAGAAAGACAGAGAGAAACACAGAGAGAGACTGAAAGTAAAGACTGAGAAAGGTGGGAGGAGTGGGGAAGGAGAGAGAGTGACAGGAATGGGGTGATCACACAGACAGAGACAGACATACAGACACAGGAAGTAAGTGAGTAAATAAGGTCAACAGTTAATTTCTAGCAGTTCTTTTTTCTGGCATAGTCAATAAACTACAATTTAAAAAAACAAAAAACAACCAACTACCACATGAATAGTTTCTCATTAGAATTAGGGCAGACCTGATACTCTCTGTGTCAGAAAAATCCAAATCTAACGAGATCTGAAGGAGTTAATCAAATACCACAAACATCACAAAGTCTGCACCTCCTCTCCCTCCTCAATGTGGAAGTCCTTCCGCACATTTGGACCACTGACATAGAACACCTTCATCTGCCCATCATTGTGCCTGCACATTAGAACTGCATAGATCAGGTCCAGCATTCACCAAGGCAACAAAACGACAGTCACAGGTAAGGTATGGTAATGTTGCTTGTAGCCCAGCCGACCGCAAAGGGCCATATCAGGGCTGTCACCATGTTGAAGTCAACTCACAAGTCATAAAAAAAAACAAAAAAAAAAACAGCATTCACACATCTCTTAAAAATACACCTTCTAAAAAAACGCACCTGAAACTTCATTAAGAATCTTTCTTCCGTAAAATCTTAGATCAGAGGAAAAACATTACACAACAGTCATAATCAAGTTTAGTTCACAGCAGGTGGCACGAATGAAGGTTGCAACATGAGTTTCATCAGCTTCATGGATGAGTCTGTGTGAGCATTGCTCAAATTCCTCGACTAACACTCCAGATGCATGTATCTCTTGGGCCTGGTTGACACTAGAACATATTATGCAAGGAAGAGCAGAGTGCAGCCTTGCCACTTTGTCTAACTCCACAGCATCATCTTCATCAGCCTCTTACTCATTGATCATTACTGAAAATGAATAAAAACAGTTTCTAGTTCAGTAGCCCTTATTGTATTGTTCTCAAGGTCACCTTACTTTTGATTTCCTATATGTGTCAATGTCTGTGTGCAAGTTTGTATCATGGTCTTTGGTATTAACAAACACCAAATAAATGTCAAAGATAAACAGTTATAAAATTTCAGTGACAACCATGAAAACCAATCAACCAATCGATCAGCCAGTAACCAATAAACTGAGCAATAAACCAGTAAAATGACTGATCAATAAATGCATTCATTTTAAGACTTCTTTTTAAATGCAAAGGGTGTGCAAATGCTGAACTAAGATACAGTTCAAAATGGCTGACAATCCTACACATATACATAATAGTACACAAATCCTCCTGTTCTCTACAATGGTGGGAATGCACCTTTGGTCTTATCTCTACTTGTAACCGTATACTGACCCATTTGAATGGATCTGAGTAGCAGTGCTGAGCTGCCAATCCTCTACAACTTGATTCTCTCTGCCAGTTGGGGTCATAATAAAGGTACCTTCCTATCTTTAATATACTAATTTTCAAGGATTTCATCCTATGACAAATTTGGGAGTGTTTCATATGGAAATTACCTCCAACAACTGACTAGAGCAAACCTGAATGGTTCTTGGTGTTATCTGTTTAATCATTCATTTCTTGCTCATTTACACTGGCGAGTTTAAAAATCAGTATCTTTGGCATCCAATTCACATCATTCCAAAAAACAAAAAAAAAGTTGTCAACTGAAAAATATGAAATGGGTAGAGCCTTAGTACTTGATGGAATGATGCTTCTAACTCTGTTTAGCGCTAGCATAGCTAAACAAGTATTAAAGTACATAGCTGTTTAATTCCAACACCAGAATACAGTTTTGTAAAACAGGAGATCACACTGTGGTGCAGGATTTGATTCTCCTAAGTGACAGGAGATGAGTTAATGTAATTCATAACACAAGCATGTGACAAACACGACATAGTGCTGGATCACTGAAAGCGTGTACTGCATTGTTTTGTTTGGACAGGATCGTACTACACATTACAGACCAAGAGGAAGTATGGTGGATGAAACAGACAGCAGTACTACTGAAAACCAGCCAAAATACAAAGAAGCACACAAAACTAGAGTAATGTTCTGTGGGAAGTAGTACTCTCTGCATGTTTTATGTCTTGCTGTTTGTGACATCTTAAGTGGACAATCTCAGGATTATAATGGTGGCATAATGATGATGATGACTGCAGTGATAATGATAATGATAATAAATTAATTTTGGAACCCACGCACACTTACACAGACTCATGATAGACATTCAAGCACATGCAGATATACTGGCAAGCATAGGCACCCACATTTATGTACTCATTCATGCATTCTTGCATACGCGCACACACACACACACACACACACACACACACACACGCATGCTTATGCAGACACATGCACACCCATACGTACACACATGCATGTGTACACACACACAGAGGCACACTTGCACGCTTGCATGCACACACATGCTCACACACACGCGCACACTCACACAATCAGACATGAGCGCACATGCCCACATACTGGCACAATTAGTACTAACAAAAGGTTACATACATATTCAATGTGGTTGTGCTGTTGTTGGCTATATTATTGAGATCTACTCCTTTGATCTTATGTTCATATAATGTTTATAACCATCACATGTTGACAAATTTTAGTTTATGAATTTCTCTGTGTGTGTGTGTGTGTGTGTGTGTGTGTGTGTGTGTGTGTGTGTGTGTAAGTAATATGATTTCATTTTACTGTCTTCCCGTCCGGGTCTTATCCTTTCTCCAACTATCTTGGGAATGTGAAATTAAAGCCAACACATTTGTAAACTGATGACACGACTATCCTGAGTAATTGTTTAATATAACTCATTCTTCATTTATAAATGCTTCTTTCTGTCACATATCATGGCTCTGGCCTGGATCAAATATGCAGAAAAGTGCTGCCACCATTAGAAAATGGAAATTCATTGCCTGAAACAACTGTGGCACTAGAAACACTTTACTTTTTCAATTCAAGGGTGCCAATTCAAGGGTGCCGTGTATAGTTGGACAAACAAGACTGTAAAATATAGTTAGTATGCAGGTAGGTTGTCCATCTGCAACTCCACTGTCCCTTGAAAGTTTCCTGTTAAAAAAAAAACAACAACAAAAAAACAGCAACAAGCTAGACTGTGTGATTGGGAGTGCTGAGATCTGCTAGTCCTACTGGGCGAAAAGTGAAAACTGGCAGGCTGCTGATAAAACCAACATTGAGTGAGACAACACTTGAATTCTATCCTACTCTTTGGTCTTTTTCTTTCCTGTTCCTATCTTTCTATATACACAATCTGTTAGTTTAAAGTTGCAGAGTAATACTCTGAAGGCGTTCTGTTCGCGAGTGTCAATTTATTATGTGGATAGAAGTAGGGGGAGGGGGAGGGGCTGTAAACACGGACTTCGCAGAATTGCCGCCGTTTCATGGATAACGATTAAATTTCACAAAAGCAATTCCGATTTAAATGCAGACGAAATGAGGTTCATGTTCAGCAGTGAGGAAGTACAAAAAGAAACCTTTCCACAAGTTGTTCACAGACAAATCCGTAAGGGGGTCATGGACATGCACACTTAATCATGCACACAGCCAAGACAAAAAGTTTTCAACAAGAATTTTCTTCGATGGCGTTTCATTCAAATACCAAATTCGGGTTTAACGAGACATTTCGACATAATTTTCTCTACAGACAATTGCCACATTTAGATCCTACCTAAACCGGTTCCTCAAAGTATCATAAATAATAATTTTAATAATTTAATCGCAACAGCACCCAGCGAAACCTTTTACTCCCGCTCGAAAAGTGGAACAGAACAAGTGGGTCACGAGGAAGAAAACCCAGGTCTACCAAAACCCAAATAAAGTGAAAGAAATCAAGACAGACGTACATCATTTTGTTGCACACGGGTGGCTGAAAGAATATTTTGTTTTCCTCTAGCCATTTGTCGGTGCTGTGGTGCACAGGCGTCAAGGAAGACGTTCGCTTTTTGCATGGTGGCTCTGTCTCCTGTCCGTCAGCCATGCTGCCTGTTTTTGCCGGAGAAATAAGGGTTAAAGGGGAGAGGTCATCGAGGCCGTTCACTTTCGCCAAGGTGAAGGTTGTCTGTCGGCAATGTCGTTATCTGCCTTTATGCCTATTTCTTTGATGTCGCGACAGGCCATTTAATTAATGCTCATTGTACTTCCGAAATGGTTCCATTGTATCTTGAAGTCAACACTCGCGCACATTTATTCAATACCTGCTGTCATTAGCAACCTAATTAATGTGACTGACACCATGGTTTTTTTTTTCTTTTGTTTTTTTCTTAATCAACACCTGCTGCCTGTGCGTGATGCGCGCGCGCGTGTGTGTTGTTTGTTTGCTTGTTTAGGAGTGAGGGTGGTAGAGAAGGGGTTCAAGTCAGTATGATATTAATCGTAAGGCAGGCCGAGTTTAAATTACCCCTGATGTGTGTGGTTGTGTGCGCGTGCATAAAATATGCCATGGAAATCGGCGCCGAAAAGATCACTGAACAAACCTTTAAAAAGTTTAAGTAATACATCCGCCCAACATGAACAAACGAATCACAAGACAAAATACGACAGGTTTCGACCTCCTAGGTCTTCTTCAGGCAAGATAAGCTTAAACAACACTCAGGACAACGAAAATGAAGAATGAACAATCGCTTATCTCGTCAAATTCGGCGCAGGATGGGCATTGAACGACATACGTGATTGCTCGTTCTTTATTTTCTTTGTCCTGCGTGTTGTTTATCTTGCCTGAAGAAGACTTATGAGGTCGAAACGTGTCGTGTTTTGTTTGTGATTCGTTTGTTCAGGTTTGGCGGATGTATTACTTTGAACTTTTTAAGATTTACAGTAAACAAGTGGGGTAACTTTTGCTCCCATAAGACAACCTAACACAGAGTAACTTTTATTCAAGACTGGCACAGCCTTTTAAACTTGAATAAAGTCAGAGAAGTACACAGACGAACAATCTAACAGTGGGGAAAAAACAAGCGCAGGCCAACAACTCGACTGTCTTCATAGTAATGACTTGGCAAAGATTTGGAGTTAACGGGGGGGGGGGGAGTTTGAAGGTGGAGAAACTGGGAACATGAAATTAAGAAAATATATTACAGATATGAAAACTTTTCCCTAGCTGCATAAGGGAACCGTCGCAAACCCTCTCGAAAGCAGATACATTTGTATTGCCTGCTCTGAGAGCCGTTCGTCCGCTAGGTCGGAACTCATCAAGGAGACACGGCTGGTTGTGTTTGCGCTCCTGGCGTCAAATAGAGACACACCACAGTCCATAATACCGTGGTGTTCTCACCACCAAGGGTGCAAAAAAGAATCCAATAGCACCCCCAAAGCAGCCAGTGAAGGGTAGTAAATGAAACCAAACGAAAGTGTGGGAGGAAAAAAGTTGCTGAAAAACTAAAGACATTATGCAAATAATATAAAATGTAGGGGACAATCTTTGAGCCTACGCCTGAGGATCCACCCAATGATGCAAGGGAGATAAAAAAAAACAAACACACAGACGGACAGAAACAAATACAAATAACCTCAATTTAATCAAAACGAAATTGGAAATGAAATGAGGTAGGGAACAGTAAACAATAAACAAGTGGGGTAACTTTTGCTCCCATAAGACAATCTAACACAGAGTAACTTTTATTCAAGACTGGCACAGCCTTTTAAACTTGAATAAAGTCAGAGAAGTACATAGACGAACAATCTAATAGTGGGGGGAAAAACAAGCGCAGGCCAACAACTCGACTGTCTTCATAGTAATGACTTGGCAAAAATTTGGACTTAAGAGGGGTGGGGTGGGGGAGGGGGGGGGGAGTTTGAAGATGGAGAAACTGGGAACATGAAATTAAGAAAATATATTACAGATATGAAAACTCTTCACTAGCTGCATAAGGGAACCGTCGCAAACCCTTTTGAAGGCAGATATATTTGTATTGCCTGCTCCGAGGCCTTTCGTCCGCTGGGTCGGAACTCATTAGGGATTTGTTTAGATTTCCGCCTGCAGTCGCCTGACTTTACAACTAAGACCACTGCAGTTAATGGCATGCCATAACACCACCATCAATGGTCAGCTAATGTGTTCGTGACGTCATGACAAGTGCAAGCAGTTTCTATACTTTGCTGACTCTGAGAGAGGAGAGTGTGTTGTTGGGAGGTTTGAATGTTAGCAGAGGACGCCTGGCTTGTTTCACTGTGGAAGACACAGACAAGCCAGAGTCATTGACCATGTCTGTGCTGACCACACACACACACACACACACACACGCGCGCGCGCGCACACACACACAACATGTCCTTTGGGGTGCGATGGTTGTCCACGCTGCAGACATGGCCGAGCCAGCGCAGGCGTTTCTATGTCAGCATGGCGAACATGCTAGGCATCCCTGCCTAGGTCAGCACGTCCTTGTTAGTGATGCGGTCCTGCCAAGTGATGCCCAGGGGTCTTCTGAGGTAGCGCAGCTGGAAGGCGTTCAGTCTGCGTTCTTGTCGAGAGTATAGGGTCCATGCTTCGCTTCCGTACAGACGAGTGCTCAGCACGCATGTTTGGTGTACTTTCATCTTGGTGTTTGACGTTGGCATGGTGTTGTCCCGACTCTCTTCGCCAGACGGGCCATCGCTGTTGCAGCCTTACCGATCCGCACGTTGAGCTCGGCGTCCAAAGAGAGGTTGCTGGCGATGGTGGAGCCCAGGTAAGTAAAGTCGTCGACCACTTCAAGGGTGTGATCGCCGATGGAAATGTGGGGAGTGTTGCTGACGTCTTGGCCCATGATGTTTGTCTTTTTTAGGCTGATTGTGAGGCCGAACTCGGTGCAGGCATCAGCGAAGCAGGTGATGAGCCGTTGTACATAGCGCCTCCTCAGTGTGGGCAGTGAGGGCGGCGTCATCTGCAAACAGCATCTCCTTGATGAGAACTTTTCGCACCTTCGTCTTTACTCGGAGGCGTGCCAGATTGAAGAAGCTTCTGTTACTCCTAGTGTGGAGGAATATGCCGTCTTCAGACTGTCGGAAGCGTAACGCAGCAGCAGAGAGAGGAAGGCGCCGAAGAGCGTCGGAGTGAGCACGCACCCTTGTTTGACATCGCTCTTAATTGGGAAGAGGTCCAAAGATGAACCGCCGTACAGGACAGTGCTATTCATGTTGTCATGGAAGGACATGGTCATCTTCAGGAACTTGGGGGGACATCCAATCCAGGTCGAACGCTTTGGTCAGGTCGATGAAGGCGGTGAACAAGGGTCGTCTCTGCAAGCGGCACTTCTCTTGTAGCTCAAGGAGATTATCATGTCAATCTCGCAGCTCTGAAGCCGCACTGTGCCTCTGAGTACACTCATTCGGCGAGTAGCTGCAGCCTGTTGAATACGGCACGGGCGAAGGCTTTGCCAACAATGCTGAGGAGGGATATTTCGCGATAGTTGTTGCAATCGCTGCGGTTCCCTTTGTTCTTGTATAGCGTGATGATGTTTGCATCGCGCATTTCCTGGGGTACGGTCCGTTCCTCCCAACACTGCAGCAGAAGCTCATGGAGGTGACTGAGGAGAGAACTCTCCTTGTTGGCTTTAATGACTTCCGGCGAAATGCCGTCGCTCCCTGGAGCCTTACCTCAGGCTAGCGAGTCGATAGCCTTGCTGGGGCGTCGAGCTCTTCCATGGCGGGCAGGGGAGAGGGGGGGGGGGGTCTCGATGGCTGTGTGGGTGACTGAGTTATCCCTGGAGTACAGCTCCTGTAGTGCTCCGCCCATATCTCCATCTGTTTGCTGTGGTCGGTGATGACATCCTCCGACGTAGATTTTAGAAGAGCAATATCAATGGCGCTAGAGCCAAACGCTTTCTTAATTTAATGCCCTCGTAAATGGCGCGGATGTTGCCGCAGTCGGCGGAGATCTGAATGCCCTGGCACATGCTCAGCCATTACTCATTGGCGCATCAACGGGTGGTCTGCTGGGTGTTGTTGACAGCTTTTCGGAGTGCATCCAGTGTCGTTGCAGAGGGCTCTCTCTTGTGATTGAAGAATAAGGCTTGCTCAGCAGCAATGGCAGGCTCCATCTCCACGGTTACTGCTTTAAACCAGTCTTCATTCTTCCTCACTCTCTTCCCAGAAGTGTCCGGAGCGGATTGGTAGGTGGCATCGCGGATGTGGTTCTACCGTAATGAAGCGCTATCTTTCGGGCAGTCTCAAGGGCCTTGTCAATGGCTCTGGCAAAGTGCTCGCGCAGTTCGGGCACTGACGTCATGGCTGTGCTGATTCGAGGACGTCCCTGCTGCTTGCAGCGGTGGGTTCGCTTGAGTCACAGACGCACCTTTTTGCCGACCATGGAGTGGTCAGTGTCGCAGTCAGCACTGTGGTAGCTGTGGGTGACGAGCACGTGGTTGAGCAAGGGTTTTCGGGTGATCACGAAGTCCAGCCGATGCCAGTGACGGGATCTGCGATGCCTTCAGGACACTCTGTGGTGTGGAT